>JAKSZT010054487.1:34270736-34553032 GCA_026826555.1 Tolypeutes matacus | reverse complement strand
TTTTTTTTTTTAATGACTACATTCTAGAAAAGCAAAAGTGATTGAAGTTGCCTGGTTCTGCATTAGCACAAGACCACTGGATCCACCTGTTTTTCTGATGCCAATGCAGAATTTTAGAATGAATAAGTAACAAGAAAATTGAGGAGTTGTTCATTTGTTCTTTTAGTTATGAAGTGCATCAGTGATTGTCAAGTGGCAAGGGTCAAAATTAATTAATTAAATTTTAAAAGACTACAAATTATGCCCTACGTGCACTGTAAAATCTCCTCAGGAACTCTTTAAAAATCCAAATGCTTGGCTTCACAAACTCCCCCTCTCTGAGATTCTGATTTAATTGGCCTGGAGTGAGTCCCAGGCCTTAGTATATTTTAAAAGCTCTTCAGGTGGTCTAATGTGCATCCTGGATGGAGAACCATTTCACTTAAACATAAAGTTATTTTCAACAAATTTTTAAAAGCTCATATCAAATTGAACATATTTTTGAGCCACTATGCAATTAAATTAGAATAACAAAAAATAATGAATATTTTTAAAACATTTCATACAATTAAAAATTTAAAACACCAAGTAACCCTGGGGTCAAAAAATAAATCATAAATAACATTAGAAAATACTTAGATATGAATAATAACAAAAATATTCTACACCAAACTTTTAAAATAATAAAAATACTATTAGATTTTTCATTATGCTTTTCATTTTTATGATTTTTTTTCTTTTTCTTTTCTTATTTTTTCCTTTTTTTTTTTTAAACTTGACAAGTTGAACAAGCAAGCAAAAATAGCCAGGAAAACCCTGAAAAATAAAAGCAGTGGAGGTGGATTAGTCCTATCAGATATTAAAACTTAATTCAAGCCTGGGCGACCCTTTTCACAAAGATGGCGCCGAAAGCGAAGAAGGAAGCGCCTGCCCCTCCCAAAACCGAAGCAAAAGCAAAAGCTTTGAAAGCCAAGAAGGCAGTACTGAAAGGCGTCCACAGCCACAAAAAAAAGAAGATCCTCATGTCACCCACCTTCCGGCGGCCTAAGACGCTGTGTCTCAGGAGACATCCCAAATATCCTCGGAAAAGCGCCCCCAGGAGAAACAAGCTTGACCACTATGCCATCATCAAGTTCCCTCTGACCACTGAGTCAGCCATGAAGAAGATTGAAGACAACAACACACTTGTGTTCATTGTGGATGTCAAGGCCAACAAACACCAGATCAAACAAGCTGTGAAGAAGCTCTATGACATTGATGTGGCCAAGGTCAACACACTGATCAGGCCTGATGGTGTTCGTCTGGCACCTGACTATGATGCTTTGGATGTTGCCAACAAAATTGGGATCATCTAAACTGAGTCCAGCTGGCTAATTCTAAATATAAGTTTTTTGACCATAAAAAAAAAAAAAAAAAAAAAAAAAAAAACTTAATTCAAAACCTCCATAATTAAAATAGCAAGATATTGGCAAATGAATAGATAAACCAATAGAATAAACTAGAAAATACACAAAAAGGTCTAATTGCATATAAAAATGTAGTATATGATAAGGCTGGCATATAAAATCAGCAGAGAAGAGGTATATTTAAACAAGAGGTATTAGGATAACTGGATAGCCATTTGGAAAAAACTAAAATTGGATCTGTCCCATATGACACACACAAGAATAAATTACCAATGAGTCAGAGATCAGATATTTAAATTTAAAATAATGAAACTACACAAACACTAAGAGAAAAATATGTACAAATTCCTGTATAACCTGGGAATATACCTTGAGTACTAAGATTCAGACTTCAGAAGCAATAAGGGAAAATCTTGACTGATTTTACGAGATAAAAACAAAAAGAAATTTTACATTACAAAAAAAAAGTCATAGGCAAAATTTAAAAATAAAATGGAAAAAGAATAAATCAGCAAAACATTAAGATTTGAAAATTCTCATTGCTATTTTCTTTAGGGATAATCTTATTTTGAGACTAATAGGCATTTACATTTTGTTCTGCATCAACAAATACTTTAATATTATTAATGAGTCAATCATTTTGATATTTGTAATGTTACCACCACAATTTCATTTTCCTTCTTTCAAAACTGAATACCAGAAGCACAATATATTTAAATTAATAGCTTATATAGTAAACCAATATGTCATGTAATCCCAGGAGTAAAACAGTGATCCTGATACTCAATACAGTACAACCAAAGCATCCATGCTTACCTCAAAAAAAAAAAAAAAAAAAAAGCAGTAGTGTGTGTATAAATAAAGAATTACCTATTATAAAATACAAATATATATGTAACATATATTTTTAGATCTGGATTTGGTGGGCAATTACCTGCTTAGAGCCTCCATCTGTGGTTTCTACTATTAAAAATAATGAAAGATGCTGCCAGAAATTAAATGAAGTGTACAAATGTGAAGTAGACTAGTGTCATAATAGCAAGAGTGCTTTACTGGTAGTCACCTTAGACATAGCAGACAAAAGCAAAAGAAAAAATAAAAATTAAATGAGAGTGTATAGTGGTCCTAAGAGAAGACCAAGCCTACAGACAGTTTGTGGTCATATCTTAAAATCACTTCGCTATTTATCCTGGAAAAGGACTGCTCAGAAAATCAGAGCAGATAGAACTTCCTCTCTCTATTTTCTCTCTCTTGGCATAGAAAGGAGATTTTAACACTGTTTTAATGGCTCCTAAATGATGATTGTTTAAAAATGTGTCGTCTTGTGCACCTAGCAAAGTGAAGAAGCAATATAATGACTGATCGAAAGTTTTTGAAAATTAGGTGAGTACACAAACTCAGATTTTTATGAGCCAGGCTGGTAATACCCAAAAATAAAACACATTGGACAAATGGACACAAGAGAGTGAGCCTGATGATAAAAGAGACAGGAGATGGAGGGTGTTACTGAGATGAACTTGACAGCAACCTAGAGATCTTTCCTTATCACAAAGAGCCATCTAACTGGGAGTTGCCATATGGAAAAGTTGGCCCAGTGATGCCATGTCATCTGATTTTTTTAAAGAGAAGTCCAAAATCTAGAAGCTCATATTTTGAAATACTGCCAAAACAAATTGAAAAAAAAAAGGTTTAAATTGTAAGCCAGACAAAACAGTTATAGGTCACCAGTTTACCATCTCTGCCTTGAAAGAATAGATGAATTCTAAACAAGTTCACTGTTAAAAAATGAAATTCCATTATAAAATTAGAAATGAGGTCTGTGGGAAAAACATTCAGGAATGCTGTTCCCAATATAAAGCACTTACAGAAGATAGAATGAAATTCTACAAAGAGTAGTTTGTGTATTTTAGTTATTAGCTTTATTGCCATTCTTTCCAGTATTATTGTTGTTGTTGTTTTTAGGGGGTTTGTTTTTTATTGTAATATTTTTTAGATACTGGTATTTTAGATATTTTTTGATTGATACATCCTTCCATGTTAATAGAATGTTTTTGTCGTCAACCTCTCTATTGGATTCATATTTTCAAAATATGCATCAATAGAAAAAGTCCAGCAAAAACGATTTGGTTGATTCTATTGAGAGTTAATTGATCTGGTCAGAAGTGCTGGAAGATCATCTGGTTAAAAGAGGTAAAAATGGAAGCTCCCCTCTGTGAGACAATTATGTATGACTGTGTTTCTTAAAATTTTCATCAGCCTGGGAGACAGAAAGTGATTGGTCTACCTAGGACTGGCATTAGCAGGAGATAAGAACATGATGAAAGAAAGAGTAGAGATGGAAGGGAGAGGAGGTTCCCGTCCTACCTGATGATTCTAGTAGACAAAAAGCTGAATCATTTGGGAAAGAAAATTAAGAATTTCACCTAGTTAAAGAGAATTTCAGGCATTGGAAAAGGCAAAACTGTCACACTGACTTGCAGCATATAGATTTTACAAGAAACAACAAAAATGTTATACAGATAAGTTGAGGGAAAGAACCCCAAAAGCAACCCAAAGCTGGCCTGTGGGGGACAGAATGGGGAATGATAGCTTGAAAGACACCCCCGCACTCTCTCTTCCCTTTTTGAGCAAGGAAGAGACTTGAATGTTCTAGCAAGTCAGCTAGCAAAGGTGCCGGGAATAACTCATTTGCTAGAGTGAAGCAATTGCCAGAGGGGTTAACATTTTATCTCAAGTGTTTAGCACATAGCTCTGCTCAATACATGCAGTTGAAGTTAACTGCTCGGATAATTAACATTGTATTATTATCCTCCAAACAGATTCCTAGAAGGAGATTCACAGAGTAACAACATATAAATATTTTTGAGTCCCTGGTAGAAATTTTAAGAGTATACCTTTAAAGCTTAAATATTGCATTCATCTTAAATACAGGAATCTTTTCAAACTTGGCTGTTTTCACTAGCCATGAAATGTCTTGATAGTTCTTCCCTTATGTGGAAGATAATGTTTTCATTTATTTTTACCCTTTTCCAGTATCCCTAATACCTGGATAGTTTGCTATATAATGTGGTAAAACATAAAACCGAGAGTTTAAATGTCTAATACTTCTGTACCAATAAACATTTACCCTAATTCTGCTGAGACAGGTAATAGTAGAACAACTACCTTATGTGCCTAAAATCATCACTTCTGCCTAACCTAACGATTCATTTCATTGCCGGCGTTCATATGCAACTGTTTGCTTTATTAGGGCAGCCACCTGACAGAAACATTATTTGAGCCCAGCCAAGCACTGGGCATTGTAAGACATTGACAGACTATAGATTAGTAACTGTACTCCATAGGAAAAAGCAGAAAGGAAACAAGCTCAAGTTGAAAAAAATGGGATCAATCAGAAGAGAAATTCCACATGTTCCCTATCACCTGTAACACGTGTCTGTATGTGGACCCATTGAATCAGGCTTTACTCCTATTTCTATCAATGAGCTGAGCACACTTATGTCTAAGACCAATGCAGATAAACCTGTTGTAACATTTTCCACATTTAACCAACAGCAACAAAATGCCTCCCTTGGTTCCACAAGTACATCTAGCTATTGTCCTTTATCTCTGCTTCCCTATTCAGCAAACTACTTGAACCAATTACCTATATTCGTTTTTTCACCTTCCTTCCTCCCCTATTCTCAACCTGATTCAACCAGGATTTTATTCTTCAATTTCACCAGCTTTTATCTGTTTTTACTAAAACTTTTTAAGAATGCAAATATTCTTGCTGTCCTGATTTTGTGATAATCGGGGTAGGCTAAACATTCGCTATATTAGAAACCATACGTGTCCCCAGACCTAGTTTTTCTCCCTAGGTCTGGTTTTTAGAATGCTGGTGATAAACTAAGCCTGATTTATTATATGACCATCCTGTATGGGAAAAGACTGTAACTCTGGGTATCTTTGGTCAACCTTAAGAGATATAGCAGGGGGATGGGTGTGGCTCGGGTGGTTGGACATCCGTCTCCCATATGGAGGGACCTGGGTTCGATCTCCAGGACCTCCCAGTAAAAATGAAAAACAGAAAAATATAGAAGGTGCGTGGGCCACCACGCTCAGTGCGCAGGCCAGGCAGCAAGATGATGATGTAACAGGAGAGTGACACAAGGGAGAGCCAAGACAGGACGCACCGAAAAACCATGAACTAAAGTCGTTCAGGCGGTAGGATGCCTCTCTCTCACAGCAGAGGTTCTGAGGATCGAATCCCAGTGAAGACAGGAGAAGAAGGATGAGAAGAGAGGGCAGGAAACGGACACAGAGATTTTCCCAGTGAATGGACACAAAAACAACAAAAATGAGGAGGGGAGGGTGGAGGAGGGAAGGTAAAAATGGATCAAAGTAAATAAATAAATAAATCCTTTTTTTAAAAAAAGTGTAGGGGAGTAAGATACAGACCATAGTTAGTAGTAATACTTTGATGATGCTCTTTCATAATTTGTTAACAAATGTTTCACGACAATGCTAAGTATTTGTGGTGGGGTGATGTATGGGAGCCCTGTATGATGTTAGGCATGTTTGCTTCGTAGTTCACAATGTTTACTGAACACTTATAGTTTATGTATGTTCATGTATGAATGATATACTTCAATAAATTGTTTTAAAAAAAAAAAAACTTTTTATGAACTTTTATCTACTTTTACCAAAGTCAAAAATGTTCCCCACACTGCCAGAGCCAATGGCCAAACCTCGATTCAGCTTTTTTCAACCTATCATCAGCAATGTGCAGTTGACCCCTCACTCTCTCCTTACATCACTCTCTTCATTGGGTTTTCCAGATACCACTTTCTTTGGTTGGCCCCCTCCCTCACTGGACATGCTCAGTGTTTGTTGGTGGCTCCTCTTCCTCTCCCCGACTTCAAAGCTTTGAAGGGCCCAGGGTACCATCCTCAACCCCCTTCTCTACCCTACCTTCACTTTCTCAATAGGTGCTTTTGTTTGGTCCCATGGCTTTAAGTAGCACTGATACCCAGATGGCTTCCAAATTCGTATCTCCAGTCCAGACTTCATCCAGGACCCCAGGTTCAATCACCAATTACCTACTCAATATTTCCACTTTAGTGTCTATTAGGCATATCAAAATGTACATGTCCAAAACCAACTCTTAATGTCTCTTACCTCTTCCAAGCCTGCTCCTCCTACAATCTTTTCCATCTCAGATCAAGGCACCTAAAGCTTCCAGTTTCTTGAGCCAAATATTCACTCCATGTTTTCTCTCATACCCTACAGCCAATTCAACAGAAAACTCCATTGGTTCTTCCTTTTAGACATATCCAGAATTTTACAACATCTCAACACCTCCACTGCTATTGCCCTGGTCCATCATCTCTCACATGGCTACGGCAATAACCTACTAACCAGTCACCCAGCTTCCACTCTTTACCTCCCTATGGTCTATGGTCAGTAGAACCAGAGTGATCCTGTTGAAATGCAAATCATCCCTTTCTCCCCCGAGTTCTCCAGAGGCTTCCCATCTCATGCTGAGCAAAAGTTGAAGTTCTCATGATGAACCACAGGGCCCCCACATGACCTGGCCCCCTGCTGCCTCACAGATCTTAGCTACCACCTCCCTCACCCTCTCACTCTGGCTCAACCACACTGGAGCAATCTCCCCTCAGACATATATAACTTCCTCCCTCACTTTTTTCAAAGTCTTGCTCAAATGTCATCTTATTGGGAGGAGAGTTGGGGGAGGAGGAGGAGGCCCTTTCCTGACCACTCTGTAGAAAATAGCAATCCCTTTCCCTCTCTATCTCTCTTACCCTGATTTATTTTTCTTCATAATATTTATCATCACCTGACATATTATGTATTTCTTAAATGTCTATATTGTCTGTCCCTCCTGGAAAGTAAGTTACTTGGGGCAGGAATTAGTTATGCTTACTTCTATATTTGCAGTGCCCATTAGACATATAGTAGTCCTAAAATATATAAACGACCAATAAATGAATGAATGAATGAATGAATGAGATCCCAAAATTCTGTAACTTTGGAGGAAAGATAATGTTTTTTTCCCATAAATTTGTGACATCACTCTTAAATTCCTAGATTTAAAATATTGTCAAGGAAATTTCTCTTAAGCATTTAACTATATATCTTCTTCATTAGTATACTTCGTCAATTCCATGTCTGATTTCACAATCTTTATCTCACAAAAATACCTCCAAGTATTTTCCAGTGTCTCATAGCAAATTCACAATTTAATGTGCTTTTAAGCTCTTTGGGGTCAAGAACAAAATTGATCCCTCATACTTAACTGATTCCGCAAGTACAAGAAGTAGAAGTTATGCATTCAATTTCCTCTCTACAATTGTTGGTTTCAACTGCAATTATTCTAATGACTCATGTGATAAGCAGGTTGAAAGCACTGTAATCAGGAGGTGATTGCACTAGGTGTTCACCTCCAGTCTAGTCATGATTTAAGACTCAAAAGAAAGGAAAATGATGGTTTGAGTCTGGACTTCAGTAGTCAATTAGTCCATGTAAAAAAAGCACCAGGCTGTGGGACACAGTAAGCCTTCTGTTCAGGGCACAGCTAATTGGAGAAAGGTTTTGCTTCTCCCCAGGATTAAGATACAAATGGCGGCCACATGAAAGAGCTCTCAAGGCTGTTGCACTTTTACCTACTTTAAGCTCAATGCAGTGTTTTTCTCGCCTTAATGAGCAATGCATTTACTCACATGCTTTTAAAATTAGAAGCAGAGGGTATTTTTAAAGTAATGAATGTTTTGATTAAGCCATAGCAACATGTGTTTTGAAGGGAACTGAAAACCTAACATATGGTTCAAGTAGACTTAAACAGGCCTTGTTCAAACATTAATGTAAGGGGGAGAGAGACTATTTGCCTAGCCTGCCCCCTTAGGCACAGAAATCTTTACTCAATCATCACTGTATCCTTAGCTAAGATATTTGGTTTTAACAGGAACTAAAGGAGTGCACCACACACTACTTTATAAAGACAATTTTTAAAAGATTCTTTGAGAAATAAAAAAAACACAATATGAAAGGAACTGTATTCTGATTTGAAAAGGTAATTCATACAAGCAACACAATTAAAATTACCAGACTTAGCTCACTCTTCAGTGTAGGACCTCAATAAAGAAAGTTCTGATGTTAACAATTATTCCTCATCAATGCCTCAGTGAAAATTTAAAAACAAAACAAACACACAAAAAATGTTTCTGTCTGATTTCTGCAGATTCTCCTCTTTCAGCTTCTTAATCTACATCACCCACTATTCCTGCTGTGTGCCTCACTATGAGCCATATTATTTGGATCAATCCCATGCTTTGAGGCAAATACAAACTTATTAGGCCCAGAAACCAGCTCCTTCCTCACCTACGAACAAAGCCTCTCGCAACTATATGCAACTCTACGCCAGACACTGGGATGGAATACCTTCCTGAACCTTCGTGCTTATGCCTGATGTGTCCCTGATATCCATTCTGTCCTTGATATTTGGACCCTGTCTATCTTGTCTGATCAGATTAATGTGTCTCTTTCGATTTTGTTCTCAAACCTGAACACTGTCTTGTACAACAACCCATAACTGGTGATCTGGGAGCTAAAAACACCTCAGCACAGGCTCTTGAGACTCCAATTTGGAGTTCTAGTTTCCTATTGGTCCAGAAGAGCTTCAGACTTCAAATGTCATCATTGTCCTTTATAAGGTTCTTATTTGTGACTGCACAGATCCAGACAAATGCTGAAATGTTAGAAGGTGCTTACTTCTCCAATATGCACATACAAAATAGCCTGCCACAAGTACTTGGTAATACCGTAAAGTCATTTTCCTTCCTCTCCTGAGCCAGTGGGAAAATAGAAAGTATAAATTTCTGGAAACTTTGAGACAAAGAGAAGAGTTCCGGGCTAAGCACCATATCAAATGGCTATCTTTACTTTTTGTGTCATACCATCATGTAACCCATATGAACCATTCCATGCCCATAATTGTGTAAGCTCAATAATAATATACCCTTGACCAAAAAAAAAAAAAAAAAAAAGGAAGAAGAAGAGTTTCTTTAGTTTCTCCATGGATTACAAGTATTTTCTCAATAGGTTTTGTGTTTCTTACATTGTACTATGAATGCTTCTGGACCTTAGAAAGTAGCAGCCCATTCCATCAGACAATTCTTTTTTTCAGATTGACAGGGATATATTGGACTCTACACAAATCCCTCCTTGTGAAGAAAAATATCAGTGAGCAAAAAAATCCCCCAAGCTGGGAGGCTGATCCCAGTAGGCCCTTGGACTCACTAAGGATGACTTGCTGTCCTCTGAGACTCTGCCAGCTCATACTTACAGGGTTTTGTAGGTTTGTGCAATTCTAGAAGAGTCAGTAGGTTGAACCCATTTTCACCCCATAGAAATCCAAGATAGGGATATCACAGGACTGTTTGGGTTGACAAGCCATGGCTGAACAAAATACTACTTTGTGCTGGTACATGATGGCATACATACACATTGATATGTCTTTCTAGGAGCAATGTTGACTAAAGAACTGAAATAGATATTTTATTTGTCAAAAACAAAAACATCATATTTCAATGGTGAAAGTGAAGTGAGCTGGCGGAAAGAGGAAGAGGCATTTTAAAATTTATCAAGGTATGAGTACTAGCTCTCATGTTATTATTATCCATGAAACAATGTAGCTAACATGTTCTTACATGTTACAATGCTGCAATCACACTTACTCTGTGCCAGGCACAGTTCTAAGTGTTTTACATGCTTTTATGCACTTAAAATCCTCACAACAATTTGATACTGTAGTTATACCATTACACAGATGAGAAAACTAAGTTACTTGCTGAAGATCAGAGTTAACAAGATGAGGAGCTGGGATTTGAACCCAGGATATACGTGTTCAAAGTGTGTGCTTATTGGCCTCTAAGCCCTAATTATATATTTCTGTTCCTCAACTGTGCTGTCCTCAGCCCCAGGAATGTATGGGAAATTATGCCTATAGAAGAAAGTTTAGCCCAGGGGCAAGGTTTTAGCTCTCACAGAGAAGAGGGATAAAGCAGTGATTCAGAACCACGATTCTTAGACCAACCCTGTGCCCATTCTTTCCCAATTTTCTCCTCAGAAGCAAACAAGACTCAGCTCCTTTATTCCTCTCCACCTGTATTAGTTTTCTGTTGCTGCCATAACAAGTTACCATATTTGGATATGCCATAATAAATTACAGTGGTACCTCAGTACTCGTCATTAATTGGTTCGGGAGACGCGACGAGTACCAAAAACGACACCAAACAAATTTTTCCCAGAATAAATAATGTAGTAAATTTAATACATTCCCAAATCAAAGAAAATGCACATTTTAAGGCAATATGTAAAAAATAGGGTTGTATATCATTACTTTACATGAGAAATAAACCTAAAAATTAATAAATACTTAGATAAAATAAAAACTTCACTTTACTTGTACTGAGAAGAGTCCATTGCCTAATGGGATGGTGGGAGGAGAGTGGTGAGGAGGAGAAAGGTTACATGGAGTATTGCTTGGAAGGAGAGTTCCCCTCCAATAGAACAATAGACACTTGCACTTCAGGTGTTCTTTCTCTTTTCTGCCTTTTTTCAGCTTGCACCACAGGCTCTGACACACTCTTTGTCACCTTCACTAAAAACTTATCCAATGAGGACTGCTTCTGTTTTCCTTTCAGAATTCCTTGAAAGTGTGAAATTGTTTGGTCATTCAATCAATTCACATTTCTGCTTGTCAGAGCTTTGTCCAGATGGTACTTCTCCACAAAGTAAATAAATGAATAAATAATTTTTTTTTTAATTTACTGGCACACAGTATAATTTTGGCCAGTAAGCACAGTGCAAAACTAAACTAAACTTAAGCAGTGAAAATTCCCAAGGCCTGATTTTTAATTGGCTGAAGACAAAAGCTATCTACTCTCTGACAGAAATATATATATGACAATTCTACTCAGAAAAAAATATTGACAAAGGACTTCAGCAGATAATTAGAATTCCTAGACAATTTACTTCTTCCAAGATGTCTTTGGGGAGGTGTGGGGAGGGGTTTATTGCCTATGGGTAGCTTTAAATGCTTAGTTGTGAACCAGTTTATATTTAATTCCAAAGCCAACTGTTGGCTCCAATATGTCCTTAAATGTAGTTATTAATACCACATCTCTAGTTCTTATATTGCTAGCAGTCCCTGTGGAGTATACCTATCTGTCATTTGCTCATACAGATTGTCCCCCAAATTAAAAAAAAAAAAAATAGTGTTTTGAAAGTCACTGGTTACCTGATACTCCCAATGCATCTTTCTATTGTAACAACATTTAAAATGATGTTTATATGCCAAGGTAGACCAGCGTAATCCAATTTAGATTACAATTTACTTAAGACCAATGCTGCATGGAAAGAACTATAGAGCTAATGTGTGAGAAATTGCATTCCAAGTTCCAGCTGAGAAGCAGGGACATATCACTGCTACAGTGCTCCTGACATCTTGACCATCGTCTCAGCTCCCCACGGGGGACCAAATGCCCATCAGCTGAAGAGGAGCCTCCAAGTCCCTAGGGCTCCCAAAGCCTGGGTAGAAAGTCCTACAGATCAAAGCCAGAGAGTAAGTGACAAGAGCTACAAGGTTATAGGAGTAAGCAATAGGTAAGGAGGGAGTAAGGAGCTCATGAGACAAAACATCCCACCTGGGTAGCTTCAAATAAACCTAGTCTCCAGTGTCTTAACTTTTTTTTTTCCTAGATCCCACTGAGATCAATTCTTTATTTTCAAGTTTTTGCCATCTCCTGCCTAACAGTATAAGAAAATACAGCCATACTATTTTTCTACCCCTTCTGTCCCTATCATAAGCACAATCCTTTAACAATTTGAAATGTTTTGCCTGCTAAAAACAATGAGAAATATTACTTTTTATTGCATCAATTCTCTGCTTCTCACAGCACAATTTATACATGTCCATTGTAGAAAATTTGAAAAAGAGCACAAAATAAAAATGAAAATCAGTCACAATCCCAATGTTCAGATATAGCACCATAGCTACTCACTCTTTGTTGAAAAATACAAATGATGAATGAATGAAGTGAATGAATGAACAAGTTCCTAGTGTAAGACCCAAGCAAGGTTTTACTTGATGTGCATGCTCCCTGGTAGTATGCAATAGTTTTCCCAGTACTGGCTCCCACTGTGCAGTGGGCCATAGAACCAAAGCCTGGGTTTAGTTAAGAAAAAGAGGCACAGCAGCAATCAACTACAACAAAGCTTGAACTCTACTCAGAACAGCCTTTGAGCAATCTAGTTTTGCATCTATTAATAGGCACTTGCACTGCCTTCTAGTGCTTGACTACCAGATAAAATGCAGCAGCACACATTATCAGAGTAGTATTGGAAAGCTGCAAAAAGATCAAAGGAAAACAATGACTAAGGGTAGGAGGAAATGGTCAGAAAAGAAATTACATTGTGTGCACTAAGTGAATTCCTATTCTAGAAAAAATAAATTATCAGAATGCTCTTCTCCCTCTTATTCCCACACCATCGCCACCCCTACCTCACTTTGCTAACACAAAACACACACACTTTTTCATTATGACCATGTCTATATGTGGAAAAAGAACTACATATTGTTTATAAATGTTTGGATATATGTGAAGGATTAATTTGCCTTGTTTGAAATAGCAATCTAATTAGTAGAAAAAGAGTAACACACTAAAAGAAGATGCTGGTAGCATTATAAGCCATAAGAAGATGAAGCCTTATTTTTAAAATTGTAGTAGGACAGGTACTTTGGAATAAAGGTGGATATATATATATATATATATATATCCTCACTTCATACTAATGAGCCAGATAAATTTCTGATGGATGAATTAAAAACAAAAACGTTTCTTCAATTTTTCTTCAATTTTAAAAATTAAAAGAAAATTGAAATGAATCTTTACCATATATGGAGATCTTTCTACAATGGAAGAAATGACAGAGGAAAATAATTGGATAATTTGACTACATCTAAATGAAAAACTTCTCTACATTAAAAAAAAAAACAGGAGCAGGGAGCCAATAAACAGAGAATATGTTATATATATATATATATATATATAGTAAAGAACTTATACAAAGAGAAAAGAAAATAAGACATCAAAATAGCAATTAACAAATGAGAAAAGAATAACACATATAAATGTGAAAACAGTCATCTTGAGAGTAAACAAAAATGCTAATTAAAATTATATGGCATTTTCAGATTACCAAGTTATCAGACTTTTTTTTTTAAAGAATACCCAATGTTAGAGAAAGGGAGGTAAAACAGACACTCTCAAATGCTAGTGGTATACCTTTAGAAAAATAATCAGCATGTATCAGGATTCTTAGAAATGTCTATATCCAAAAATATTTAATGCTGCTATTTTGAAGAATTTATTCTAAGGAAATAGTCTCAAATGTGTAAAAGCTTCATAATCAAATATGGTCTTTGTAATGTTATCTAAAATACTATAAAAATGTATAAGCCTCATAAACGTCCAAAGATAGAGCATTGCAGAAGGGCCTTAAAGAGAGTAATCCCAGTCTCGGGCTCTGCCACACTGCAGAAGAAATTAAAGAATCTTTGATCCTCTCAGCCCTCAAAGATGACTAATAGGGTCTGGAGAAGCCAGAGCCCCCAGGAGAGCAGGCTCTGGGCTCAAGCAGCTCCATCTATTCTATTCACCTCATGCTGACTTAAAAATTGTCATTTTCTAGGAATGCCATGATATGAAGAAAGGTTAGGAAGCATTCAATAATATATATATTAAATATGGTCATTCCATAACCATTAAAAATGTTATCTAAAGAAATTCTAATAACAAAAATATGTTACATTGTTAATAACAAAAGGAGAATACAGAGCCGTACCTAGGTATTCTCAAATGTATGTTTTTAAACCTATACATACAACAAAGGCTAAAAGAATATATGCCAAAATGTCCATTTCTTTGGAATAATAGCCTAAAATTTTCTCTTTCTTTATTCCTTCTTTCGCCTTTTCTATATTTTCTGAATCGTCATTTTTTCAATAAGGAAAAACTAATTTTTTTTGCAATAACTGTAAAATCCATAACAAAAGAATACAAAAATATTAAAGGAGCAGTGACCATTTCCAAGTGATCATCTACTGAATGATAAAAATAAAATAAAAACTATCATGAGATGGTATAATAGTGATGTCCATTAAGGAAGCTATGCTTTAATTAATACACTCTTACATTGTGATCGTTCCATTTTTCTCATCTTTTAACTACCTCAGGAAGTCCACAGAGGACCCATCCTAAAAGACTGTATAGTTATCTGCCTAGATAGGATGTAGAGGAGATTCTTGCTAAAGTAGAAGAATTGGATTAGGAGACCTCTGAGATACCCTCTAAAGCTTGCCTTCTGTACATCAATTCACAAAAAAAAAATCATGGATTATTATTAGTTAGCATTAGAACTAACTAATATATTTCAGGAAATATAATCACTGAAAAAAATGAAATCCCATGAACACTGTAATGTTGCCAATTTTGACATATTTTGCCATTTTAGACCTTAAGTCTGAAGTCCCAGACCTTATTCTGCTTCCTTCTGCTTGCCAAAGAAATTTTGTCTATAGCCAAGGAACTTCTAAATCTAAAAGAAGAATGGGATACATACTATGTGCATAAATTTGGGTTTAGATAATCATGAGCTCATGGCAATTAAAATAGAAAACACAGGGTTCATTTTCATAGATTACCAAAGTGTAAAAAATAGAAGCATTCTTGGTGAGCGGATGTAGCTCAGTGGCTAAGCATCTGCTTCACATGTACAAGGTCCTGGGTTCAATCTCTGGTACCTCCTAAAAAAAAAAAAAAAAAGAAGAAGGAGTATTCTTGCCAGGCTGGGAAGGCAAGGATTTTAGTGGTGCTAGGGTTCAATATTTGCAAAATTGTTTATATTTTAAATGATATTGAACATAATTATCCAGAAACTAATAATCAAGATTGGGAATTACCCAAAGCCATTCTTTCTCTGTAGTCTACCAGCCCATCCACTTTGGGACTCTTCTAGTTTTGATTGATTCCATAACCTGAGGATATTTGATGGGGGGAAGGAGTTAGAATTTTAACAATTTAATTTTGTTAATTGCAACTGAAGGACTTTTTCTAAATAGAAGATAACATTAGAGAAATAAGTCCTACTCTAAGGAAATACTTCCACACTTTTTACCATAACTATCATTTAAACACAACCGTACGTATGTACTTGTGGAAATTCCCTAGCAGTAAATTTCCATGTGTTCTAATTAAATGGTACTGAGTATATGTGTTTGAAAACAGCAGGCAGTATAATTTAATATTTTCCAACATGTTGTCAAAATGTCCCAGATAGAGCAGTTAATCACTGACAAGTAGGAAAAAACATTGCACAGAGTTTCAAATGTATGAATTAGTTAAAGTTAACTAATCCTATAAAAATATTGATTCTCATAGGATATTGTTTTTATTCTGTAGTAATTAATTTTTGAAACACTTAGGTTTCCTTTTTTGATATTGCAATAAAAATTCATAGCAAGTAGGTGTATTTATAGTACTAAAACAAGAAACACAACCTGTTAAATTTTTGTGAGGCTTTGCCATTTTATTTCGTTTGATTTGGGTTGTTGAAAGAGAGAGAGAAGGAGGAAGGGAAGGAGAGAAGTAAAGAGGGAAGGAAGCAAAAGGAAGGGAAAGGGGAGAGAAAGGAAGGAAAAGGGAAAGGAAAAGTAAGAAAGGTTAGGAAGGAGAGATGTGGAGGGAGGAGGGAGGGAAGAAAAGTGGGAAAAAGGATATATTATATTTTTCATTCCAACTGACTCTCCTCTGAGAGAGCCTGAGAAGAAAGAGATTAAAGGATTTGCCACCTGCTGTGATAGGAAGATTATGATCATTGTCCAGAAAAAACCTACTCTGACAACCATATGAATTTAGCAAAAGGGATCTAACACAATGAGATTGAAAATATGAGAATTTACACTTCCATCCAAACCAAATTCAGTTTTCAGACAACAGAAGAATTGAAGCTCTCAGCAGTTTTTCCTTTTATTGATTGGTTGTGGTTATCAGGACATTATTTGTCCAAAGCTAGCATCATATATAATTTTCAACAAGAATCCTTAAGTACTAATGAATGGTTCATTGCAAATGGTACCCATATAGAATATATTAAGAATTAATTGTCTTAATTCTATTGTTTATATGTAAAATGAGAGTCAATTTATAATTAACTTATCAATTATATCAACTTAAGTTAATAAATGAAAGTGATTTTAAAATCCTGTTATAATTTCTAATATGACAATAAGGTACAACAGATGGAATTTAAAAAGAAGTTCAAATTGCAAGGAACTTAAAATTTATGCTCTTAGCTTCAAATGTAATGGTATACCTTTCTCCTCTATCATTGATGTCTAATTTTTAAACAACTGTTAATATCTGTGTAAACTATACTCAGCACCTAGGAGAATAATTTATATACTCAGGTAGATGAGAGACCTCATTACTGTTCTCTGACTTAAAGGAGCTTGTAATACTATGACTCAAAAAATAATAGAGGGGAGACAGTGAGTGAACCGAAGTGTTCAGAATGAGAACGTTTAAGAGAGGAAAAGAAGAAATAAAGAAAAGGAAAACATTTTAAATGATAAGCTACCTTCATTGCCTTAATCCTAAACTTGTATGGTCCAGGGTGATCCAAGGTGAAAATGTAAGCAGTCAAGATTCATTATTATGACCCACAGAATCTCTCAAGGTTTCAGAGGCTAGAAGGCTATATCCTTTTCATGCTCTTCTGACATTTTCACTCCCTTCACCTCTCCCACATTAAAAATCCCAACTTCTTAATACTCACTCTAACATCCCACCCCTCCCACCAGTCACACCACTCATCCCATCATCTAAATCTCTTTCAGGAAATGAAACGAACTTGGTAATTTATATCTTAGCACAAATTATGTATTACCTCTCCAAAAGCAAGTTAAGCCCAATTCCAATTGTGAAATGCAAAGCTTTCTCCCTATGTTTTAGTTTCCCAGGTACTAAAACAAATATCAATGGGTTGACTTAACAGCAGGAATTTATCGACTCAAGGTTTCAGAGGCTGGAAGGCTTTCTTCCTCCCGGGGGGCCAGTATCTTCTGGCAGGCCAGCAATCTTTGGGGTTCCTTGGCTTTTCGGTCACATGGCAATGCGCATGGCTGTGTCTTCTCCTTTCTCTTCCGGGTTGCATTGACTTCCAACTTCTGACTGCTCCCCATGGCTCCTCTCTCTATCTGACTTTCCCTCTGCTTATAAAGGACTCCAGTAATCTAGATTAAACCCATCCTAATTGAGTGGGGCCACTCCTTCACTGAAGTAATATCTTGAAGATATCAAACAGTGGGTCCACACCCACTAGAATGTGGACTGAGACTAAGTACACGTCCAAACCGGGATAAACAGTGCAATTCACATTACCCCGTTAAGAAATGTTGAGTATTATCAAACATGGGGGGAAGTACTTGGGAGGAAATGGAACAAAGTAGTCAAGCAACATGAGCAATTGTTTTCTCTAGCTTTTTACAAAGATGGCTTTGCCCAGACCAAAGCCTTTCTATCCAGTACAAACTTGAAATACACTTTCTATTCTACTCATTAAAGAGAATTACTTACCCTATACTATAAATTTATAATAACATCTCAACTCAGGTAGATTCCAAAATGGCATTTTGCCCTGATAAAAATGATAACATGCTTGGTTTCCAGGGAACAACTAAATAGCAAATAACATTTAGAAGAATCTCCATTTACAAACTATTTGAATCTGTTGTATAATTTTCAGAGAGGGGTATGACGTAGATTCTGGAAACTATAGATCACACAGCTTTATGTCAATACCTGGCAGAACTCTAGAATGGGCTATCAAACTTGATTTTTGAGCTCTTAGAAAATAAAATGATATTTCCTAGGTAGCATGGGTGTTCACTAAAAACAAGTCCAGTTAACTTCATTTGAGAAAGGAACTTAACAATCTCTTCTAATATCTTTTCAAACAATATGGAGAAGTGTGTTCTGTGAATTCAAAACTAGCTGAACAAATGCACCCACCAAATTTTAATAAGTGAATCAGTGTTAAGAGAGTCTTACGGGAGGCGGTTGTGGCTCAATTGGTTGGGCTCCCATTTACCATATGGAGGGCTCCGAGTTCGATTCCCTGGGCCTCCTGATGAAGGCAGGCCGGCCCGAGTGGTGCAGCGGGCTGACGGCCTGCATGGCGTGGCAGAATGATGCAGCAGAGGGAGGCAGGCGGATACAGAGAGACGTGCAGCAAACGGACACAATGAGCACGGGCAGGAGGAGAGGGATAAATAAATAAATAAATAAACAAATAAATAAATAAATAAATAAATAAATAAATAAAATCTTTAAAAAAGAGAGAGAGAGAGTCTTACTACAAGACTCTATATTTTTATATTGTGCAGCTCAACATATTTTGTCAATATGATAGGTGACACACCCCCAAATTCATAAATGAAACAAAATAAGATAGGATGGCTAATATATTTGTGTTCTGATCAAAATAGAAAAAAGAACTTAACACTCTGGAATAATATATTGAAAGAATTAAAATTAAGTTAAATTAAAGAAACTTTGTTCTAGTCCTCACTCTTTTACTTACTGTCCTTGTGACTTGAGCAAATGTCTTAGTCTGCTAGAACCTCAGTTTCCTCATCTATAAAAGGAGGATAATCACATTTCAGCAGCCTCATTCATGGGGTTGTTGTGAGAGTTAAATAAGACAGAAATGGTAAAAACACTTTGGAAGTCATAAAGTACAATTCAAATATTGTTTGAAATTTACCAGGCAGGGATACAGGTAGAATGCATTTTTCAGGTATTCAGGCATTTGAATAGAGGGCAAAGGAGTATCAAGTGAGAAAAAATTGGGAGACTCAGTTGAGTAAAGTGACTCAATATGAGCCAACATTTGGACCCAACTAATTTAAAACAAAGAGTAATATAATCATAGAATACATAGTACAACTCTTTGTCAATTAAAATGTATCTGCAATGTTCTGCTTACTTGTTGGCATCATTTCTTAAAAGGGACTCCAATAAATTGGAGTGTGTCCAGAGAAAAGCACCAGTGATGATGCTGAATAGGGTCTCGATATCATGCCACATGAAAACATCCTCAGTAACGTAGTATCCTGGAAAGTTGAAACTCATGATGGCAGAGAAATGATAGTTGTCTTCAGATAATTTTGCCCATTAAACAGAAGAGAGGTTATATTTGGCCTGTGTAGTTTCAGAGAACAAAATGAGGACTAATGTATGAAATTTATGAGGTCTCTGACTTTGGTTCATAATAAAAAATCTTCCCAGTCATTAGAGCTAGCCATAAATGGAATGGGCTGCTTGCAAGTAATTACCAAAATTAAGAGTGTTCAGAGGAAGAATGAATGATCATCTGTCTTAAAGAAGGTAGAGAAGATTCTTACTTTGAGTGGAAGGTTATGGAACCCCTAAAACAAAATCCCCAAAAGCCCTATCATACCTTTTATTCCATTTGAAATGGCTATCATGCAGCTCTCAGCAAATTGCCTCCCTTTTCTTCTCACTGCTTCTGATACCACCAGGAATGACTAGATTTCCACCACAGTCTCTCAGTCACAATCCTAACACTAGTGGGGGGAAGAGAGTATCCGTGTTAGCAAAAAAGCTCCCCCTCCAAGCACCTCACAAACTGCCATAGTTTCCTGCCACAAGTGTGAATCTGTGTTTACTGGGATTGATCTTTCTCGTTAGGACACCATGCATTTTTCAAATAAAAACTACTTTAAAAGTTGATTGCTAAAGACAGTGCCGGGGGCAGGGGGAGAATGACCAAAGCCAAATATGCCACCTCTTTTGCAACAGGACTGGGGCACAGAGGTCAGATTCCCAAATACTCTCCTTCTGCCTCACTCCCTTCCATTCCAGGTAGATAATAATAATAACGAACAATTATTACCGTCCAGGCCCTGGGCTAAAAAAAAAAAAAAAGTTGATTGCTAAAGACAGTGCTTTTCATATTTGTCGTAGGATGAATAATGGCCTCCCAAAGACGTTCACATCCTAATCTTTGGAACCTGTGAATATGTCTCCTTACCTAGCAAAAAGGACTTTGCAGATGTGATTAAATTAGGGATCTTGAGATGAGGAAATTATTATGTCTATCCTGTGGGGCCTAATGTAATCACAAGGGTCCTTATAAGAGGGATGCAAATATAGAGAAAGGCCATGGATGATGGAAGTAGAGTCAGTGAAGAAGATGTGATGAGGCTCTGCTGCTGGTTTTGAAGATGGAGGGAGGGCACAAGTCAGGTAATGCAGGCAGCCTCTAGAGGCTGGCAAAGGCAAGCTTCTCCCCAAAAGCCTCCAGAAGGAACCAGGTCTTCTGACACCTTGACTTCAGTCTCATTCAGATAATGAGAATGATTGGGGACTTGTGCCCTCCAAAAATGTAAGATAGTAAATTTGTTCTTTTAAGCAACTAAGTTTATGATAATTTGTTACAGTGGCTACAGGAAAAGAATACAATATTTCATATTCAAAGTTTAGCATCTATTTGAAGAACAGAGTTCCTAAACTTTGAAAAGAGGAATAGTGTTTGCTAGTAATTTTTTTCTAGAAATATGTGCTACCTTTTGAAAAGCAACTAAAAACCTGCAGAGATTTTCTCCCAAAAATTTATGTATGCACATAAAAACATAACCAATTTCAGGGATTCACAGAATTTTCAAACTCAACAAAGAACCTTTAAGTAATCCATGAACTCAAAATTAAGAATTGCTACAGGAGCATATTCAGCACTTAACTCAGTCATTCACTCCTTTATGAATTCGTTCACACTTTCTTCAACTACCATGGCCTCCCACCTTCCTCCTGCTGGGCCACCAAATCTATTACCTGACTCCATAAAAGTCAACCAACTTTATACCCAGCTACCACCCAAAACATTTCTCTACTGGTCCACTCTTTAGCTCCCATGGAATATAAACGCATTCATTTTTCTATGCTTCTGTTCACTCATTTACCTCTGTGGTACCTTCCACTACCTAAACCCACCTATCCTTCAAAATAATCTCAAGCCCTATTTGCTGTTTGAAGCTTTGCCTGACAATTCCTTTCTCACCACTTATTATGAATGTCATACAATATATAGGTTTTTTTTAATTTTAATACTAGATTATTTAAGAGCAAGTAATATGACTTAACTTCTTAGCATATTCTGCTTCCAGTTTCATAGTAGGTATTCTAAAAACAGCTAACAACTCTTCTCTGGAACTTAGCACACTGTAAAGTAATGCTTGCATTTCATGTCTGTCTCTTCCACTGTACTATGCTCTTTGGAGGCAAGGTCTTTGGCTTTATATCCCCAGCTCCTGATCAAAAGCCTGATATATCAAAGTCATGATAATGGTTTTGTTTTTGTTTTTTTTTCAGTGAATGAGTGGGTGGTAGATTTTTAAACATTGGGCTGTTTTGAATACATCTTTAACATTTGCAGAGGTGGATTTATTGTGATGCTAATAAAGCTTAAGTTTTGGGGTCCCCCAGTGAAGACCCTGTGCTGAAATTAGAATTCATAATTTTGTATTTTTTTCTTGAAAAGGTCCTAAAAATAGTATAAATTTCAGATTTGAATTTCCCCTGCACACCAGCAAATAAAATATCAACTGTTGAGTATAATGACAATATACCTATCTCCCACTATGGTGCTATACTGTTTTGCTTCTGATGCTATCACACTCACACTTAAAACCATTTATGACAAATATCTTATGACCTGAGTAATACGTTTAGAGCCTAGTACTGCAGGTAGCACAATAAGAACCGTAATAATCCCAGCCACTTGTCAATTACAGGGAACCCTGAGTCCAGATTATTGCTAGAAAACCAAATGCAAATTTCTGTTTCCAAAAGGATTCATACACAAGTCTGCTAAGAATAACCTCTTCTCAAACGTTAGATTAAGTAGAATATATCTATGTGGAGTCTGCAATATTTTAAGGCTATAATCTCTTTCACATTGCTTTTGCGGCTTGCTTATAGGAATAGGGTGATTCTGTCATATTCACTAAAAAGGAATCAAGTAGCAAATGCAAATTTATATGACTACTGATGCTCCTTATTTACATAAAAATCAGTGATGCACATCCAAGATCTCTACTGATGATAAATAAATCAAATGGCAAGCTCCCTCAACCATGCCCGTAATGATTTATAAGGTAGTTTTACAGTTTGTGCTATTATGCTCTTCAGAAACTAGTTTATTTGAATTGAATATTCAGTGTAACAGTATGTGACAGACTATACAAATTATTTGCACAAGACATGGTAGGTAATTTTGACCATAAAATTTGATGACTGTTCCTCAGGAGAGTAGCCTGCCTCTCTGAAAAGCCTTGGAAATTTATGTTCTAGTACAGTATGGTGGTCTTGGTTTCCCACAGTTTCCTTTTAAAAATTCAAAACTTCTTTCCCAGAGTTCATATCATTCTTCTGTATAGTTTTTACCTTACATACACGCAAACTAAGTTTAATTTAGTGTCACTCAGTTTAAACCAGCATATATTACTAAAATACAACCCAAGTGGCTAGATTCTCATTCAGTCATGTTTTGTGTGCTCTGAAATGTTCTCTACTATTTAAGAGGAAATATGCATTATAGAACTAGTTTGGCCTCTAAAAATCAAACTGCACCCCCTTTTAAAAATCAGCGAATATTGAGTTCCAAATATTTCCATTTTTTTCTTCTTTATATGTTATATCCTGTTTTAAACCTTCTATGATTTCTTTTCATGCTTTTCAATCAGGCGGGATCTCAGTTAATTCCTCTGAAAAGAGATATAATAAAACCTATCTAATCAGGAGAATCAAGGTGATATTGGCACAGTTAGCATTCAAGAAACGTGAATGCATTTTGCCCTTCTCCCAAAAAGAGAAAAGGGTACATAAGCCAAGGAAAAAGTGTGGCATTTGCCAGCATTTTACAGATTTAGGTTGTCAAGACTCCTCTTATGGAACAATGTCTCTCCAACTTTAATGTGCATACAGCATACCTGAGGAGCTTGTTAAAATGCATATTCTGATTGATTAGGTCTGAGGTAGGGCCTTATAATCTCCACATTTCTGACAAGCTCCCAAGGGATACCAATGTTACAGGTCCATGGACCAGACTTTGAATAGCAAGTTTATAGAACTCATTGGTATCTACCTAAGCACACTGAGTATAACTAAGCAGGTAGCCTGCTATCCGGTTAATGATGGTGCCCCTCTTTTTTTTTTTTTAATTAAACTTTTCATTTGGGGATAATTGTAAATTCACATGCAGTTGTAAGAAATAATACATAGAAGTCCTGTATACCCTTTACTCAGTTTCCCCCAGTGCTAACATCTTGCAAAACTATGGTACAATGTCACAATCAGGATACTGACATTTATACAATCTACCCATCTTAATTTGATTTTCCAAGTTTATTTTTATTTGTACTCATTTTGGGGGTATAAGTGTGTTTGGTTCTATGCAATTTTATCATATATGTAGGTTCATGTATCCACCACCACAGTCAAATTACAGAACAGTTCCATCAGCACCAGGATTCCTCCAGTTGCCCTTTCAAACCCACAACCACCTCCCTCCCAACCATACCCCACTCCCCCACCAAGGCCTATACCAGACCCCTGGCAAACATCACTCTGCTCCCCATTTCTATAATTTTGTCATTTCGAGAATATTATATAGGGAAGCAGATGTGGCTGAAGCGATTGAGCTCATGCTTACCACATGGGAGGTCCCAGGTTCGGTTCCCGGTGCCTCCTGGAGAAGATGAGCAAGACAGCGAGCTGGCATGATGGGCAGGTGCGGCGAGCTGATGCAACAGGATGATGCAACAAGGAGACATAAAGAGGAAAGACAATGAGAGACACAACAAAGCAGGGAGCTGAGATGATTCAAGTGATTGAGCGCCTCTCTCCCACTTCGGTTCCCAGTGCCTCCTAAAGAGAAGACGAGCAGACACAGCATGCAGTGAATGGATACAGACAGCAGATAGCAAGCGCAAATAACAAGGGAGGGGGGAATAATTTTTTTTAATATATTATATAAATGGAATTATACAATATGTAACCTTTTGTGACTGACTCATTTCACTCAGCATAATTCTTTGGAGATTCATCTAGATTGTTGCATGTATCAACATGCATTCATTCTTTTCTTTACTGAGTAGTATTTCACGGTATGAATATACCACAATTTGTTTACCCATTCACCCATTGAAGGACATCTGGGTTTTTTGTTTCCAGTTTGGGTCTATTACAAATTAAACTAATATTAAAATTCTTGTACAGGTTTTTGTATAAACATAAATTTTCATCTCTCTGGATAAATTCCCAAAAGTGTAATTGTTAGGTCATGTGGTAGTTGCATGTTTAGTTTTTGACAATGACAGTTTTCCAGAGTGGCTGTATCATTTAACATTTTCACAAGCAATATATGAGTGTTCCAGTTTCTCCGTATCCTCACCAGCATTTGGTGTTGCCACTATTTTTATTTTAACCAACCTGAAAGGTATTGTGCTTTTAATTTGCATTTCCCTAATGCAGGGGTTCTTAACCTTTTTGTTCCACAGCCCTCTTTGCCAATCAGGTGAAAGCCACAGACCCCTTCTAAGTCTACACTATACTGTGTATTATTTAATAAATATATCACACTCACAGCAACACATCCCCACAAGAATAATGTTTTTTTGAATTTCAATTCAAGCTCACAGACCCTTTGTTAAGAACCCTTGCCCTTTATCCAGCCTAATTGCTCTAGCCAGAACCTCTAGCACAATATAGAATAACAGTGGTGACAGTGGGCATCCTTGTCTTTTCCTGATCTCAACGGAAAAGATTTCAGTCTTTCCCCATTAAGTACAATGCTAGTTGTAGGTTTTTCAAAAAAAGAACTTTACCATATTGAGAAAGCTTCTTTCTATTCCTATCTTTCAGAGGGTTTTTATCAAGAAAGGGTGTTCTAGTTTGTCAAATGCCTTTTCTGCATCAATTGAGAGGATCATGTGATTTTTATTCTTCAGTTTACTAATGTGGTTTATTACAGGAATTGATTTTCTTCTGTTGAACCACCCCTGCACACCTGGGATAAAACCCACTTAATCATGGTATATAATTCTTTTAATGTGCTTTTGGATTCTGTTTACTAGTGTTTTGTTGAGGATATTTGCATCTATATTCATTACAGATATTGGTCTGTAGTTTTCTTTTTTGGTAGTATCTTTATCTGGTGATGATGGCTTCATAAAATGAGTTTGGTAGTGTTCTTTCCTGATCAATTTTTTAGAAGAGCTTGAGCAAGATTGGTATTAGATCATCTTTGAATGATTGGTAAAATTCACCTTTGAAGTCATCTGGTCATAAAAGACACCCAAATAGGAAAGGAAGAAGTAAAACTTTCACTATTTGTTGATGATATGATCCTATATCTAGAATCTCCTGAAAAATCCACAACAAAGCTACTAGAACTAGTAGATGAGTTCAGCAAAGTGGTGGGATATGAGGTTAAGACACAAAAATCAATAGTGTTTCTATACACTACTGATGTGCAATCGGAGGAGGAAATCGGAAAAAAATTCCATTTATTATAGTGACTAAAACAATCAAATATTTAGGAATAAACTTACTCTGTATTCATAAAACTGTAAAACATTGCTAAAAGAAACTAAAGAAGACTTAAATAAATGAAAGGACATTCCATGTTCATGGATTGGAAGACTAAATATCGTTAAGATGTCAATTTTACCCAAACTGATTTACAGATTCAATGCAATCCCAATGAAAATCCCAACAGTCTTTTTTGCAGAAGTGGAAAAATCAATTATCAAATTAATTTGGAAAGGTAAGGGGCCCCGAATAGCCAAGAAAGTTCTTTAAAAAAAAGAATGAAGTTGGAGGACTCTCACTTCCGGATTTTAAAGCACAATACTTAGCTACAGTGGAAAAAACAGCATGGTACTGGCATAAAGACAGACACATTGACCAATGGAACTGAATCAAGAACTCAGAAATAAACCTTCACATCTACAGTCAAGTGATTTTCAACAAGGTGGTCAAGCCCTCCCAGCTGGGCCAGAACTGTCTATTCAACAAATAGTGCTGGGAGAACAGGATATCCATATCCAAAAGAAAGAAAGAAAGAAGACCCCTATCTCATACTATATACAAAAATTAACTCAAAATGGATCAAGAACCTAAATATAAAAGCAACAACCTTAAAGCTCCTAGATGAAAATGTAGGAAAACATCTTTAAGATCTTATGGAAGGTGATGGTTTCTTAAACCTTACACCCAAAGCATGACCAACAAAAGAAAAAATAGATAAATGGGACCTTCTCAAAATTTAACATTTTTGCACCTCAAAGGACTTTGTCAAAAGGGTGAAAAGGCAGCTGACTCAATGGGAGAAAATATTTGGCAATCTCATATTGAATAAGGGTTTACTATCCATGATATACAAAAAGATCACACAACTCAACAATAAAAGGACAAACTACCCAATTAAAAAATAGGCAAAAAATGCAACTGGAAAAAGACCTTGACCAAAAGGGGGAAAGGGTAAAGACAAATGAGTTTATATGGCTAAGAGACTTCAAGGTGAGTCGGGAGGTCATTCCAGAAGTTACGCTAATGCACATCTCAGCAGAATCTCATTGACTGCCAAAGTAAATATTGCCTCAAATAGCAGTGCTCCTCAGGACCCTGGAGACATCCAGACACTATAAGCAAGGCAGACAGCTCAGGGGTTTGGTGCCCTACCAGTGGGCCCTACTTTGGAATTTATGCTCCCCAGCGTGACAGAGTTGGACTCTGTTGTGGTTTCCCTACACATGACTTTTCTGCGCTTTCTATTTGAACCTAGAGTTAGTACTAGAACTGATAAGTATATGTCCAAGAGACTTAAATCTTTGGGCTTCCCATGTGACAGTTGGGCCCTGAATCTCAACAGAGTTGTAACACCTACTCTCCAGTTCATTGGACTCACCCAGGACAACTAACAAGGAGATGATGATGGACAATGACCATCCCAAGGAACAGAGAGAGTCTGCAACTGCCAGCAAGATAGTTCCATCCATCTGCCCCATGAGAGGCAGAGTGGGCATCACCATCCCAGAATCCTCAGGATTGGGGAATGAAGATGGACTAGAGTAGACTTACTGGTATTTTACTATAGACTTATTGTGATTCTAGCAATGGAAGAACTTTTATCATTGATGTGGAGGCAGTGGCCACTGGAAGTTCTGAGGGAAGGGAAATGGAAAAATAGGCGTAAAATGGAGGCATTTTCGAGACTTGGAAATTGTCCTGAGTGACATTGCAGTGCCAGATACAGGCCATTATATATCTTATCATATCTTACAAGACTGTGTGAGAGAGAGTGTAAACTATAATCCATGCTTATTGGCAATGATCCAAAATGTGTTTATCAATTGTAACAAATGTACAACACTAATGAAGGATGTTGTTAATAAGGGAAAATGTGGGAGGGGTAGGGAGTGGTACATATGGGAATCTCCTATTTTTTTATGTAATCTAAGAATCTTTTTTAAAAATTAAAAAGTATTTTTTTAAAATGGGCAAGAAAAAAATAAAAATTTAAATTTAAATTTAAAAAATGGGCAAGAGACTTGAAAAGACAATTGTCCAAAGAAGAAATACAAATGGCAAAGAAATACATGAAAAAATGTTCAACATCACTAGCGATTAGGGACATGCAAATCAAAACTACAACATGATATCATTTCACACCTATTAGACTGGCTTCTATTAAAAAGTCAGAAAACAGTAAATGTTGGAGAAGATGTGGAGAGATAGGAATGCTTATTCACTGTTGGTGGGAATGTAGAATGGTACAGCCACTGTGGAAGACTGGTTGGCAGTTCCTAAGGAAGGTGAATATAGACTTGCCATGGGACCCAGCAATACCATTGCCAGGTATATATCTAGAAGATCTGAGAGCAGAGACATGAACAGACTTCTGCACACTGATGTTCATAGCAGCATTTTTCACGATTGCCAAAAGTTGGAAATAACCCAAGTGTCCATCAACTGATGAATGGATAAAAAAGTTATGGTATATACACATGATGGACTATTATGCAGTGGTAAGAAGAAATGAAGTCGTAAAGCATTTGACAACATGGATGAACCTGGAGGACATTATATAGTGAAGCAAGCCAGACACAAAAGGACAAATACTGTATGATTGCCCTATTATGAACGAAATATATTGTGTAAACTCATGGAGTTAATTATTAGAATATAGGTCACCAGAAAATAGAAGGAGGGCAGAGAATGGAAAGTTAAGATTTAATCTGTACAGAATTGATAAAAAGATTTTGTAAATCTTTGGAAATGAATAAAAATGGTGAAAGTATATCATGGTGTTTGTAACTAGCAGTGCTATTGTATGACAGTTGTTGAAAGGGAAAGTCTAAAGTCATGTATATTAATAGAAGGAAAGCTAAAAACTGTAATATGGCACTGTAAATGACAGTAAAACCTCATGTAAAACACAAATATGGGTGATATTGCATATATAAGATTGTTTTCGCAAAATATAAATACAAATATACTAGAGAGAACTAAAAAGAATAGCAGCTATGTATAGCAGGGGAAGCATAGAGAAACTGAGAGGTGATGAGTTTTGTTTGCTGTTTATTATTATTGAAACAATGAAAGTAGTCTAAGATTGATTGAAGTGATGAATGCACAAATATGTAATTACACCAAATACCATTGATTGTACACTTTGGATGGATTTATCCTTTATTAATATGTACCAATAAAATTGATTTGTTTAAAAAAAAAACCTGCCCTAATGGTTAATGATGTTGAACATCTGTTTGTGTGCTTATCTGCCATCTATTTATCTTATTTGGCAAACTCTCTTCATGGCTTTTGCCCACTTTACCAATTGGATTGTTTGTTCTTATATTGTTGGTTTTTGAGAATTTTTTATATATCCTAGATGCTTTGCTGAATATGTGGTTTGCAAACATATTTTCCCAGTGTGTAGTTTGTCTTTCCATCCTCTTATCAAGCTTTTCACATAGTAAAAGTTTTTAATTTGATGAAGCTCAATTTATCAATTTTCTTTTTATGGAGCATGCTTTCGGTGTCAAGTCTAAAAAGGCTTTGCCTAGCTCCAGGTCCTGAAGATTTTCTCCTAATTTTTTTTTTTTTTTTTTTTTTTTTTTGTCTAAAAGTTTCATAGTTTTACATTTTACATTCAAGCTCATGATACATTTTGAGTTAATTTTTGTATAAGGTGTGAGGTTTAGGTCAAGGTCCATTTTTATGTCTCTGAACATTCAATTGTTCCAGTACCACAGCACCGTTTGTTGAAAAGGCTATGTTTTCTCCATGGAATTGTCAAAAGTTAGTTGGTGCCTATTTAATGATGACATGAATGTCCTGCAGGTTTGTCCCCAGTGGTAGATAACTGACAGCAATCAAGACTATGGCAGTGACCTGGCAAGTACAAACTTCTTCATAAAATTATAACTAGTAAAGGAAGAGGGGGAAGTTATTGCCATCTGCTTGCATTTTAAGGAATGTCTCGACATAGAGCCAGACTACTGGTACAGTTCTCCCATTGAATTTAAGCAATTATTAGCAACTTGTTTAATTTCATCTTGCTGTCCATTAACCTTCATGTTCTTTTTTTTTTTTTTTTTTTTTACAAAGTGTTAAGAATATGGTGATACACGGGAAAATTACAACTAATGGAACTTGTGAACAATAGTTAGTAATTTACAAAAATTTACAAAAGTAAATAGTTATAATATTTTGCAGCAATGGAAAAGAAGAAATTATATCAATTCTAAGGGACAACAATAGGGGGGTATATGAGGGTATGGGATTTTTCCTTTTGTAATAATGAAAATGTTCTAAAATTGACTGAGATGATGACAGCACAACTCTGTGATGAAAATGAGACTCATTGAGTGTGCACTTTGAATGGATTGTACAAAGCATAGGACTGTATACCACAGTGAATCCTGTGGTAGATGATGGACTGTGGTTAACAAGACAAATATGAGAACATTCTCTCCTGAACTATAAAAAATATATAATACTAATACAAGGTGTTAATAATCAGGTGGGTTGGGGGATAAAATATCAAATGTAAGATATGGACTATAGTTGGTAATGTTTTTTGTGTTTAAGATTTATTTATTTACTTTTATCCATTTTTACCTACCACCACCACCACCCCCGTTTTTGCTGTTTTTGTGTTCATTCACAATTCTCTTTGTCTGTTTCCTGCCCTCTCCTCCTATCTTCACCGGGATTCGATCCTGGGAACCTCCGATGTGGGAGAGAGGCATCCTACCACCTGCGCCACCTCAGTTCCTGGTTTTGCGGTGCGTCTCGTCTTGGCTCTCCCTTGTGTACTCTCCTGTTACATCATCATCTTGCTGCATGGCTCGGCGGGGCCTGGTGGCTCACCCGTGCATGGGGCCTGGTGGCCCATGCACCTTCTGTATTTTTCTTTATTTTTACCAGGAGGTCCTGGGGATCGAACCCAGGTCCCTCCATATGGGAGACGGATGCTCAACCATTTGAGCCACGTCTGCCCCCCAGTTCGTAATGTTTTGATGACACTCTTTCATAGTTTGTAACAAACATTTCACAACAATGCAAGGTGTTGGTGGTGGGATATATGGAAGCCATGTATGATGTTATGCATGTTTGTTTTGTAAGTTCACAGGTTGTACTATACACTTTTTAAGTATGTTTATGTATGAATGACATACTTCAGTAAAAAAGAGAGAGAGAGAGAGACCCTACTTCATCTTTTCATTTAGTGGTTTAAAGTTCAAAAAAATATTTAAATTTATCCACATTCTCAGCCACCTTCTTCAACATGCTTAGATTGGCTCTTCAGTATTTCAAATCAAGTCAGTATCACTTCCCTGTTTTTTATTTAAAAGAATGAGGAAAAGAAGCCACTAATTTGGCTCCCAGTATAGCCCTTAAATATATGCCATCCTCCTTTATTTCAACATTAAACTGAATATTCATTATTAGGTGCTGTTAATTCTTTACCTGGATTATAAACCATGGCTCCATGTATGCGTTCAGAGATAAGAAGCTGTGCAAACATTTTCTCATTAGGGAAATGCTTCCCTGATAGCCATTACTATTCACTCACTCTCAAGGAAGAATCTACCCCAGAGCTTTGCCCAGCCATATACTGAACCTCCTAATTTCTAGATGGGCAGGAACTAGGAATCTGGTGCTCCAAGTCTCTAAAAGCTGACCACAACCACACATAGGCCACCAGAGTTTAAACTTCTGTTCTACAATCCTGTACCCCAATGTGCAGAATCTTGACCCTTGTTCCCCATGTATGATGCTCAGCACCCTGACTTCTTCCTATTTCCCCAGTCTTATCACCTTCTGTGTAATTGCTGGTTTATCCAAGGCAAATTTTCAAAAGAGAGAGGGTTTAAGGATAGCTTGACCTTTAGCTTGGGAAGAAGGTTACTCCAGTGAAACTATTATTACTGATTGACTGACTTTGGGAAGTTTTTTAATGGAAGTGAGACTGCCACTGACTGGCAGGCTCCTGAAGCAGCACTGTCATTTATTATGAAAGTTTTAATATCAGCTCCAGAGTTTGCTTGTTGCTATGGCCAAAGAAGTCTTTTCCCAAGAGAGCAGGAAATTCTTTCCTCTGTTACATTTATATCCTTTCCCTAAAAAAGCAAGAAATGTTTCATGCACACGCTTTCAACAACCCTTCCTTCATCGCCAGGTATTTTGCATTTTGAGATCATAGAATTTTTTTTTAGGAGTACCAGGGATTGAACCCAGGACCTTGTACATGGGAAGCAGGTGCTTGAGCACTTGAGCTACATCCACTCCCCAGAGATCATGGAATTTTAATTCCAGTTCATTTTTTGTTTAAAATTTAAAAGCATTTATATGAAACCCTAGGCTTTGATAGTTTCTCTGCTGAGTACAATTTCTTACATTGCAATTATTACACGTGGGTTCATTTTCCATTCTTTGGGTGTCCACTCTTGTAATGGATGCTGTAGAGGGCCACACACATTCTCCTTTAGAGCCAAGTCACTCACTTCCCCAGCTGCCAAGAGTGCTGTCTTCTAATGGCTCAAAGACAAAGTTGAGTTCCTCTCCAAGAATCACTCTCGGCCAAGGGAGCTGCCTCACCCAAGTTTATGTTCTTTCCCTAGAGGCTGCCCACATCCAATGACTGTCTATGCTGAGTACAATTGCTTCAATTTGGGACATCTCTGGAAGGCCCTCCCAAATCCAGAGCTCCACATGGGATCTGGTGACCTTTTGCTGTAATTGCATAACAGTTTACTTTCCCCTCTGCATCATCCTCCTTCCCTTATTCCCCCACAGTCGTTCCTCAAGCACTCCCCAGAAACCTCCTATATGCAAGTGTCCATCTCAGAGTCTGTGTCCAGGGAATGCAACCTACAGCCATTCTCTAGTAACTCTTTTAGGAGAGGACTTGTAGATGGTAAACTAAGTTATTGCATGCCTTTCATCTCTTCCCTTTGCCTGGTTGCAAGAACGCTGATTTAGCTTGAAATAGGATTCTTGGTTCGAATTCATTTTTCCCTTTAGAATTTATAACATAATGCTTCTTGGCTTCTAGTAACCAATGCTGCCATGAGAAATCTGATGTCAGTCTAATGTTTGTTTCTTTATAGGTGAGGTGTTTTTTTTTTTTTTTAACCTCTGGAAGCTTTTAGGATTTTTCTCTTTAATCTTGGTATTATGAGATTTATCACAATGTGTCTATATTTGTCTTATTCATCTTGCTCACATTTGGTCACCTCTTCAAATGTGAAGACTTGTACACTTCTTTAGCTCTGAGGAACGTTCAATTCATTTATCTCCTCTGTTTCCTCTAATCTCTCCCTTGATGTTAGAACTTCTAGATCTATCCTACAAGCCTTTCTTGCCTTTCTTACCTTCAATCCTATCTTACCGTTTCTTGTATACTTTTACATATCATTGTCCTTCTGTCCTACATTCTAGGAGATTCCTTTGGCTAACTAATTTGCTTTTCAGTTCTGTCTTCTTTGCAATTTAGCTAATCTCATATGGTTTTTGTTGTTGTTATTGTTTTGTTTTGCTTTTTTTAGATAATCAAAATTTTTATCTTTAAGTTTCTAATTGCTTCTCTTTCACAATAACCTATTCCAGCTGACATATACTAGATGTCCTCGCTTATTAATCATTTTTTAAAATTATTTTCTATTTGCTTTAACTGTTCCCTTAGGTATTCATTTTCCTGTTTGTTTTCTTCAGTTCTTCTCACACTGTTGACTGCTCAATTGCTTGTTAATTCTTGGCTTGTGTGATCATTTTTGTACTTGAAATTCCCTATAACCTGTGTAGGTCAGTGATGTACAAATAGGGGGCAGTAGGCTGGTCTACCCAGGAATATAAGTATTTTACCATCAACATTTTTAGAATTACCAGCACATGGTAATAATTAAAAGCAGACGGGCTTTAGTTGTTCTAGTTTTCTTCTTAAATTCCCTACAGACAATGCACCAGTCTATTGCCTATACCTGGAAAACACCATTCCCACCAAATCCCCTCTCACTCTACCCCACCCCACTGCTTGGTATACCGTTGCTGTTTTTCCACAGTTAGTGTGGGGAAGAAACATAATCAAGAGACCAAATCTCCTCTCAATGCTTATCCTGGAGGCAGTTGCCTCTCTTGCCAGCCACTCAATGCAGGTTTGATGGGAAGGAGGGCAACCTACTTCACTACTCTGGAATCATCTTATCATTGGCCATGGCTCCTTCTGCCCCTTGAATCCATCCCCTCCAAGAATAGAGCTCTCCCAGAATCCTTCTCACATGTCACAACCAACATCTCCTGTGAGTGTTTGGGGCAGTGGTCTCCCTCATCAATAAAACTAATATTTATACTAATACTAATGCTAGTAATAATAGCAATAACACTGTTCTAAGCACTTCACAATTTGTGAGAATTAAATGAGTTAACATATGAAACAATGTGTTTTCTTTCAGAAATTTCTCAAATCTCTTGAATTTAGGGTGACAAAGTCTTGTTTTCCAGCATTGTGGATTTTTAAAAACACCTTTTTTGTTATTTCCAGAGATTTACTGAATTCAGTATATTATCTAATTTTTCATCTGCTTCTTGATGTAGCTTTACTCCTTTTTTAAAAGACATGCATTCAAACAGAACAATTTGTAAATAAAGAAAACATTGATTTCCTCAGAAAAAGCTTAGAGGAAAGAACAAATGTGAGGGCATGTGTAAAATGAAAGAGAAATATTAACTAAAGAATCGTCAAACTAAATATAGAGCATGTTCTCTTTCATGATACAAAGGAAGTACACAATAAATATATGTTGAATAAACGAATGAGATATTGAATGAGAATGTACATCAGAATTTCTCCAAGACACCAATTTTCAGGAACACTGTCAACATTTTTTTTTTTAATTGATCAATATATCTTTATTTTTTTTTTTTCATTTGGATATTTTATTTATTTATTTATTTATTTTCAGGTAGACTTTTTTTATTTTTATTTTATTTTTTTTTTTATTATGGGTAAAAATCAAAATTCTCACAATACATACAAACATTTGCAAAATGATATATAAATATATATGCATATATGTGTATTTGCTTACAAAAATGTTATTTATATATGTATATACATATATTTTAAGAGGTGCTTAGATTTTTCTCTTTCATTCTGTTATTATGTGGGAGGAAAGTGGCTAAAAAAACATGCTCATCCTATTCATTGCTTACCTTACTCTCAAAAATTACTTGAAACCATGGGGGAGGGTAAAATGTTTATCAAAGTGAAATATATTAATATTATGACTATTTTATGTTGATGTTGATAAATGTGTATTCATTCTCTTTCCAAGTGTGTTAGGGCTTGGGGAGGAGTGCTCTTCTTCACATTTGTCAGTGGACCTATCTGTGCATGTAAGTGTACACATGGGTCTCGAGGATACAAATTCAGTCTATATGGCAGTGCTTTTATAAATTTTTAAGTTGCTTCAGCCTTGAAGTAGTTGTCTAAATTTTCATAGGATTAGGAACCACTAAATTTATGGGCCAGTGGAGTGTGATGTGCTAACAATAGAAATAAGCATTATGGATCTCAAACCCTGCTACTTACAGATTAACAGAAGAAAAGGCCTAAAAAGCAGACTGCTGACAGCAGGTGCAGAAACAAGCTTTGGAGCCATAAGTGTATTGTAGCATGCTCAGGAAATGATATAGGTTAGAGATATGCATCACGATTATCCATATTTATATAACCATATGTACAAACTACTGTGTACAAACAGTACCATATGCACAAGAAAACTGTGACAACTTGAAGTCTTCACAGCATTTAGGGGTGAATGTAAGAAGGGAGAGAAGTGAGACTTGGTTGAGTTATATCTATACTGCTTAAAATTTGTAGATTTTATGGTAGGCCAACAGGTATTTTGGTAAAAGAAAATTGTGTGCAACTTTAAATTATTTTCACTCAAATTTATTTTTTAAAATTACTTATTCCAAGCTAATTGCAGGTTTCTTTTCTTCAAATGTAGCTTTTGAAGATAACTGTCTGAATTTATCATTAACTATTGCCTAAACATGACAAAAGAAAAATAAAACCTCCTCCTTCCCAAAACATTCCTAAATTTTAATATTATGCCCTTTGTGTAATTCTTGTCTGTTATTCAACAAGATAGAAATAGCAGATTTTAAAGGACTTTGGCCAATGGGATTTTTGTAAAATTAATTAAATCAAGAAATTTTAGAAAAATCTAATAAAGTTTTCAAAAGCCAAAGTTCATTCAATAGGATTTTATTAGAGAAAATAAATTCTACTTTTAAATTAGTTTGGGAAATAATGAATGAAAAGCCAAAATATTACTTGGGGAATGAAGCTAAGATTATAATTACTTTTTTTTTTCCCCACAAAATACTTGTTAAGACTAATGGAGGGGAAAAGGAAAATTTGATGACATTATATTTTCCCTAACCAATTTTCTTAAAGATTATAAATGAAATCCTACTTACTAAAACTAAAGTCTTCCACTAGACCCCATCCTACTCACTTTGTATGCAGCATGAGCCACCTCTGACCTCTTTTTTCAAACTCTTTCTTCCCTGATTTTTGTGACATTTTTCTCCCTAATTGCAGCTTCTGAGTTCCTTTTCTTATGCTACTCCTCAAATGTCAGCAAAACACAAGATTCTGACCTCCCAATCTTTTCTTGTTCTACGCAGGCTTTTACAGGGAATCTCATGCACTGTATAAGTCCCACCATCACCTCTAGACAGGTCGTTCCTAGTTTTACATCTCCAGCTTAATCCTCTCTCTGACTTCCAGGCGCAGATCTCATCTGCTGTATCTCTATTCCTTGATTCTTAATTCACACATCAAGTTTAACATAAACTAAAATAAGTGTTTTTGTATTTCTTTTAAAACTTGTGCTTCCATTTGAGTTTCCCATGTGGTATCACAGTCATCCACCTCGCAGACTAAATTAGAAATTTCATGCTGTTACATTAACCCACAATTCTACCTTGACACTCTCCCTTTTCAAGCCATTCTTCCTCCTTATTACAACTAATTATCCTCTTTCTTCTTTCAATTATTTTTCTAAAACATATAGCTAACCATGTCCCTCTTTTGCTTACTTGGTCTCAACTAACAGTTTAAGTCAAATTATAGGTGAAGTGAGATCCTACCTTAAAATAATTGAGCCTTTATTTTGGAAGGAGCGACTCTCATGTGCTCTACCAGGCAGTCAACCAACACCTTTTCTCAGGCTGTTTCCTTTGCTTTGAATATCTTCTGTTTACAATATGGGCCAAAGTTCCAGCCAGCCTTCAAGGCTCTACCATCACCTCTGCTGTGAATCTGTCCCTGACCACTACCCACCCATTTTAATCAGCCCCATCAATTTTAGTCATCCTTTATGTTATACTAAAGCTGTAATCTTATATTAGGGAACATCTGCATGTACATGAAAACTTTCCAAGTGTCCTTATAAGTAGGGAAAGTTTAAAATTAATTTTAAAAAATCAGTTTCCAGGTCCACATCTTATTTCTGTACTCTTTTTTTTTAAGATTTATTTTATTTATTTACTTCTCCCCAGCCCCTCGTTGTTTTGCACTTGTTGTGTCTGTCTTCTTTGTTTCTTTAGGAGACACCGGGAACTGAACCCAGACCTCCGATATGGGAGGGAGGTGCCAATCGTTTGAACCACCTCCGTTCCCTGCTTTGCTGTGTCTCTCATTATGCTTTTCCTCCTGTGTCTCTTGTTGTGCCATCTTGTTACATCAGCTTGCTGTGCCTGCCTGTCATGTCAGCTCGCTGTCTTGCTTATCTTCTTTAGGATGCACCGGGAACCTCTGCTCCCTGCTTTGTTGTGTCTCTCATTGTTTTTCTTCTTGTGTCTCTTGTTGCATAATCTTGTTGTGTCAGCTTGCCGTGCCTGCCCATCACACCAGCTCATTGTCTTCTGTAGGAGGTACCAGGAACCAAACCACGGACTCCCATGTGGTAGGCGGGAGCTCAATCACTTGAGCCACATCTACTTCCCTGTGTCTTAAAGCTGATCTTTCTGAGGACACACCTGCATGTCAAAAATTTCTCATTACTAATCCCCTTTCACCACGGTCCTTCTCCCACTTTACAAAAGAAAGGCCTACTTCTCATCCATCAACTCTCTTACTGTGATATATTGCCCTAGAATGCAAAAACTGCTGCAGGCCCAAACAAAAGGACAAAATGTCAATTATATGATCTTTTTGCCAATAACTCTGATTGAATTTAAAGGAGTGAGGAACACCACCATAATATAATTCTATTCTTTTTCATCTACACTTTTAAATAAGTGTTTTCTTTGCACCTTAGTCAAAAATAGGAATAAATTTCATTCTAACAATATCTAATTCTTGGTACATAAACTAATTTTAAAAGTCTCACGCATCTCACTATGATTTTCTTTCTAAATTTAATAGCTTATCAAAATTTATAAAATATTTATGCTATTTACAAATCTTTCATCAAAGAATTATGAGGGAAAGAGCTCAAGCGATTGGGCTCCTGTCTACCATATAGGAGGTCCAGGGTTTATTTCCCAGGGCCTCCTGGTGAAGGCAAGCTGGCCCGTGCAGGAGTGCCGGCCCGAGCGGGAGCTGGTGAAGCAAGATGACACAACAAAAAGAGACACAGAGGAGAGACAATAAGAGACGCAGCAGACCAGGGAGCTGAGGTGGCACAAGAGAGTGAGTACCTCTCTCCAATCCAGAAGGTCCCAGGATTGGTTCCCAGTGCTGCCTAAAGAAAAGATAAGCAGACACAGAAGAACACACAGCGAATGGACACAGAGAGCAGACAGCAAGTGCAAAAACAATGGGCGGCGGGGTGGGAATATATAAATAAGTAAATCTTCTTTTAAAAAAGGAATTATGAGGAATCATTTTTTTTTTTTTTTTTTAAAGATTTTATTTATTTGCTCATTTATCCCCCCCTTGCTGCTTGTGCTCGCTGGGTCAGCTAACCACGCCATGCGGGCGGGCTTGCCTTCACCAGGAGGCCCCGGGAACCGAACCCGGGGCCTCCCATATGGTAAACGGGAGCCCTACTGATTGAGCCACAGCCACTTCCCGAAATCATTCTTTAAAAACATACAATTAGTGATATTAACTAGAAATATCAAATATAGCTCAATGAAGCATATTTAAGTATGGAATATTCATTGGTTTTCTCTTGCAACCCCACTCGGTTTTTTCTTTATTTCATGAAATATATGTTTATTCAATTCAATTTGCCTTGTTCTGTTCCTTCACAAAATTACCTCAAGAAAATTACATTCATAGTTTCTATACGTATGTAGGTGGGGGAGAAGACGGGCAAGGATTACTCTACAAAAGAAGCTGGAGGGTGCAGAAGAAATAGACTAACATTAATGGCCAGGAAATATGAAAAGAAAAATCTATTATAGTTGAAATATATATAATGGATATAAATATATCTATACAATGCATATGTGTTTATATGTATGTATGTATGTATAATGCTGATACGCTTTCTAATATGGTTTCCAGTATTTTTACCCTGAGGTAGGCTTGCATAGTGCAAACCGGTGTGATCAATTGGCAATTATCAATGAGAGCTTATAGATAACTGGGGAGAAGTAAAAATATTCTCCCTAGCCTTTGGTTTTGAGTTACCCATTTTGACACTTTAAACATCCTGACTTTATAGTTCATGATCCACCAACCTTCAAATTCATTTTTTATTGATTTTTTTTTAACAGCATTGAGGCATTTATCAAATAAGTCAAACAAAGGGTTGGAAGTAATAGGATTATTTATCAATAAGCATTTATTAAACACCTACTTTGCCTTAGGTCTTGTGGATTATAAGGATAAGGCATAGTTCCTGACCTTGAGAACTTCACAATCTATGATGCCATCATGCAAATACATCGCTTCAAATATCCATATACTCCAATAACCACTGAAGTCATATCTCTAGAATTGCATTTCTGAATACCTCCTGGGTAAAACAAGGGCCTATCACACAAGGTCTTATAAACACCTTGAATTGAAAACATACAAAAAAGAACTTGTTTTCCATGCACCCTCCCCATAGAAACATCTTCTTTCTGAATTCCTATTTATATTAGAAACATCTTCATGAATCTAGTCACTCGTGATAAAAAGTTAGGAGTCATTCTTGATTCTCTTATTTGTATCTATCCAAAATATCCAGAAAGATCACAAAATTCTGCAGGTCTGCCTCTAAAATATTTCTTCAATCCTATTTCCCTCATCAGCTCTAACCTAATATTAGGGTAACTTCTTTCCTTGTCTCCATAGCTTTTCACTGTTCCTCTTCAACCCATCCTCCTAATGTTGCTTCTTCTCCAAAACACAAATCTATCTGCTCATGCCCCTCATTTGCTTAATAGTCTGCATGGACTCCCATTAGCCTGCAGGTTAAAGTCCAAACTCTTAAGTAGGTCATGTAGGACCCACCTCAACTTGACTCCACTCACCTTTCCAGAACCAACTACCACCATTCCCACTGTCTTCCCCCTCCTGACCCCCTCCTCACACACACTCTGTTCCAGCTACACCACAACACTTATTGAGTATATCATGTTCTTTTATATCTTTGAACAAATTGCTTGCAAGGCCTTCTTCCATTTCTCTCTCAAAGGTCTGCTAATCCTTTAAGACTAAATGTACTGCCTTTGTGAAACCCCTCCTTGTTACCCTAGGCCATGCTCAATGTGAGCATAGCATTTTATAAATATCTTTATTATGAAATATTGGCTATTTATTTGCAGCATTACCTTCCCTAGTTAAATAATAGACAACCACGGAGCTAGTCTCTGTTTAACTGCTTATATTTCCAGTGCATGAAGTAGAAATTGAATACCATTTGATGAATGAATAAACCTCTTGGTATACTAAGATTTTAAGAAGTGATCAGTGAAATTATATATATGACAATATTCCTTGATCAGAAAAAAGTTACCCTGGTTTTGTGGATCTAGTGTCCACCTTTTTCTGCATTGTTTAAGACATGTCAGATTTTCTTCCACTGCAGTAGTCTTCACCATTCTTAAGAAGGCTTAGAAAGGTCTTAGTGTAACACACTTGAAAAGTCTTGATGCTGAGGTATAAATTATACTAGGATAATAAGGGAAGAGAGAAAAACACCAAAGGTCTGGCTACCCATAAACAATTATAGGTATGATATATTCGTGTGTCAATTGGGCAGCAGGGGTTATTGGGAGGGGTTCATACATCCTACGGTTCTCTTTAAATGGGATCTACAGATTACCCAGTTCCAATGTGAGCCCCATAGGCTCCAGTTTGGAAGTGAGATGGAAAGGGAAATGTTGAATGTAAGGAGATGGGAATAGCTAAGGCTACATGGGCCAAGTCTAACTCAGAAGGGAGCTGTGAGGAAAATCTGTGAGAACACGCAGATCTTTATGAAGTATACTAATATATACCTTATATCATATCGTACTTTGTATTCTTTTTCAGGAGAGAAGTTCAGAATCACAACTAGCTGCATTAATTTTCAATTGCTGCATAACAAATCACCACAAATTTAGCAGCTAAAAACAGCATACAGCATCACCATCCCAGAATCTTCAGGAATGGAGAATGAACAATGGACTAGAGTAGACTTACTGTTATTCTGCTATAGACTTAGTGTTATTCTAGCAATAAAAGAACTTTTATTATTGATGTGGAGGCAGTGACCACTGGAGGGTCTGAGGAGAGGGAAAGGGAAAAACAGGTATAATATGGGGGCATTTTCGGGACATTGGAATTGTCCTAAATGACATTGCAATGATGGACACATGCCATTATATATTTTGTCATAACTACAAAATTATGGAGAGAGTGTGCACTACAATGTAAACTATAATCCACACTTAGTGGCAATGCTTCAATATGTGCTTATCAATTGTAACAAATGTACCACACTAATGAAGGATGTTGTTAATGTGGGAAAAAGGGGGGGGAGGAGGGGAGCATATGGGAATCCCCTATATTTTTTATGTAACATTTATGTAATTTAAAGACTTTTTTTTTAATTTAAAAGAATTAAAAAAAAAAAAAAAAAAAAAAAAACCCAGCATCCGTTCATAATCTCACTGCTCTGTAGATGAGAATTCTAGGTGGGCTTGGGTTGGGTGCTCTGCCTGAGGCCTCACAAGACCAAATCAAGGGTCAGCCAGACCTGGCGAGGCTCTAAGCTGGAAGCTCTGAAGAAGAGTCTGCTTCCAAGTTCAGTCAGGTTATTGGTATAATTCATTTCCTTGTGATTGTGATCATGAGATTCCTCTTTCCTCACTATCAGTCAGGCAGAGATTGCTCTCAGTTCTTAGAGCTACATGCACTCCTTATCACATGGGCCCCTTCTTGTTTAAAACCAGCAATGGAGAATTTCTCTGGAGTCAAATTTCCCCATGTACTTCAACTCTGATTTCCTCCTCTGTCACCAACTAGAGAAACTGTCTGCTTTTAAAAGTGCTTAGATTAGGCCTATCCAGATGCTTTTCTTAAATCACCTGTGCCATATGACATAAACTAATCATGGGAGAAAACTCCATCATATCCTTCCCTCCCTGGGGTTATGCAGGACGTGGACATCTGGGAGCAGAAAATCTTGTGGGCCATCTTAGAATTCTGCCTACCACAAAGTATAGTTTTTTCCTTCTGGTGATACAATTTAATGTAGAATCACCATCCCCAAGATCCAATAAGGTCAGAAATGGTCATTTGCTGTTTGTGGATTCTCATTTTTCAATGGCAAATCTGTATTCCACCACCATTTCCATCAAACTTAATACTTGAATTGCTCCATACAGTCGCTGGGAGGGATAATTAATAATCCTGGCTATAAAGAAAGGGGAAAAGACTTAATCCATCCCTTGTATTATCTCCTCACGAGCTAATCTGTTGCCATTTTTTCCCCATTTAGTCCAAAGAGCAAGGCACTTGGAGCCCCTGTTATAAATGAGTATGCTGACGCTCAGCTACGTGACTTGGTGCAAAAGATGCGTCAGAGAACAGCCCTCTACAAGATGAAGCTGACAGACAGAGAGCCATCCTCCCCGGAAACCAGTCTCCACACGGGTAGGCACTATCACCTTAAGGAACTGAGGAGAAGGAAGTATAAGAGGACATGGACTTTGCAAATGCCTTAGTGTGGGTTCCCCCAAAAGCAGACCTTGAAACAATAATTTAAGTATAAATACTTTATTTGAGGATGATCCAAGAAGGACAGTGAGAGGGGGAAAGAACAACAGAAGAGAGTTAAGCCAATAAAAGGTGTGTTAATGGGAGGATCACTGCTGTAGACAACTAGGGCTTGATCCCACTGAAAAACCACGTGGAACACACCTAAGAATGATCCTCATGAGATGGGGGAAGCATGAATATTATTCCACTACCCCTGTGCCACATTAGGTGGGGGTTGCCTAAAGGACTGATGGGACACTTCAAGACGACCTATTTCTGCAGTCGGAGATAATCCTCAGACAGACAGACTCAGAGAGACCTCTGAGTGGGCCGGGTACATGCATGAGCCACCAACAGCATCTACTATAGCAAGTTTTATTGTAAATATTGATTAAGAATACCTGTAATATACAAAGAGCTGAGGATACAACTGAGCAAAGGCCATCAACAGTGTAGTCACAGAAGATGATGGACAAATAACATGCAAACATGTAGGAAAATTATCAAGATCCCTACTAATTACCAAAATGAATTTGTGGAATAATAAAAAGTACAATAAAATAGAGCACAAAAGTGGTACATACCATGGTTACATCTATGTAACATATTTATACGTATATACAAAAAACTGAAAAAAATTTGGTTGTTTAATAACAAATAAAACCAAAGTGTTAATTACATTGGATGGAGTTGGATGGAGTTGAGGTTTCCTTATAATTCTATGTAAATGAAGATGGATTTTCAAAATAAACCATGGATTGTATAATAGTTTCTTTGCAAAGAGAAGAGGCTAAAATAAATAATAGAGTCATTATAGTTTGATAAATATATGTTAAAAAGAAAATTCTGAGCTTTATTTACCTATAACTTAAGTATATGTGTGAGGCTATTGTAGGAAACTAAAACCTACAGAATATTGTGCATTTATAATGTTTCTGATCAGTGTAAATCCAGAACATTGACTTTATTTATGCTTCAAAATATATGAGCATTTCAAGCTTAGATTTAAAATATCCTACATATAAATCCCTTGTGATACCTTATTAGTGATATTTAAACCTGCTGTGTATTTCCATATTCCAGTGTCTTCATTACCTGGATATTTTCATAAATGTCACTATTTTAAATATCATGAAGGTTTTGCCTCACTTGGCTGTACTAAGAGGAGAAAATTCTCAAATGTTCTGACTTTAAGAAGGCCAAGCTTTCTGCTCATTAAGCAAACTTGATCCTATGCAGTAATAATATACCAGAGAGAAATTGAATTAAATAAAATAGGATGAGTCTAGTATCAGTAGGACAAAGAAAAAGAGTTTGATTTCACGTTGTAAACACGTTTGCTCCCTTTTTCTAACCTTGGTTCTGTTATTGGATAGAACCTTTGGAAGCTATTTCAGGACTTTGAAACATATTTTATAGAAGAACATAAGAATGCCCTGCTCCTGAGGGTTCATGGCCATGGCCTTCTCCATGGTCACCCACAGCTCCTATCCAAGCGTTAGGCACATAACCTCTATTGAATGCTGAGTAGAAATTTTATTTTATCAAAGACAATGCATACTCAATGATATTTAACCTTTGAAAAATATTTTCACCTTTTCTTCCATGTAAAGCAAAGCCTACAGCTATATCATCAACAAAAGAAAACAGTGCTAAGCTAAAAGAAGAACAATACTATGGCATGCTGTGCTGCAAAATCCAGAAGATGCCTCTGACAGGTTACCTAAAGCAAATTAGACTTCCAAGAAGCATAGATTCATACACAGGTACTGTCAAAGTGTGGACTGTCCCAGTGGGAGGACTGGCTGGCACCAAGAATCCCTGGGACCTAAAGTCACAGATGGCTTCTGTGTACCCCAGCCCACAATCTGAATCTATCTAAACTACATAATATGCAAAGGATTACGTGCCCCTCTTTAGAGAGGACAAGAGAGAAAATATTCCTGCCTGCTTTTAAAAGGCAGTTCTGGGATTGTTTGGTCCCTAATTACCGTTGGAAAGAAGGCCCCAAGGCATTTAGCAACATGTGCACTGACACCAAATATATTTTTTTAATTTTAAAAAATTGTAAATGGGTTCACATTGTTCATTATTCTAATTGAACAAATCCCCTCCCATATCCTCCCTTGGACGGAGGAAGGAAGTCGCTGAAGGGACATGGACTGCCTCAATAGCTGATTCTCTGCCTCGCCACTTCAGTGCCATCCCCATGGGGCACTCCTCTCAGGCAAGATGTGGCCTTTCTCCCACCTGCTCTGGGCGACCCTGCAGCTTAACTATTGATGAACAAGAGACCTGTTGCTACAGTTATGCCTGAGCTTATTTCTGACTTTTCTTGGGTTTCCCCTTTTCTAATTCAAATAGTTCAGTTATCCATGGGGACAGATTCAGAGGGGCTACTTATCTAGGAGACAGAAAAGACACTCTCCAATTTGGACGAGTTGAAATTCACTTCACTTCCCTTTTAAAACACAGTGCCTCCTCCCCTAGAATTATGCTGAATGGATAATACTGTCTCTTGCAGCAAATTGCTTATTTCTGGGGGGTAATGCCCTAACTTTACCAAGCCAAGCAGGAGAATTATTTTTTTGTTTTTTTACGTGCTATTTGGATTACTCTACTTACTGTCTTTCTAGATCAATTCTATCTCCTGTGGCTTTTGCTTGTCACCATTGCCTTTAACTGGAACTGCTGGCTTATACCACTGCGCCTCGTCTTTCCATATCAAACTCCAGACAACACACACTACTGGCTTATAATGGACATCATATGTGATATCATCTACATTTGTGATATGCTATTAATCAAGCCCAGACTCCAGTATATAAGAGGAGGAAACATAATAGTAAGTAGGGCATGGGAAAAGCAGAAATTGACAAATAAATGCTATCAGGTTGAGCTACAAAAAAAATTAAGCAAGTTATTTTACTTAATGATTCACTGGCTGTATCTACGTATATGGGTCTTTAACCACAGGAAAGTACCAGCAATAACGATAATCACCAAACATCATCAGTAAATGCCCACCAAATATGGGGAACCATTCATCTCCCCATGCCTTTGTTTCTTCATCTTTAAAATGGGAATAACAATAATCCTTCCTCATTATGTGATAGGATAATTAAATGAATTGATGCATGTAAATTACCTGAACTGTATGGGACATGGTGAGAGTGTGTAAAATGTTACCGGTCATTATTATGCTAGTTAATTTAGATACAATGTCACATCTAATCCTTTCAGCCACCCTATAAAGAAGATATTATTATTAGCCCCATTTAGAGATGAGGAAACTGAGGTTTGAAGTAGGCGATTTGCCTAAGGCACAAAGCTAGAAAGTAACAATGCCAGGATTCAAACTCAGGTCTGTTTGACTCTAAAATTCATGCTTGCAACAACTACCTCATGCTGCTTTGGATTGGCAAGTCTTTCAGAATTTGATAATACTTGAAAGTATAAAGATAATGGACAAGACACATAATTTACCAAAATAATGAAAAAAAAAAAAAGCGAAGTTTATCATTGAAAAAAAAAAGAAATAATTTAGTACATATTCTTGCAGTAATAAACTCTTCAACAATCTATGAAGCAGTCTTTCCCTACCACATTACATTCTGCCATTAACCTCAATATTTTTAAAATAAGACCTATTATTTCATTCATTAGAGTCTACTCAACCTTCTTAGAAGGCAGTCTGTTGTGAGAAAGATTAGGCTATAAGTTTTTTCAGACAGACTATTTCTACTCTATAGTCAGCACTGAGCACAGTACCTGCACATAGTACTGAAATCAAGTCCAAGGTTTTAGACCTGGTCACTTTGTGCAAAGCTTTAAAAGCTTAAAAAGAAAAGCAAAGATGCCATGACCCTTTTAACCAGTGTAGACCCACCATACTGTCCAATATGGTGGCCACTAGCCACATGTGTCATTCAAATTTACATGTTAATTAATTAAAATTAAATAATATCGAAAATTCAGGTTCTTCCATTGTGCTGTCCATATTTTCAGAGCTTAAGAACCACGTGTGACTAGGGCTACCATAGTGGACAGTGCAGATTTCCATTATTGCAGAAAGAACGATTCCTTCCCTTAAAGAGAATGATACATCAATGAACCAAGACATCCATACTCTAGCGAGGAAGCCACACAACCTGCAGCCGTGTGCACAGTCACAGCACACAGAATGCCACCACAGTTTGTTGTTTTTTTTATTAGTATGGTATCTTCTGGTCACTTTCCCTTCCATTATTCACTTTCCAGATTCTTCATAGATCATTTCTCATGATCAAGTGCGGAGGCCTACCTCAAAAACTAGCATCCTTGCCTTAGGAGAAATTATCTTCTCCTGGATTTATTCTCTATGTTAAGAGAAGTTCATAGCCAATCCAATCAATCAAAGACAAAAAAAAACATAAGAATATGTTTTCACAAGCACACACCCAAATTTTATAACCTATACTCCTCAGCCCTTCCCCAGCTAACTAGAAGGACATTCTTTTTCCAATAGATGTCTAATGTGACATCCTATTCCCATGTCCCTGTGAAGTCAACACAGAATACATAGTCTGATGTCACAACAGGAAGAGCAGAGTGACAGGGTATATGGCACTTTAGGTATATGTATATTTTTGGAGAAGAGAGGTAGGTTCGTTATTGTCTTGAATATTTTTTTTAACATCCAGGAGACCTTAAATTCTCAAAAAGCTGGAAATTTCCTGGGGAATGCCCCCTACACTTGAAATCTTTCCTAGAAAAAAATTCTAAAAACAAGAACGCTGTGTTAAATATCTATTCAAAATATTCCTTATGTGGAGCTGAGCATTAGTTAACTCACCAGCTCTATTCCCAGAGCTCACTGGCAGCTTGATGAATGATGATGATGGTGTACAAATAAGAAGTAAACAACCAAAAAAGAGCACTAATTTCAACCTCTATTAGATGCACAAGGGGAGAGAAAATCAATGTTTGACAAATGGAAAATGACAAAATCAGTAAAGGTAGACTTTTATTTTCTCTTTTCTAAGAGCCCTTTGCACACAATGGAGTGTTAAAACCAAGAAAAATAACCAATAAAAACACACTCAATGGGCTGTATTTAAAATGCGTTATCACAAGCTACAAATATAGAGTAGAAACTAATTGCTTTTTTCAAAAGGAGTTTAATGGTTTAATTTAGAGTAGGTAGTTTTAGCCTTTGAAACTTGATTACATTTTAGTAAGACAACTATGCAAGTTGAATATCCAACCTAAAGTTCTCACTACATTTACCTGTTGGTATATACCACCAAATTATTCATTCATTCATTCATTCATTCATTCATTCATTCAACAAACCTTTACTAAATCTCTATAGTTGTCGGATACTACACTAGTACTGGCAGATGGAGAGATTAATTCCCCAAGGTCTTGAGGGAATATAGACAAGTAACAGACAATGATAATTGCTGTTGAGGTGCTAAAAGTCACAAGAGAGGGAATCAGAAGGGCTTACAAGTTTTCTACATTTATTTATAGTTTTTCCAAAGATAATGCTACCCAAAGTGGGCAGAATTTTCAATCAAGTCTCGTTTGTAATTTCCTTTATAAACAGCAGAAATAGAATTGACAGTGGAGTTTATTTAGATATGAGACACTTGCACCCACAGCCTTTTCCTAAATTTACTTGTCAATCTAAAGCATCCATTAAAATACTCAGGGCCATCAGGGAACAATATCAATCAGGCCTTCCATTTAGCCATGCTTTCAACACTTAATCCTCAGTTACTGTTTATGAACTGACCTGAAGAAAAGTAACCATTCCCCTTTTCTGTGCTCCATACACTTTACTCATATTACTATTATGAAATTTTGTCAAATAACAATTAGAGTAACTATAACGTAGTAGAAACAAACAAACCAGAATCAAATTCCTCCTCTGAAACTGGCTAACAGTGTTACTTAAAGAAAATAAATTTACCCTTTCAGTGAACATAATCTTCTTCATCCATAAAATGGGAATCGTAGTACCCACCTGTTTTAGTTTGCCAAAGGGCTGCCAATGCAAAGTACCAGAAATATGCTGGCTTTTACAATGGGTATTTATTTGGGGTATTTCACAGTTCCAAGGCCATTGAGATACCATAAGAGATGCTTTTTCACCAAAGTTAGCCGCCACATGTTGAAGCAAAATAGCGGACAATCTCTGCCTGGTCTCTGTGCCTTCCCCACCAGGTTTTCCCTCTTAGGTTCAGCTGCTCTGCCTTTTTCCAGATTTCAGATGCAAGCTGGCACAGGGCTTATCTCTTTCCAGGCCTTCTATATCAGTCTCGGCTATTCCAGTCTCTTCCCAAGGTCAACTGGAAACTATGAGGCATATTCCAGGGCTGGTCTCTTGAACTGCTCCATGGGCCCAGCCTCTTGGTGGCTTTGTGCTTAAGCAATCCTCTCTCTCTCACATTGCAAAATCAAATATGCAGACTACCTTTTTCCTCCTGTCTGTCCCTGTGGGTCCGTTTATATGAGACCCAGCAAGGGGCTGAGGACTCAACCTGACTCACTGGCATAGTCAAATCAAAAGCCCTAAAGCAGTCTTTCAGGTAATCTAATCAAAGGCCCCTCAACCGAATTTAATGCAATCAACGGGTATCACACCCAGAGAAATAGATTAGTTTACAAACATGATCTTTCTCTTTTTGGGATTCATAAAATAATCTCAAACTGTCATACCACCTCATAAACCTACTCTGAGGATTAAATGAAACAGTATGTACCCCTAACCCAGAGTCTATAGAGTATGCTCAATAGACAAATGAATTAAATGAATGAAATTAACTTCTCCCTCTTGTCTCCTATTTGTAGATGTAGCTACTTTTCTTACATGATTGTAAATTTCTTGAGAATAAGGACAGTAATTGATCATTTTTCTAGGTACTCAAGAGTAGGTACTCAAAAAATGTTTGAAGGAGTAAATGAATGGTGTTGGTTTCACAGGGCCACCTAACACTATAACACAAACTAGGTAGCTTAAAACATCAGGAATTTATTGCCTTTCAGTTCTGAAGGCTGGAAGTCGGAAATCTGTAGGTGTGGGCAGGTTCTTCTGAAGACTGTAGGGTGCAGGCATGGCTTGCCCATGGCATTCTTTGGCTTATGAAATAACTCAGCTTCTGCCTCTGTCACATGGTTGTCCTCACTCTCTTTATGTATCCAAATTTCCTCTCCCTATAAGGGCACACCCTAACCCAGTTTGGGCTCTTCTTAACTAAAACATCTTCAAAAATCCTGTTTACAGATAGGATCATATTCACTAGACTGGGGATTAGGATTTGAACATATCTTTTGGAGAGACACAATTCAAACCATAACAAATGGTAATTTTGTTTAAGGATTCCCTTTCCTTGAATAGGTATTTAAACTGTTTTATACTTGATCTGTTGCTAATGATTTCCTTCTTGTTAGACAGTATCATCTGTTATTTCAGATGACATTAACATCTTTGAAAAATTCTTCCATATGTTCTTTGTAAAATTAAGGCACTCCTATGAATTGTGTATCAGAAAAGGTGGATAATTAGTAAATATAATAAAACCTGTGTAGAGTTTCTTCAAAAACTAGCTGTTGGAAAAGGATTTAGATGCAATTAGCATATCCTTCCTAAAGTAAGTCTCCCCTGAAGAAATGTTGCCTGCATAATGATGAGGCTTTAAAGAGAGTATGAGAATTAAATGGGGTGACATTTTAAAAATAAATGTCTAAGTGTTACTGGTAAGTGTGCTGATCCTCATAAGGCTAATGATACCAAATTTATTTAGTGCTCCAAAGAAGTGGGATTTTAAAATTACTAGATGGCACTTTCATTCACTCTAGCACGTTTTAGTTGTATTTACATTTATTCAGTCACAAGAGCAAAGACAACCCTTAAAGTAAAGGCATAAATCTTCCTCCTTAAGGGGAGGGGATGGTATTTTAACTGTGTAGCCCTTGAAATGTGTCTGTCTGTGCCATCTAAGCTTTGAAGGAGCTGAGTGATTTTAATCAAGCTTGGTACTTGATTTTTTTTATAAGGCTTTCGACTTAAACCTGTCTTCCAAGCCATTTTGTTTCATGGTAAAAATCATTAAATGTGTATATTATATATTTGTCTGATTTAGTTCTGTAAAATTTAGCTTGTATATTTGGATAAAAGTTTCTACCCCCAAAAAAATGTAGGAGGGAGCAGAATTGGGGTATTTGCTAACCAGTCTTTAATATTGCTGGGCAGTATTTTTAAACTTCCGACCTTGGGCAGCCTGGATGATAGCTATTAAAAGATGCTGCTTCTATCTGTCAAAGATATACCAGGGAGCGGATGTGGCTCAAGCAGCTGAGTGCCTGCATCCCACATGGGAGGTCCTGGGTTTCGCCCCCAGTGCCTCCAAAAACAAAAAACCAAACAACAAGCAAACAAACGAAAAAATTAACCCAGAGGAGCCGATTTGGCTCAGTGGTTGAGCGCGGGCTTCCCACATACAAGGTCCAGGGTTTTGGCCCCGGTACCTCAAAGTGAAATAAAATAAAATAAAAGATATAATATTTTGGTCAACTAATAAATAGTACATAGAAAATTGCTCCCTACCTGTAAGTGAAACATAAGAATATATATCCAGCAACAGCATTCATTTTCTTAGGTTCAAATATTAACAAATGTCTCCCTTTTCATCTGGAGCCAAGAAATATATGTGTAATTCCACAACATGGTAAGTGCCATAAAGTAAGTAAACAGGATGCTAAGGATCATAAATTGTCCCTTGGCTGTGATAATTAGATTATTGATAGCTTTAGCCCTGGTCGTCTTCACAGAATAAAAGAAATGGGCAGAAGTCAAATTTCTATCATATTGACATGGGTTGAAGAATAAATGGGAGGGAAGAACGTGGAAAAGAACAATGTAGGTGACTCTCTTAAGAATCTTGGCTATGGTAAAAAATAAAAAAAATAAAAAATAAAAATAGGGCAATAACAAAAAGAAAATAAAAAGCCAAAGGAAGGTTTTTTGGTTTTATGATGTAAGAGAATGAAGAAGGAAACCAGTAGAGAGAATAAACTGGAAACATTGAGAAAAAAATGAGAAAATAATTTATGAAATTTGCTAAAATTAATATGAAATAAGAATATAACATATTTCAGGTGGATTCAAATGAGCTAAAGAGACACTACAGGAATTCTACAAAATTTCAGGTAGGTGACTTACAAACAATTTCAAAACTGTTCAAGTAATCCATTAACATTTTGATTTTAAGTCCCATCTATAGATATCTACAAACAAATCCTCTTCCTTTCAGAATAATAGCCATTAGAACAAAATTCATACGATGAAGTTTTATTAGGCAAAAGCAAATATAAAGTTTTTGCTTCGCAATAATTAATGATACCTTTCCTTCATGTGCAAATGTGCATTTCAATATATAGGTCTTTATTAAGCAGGGCAAAATAATTTAGTACACACATTTAAATTCTGATCTAAAAGTCAGTAAAGGAGTGTGGAATGTACTTTGTCTTATTCATTGAGAATTCCAACCTTTAATTCATATAGCATGATGTAAAATTCTACAAAATTATGTCTACTCCTGTTTCCTCCTTGTCCATATAAGCAAAGTAAAAAAGAGAAAAGCAATTATTCAGATAATGTGGCATCTTCCTTCCCTCAAATAACAATATAATCTTATGTTTTACAGTCCATAATTATTTACAAAGTACTTTCTTACCTTTTATTTGTTCTTCATAACTCTGTGAAATAGGTAGAGATTGGGAATTACCCAAGGTTCCCTAATCTGTATGAGTAAACTTTAGCCTCTTACTTCAAGGACAACAACTTAATGGCCTCAAATTTCGTTTAAAAATATAAATCTGGATTTAAGTCCCACACCGTACCTACTAGCAGTCTACAATGACTAAAATCCCTTTCAACTGGTTTAATCTCCTATTTATTTTCTTTGTAAAAAGTTGCCATTTAAATATATTTGTAAAAGAGCTACAGTACATTGATGAATATTCTTTGTAAATGTCACAAAGCCTATTACAAATTCTTAATTACTTTGAGTTTGTATAAAAGCTAAATTAATTCATATATTTAGTTTGTGTATAAAAGATGTAAATTTTTATGTTCATTCAATTACAGTCACTCCTTCTTTTGAATCCTTTAGTGCACGCTGTCTGTTTTATGGCATTATATTATAATTATTTTTGTGCTTGGTTATCCCACTGTTAGATTGTAAATCATGTGTGGACAAAAATGATGTCTTACTCCTATTTCAACCCCAACATGCCTTGCAAAGTGCCCTGTACAAATTTCAGTGTGTTACTCCTTCCATATTTCCAAGACATTATTTTAGTACTGTTTGACACACCTCTTATCTTGTATGAGGATTGATATCTTTAGGGTAAAATCAATAAGGTTTTATGATATGGTATAATTTCTAAACCAATACCTTTTGTAATTTGTTTATAATAGCTAATCTGGTTGGTTCAAACTAAAAGTTTCATCCTGTCCAATTTCTATTCAATAGAATAAAAACTCTATTTTTGTTCAAAAGCAGTAAGGTTTTAAGTTTCTGTTACACAGTAAATTACCTCAACTCTCCATTTCATATGATTGGGCTTACACCAAGCCCTTAAATATTTTTGTTTTAGGATATCCTAAGTGTTTTTTAATGTACCCTATGTCTCAAGACTATGTGAAAATGAATATTTTATCTTACATTAAAAATGGTTTATTATTAGCATTTTCATTTCTTTCCTCCCACTTCACGTGCACATTCTCTGGTAGACATTTTCATAGCAGTTTACTGGTAGCAAATATTCCCAAAGTGGATAGCAGTAGAGAGAATTGAGGACTGTGGATGAACCACCAAAAATATAATCAGCTCTAAGCACTGGAAAATTGGCTGAAATATAAAATTATATCACTGCAATGAATGTTCAATCCTTTCAAATAAAATCAGGAATGGACTTGATTTTAATCCAAAAGCCTCATGTTCAAAACACTATTAAATATATTTTAACATTAGCAACCACGTCATCACTGAAGTTTATGTGTCGGTTCAACAAATATCCCAGCAAATGCAGTGTCTAAGGAGAGATCAGATGCATGCAGGTGGAAAAAACATTGAAAATAAGCTACAGTAGTTTTCTTGTTTTTAATAGTGCTAATATGCCTTTCGGTGGCACCATGCATATTTACCTGAGAAATCTGGATTAAACAACAAATAATTAATGATGACTTATCAACCTTTATATTCATCAGAATAAATCCATCCATGTTCATAAAAGTATATAAACATACCATAATTGTGAAATGTGTTCTTCCAACAGTTGGATCTTGCAGCAGTAATACCATTTGATGTTTGCTACTTCTTCTTTGGTTTTAATCCAATATTTAGAACAAATAGGATATTAAAGGTAAGATAACTATATTTAATTATTTTCTTCTTATAATAATGGAAGTCTTGGAGTAATCTAAAATATTTTAATGTTACCAATATTCTTAATTTTTTCCAAAATCTCCTCCATTTCTCAACCCTCATCAATACTAAGACAGTATGTAGTAAAAAAAAGAAAAGGAAAGGAAACACAGGAATATTTTTTGATGAATTAAGGAAAAAACATCATTGCTTCTACTGATGGAAGCTGCTTGTGGTTGTTCTTAGTCTATATCTCATTAAATCATTTTTTTATAATCTAAGATAGAAATGCTTTGTATTACTAAATGCAACTACAACTATAAATGAACATTTTATAATTTTTAACTTTTTCCATTTGTCCTTTTATATCAGTTAGTGAATAACTGGAATATTGGTTATAAAATGAGGCAGTTAGATTAGAAGACCTCTAAGTTATCTTACCTAAAATTTATAATCCTAGAAAAAATGCAAACACTCTTTTGCATCCAAAAATTATTTGCCTACGTAATACAATCAAAATGTCCATCAAAAGGGAACTAGCTAAATAAACTGCAGTACATCCATGTAACAGAATACTTTGTTGCAAAAAAGCAAAGAGAGAGAAGTTTTCTATGTAGTGATATGGAAAGACCTCCAAGACAAACTGCCAGTTTAAAAAAAAAAGAGTGAGTTACAGAACAGTGTAAAGAACAATGCTAACTTTTGTATAAGAGAAAGAGGGAAAATTCAGTTTTCCTGTATTTACATAAACCTGGAAGTTTACCAAAAAATATACTAATAAAAGTAATTATATGCTGTGGGGAGGGGAGGTAAGAGGGATAATTCAACTGGATAGGGACAGGAATAAGACTTTTTAAGGTACGTATTTTTGGCTTTTTAAGTGACTGAATGTTTTGCCTATTCAAAAAGATTTTTGAGACATAAATATTTTGTAACTCATGACTTCATTGGATATCTAAAAAGAATCTGGCGCAAACCAGAATTTGAAATTCCATAAAAATCATTAATGATACTACTTTCTTAAAAAGAACACCAAAGATACTATGAATGGTGGGTGATTATCTCTTTTGCAATATTAAAAAAGACAAAGTATAACCTGGTGACACCCGTGGGTTCTGACAACAATACAATAATAGTAACAATAATAGCAGTGCTGCCGTTTAGTGAATATACACTTGGGGCCACATACTTGGCTAAAACTTTATATTCATTTTCTCACGTATTTCTCCCAACAACTTCATTTTAGAGATGAAGAAACTGAGGCTTAACAGGGTGGAAAAAATTCATCCAGACTAACTACTGATGAGTGGTAGTATCTGGATTCTATTGCACATTTTTCTGATTCTAAATTACTTACTATTATCAGTTTGGCAGATAAGCCTCAGGCTGGAAGGGCTTTCCTTCCATGCCCATGATTTTTTCCAAGTTAAGAGGGACCTTACCCCATATTTCCAGATATCTAAGACATCTTTGGAGACTTTTGGTTTGACCATGTAATGTAGATCGAGATTGAGGCCGAACATAACATTCCAAGCAGTTGAGTGGCCAGGCCATTATCCTTCAAATTTCTAGACTTATATGGAAGTTTCAGGAGTTTGGTTATTGCTCAGAAATAGCTAACTTTCAAAAAACCCAAGTCCCTATATATTTGACAGTTCGTCTGGCATTATAATAAAAGCTTGTGAAATAACAGCTTTTCACACCCCACCACTGTATCCCTAAGATGTCCAAAAAGCCATCTATACTTAGTTTCTTTCTCAAAATATAGGAGGTACTGACAGTCAACATTAATCTTTTCATAGCCCCACAGTCAAATTTCACTTATCATGTTGTCATTTCAATGTACAGTTCTCTAGGATATTTAGATATCATTTATCTCTCCTAGTTATAAATGAGAAAACAAATTAAGAGTATAACTTTTCTCTGTAGTGGACATTAAAGTTAAATTTATAATATGTCTATGGGCAAATTTCTATTAAAGAGCACAATAAACAAATTCCCACAAATTGAAATTATCTTAATTTGAATTTTTTAGCAGAATTTCTGAAAAAAAAAATCATCAGTGTATATTTCTAATTAAAGGTTCAATACATCTATGTTTTCATTGCAAATGTTCTATTGCAGTCACATCTATATTTATGCAATTTTAAACTAAATAATCCTAAAGTCCCTTCCATCTGTAAAAGCCTTTTTCCCATAAAGTTTAGTAGCAGATAAAGCATCTAAAAGACTTAAATAATATAATAAACCCTCGCTTTTCAAAATCAAAACTCCAAGCAATCTCGGTCATTTTGACTACAACCAATGCTGTCATGCTGCTTTCTTTGTGCCAGGCACTATTCTAAGCACTTTAACTCTATTAGCTCATGTAAGCACACAGCGCCTTTAGGAGGCATGCCCTCTTATTGTCCCCATTCTACAGATGAGAAAACCAAGGTGGAAAGAGGTTATGTGAATTTTCCAAGGTCACAAAGTTGTTGGTAAGTGGCAGTGATGGTACTGGAGTGGCTCTAAACTTCATGCTCTTACCCTTGCCTTATATTGTATTTATAGTCATATAGTAATAAAAGAGCAAGTGGGGGGTGTAGTAAGGTACAGGTAGTAAGAGCAGAGAGAGAAGCAAAAGTAAGAGGGAAAAGACTTTGAGGTCCGTTTAGATTAGATACACAACAGCTCACTGTATCTTTGAACATTGTCAAGAACAGCTAACAAATCCTAATATTTACTGGACTTTAAATTTTGTTGAAATGAATACATATTTAATGAAAATTGCCTAAAAGCAATGGTCATGTTGAGCAACAGGACCTAACACTTATTTATAACTCCCATGTATTATACTATACTGATTTTAATTATTTTTAAAAAGAGTTCTATATGCTTTCATAAAAAGAAAAGAAACGTTTTTAAGTCTGATTTTTCAACAACAATTACAAACAAGATTGTAACTAGAGGGCAGAAATAAAATAAAGCAAGAAGGTCTAGAGGTTTTGGCACCATGCTAAAATGTACTGCCCAGAGCAAAATAACCACTAAACAGGCCCTTGGTGTTTTTTCTTATTTTAAAGAATAGAATTATTTTCACTAGCAAATAAAATCTATTTTATATAATTTTATTTAAATAGATATATCTAAGACTAATATGCTTTTGGATTTCTTTTGTTTGTTTTCTACATAGCTTGCCTCATTTTTTGAGTTTAATCATCACCTAGAGTCTGTATTGGACAAGGCATATATCTACAGGTAAAGTATAACTCAGCATAGTGGGGTGGGGGGGGGAAGCAATGGTATAGACAACATTTAGGAGGAATGTGACCTCCCTCTTCAAGAAAAGGGAACAATTTCAGATTTGGGGCTATATAACCTGTAGGGTTATGTCCTGAAACAGATTTGGATATTTTTCAATGAGATAAAAGTATGAAAATCATATTAGGTTTTTGATGAGCACAAAAAAATAATAGGACTCATTACCTGCTTCAGTGAAAACAGATATTAAATGTGCTCTTTCACAACTTGACTTTACATAGCTCCCATCACAATTCATCCCTAACCTGAAGTTCATTCATTTGTTGTTCTAAACTTCACATGCACAGAGACCTCTGGTGTCAGTTAATCGTAGCATAAAGCCCCATGAGCTTTTCAAAGATACTTGGCTAAATCAGTGTGGCATATTTTATGGAACTCGAAGTGGAGAGGTGACCCTTGAGGCCATGTCTTTCATGGAGTTGACTCATACCATCTGTGACAAGAGAAGATATTTCTTTTTTTTTACACTCCGTCAGTCCCAGCCAAGACACCATAGTGAGAAAACTTGCAATGGCACCATCATTTTATACAGTACTAATGAGAGGTAACATTTTGCAAATCTGAAGCAAGGGGATTCAGTGGAGACTTTAAGGAAAAGAAAGTGTTAAATAGGCTATGTTCCAGGGATAACATGAGTCCTTACTTTCCATTTATTATCCCTGACAGAGTCTTTCGAACAACTGGATACTTGCTGTTTACTCTGCATATTAATGCCTGTATTTATTACTGGGCTTCAAACCATGAAGGAATTGGCACTACTAAGTGGGTATATAATGGTGAAGGAAACAAGTAAGTTCTAATTTTGCAAAAAATTTTACTGGTTTAATGGATTCTCTAGTATACAGGTTTTCTTAAGCCAGTGCTTTCCAAACTGTAGGTCACAGTACTTTTTAAGTAAAAGAGGGTAGAGTACAATAGAATAGAAAACATCAGAGTACATCGTACATAGTAACGGTAGCTATTATTTCATGAAACATTTGTCTCTTGTTTGTGTGCCTTTGTGCCTGTGTGTGTTTGTATACTGGGTTGTCCTGTGAAATGCATTTCTTACTCCGGATCATGATCAAAAAAGCTTGGAAGCCTTTGCTTTAGACAACTGAGTGGAAAGGTAACTTTTAATAACTCCAATGCTGATTGTTAGTAACAAACAATGTTAATTATTTGGAGGGCAGGTGCAGTGGCTAATTTGTTTACCACTGAAGAGTTTTATGGGTTTATGAGTCAGCTATAACCACTAACTCAATTAAACACTTAAAAAAATAGCAAGGATCATATATTAAACTTGAAAATTAAATAAGCAAGTGTCCCAGGAATAAAAGATCGTTTGAACTATTTAGTGCAGTAGAATCAGGACTCAATAATGGCAAGATTCTACTGGGTTATTTAATAGCAAAATTTCCTTTTGGTAGATACAAAAGACAAGTGTAAACTAGACTCCACTAACTTAATACTCCAATGAAATGACACAGCATATTATAAGGCAACATCCTTATTGGAAAAGAACCATTACCACATTACTTTGAAGGGCAACTCATTAGCCACCTTGGGAAGGACAGCAATTGTAGGACAAGGTAGAATAAAAATACCTTACAAAATTATACCTACCTACAGTGAATTTGATGTGTGTGAGGGATTATAACAGCATTTTTTGAACTTTTAACCAGAACGGATTTTCAAAAATTTAAAGTCAGAAAGACCCATTTAAGGCAGGAGGGGAAGGGGACATTTTTAGGCATTTTTAGGCATTAAATATTGCCTAAAAATAAATACGTAGGTGAAACTCACCCAGCGCGTACGCCCGCGGACCATGCCTCGGTCTGTGTATTTTTCTTGTTTTCTAGTTTCTTAATAAACTCTTTACTCCCTTGCCTATACATAAATAAATAAATAAATAAATACTACAACTTCATTAGGTGTCCGTGGCTGACGGCAGTTTTTATCACATTAGCAAAATGATACAGGGTTGCATCAGAATGGTTTCCAGAAAAAGTGGGGTTATTTATCTTTTCATACCTGGATGGCTCTCTGCACTGCAGAGTTTCTAAGGAATACATCTTATTCCTAGTGCCTACCACTCTAAATATATAATAGAGCCTTAGGGAAAAATTCACCCATCTTCTTAATCACACATGGATACATTAAAAGGTGACCATTTTCTAGGCCAAAAAGCAGTAGATGTCACAGAATTGGTATCACACAGCCCACATTCTATAATAATTACAAAGCTCAGCTTTACCCCACTGGACCTGCTTTGCTCATTTGGACTAGAGTGTTCTTCCTCAAAGCCAAAAATCAGACGTTAAATTCTGTAATCCCTTGCATGCCACCTGGAGGTGGCAGCCTCTCCCAACTGGCATCGTGACTGCCCTCAGACTCCTTATGAAGCCCAATATCACCAAAAAGAGGACCAAGAAGTTCATCAGCACCGGTCAGACTAACATGTCAAAATTCAGCTTAACTGGCGAAACCCAGAGGCACTGACAACAGGGTGCAGAGAAGATTCAAGGGCCAGATTTTGATGCCCAGCATTTGTTATAGGAACAGCAAGAAAAGGAATACATGCTTCTGAAAGTTCCTAATCCACAAAGTCAAGGAGCTGGAAGTGCTGCTGATGTGCAACAAATCTTACATGCTAAGTTTACTAACATTTCTTCCAAGAGCCACAAAGCCATCGCAGAAAGAGCAGCTCAACCAGCCATCAGAGTTCAATGCCTGGCTGTGCAGCAAAGAAAATGAATAGACAGCTCATTGGCAAGTTTTATTTGTATTAAATAAACCATAAAAAGTAAAAAAAAAAAAAAAAAAAAAAAAAGAAAGAAAGAAAGAAAAACCCTCAATACTCCTGTTACCAACTGTCAGGGAAACATTTTGTCATACTTGGAAAGAAAAATGCTTTAAAAGCAGCATTCTTACATAGATTTTTAAGATAATTTACATATGGCAATTATTAATATGCTTCCATTTTCCTCACAATTTTTAATCTTCACCTGCTTCTTCTTTTGCTTCATATTACTCTTTGACCTGTAAGGCAAGCTTTTGCAATAATTATCTAAAGTGTTTTTTCCTTAACCTCTGTAGTGGTTGCAATTAGTTAGAAAACTGAAAGGCTGTTTATGAAGGCATTGGATTTGTTAACTTTGCCCTTGTTAGAATCAGGTAGCAGAATATGAGGATTAAGTGGAGCTTTGGGAACATTTAAAATATGAATCAAGTTTTTTATCATTCAATTTACTTTCATAATATTCACGAGAATAACAGTATCTCTTCATTTCAACAGCTATCAAGAAGGTATTTTTATTTATATTGAGTGAATGGCATCCTCCTTTATACTGTGAAATTTTACAAAGAATGAAAATACTTAGCTCAAAAGGAAAACACATAAACAATTAACTAAGGTTATTTGTCTACCTACAACTGTCCCCAATCTACCTTTGTCCGCATATACTCCAATCTTATTTATTTTCTGACATAAATTTCCTAATGTGCACAAACCTCTTTGTACATCCCTATACTCAATTCCTAATGCATAATCATTGAAGGAAAGTGGAAAAGCAAACAAGACTCTCATGGGAATCATGGCTTTAGATGAAGTAAGGAAGAAATCAGAATTACTATACCTTAGTGCTAGGAGAATTTTGGAGAATCCATCCCCTTCATTTTACAGATAAAGATGATAAGACTCAAGCAGATGAAGGAATTTGCTCAGGGTCTCCTAGATACCTGAATTCAGACACTGGTCCAAAAAAAAACATTTAATGGTCTTTACACTATAATGTCCTTGGGATGCAACAAGAACACACCAGAGCAAAGAGTTCAGTGGACCAGAAGGAGATGTAGATGTAGGACAGTTGGCAAACATGATGGGAAAGAGTCTGGAAGGAAATTACACAGATATGCTCACAGCTAAGTATTGTGTTTCCATTTCAGTAAGTCTATACATGCATTACCACTCATTCATTTGTTCATTCATATCATCCAACAAATATTATTAAGCTCCTGTTATGTTAGGTATAGAAATACCTATCCTTATATACCTATCCTTATTGAGTTTTCATTCTATTGGGACAATTCTCCTCATATCCAGTGCTTCCAGTGATAAGTTGTGGAAAACTTTAAAAATCACATGTCACACTACACACCCAGCACGTGGCTAAAATTTAAAAAGACTGACAATACTAAGTGTTGGGATAAGGATATGAACTAATGGATCTCTCATACATTGTTGGAGGGAATATAAAATGGTACCATCACTCTGGAAAAAGATCTGATCATTTCTAATAAAATTAAACATACACCTGTCTTACAACTGAGAAATTCCAAGCCAAGAGAAATGAAATTGTATGTCCTTAAAAAGACTTGCACAGAACATTCACAGATACTCTGTTTATAATAGCCCAAAACAGGAAACCCTTCCTCAATATAACTATAGCTAACCTGTGGTATATTCATAAAATAGCTACTACTTAGCAATAAAGAAGAATAAATTACTGATACTCACAACAGCATGGATCAATCTCAAAAACATTATGCTGAGTGAAAGAAGCCTTACACCAAAGTGAATATACTGTGATTTCATTTATTTGAAACTCTAAAATAAGTAGAACTTATCTATGGTTGGAAAATATTAGAATAGTGGTGGCCTCTGGAATGGTGGGGGCAGGGATTGACTATAAAGAGGCATGAGAGAACTTCCTGGGTGATGGTAATGTTCTATAACTTAATAGGGGTTTGAGTTACAGAGGTGTCTGCATTTGTCAAAATTCATCACATGGCACACTTAAGATGTGTGCATTTTATTGTATGTTAGAAATAAACAAATACTGAATTCTAGTTAATAATATACTGCAGTACTATATTTAGGAGAAAGTGTCTTGAGGTCTGCAGATTACTTTGAAATGCATCCCAAAAAGCGAAATGGATTTATGGATGGATAATTGGAGGGATATGTGACAAAGGAGGTATAGTAAAGTGTTAATGGTAGAATCTAGGTGAGGGTACACGGGTGTTCATGTAAAAGTCATTCAATGTTTTTTGTATGTCTTAAATTTGTGTGTTGGGGGAAAGTTGAATGTCACATTTGTTTCACAAAGGAAGAATTTCCAGTTTTCCACTAATATGCTTTTTTATAGTTTTGTGTCAAATTCTGCCTTATCACTTTAGCATGCATGCTAAAGTACCGTTTTCCATATATGGATGCAACCTGTTAGAAAGGCATTAAATCAGCCAGGCAGAATCTCTTTGAAAGGATCTGTCTGCCTGGGGTATTGGTGTTAGGGCTGGACACACTTGACTAATTAAGCTAATCCTAGAAAATCAATAAGATGCCATCTAATTAAACTACAAATCTTACCTTTGGTTGTGCATGTCTGTGTGTAAGACGTTGGCTGAGAAGAGAATCCAAAAACAAACGCCAAAGCATCAAAGCAGAAAACTTCCAGTTAACATTGCACACCACTTAATATTAAAAAAAAAAATAGTTCAAAGTTAACCCTTCAGATTTTGAAAATCAATGCCAGAATTTCACAGTTGATTATTTTTAACATCCACAAATAAGAAAATGAGAGGAAATCATTGTTATGTTTGTTCCTACAGTGATCTTGAAGGGTACAACAATTCTAACAGTTGAGTGGAGTAGACCATGTAGAGGGAAAAGCTAACCGCTGCCTCACTCTCAGGCAGCTATCAGGTTCAATAAATTTCTTTAATTTAAAGAGACCCACAGGCCTCATATCTGTGACCAAAATAAATCAAGTCATGGGAAATTATAAATTGGAATTGGAAAAGTTAAAATTCAATCCATAAAATTAATTCTGCACTTCTTCAAGGTGGTTCTCTTTGACATCAAGTTCACAGTAATATTAGGAAGTCCTAGGAAGACTACTAGAAAATTATTACAGAGAGGTAATGTTTTTTATTCTCTCGGCACAGTTGTTTCAAACTCTACCAAAGCGTTAATTACTTTTTCTGTTCCTATAAGCACCAGGTGAAAAAAAAATCCCACATCATTCAAAAAGGTATCAAGTTTCAAAATGAGTGATTTCTTTCTCAATCTGTTTTCATTTGACTATAGATTTCAATTGCAGTTTGTTTCTTCCATCGTAAACCCCAACTTCTTACTATATCAAAGATATTGAACTATTATTTTCAAAAAGAAAATGGCCGCCCTTGTTCAAAGACTAATACACAGTTATTTAAAGTGCTAATATTATATGTGGCATACCTAGATAAGAAATAGAATCCTGACTAGAGGAGAATTCTGTAAAAGGCATTGCTTCTCCGTGCCCACCTGGGATACTGGATTAGCTAGGTGGGACCCACTAAATCTAAAGGACTTTCTGTTAACAATATCTGGAGATGTTCTTTATACACAGGACATTGTCTTAAGGATTCATTGGGAATGCCTGACCTCCAACCATGTTTATCAGCACCTTATGGAATATACAAACAGTATATCTAATCATGCACAACAACTACAATATATACAGTGGAGTCCTGATACTAACTTCCACTCGCACCTCACTACGGACTCAGTGAAACCTTCAGCCAAATATAGCTAAGCGAATATTATATGTTCTGTCCCAATCCATATCATATTCTCTTCTCTTCCCCTGGTTCCCTGATCCTTTTCCTATCTGAGCTGTAATGATGCCAGCCTCTCCAGTTTCAATTGCTCACAGTTAAATACAGAAACTTTATTGAGTATATTTTTCTATATACTTGGTTTTCTTCAATACGAAACACTAGATGAATTGCCTATTACACTCAGTGATTTCCCGGTTAAGATGGAGTTCAGTTCTCCTCTGTCTCTGCGATGTCAACCTATTCAGTAATGTAATAGGATGTGGTAGAAAAAATAAGAAGCGATAATTACCTACTCTGTATTCCATTACTAAAAACAATTGAATGTGAATTGTAAAAGGCTCTCTCATCTGCATAAATATCCTTGATCCTTATAATCTTCTCCACAAATTACTAATGTTGTAGTTTAAAGATGGCCACAAATTCTTTGCTACTCCTCCCATTGAGAGGTTGTTAGAGAAAAGGGGGTGCTCACTGGGACACGGAGACTGATTATTGCAGGCAGAAAGTTTATTGGGACGCTCTCCCAACACAGGAGGTCTGAAGAATGGAAAGGAGGGATTTGAATTTATACAGTACATTCCTGGGTGGGGAAATGATAGTCGGTGGGAGAGGGTCGAGGGTTTGAATAAGGTGCAGGGGCCAATAGGAAGCCCTAGAGGCCAAAGATTCCCCTTGTATGTCTACAGCGTAGTGGATTAGAGAGTTATGTTTTCTTGGAATGCTGGAGGAGCAGGTGGTGCTTTGATCTGGAGGTTGTAAAGGTCTCTATCTCACTCTACTCCAGTTTCCACGTCGTTTCTTTATTCGACCTTTGGGGAAGTGCCGTGCTTTCAGATAGTAGGCTTAAGGGGGGCTTGTCCTTCCTCAATGCATGTCAGGGGGAATCTAGTCACAGCTTGTTAATTATTGCAAACCTAGTGAGGGGGAACCACTAACAGAGATAGATTCAAATATCCTTCCCCTTGAATCTGAGCTGGCCTAGTGGCTTGCTTGACGGATAGAATGTGGCATTAGATTAAGATGTTATTTGACTTCTGAACCACAGGAAGCATGGCAGCTACTGCCCGGGCATCTACTGCTCTGGGGGAAACCAGTCCATCTACACTAAAATGGCCATTAATTGTTTTGCAGCAAGAGATAAGTAGAATTTCTAGTAAACTCCCTCATTGGTTATTTCAGAGTATTTATTAAGTTTACATTAGCACACGTGATGATTGCCAATTCTGCCTAAAGAAAGAAAGTGATGATTAGGAAGAAATGTGTTACAATTTAATAGTCTGTGCTCCCAAATGTATTGGTATTTCAATGTTATAGTAAAATAGCAAAATGTATATCTTCTCTTTTCACAGGTATCTGAGATGTTATTATTGGGCAGTTCGAACTTTAATTACTATTGGAGGCCTTCCAGAACCACAAACTTCATTTGAAATTGTTTTTCAACTCTTGAATTTTTTTTCTGGAGTTTTTGTGTTCTCCAGCTTAATTGGTCAGGTAAAGTGAGATGAGAATGACTAGAAACCTAGTGCTGGCATTTTTGAAATGCTGACCTTATGGAGGAAAAGTAAAAATCTATCTGGCTCTTCTATTTTTTTTTTTTTTTTCACTAACTTTCATCTATTTTAATGAATTGGAAGAAAATGTGACTGGGTCAACAGTGACTTTCAGTTTTTAAACATTAAATCTATCAGAGAGCCTGTTAGCAATGAGAGTGTGGACTCTCAGAGAAGGCAAGTCTCTAACTTACCCTCTTACTTGGAGCTTCCTAACAACCCTTAAAACCTCTCTCATTTATTTAAACTTCAAATGCTGTCACCGAATCACTAGGGATTTCAAAAGGTCATTTAAATCAGAGATTGTCAAATGCCATTTAAAATAATTAATAAATCATTGACACACATTTTTATGATGGTATCTCCTTGTCCTCATTCCCAAGAAATCACAGTCTAGTAAGAAACTAAAACAAATACATAAATAACTATATTGGAAGGTAGTTGGCATTAGGAAGGGATGGAGCCCAAAACCTAAGTAAATTCACAGTTTCACAGGGGAATAAAAAGCTTGACAGCATATAACCTTTTGGAGTTACACATGTACACACTACTTGTTAGAGAACAACAAAGCCATTGAGATTTGTGTGCTGGGTGAAGGATTAGACTAAATTAAGAAATGATTATTCCCACTAGAGAGGTGGTTTGTTCCCACTTAGAACACTTGCAGTGGTATGAATGAAATTCATGCTTTAACAAAGTTTAACAATAAAAACGATTCTTTATGACATTAGAAGCTGTTCATAAATAGTCAAATGTCAGGTTCTACATCCATGTGTACCAAAGGTATACTATACATTCACCAGAGGAGAGATTCAAAGCTCTGTGTTAGTTCAGAAAAGGGAGGCAGCCCAGGAGGTTTCATGGTGCAGGATACATTTGATCCACCTTAAAAACCAGATAGGATTCAGTAGTTACAGAGAGGCAGTTCAGTCAATTGGCTAAGGAACAATGAAAAGATGGCAGTGACAAAGCACAATATATGTTTGGAGAAATAGTAGAGATCCAGAAATTTACTGGAGTGTAGGATGCATGTAAATAAGGTTAGAGATTATATAAGGACAAAATATCTTAAGGGCTCTGAATGTTAGGTTAAAGATGTTGAACTTTATCCTGAAGGCAATGGTAAATCAGCCAGGGGAGGATTTTTTTTTTTTTAAAGATGCTTAGATTACATAAATGTTACACAAAAATTACAGGGATTCCCATGTTCCCCACCTCCCACACCACCCATAACATCCCACATAAACATCTTTCATTAGTGTGGCACATCACCTGCAATGGATATACAAATCCTGGGGCTTTGCCACTAAGCATGGACCATAGTTCACATTGTGCCTGGAATCTCGGTGGAGCTGCAACTCCTACTCTACAGGGGAGGATTTTGAACAAAGCAATTCAATGATGGTTAATCAAAATATAATATGAATTGGAGGGGATGATGCACAAGTGGTAGGAAGCCTAGTTAAAGGGGAGTGAACTAGTCTAGGAATACAATCCCACCTTGATTATGGAGATGGAGTGGAGAGAGAGATTGTAAAGGAAATTCTGTTTAGGAAATATTTAGGTTTGTGAAGATGGATACCAAGTGGTTAAAATCTGTGAATATAAAATATCATAACCTTAACAGCTAGGGAGATCGTGGTAACACTGATTGAAAATAGAAAGCTGGTTTAGAGGGAATTTCAATTCAAATCAATTTGAATGTAAATAGTAAAACCACATTATTTTATAATTTCTCATAAAATCAATGTGAGGTAATAGCCACATCACATTCAATATTTTCTCTCTTTTACAAATGAGGAAACTCTGGATTAAAGAGATTAAGAGGCATCCCCAATTCATAGTCAGAAAAGACCAGAACAATAAATAATAATATTTAAATAGTATATCTACCATTTGTTGAGCACTTAGTATGTCCAAGGCATTTTTCACAAAAACAAGACTGAAAATCAAGGGCTAGTTCCAGTTTAATTCTCTTGCTACTCAAAGTGTTGTTTTTGGACCAACAGCATCCGCATCACTTGGGAAATTTAGAATTCCATCTCCACTCGGAATTACTGAGTCAGAATCTGTCTTTTAACAAGACTACCAGGTGATTCACATACACAAGAAAGTTTGAGAGGTGTCCCTCTATATAACACACCACACCTGCCTTTATGTTGAATATGTGATTCCAGTAAAAACAGAAGAACTATCAAGTCACTGAGGTAATAGAGCACACGAAAAGGTTGAAGCTGGAAATACAGATTTTCACCTTAAACTTTCATAGTGAATAAAAACATCCCGAGAAAGAGAAGAGATAGGGAAAAAAAAAAAAAAAAAAAAAAAGGAAGGGGGGCTAGGACAAAGTCTTCATTCATTCAAAATTCAAAATTCACACACAACCACACGAATTCACCTGACATGATCATCCCATCTTAATATTCTCTTCTCTGTTTGCAACTCATAGAGTGATATTGCCTTCCTCTCACAGTCTGACATACTCTCCTAGCAGGAACACATCTCAGAACACACATCCTCAATTCCTACAACAGGAACTACCCAACATTGTTATAGGATAACACGTAAACCATGCAGATTACTGTCACTACAAATTCTTGGGACCTCAGCACTGATTAATGACGCTTTTAATTGTTCTTGGTTTCTATCTTAACACTTTATTAGTGCCCTCCATACACACACAATGTCCCAAGTCTCACAGCCTTAAGTGACTTGGTAATATAGGTCATCTGCCAAGAATGCTTGAGAATTGCAATTCTTGACAAATATTTGGAATAGCCACTGAAGAGTAAATTAGAGGTTCAAAAAGATGTATACAGTTTGACTATCTACATAGCTCCTTCTCAGCAGATACTTTTGATGATTAGAAGAGTTTACTAACTCTAAAAATGGGAACTGAGGAAGGTATCGCAATAAAAGAGCCATTTGAGCTGGACCTCAAAGAATCAGTAGTTTTTTCCATAAGCAGTAAAGGTTCAGCTACTAGAATGAATGAGCAAAATCTTGCAAGAGTGGAAGTGAGGCCCTGCTTTTCCTCCCTACTATAAACCTATAGTCAAAGCAAATTTACAACCACTTCCTTCCCTCTATGTGAGAGGAAGAGTTGAGCTATATATCCTTTTTTTTTATTTTCTTTTCTTTTTGCTGAGACCTTAAAGATCAGCTCTTAACCTAGAGTGGGATTTTATGGCTGAGTTATAAACATCCAAGAACTAAAACCTGACAGTTCTTTAAGTATTGTCACAGCAGTAGATGATGCTTCAGTAATTTCAGCACATTTCAACTTCTGCTGAATACTATGCCTTGAGCATGATGAGATTGGATTTTATCTGTCTAAACAACACAAAGGCAAGTACAGAGGTTGCGATTTCATGATGAATTGAGTCTATATAGGCAGCCACACTGGATGATCTATGAAGGATACTTTCAAAGCAAGACTCACCAAAAGGGACTAGCCATTCTGTCAGGTAATTGCTCAACTTTCATTGCCCATTCCTTGCATAAGCACAGACTGTATAATTTTTTAAATATCAACTAACATATTTGAAGTAATATACTTCAAAGTAATATTCTTTACCAGAATATTTACATGCTTTATGTACCTGGATCCTCACAAAAACCTCAGATGGGAGGCAAGACAAATCTTACTGTCATCCTTATTGGGTCAAAGAGGATATGATTTGTCCAATATTTTATGACAAGGAGCAAAATTAGGACCCAAAATCAGTGTTTTAAAAGCAAGTTGTTTTTACCCACACACACACAAAAAAAGCAAGTTGTTGTTGCATTAAAAGAGAATATATCTTGTGAGAACACTTTATTCACCTGAACTTTTAGTAGTTCCTCCATTTCCTCTGCCAAGCGTGGAGTGACTATATTTGTGGTTTTAGATGCGAGATGTAATTGGGGCAGCTACAGCCGATCAGAACAGCTTCCGCGTCTGCATGGATCACACTATCGCCTACATGAATACTTACTCCATTCCTAAAAGCGTGCAGAAGCGGGTTCGGACTTGGTATAAATATACGTGGAATTCTCAAAGAATGCTAGGTAGGCATGGCAAATAAGTGTCTAAAATCCCTGTAAACTGTGTAATATAATGAAATTTTTGTAATGTGGAAGCAGAGATTAATTGGATTTGAACAAAAGGCTGAAAAACTATTAGATGATCCTTAAAAGTATTAACTTAATACCATGGGATTCTTTTTATTAAATATCCAGTTATCTCTCTCCAGTTATGCAAACCCTGAAGGGGAAAAGGCTAAATTTTATTCAGTGCCTACCAGTTGCTAGGTATTACACACGTTGTCATATATAATCTTCACCAACAAAAATTAGAAGCAGTATTGGGCAATTTAGGTGTCATCAAACCCCTTTTAGATACAAGGAAAGGGAGGCTCTAATAAACTGAGAAATTTGGCCAACAGGGACTCAGACCCGCATCTGTTCTTCAAAACCCTTGCGTTTTCTTAGACACCACACTCCCCATTGGGCATGGTACTCAGAAAGAGAAGCAACCTTTTGGGTCATTCCCATCCTACTACAGGATCCTCAATTGCTTTGTAAGAGACTCTAGAGGTTTAATGTTGTCTACCATTAGTACTACAACACTGGAGTAAATATATATATATATATTAAAGGATATAAAATAAGTTAAAGACAACTTGCTAGTATTGGTGATTATCAAATTAAACTTTAAATTTGTTGCTTACCATATACAAATAGGAATTCTTTTGAGAAGACAAAAGCTACTGCCTCCAGAGTGCAGCTTACCATGAGATTTTCAAACTGCAAAGGTTACTAAGGTCGTTGATAGCAGCACACTTTATTCACCTTTCTGACACTCTTAAGAGACTCCAGCCTCTATGTCTAGAACCACTTCCTGAATCCTAACTACCAAAACAAAATGCCTCTCTCTCTTGAGCTCCTAAAGCTATTTCTGAGGGCATTTCAAATAAAGGAGAAGATCAACAAAAGGCATGGTGGCCACGCTCCTTCCCTCCCTCCCTTAGCGGCAGGAGACACTACTCCAGTGTCTTGGCTTTGGGAGATAACTAGACACCAATAATCCTCAGAAACAAGGAACTGCGTTATTATATGGAGAATTTTCATATTTAGAATCCATGTTGAAATAAAAATAAAAATATACTATGGCAGTTTCTTCTCTTTTTTTAAATAGATATAATAAATATCAAAAGTAATCAACACTTAGAAGCCTTTGGCATATCAGATGCTAAGAATGAGCAGTTTTGTTTTTGGAATATTTATTAGCCTTAAGTCCTATCATTTAATTTGAATTCACATGCAGAAAAATCTTTAAAATGTTCACATTCTAGAGTTAATAAGCAATGAATAACAATAATTTGAATTTACTCACTTAACACATTTCTTCTTTGAATTCCATTCCCAGCTGAACCACCTACTGACCATAAGGGAAGTCACTTCCAGCCTCTCTGAGCCTAGGTTCTTTGTTTTTCTTCTTTCGGCAAAGCGGGAATGAAAATACCTACCCTTAGGGATGTCATAAGGGGCAAATACGATGATGGATATGCCAGAGCTCTGCAAGCTTTCATATACCATGTGGCCCTTGTTATTATTTGCCATCCCCAGAATGTTATGGCTGGAATCAATAGAATCAGTAGACAAAAACTGGATCCTCTTCCTGACCCAGCTTTGTTCACTAGCCTTTGTCCCATGATCATTAAACTTTGTTTCTAAACTAGGGAAACGGATGTGGCTCAAGAGGTTCGGCATCCGTCTACCATATGGAGAGACCGGGGTTCGATCCCCGGTACCTCTCGGTAAAAAAAAACTTTGTTTCTAAACTTTCAGCAAAAATCAATGTTCTGAAATTATTTATAAGTCATCAAAAGCTTAAATATTTCTTTTCTCTCATGAACATAACAGTGCTATTGTGATAAAGGTGCCTGTTCAATTGAAGTAATGAAAATATAGCATTAGAAACATCCACCTATTAATAGAATTGGCATTTCGTTGCCTTTATTTTATAATTTCTCTACTTAGACTTTGGTGATTTGTTTCATTAATTATTTTGCCCTGTGGGTTGATGTGTTTATCTTTTTGAAGATGAGTCCGACCTGCTTGAGAGCCTGCCAGTGACAATGCAGTTAGCCATGGCCATTGATGTCAACTTCAACACCATCAGCAAAGTCGACTTGTTCAAGGCAAGTGCTTTCATGAGTAGAAAGGCATCATATCTATCCCTCTATAAAACCAAAGCTCTTGCTTTATACAGCATTTATGAATTTTTTTCTTGCATTATGTTTTAACAAAGTCAAAATAACCTGGATAATTCATGTAGAATTAAAGAGTCAAATAAATCATGGGTCTCTCTTCAGCAGACAACTTATTCTTTAGAAGCCTCTCTCCTAATTAGTATCAGAGAAGAAGAGTTCTTCAGACTCTTCTGGCATTAATTTAAATATAATCAAACTCTACAACTCTATGTCTTTGCTAGTGTGGGCATTATCTCCCATTTATGAATGTGCCTTGGCAATGCATGCCAAATCAGGTCCCAGATTAGCTCTGGATTTGGCCTGACAATCAAAGAGTCATGCCTAATCATGTCTCTGACTGCAAATGCTTTGGATTTACACATCTAAACTGGCCAGATATAAATTTAAAGACTTTTCTTTTTTAGGAAAAAAATGCATAGAAATTTTTAATTTTCGAATATTGTTAATATTACTAATCTCTGCTTTATGCAATATAGTGCATGTAAATTTTTCTCACCTAAGATTTAATTCAGTGCATGGCATCCACTAATTCATCTATTCAATTAATTAATTCCACAAAAATATACTAAATTCCAGATATTGTTTTATCCACCAGGAATACAAAAGCCCCATTTATACATGAAATAATTAGAAAAAGCAAATTCACAGTCAGAAACTAGAATACAAGTTACCAGGAGCCATGGGGGAGATAGGGAATGGGGAGGCAATGTTTAATTAGTACAAAGTTTCTGTTTCGTAGTGATGGAGAAGTTTTGGTAATGATTGGTGGAAACGGTAGCACAACATTGTGAATGTAATTAACACCAGTGAATTATATATTTGAATATGGCTAAAAGGGATATTCTAGGTTGTGCATGTTACTAGAATAAATTTTTTAAAAAACAACATAGGACTGTACAACACAGTGAACCCTAATGTAAACTATGTACTACAGATAACAGTATAATTAGAATAACATCATTCATCAGATGTAACAAAGGTACCACACTAATGCAAATGGTTAATAATAGGGGAAACTATACATGGTGGGGGCAAAATATAGAAACTATTTTCTGCATGATTTTTCTGAAAACCTACAACATCTCTAACAAAAACATAAAAATAAAGTTTAGAAAATACACATGGTGCTGACATTCTAGAAGAGAAGAATGAAAAAATTAAATCAATATAGAACATGTATGGAGATGGGGTGGTACTGGTCATGAAAGACCTCCCTGATGAAGTACATTAGAGCAAAGGACCAGGGGCATCAAGGGAGTGTGTGGAATAGGTTGCTATGTACTGTCCCACGGGAACACAGGCTCAGGCACAACAGAAAGTTCCAGCAAATAACCTCCTCTTACATACAAAGCACAAAGGGTCCAAAAGAGCAGGGAAGAGGTCCCCTTGAGGCCGGTCTCCTGGGGAAGCGAAACTGCTTTGGTCTGGGCTGCTTCGAAAGCTTGGTGCAGGAGAGTAGGAACAAATCTGTGCTGCTGGGGGTGGGTATTTATACAACCTGTATGGGTGGGGAGGGCGGGCTGATACTTCGCGCTGCAGCTTGTGCTGCTTGTTCCGGGTTCTGGGTTCAAGGTAAGGTCACGCCATCAGGCCCTTCCATTAGACCTAAAGTCTCTCCCCTACTGCAAAATGGAAAAATATTGAAACATCTCCCCACAAAAAAAGGAGAGGGGTAGGCGAGGGCTGGGAGATGGCTGCTGAGTGCATGCCAGTCCCTGTCGTCCCAAGAAGAGGGAGCCCTGCAGGTATGCAGGTGGGAGTGAGCATTCCAGGATGGACCAGCAGAGTTCTAAGTGGGGAACACCCTGCAAGGAGGACAGAGTGGCTGGAGCAGGGACAGTGTGAGAGAAGGCAAGAGGAGTCAGAGAAAAGAAGAAAATGGTGGCTGGGGCAGGGGGGCAAATAAATTAGTTAGGGCCTTGGAGGCTGTGGTATAAACTTTGCATTGTACTTTGAAACACAGAGGCACTTAGGATATGGAGCAGAAGGTGACATGGTTGAGAGTTTGAGAAGGATCATTCTTCGAGCGGAGTGAAGAATAGACATTAGGGAGGCCAAATGGAAGGTACTATAGCAGGCTATAGAAGAGACTATGTGACTGGACCCAGGGTTAGCAGGGGCAGAGTTGTTCAGAAGTGGCCAAATACAAAATATATTGAAAGGAAGTACCCACAGCTTTTGCTGTTTGATTGGGGGAGGGGGGGAGAGAGAAAGAAGAGGTAAAGATGACTCCAAGGCCTGAGCAACAAGGAAGAACAAAGAAACCGCTTGGAAATTTTACCAAGTTCAAGTTGAGGCGGGTAGAAACAAACTCTTTGTTCTTAGCTGTGTTAGTGTTAGACTTCCAGATGGAAAAGTCACGTAAGCAGTTTGGTTTATAAACCTGAGTTCAGAGGCGAGGTCCAAAGTGGAGATACAAATTTGGTGGTACTTGCATATTGATATATTCTAAGCCATGAGACTGGATGTGATAACCTAGAATACAAGTGAAAAGAAGATCTAATCCATATAGATGGATGTGCCTTGAAAACACCTTATCAATATCCTTGGGGACAAGTTGAAGAAGCAGCAGGAGCTACATGGTAGAATGGTTAGGTAGACCCATTCCCAAGGTTAGATTAACCAATGGCTCCAAAGGACACTAGAGTTGGGTAATAGCCTAGGACCCTTTTCCTTGATCATGTCCTGTTATGAAATTTCTATCAAGATGAAAATATAAAAGGTATGATTTTCAAATTGACAGATGACACAAAGCAGGAAGGAATAATAATGTGTTTAGTTAGATTACAAAATTCAAAATTTTAACTCAATACTTTGCAACAATGAGAAAAGTCAACAAAATTAACTTCAACATGCATAAAACTAAAATTCTAAACTTAGGTCCAAAATTGAAATATGACAAATATTAAAATAAGCAATAATTAGTTTCATAACAATTTTTTTTTCAGACCTAAAAGTTTAGTTGATGTTAAATCTCCCATGAGTCTACAGTTATGGTTGAGGTTGCCCTAAATTTTAACCTAATATCAATTGTCTTGATTGTTTAAACTACTTTTGGATTAATATGTCAAGTTTCAAATAACCATTTCAAGAAGGACTATGACAAATTAGAGTATCCAGCCCAGGGTATAAGAGGTAGGGGTTGAATAGTGGACCAAGGAGATAGGAAAAGGATGGTCTTATAACATTAATCCGTGATGATAAAATCAGATAAATGATTGCCTCCAGTGAAAGTGGGATGAGGATGCTGACTGGTAAGAGGCTTAAGAAAACTTCCTGGGGTGATGGAAATGTTTTATGTCTTGCTAGGGAAGTTACATAAAAGTATGCATTTGTCAAAACTAATCAAATTGTCCAATTAAGATCTGTATATTTCATTGTATGTGATCATTATTCCTCGATTTAAAAAAAAGAATTCTCTTAAAAGAAAATATTTAGGAAAGTGTGTGTAGCTCATTAGTTTAGCACCTGCTTCCCCTGTGCAAGGTCCCAGGTTCAATCCCCAGTACCTCCTTCAAAAAAAAAAGAAAATGTTTAGATGATGATGTTTGGTTTTAGGGAAGAAATAATTCAGGGGCAACAGAATATATATACACTAAAGTCTGTTATGTGGACAAGGAATCAGACACTCTACATTGTCCAGCCACAAAATAAGACTCAACTGTGAAGCCCGTTTCTAAGCTGCAAAATCTCTACCAGAATAAAATCTCCTTGGAGAACAAGGCTTAGTCCTCACTGTCTCTTTGTACCCACAGTATACAAACATAGTTTCTTACACACAGCAGTTGCTTAGTAAATGCCTTTGAGAGGAAGGATGAAAGGAAGGAAGGAAGGGAGGGAGGGAGGAACAGAGAGAGGGAGGAAGGGAAGGAGGAAAGGAAAGAATGCCCTGGCACCAATTCTTGGAGACTATAGGAAAGTAGCTTCAGTTCAATTTCCAATTACTAATGGAAGTTCTGGTGAAGCAGAAGCATCATGGAAAGTATACAAGCAGAATTTCATGACCTTTCATTAGGGAGACTGTAAAAGGGATTCCTACATTGGTTAAAGGGTAAGTGGTTTCAAACTGCAGCTTGCAATGCATCGGGGAGTCATGAATTCAATTAACAACTAAGTGGGTCACAACCAGCATATGAAGTAAAAGAGATAATATTAGAGGCCTCGCACACAAATAAGAGTAGGCATTATCTTATGAAATTTTTGTTTCTGTTATTTATTTTTAAATGTACATATCCATATTTATATGCATACTAGAAATAATATAAACTTTTCTTACTATGGGTTATGGTAAAAAATATATGAAAGTCACTCCTAGGCCAAAGTATCTTAGCAGTATTTTAAAATGTTATAAAAACTCTTTATACATTAAAGACTAGCTGAATTGAGAATAAGTGACAACAATTACTTCTTTTCTAAAGGAAAAAAAAATGCTTTAAAATTGATACCAATGATTTTTATGGGGTTATTTCTGATTTGGAAAGTTAACAATTTTTAAGCCTCAAGAGTTTTTTCCTTTGTTTGCACATATATTGGGGGAAATTCATAAAATAGGCAACTTCTGATTGAAAAAAAGGTTAATCTTCACATCTTGCTATTGTTGTATACAAACTTAGATTAATTCTCACCTGACAATTCCAGTAAAGATGTAGTTCTTTCCAGAAAGAACCCATTTCCATTTATATTTATGTTAAGTGAAAGTTATTTTTTTCCTCCTAAAGCCCAGTGAAATAGAAAACAAGTAGGTATGAATTCTTTCTAGATTTCTTTTTGTGGAGACATTCTTAGCAGTTTATACAAATTTGTTATTTTCTTTAGGGAGGAGCTAGTTTGAATAATGATTCTCCACCCTTAACACATAAATTATGCTCAACTGATTCTTGTGTCTCTTCTGAATCAGTCTCACACGTTCACTGACAGCCGCCTACACATCCAAGGCTGCTGGGTACACAGGAGGGAATATTAGAGGTGTGTGCCGGGAAGGATGCAAAGCAGATGGGGATGCCTGCGCAGAGAATCACAAGTGTGGAAGAGCATAACCTGGTCACAGAACGAGGAGAGGTCCTTTGGGACCAGACTATGGGGGTGGGGACCAGAGCATAGGGATGATGACCAAAAAGGAATCTAGAAAAGTCCATTGAGGCCAGGCTGTGGAGGTGGGCCCAATCCTACAGGCACAGAAGCTGTGTAAGAAAGAAACTGACAGACAGATTTGAGTTTTATAAAGACAAAAATGGTGCTATATTGGTGAGCACACAGACCAGAATTTCCAGGGATACAAAGAAGAGTGACTATCAGCTGCTGAAAATCCCCATAGTTTGAATTCTTCCTGAAAATAATCTTCCATAGCTTTGAAATGGAGGCAGGCAGGAGGAGAGAGAGAGAAGGAAAGAAATCTGGCACAAAAATTGGAAGCTGCAGGCACACTTTGGATCTTTCCAATCTTTAGGTACTTGGAAATCATTTAACTTACAAATACTTATTTTCAGGTTCTCTAAGTAATATTTTAGGTTTCTATTTTAGGCCTTCAATCAACAATTTCAGAAGGACTTTTCTCCATTTTGTAAATTTCAGAATTGACACAGATCTAATGGAGTTTGATTTGCAATGCAGCACCAGTCAAATAAGTCAAATAAGTGCTTCAGTTTTTCAAAAGACATATGTCTTTTGCTTTAATTTTGCATTCTATTCAGGTTAAAAACCTCAAAAAGTACAAATATGTTTATAGTCCTTTCTTATTAGCCTTGTGAAATTTGTTTTTAAATTAGTGGAATGGTAAATATCATAATAGTTTAGCAAAAGTAACGTAAGTAATGCTGGAATATCATAAAAGTATAATAAGGACAATGTCACCTGAAGTCCATACTGTCCATAATCCTTCAATCCCAACAACACTGTCTCCATACAGCTGGGAATACCAAATTCTTACGTGGCCTTACACTGTCAAAGCTGTTTGGAATATAATTAAGTTAAAAGTAAGAAACCAGGCTTTGCAGACACTGAATTATAAAATTGATACAGGTGTTTTCACAATAATAATACTTGCTGCTTATTGAGTGCTTATACGTACCACACTGTGATAATTGCTTCATTTACCTCCACTCATTTAATTTTCACAGCACTCCTCTGATAAGAGTTTGTTACTAGCCCATTTTATAGAGAGGGCAAACTACTTACGTGTCTGACGTAATAGAGCTCTAAGTGATGGAAAGGGGTTTGAGTACAGGTTTTTCTTACTTCACAGTCTGTGAACTTAACAACTATATGATGCTACCTTTCAGTTCCTCACTAAATTTATCTGGAAAAGTTATAAGATGGTAAAGAATCAGGAGAAGTTTCACTAGAGTCAAAAGGCTAGGTAATCTCAAGACCATCCTTCTTTGATGATTTTCACAGACTTATACTTGGCACATTAGTTTCAAACCCAGATGCCTAAATTCACATACAATTTCCTACTCACCTTCTACTAGGAAAAGACCCTGAATATCAGGACATTTTTTCCCCGCATATTCAAAGCAGGTAGAATTAGAGTCATAGATTTTGACTAAAACTTTGCCTCAATCAATTGTGGTTAATTGGTAAGATTTGCACCTTCTATATGTGTGATCAAAGTTTCAAAATCGCTTAGAGATAAATAGTCATTTTTTTTTTTTTTCCATAAAAATGGTTCTTCTTCCTTGTGGATTTCATGTTGTTCCAGATCCAAATTCAAGAATTAGGCTAATAAGTGAATCATTTCTTTGACATCGGGCAATTTTCCCTCCTTTATGAAGAGTTGTTATTTTGATTTTGATTTTTAAATATATTTAACAAATTAAATGCTAGATATAACATTTTACCTGTCATTAAATTTCCGAAGCGAGTAAATGTAATAAAAGGTTTGTCGTGCCACCTAGTGGCTACCTTTAAAATTGCATACTTTCAGAACTGAAAAAGAGCTCACAGTTCAACAGTAGGAAACCAAAATTGGAATGTAGGTACCACCAGTATGTCAAGCAAGGCAAAGTGTGTCTCACTGATATTTGCTGCTCTTGTAAAAGTGAGTAAGCCATCCCAAACAGGACTCCTCACTGGATTTGTGACTCATTTCATTGTTTGTGTTTACGTGGCAAGTTGAGCCTGAAAAGGCAATGGCAAAAATAAGGAGAAGTAGTTTTGCATTTGGGTGACTTTGCCAGGGATGCACAGAAGTATCAAAGTGATTTCTACCACCCACTCGTGAATCCTCCAGCAGTGACATCCTGTTCAGAAATGCCATAACATATTTACTCCTGGGGTCCCAAGATAGGAGAGCTACAGTAAGACTTACAACTTTTCATTTTTATCAATATATTTTTACCCTGGTAGTATCTCTAATAAAGTATTGTTGCTAGACTCTTTAAAGTATTTTTAATGGTGAGTTTATGACCTACATGAACTCCATTCAACTAACACATCTTGTCTAAGACACCAGGCTAGGCACTAATGGGGTACCCCCAAAATACTGAGCCTATGTGTTTCCTTTTCTCCATGGCTTCCCAATAGTGATGGAAAATTCTAAATAAATAACACCCTTGGTAAAGTGCTTAGAAAGGGTGTTTGGTGTATAATGTTTTAACGGTTTTATTACTATTATTATTAACTGAGAAATAAAACTGCCATAATCACAGGAAAGTTTCACACAGGTAAAATCAGGTTCTTTCATGTGGTCCTGATTGATCAGAGGAAGATGGATTAGATTCATCCTTAGGGTTCCACCCAACTCACGACTTCCTGTTTTGACTATGTGATTCCAAAGCTATTAGAAAAATATAATTATTGTCATATCTCAAGGAAGGACTGCTTGAGTTGACTTTTACTAGTGTTTGCAAATGCTAAGTGTGGAGTTAGGTCTGATTCACTTAGAGTGCAATACTGATAAGTTAGGACATCATAGTAACTTGCAAATTAGTCATCACATTTGACTTTGCTACTTCTTTCAGCTACCAGTCAGGCTTGCCTTTGCCTCAGTGACATTAGCAACTTGATTCAGAATCCCGGCCCTAGACATATCATCCATCACCTGTTTGTTTAATGAGAATGGAGGTTAAGATGGGATAAAGCATTTCCTTTGATAGTGTGAAACAAGGTCGAGTTGGAAAAAGCCCTGAAGACTATTGTTTATACATAACAGTCCTTAAAATTCACTGTAAATTATAAATTATTAACAATGTCCTAAGTTTTGCTTGGAAGAAAGCAGGAATGAGCTTGAAGATGGCGAAATCCTACATGTCTGAAAGAGTAAGCATTCCAAAGATAAAATTTTACCAACTTCACAATTGTGTTCAGAGCTTGCCATGCTGAAAGAATTCCCATGTAACCTAACCTATAGGCTATGTTTTGAATGAAAAAGAATTTTCCCAACACCATTCAAATCTCCAGAATCCTTATTAAATTCTGTTACACGTAGTTTTTATACAGCCCTGACTTCCCTATTATCAAAAATGGAATTATTTCGAACTTCATTCCATACATCAGCCCATATTTACTTAGTGCTTACCATGCCCCAAACCCTGGTAAGATGCTAGGAAGACAGGAGTGAATAATACACACATCTTGCCCTCAAGTTACTCAGAGTATAAATAAAAACCCATATTTTTGACACTCTTCCTCTGATACCAACTCTGACCTTAAGAAGTCAGTAGCCTTCCTGCACCTCCATCCCCTCATCTAAATGTGGGAGTGATAACAATAGACTAATGGTAGGCACCCCAGAAAGGCTGGGAGAATTAATTGGGCAAATATGAGAAAATAGTAAATTTAATGTAAAATATATATTAATATAATATTGATGTTGGTGCTTATACAGTTAAATTCACTACATTTAAAAAGGGACATTTATGAAACAGTGCTTGGGCTCTGACTTTCTGTAAATCAGAAAGTTTCCTAATGGCTTCAATAAGGAAATGGAGCTGAATTACAAACAAAAAAAAAAAGCTAACCTCAGGATTTAATTCTTTCTTTTTTTTTCCATTCAAATTGAATCTTGGTGACATTCCATTAATTTTTTTTCCATTTTTTCCCTTTATTTTTAAAGGAGCTTTAGATTGCATAAATGTTGCATCAAAAATATAGGGGATAGGATGTAATTCTTTTTAATCATACAACACTATAGCAAAGTGAATCTCAAGAAAATGATCATTTTCTGAAAAAAAAAATAATTTTCAAAATACATCATAAAATATAATGACTTCATAAAACAAACTTTATGCCATTAAGCCTAAATACATATAAGAAGGAACTAGTCCTAAACCATAGCTGCCCCAAGGCCAGCGGCACCTTTCCATAAAGCAATTGTTAGTGGACAGAATCACCTAACTGGTGGATCTTAAATTGTAAGTGTTTACTACTTACAGCTGCTGTGTTCCATTTGCATGATTTGATCTATGTTCTATTCAAGTGTATAAATAAAAGGTCTAAATATAAATATTTAGAGTGGCTCAAATTTTCTCTGAGGAAACCAAGCGATAAGCTTTATTAATGTAAGTGCTTGTGTGCATTCCTACTGAGAGGGCTAATTGTTTATCTATTTTAGGGCTTATCTCCTAGTTTGGTCTAACACTTACCATTTCCTTTATTAATGCTTCTGCCAGTGAGCTCACCTGAAGACTAGAAGGAAAAGATGAAGTGTATTTCTACACAAAGGGAACTTGGTTCCTACTAAAATTACTTAGTTTTTATTGACTGATTAAGAATTAACTTCACTGCAATGATATTCCAGACATGTCTATGTTTACGTGTAACCGAGGGTTAAGAATTAACAAATAATTATGATTGCTAATCATTACATAGATGCTTTTATATTATAAAATAGCAAAAGGTTAACACTTGAAATTACTGAAGGTGGCTACAGTGGTTCCACCCCTCCAACCAGTTTACTCTAGACTTAACCTACCCTTGAGTATGCTTACTATTGGGATAGTAAACTCTCCACCCTCTTCTGTTTTATATCCATATGGAAAACCTTTTGACTGACCTCTACTCTGTACTTGCCAATCTCAGAACCTTGATCTCTGAAAATGATAGTAACTCTTCAACTCCCACTGGTTTGGGGTCCATCTCCAGCTTGTTCAACCCCTTAATGTTTATTCATGAAAGAACCTGTGTCCAACTCCAGTTCAATTATTCATTAGCACCCTGATGTTATAAAATATTGAAATTTCTGCAGATCAGGGAGGGAGTTTAGGAGCTAAGGCAACTGATTTCCTTTGCTTGCACAAGCAAATAAACTTTTTCTCTCTTTGAAACCCTGGTGTCTTGGGAATTGGCTTTAAAGGCACATCAGGAGAAAAGAATTGCTTTTGCCTGGTATCACAAGAACTTCTGCATATCTCTAATGGATTTTTTTTTTAAAACATCAAAGACACTAACTTTCCTTAATGGAGGTGATACTAAGATTAAGCCAGAGTTTGTTGGTGTTTTTTCTAAGTGGGTTCTGAGTGATCAGAATGCCAGTTTCTGAAGTAAAATTATTCTGAACTGAAGACAGCATAAAAAGAAATCAGCCACATAATCATTTATTTAGAGAGTTTCACTGAAAATGAGATAATCACTTTGTTTATTTGTTCATGGTTTGCTTTAGCAAATATGTTAACCTGTAAGACAAGGAAAAATGAAATAAATATAAATAAAAATAGATACTTCTGTGCAAAGCAAATACATAGCAAGGAAAGACCAAAATGGCTCAAGTTTCCTTACTCACAGGAACAATTTCCTGATGCCTCCCCTCTTACCCACCACCACCCCCAGGCAGAAGTAACCCTCTCCTCTCACAAGTCCTATAGATCTTTCCTGCCTGTGTCTTATGACATGATCGTCTCCTACTGTCAATTATAGCATTTTAGTTTACTTACAACATCCCAACTAGACTCTCTTTCATCTTTGATTCCTCCAAGGGCATGATACATACAAAGCTTGTTCATAGTGGTTTCTCTTCATATTTGTTAGACTGTATTAAGAAGATAACGCTGCAGGCCTTCGCCTTTTCTCTAGGCTGGAGAACCAAAAGCTGTACTTCCTCAAATGAATTTTTAAAATTCTAACACCAGGTTCATCAGAATGCTTCTCATCAATGGCTACTTGAAAATACTTCAATCATAAATTATTAACTTTCCTTATCAGTCAAGCAACCCCAAGGTATAAATTTCATATGGATCTAGGTCAAGTATTTGCTACTGAAACCATTAAGTAAACTGGTGGTTGCTAAAGGAATGATTATCCAGCCCACAAATTGGGAGCAAGCCCTTTGCGTCTCCTGTTCCTTCCTCTGCTTCTGACTTTATGAATAGGGAAATAATCATTTCCCTAAAGGACAGGCAGAACCAGTCACAAAAGGGACGTTGCTGCTCGTTAACTGCTCTGACAAGAAAAAAGAAAAATATTTGGTGAAAGCAAAAGATTCAAAGCTATTAGCTAAAGTGGGATTTTTGAATCATCTACAGAGATTTGTCTTTAAACCATCAAATATAATAATTTCAACAAATCAACTTTATTTCTTATACTTATAAAAGTGAATCTGCTTCTCATGTACACGGCCCCGGGTTCGATCCCTGCATATATATCTTTGGGGAACGGATATAACTCAGTGGTTGAGCACCTGCTTCCCATATACGAGGTCCTGGGTTCAATCCCCAGTATCTCAAAAGAAAAAGTGGGTCTGAACAGTCATTCACTCTTTTGTATCTATTCTGTACATTTCCCCTGCCTTTCAGAAGATGATCATTGAGGTGAAGAAGACAGATGTACAAGCTTGTAAAGTTAAATAATATCTAACAGTGGTATAAAAGATGCTATAAGAAAGAAAAATATTAAGCAAAGAGTTTGATACATGTCAGCCCTAATACACTAATAGCCAATTTTATTAATGTTATAATAATTATAAATAGCTATTATTACTTAATTTCCATGTTAAGTTTTATATGAGTAAAATTTTACTATTATGAAATAATCGTCTTTATTCCCATTTTACAAATTAGGAAACCAACATCATGAGTGGTTACATAGCAATAGCTAGTGGAGCCAGGATTCAAATCCACATCTACCCAACCATACATAGGATTCTGCCACTATACATTGGTTTTAGTTTAGTTTTGTTTTGTTTTTTCTCAATTTCAGGCCAAAAGTCCATATTCATGAGCTGTCAATATTTTAATTTTAACATAGACAAGATCTATTATTGTTTATTTCCATTGCATTTTAAAGGCTTTTGGAGTATTGATCTTTGGCTGTCTATAAGAATTATTTTTCTCTTTATATAGGGTTGTGATACACAGATGATATATGACATGTTGCTAAGATTGAAATCCACAGTCTATTTACCTGGAGACTTCGTCTGCAAAAAGGTGAGTGCATGCTATTTTTTAAATACACAACAAATAATACATTTGAGGAGGAGTTCAGATATAGGTCAAGAGTATAGTTTAAACAAAATTTGTGTAGAGTGAATTCCACAGCATAGAAGTAATTATGATATACAGCTCTGTTTAACAATAATGTGCTCTCAGAGTTCAAAATGAAACAAGACAATATGGATTTTATTACTATGATAGGATATAAGTGTGAGTAGTCTGAAAAGCTCCATTGTGTAAATGTAAATTATGAATCATCACACCCCATTAATTCCAAATATTTAAAATGGAGGAGAAAGTTACAGAAATGAAAGGTGGTTCTGCCTTTTTTATGTCTTCAGCAAACTATCAGTTACCTCCATTTGCTTACTCAGTCTGTGGATAATTGATGCCACATTTTTTCAAACTTTACTGTGGTTTTTTTTTTTATGATTAGAAAAGTAAAACATGTTCATTATTTTTTAAGTGGAAAATATATGAAAGCACAAAGACAAAAATTCCAACACCCAGAAATAACCACTGTGAATATATATCAGCCTGTCTTTTTATGTGGATTAATGGAAAGACAGAACTTGTTTTACAAAATTGGCATCATACTATATATATATGTTTTGAAACTTGCTTTGTCATGTAATAATATATCATAAGAATATTTTACATATTTTTCAGTAATCTTCTGCACCCTGATATTCCTAAGTTGCATGATATTCCAGTCTATGTACATACTATAATCAATTTTCTATTGTTGGACATTTAGATTATTTCCAAATGTCTGCTATTATAAATAACTGTAAAATGAACATCCTCGTAGATGAATATTTTTATACATCTCTGATTATTAACTTAGGGAGAAAGAGAAGAAATGATGTCCCTCAATTTTCTACCTTGAAAAACTAAATCAATGGTGAAATCAATCCAAAATGAAAAAAAAAAAAAAAAGAAGAAGAAAACAAGCAGTTAAAAAAAAATGAGAAATGATTCAAGACCTTAGGGGAGTTTGCACACAAGTATGGAAGAGAAGCACTTATATCATCCCAAAGTACTATTTTATATGCCTTGGCAGAAGAAAGCACAAACTGCTGTAGGACAACACAGTTGTGGCACTTGTCCCACCGAGAGGTACTGGCAAGGTTCCCAGAGAAGATGATGCCAGAGCTAAATCTTGAAAGATGAATATGAGTGAACCAAGTGAAAGAGGAAACTGGGGTTACCAGTAGAGGAAAGCATTAGCATGAGCTAAGGCAGAAAGGAAGGAATTACATCTGCAGAGGGAAGGAATGCAGAGAACTAAAATAAGGCAAAAATTAGAACACTTTTAACATCATTTAGGCAATAAAAGTCAAATATTCTTGAATATTTACAGTGGGCAAGGCACAATGCTGGTTACTGGGTATATGATGGTTCATGACCTCCAGGAGCTTATGGTCTTGTGCTGTGGTATTCAATGCATAGTAGGTACGTCAGAATCACCTGAATGTCTATATCTGAGAGATTCAGTTGGTTTGGGTGGAGTCCACATTTCCGTATTTTTTTAAAAGCCCCCCAGATGACTCTAAAATGCAGCCAGAGTTGAGAACTACTGGCCTGACAGAAGAGACAAACAATAAACAAATGAAATTAAATGAATACATAAGTACAAAATATGGTAAGTTGTATAAGGGGAGAAAAGAAGTTTCCAGGAGAAAGAGTGTGTAATGACACAGGCACTTAATTTAGATGGGTGTGGGAGGCTAAAGTGGAGCAGGAAGACTGTCAGATTGTCAGGCATGACTTTTATAAAATCTAAAGAGAAGTTGTTCTTTAGTAAAAGAGTGGAGGGGAAAGCATTTTAAATGAGCACTTGGAGCCTTGAGCCATGAAGCAGGTCAGATTTGGCATGTTCAAGAAATGGAAGTAAAGCAGGCTAGTTAGGAAATAAAGAGACAAATCTGGGACCTGGTAGAAAAACAACTGCCTCAAACACGCAGCCATGGATACGCACAAGACGGCTGCTGGAAGATTCTTGACAGAACCCCCATTCGGAACAGGATTTCCTCCAGAATCAAGGAGAAGCCCCAGTTATTCTCGAGGGGCCTTATCATTTGGCCCTCCCAGGGGATTGAGGGGTGGGGTAATCAATCAAAGCTGGGATTCCTCCCCCAACATCAGTAAATGGGGCGGAATAATTAATGGTTTAAAAAGCAAGCGCCAAATCCAAATAGGCCCTTTTTCCTTTTTCCCTTTTTCCCTTTTTCCCTTTTTCCCTTTTTCCCTTGCCCTGTTCTAACCCTGTTCTAGCCATGTTTTTCCCCAGTTCTAGCCTCTTCTCCCTCTACCTGGATCAGCACACAAGTAAACCTGGGGCTTTGTAATCTGTAATGGGGAATTGTAGTCTGTAAATCGGCCCTCTATCTCTTTTCAGCCCCTTTCCTCTCTACCTGGGACCCATAATCTGTTATTTTCTCCCATTTCTCTTCTCCCCATTCCTTAATAAATTACTGGCCTAACTAAACTGGCTTGTACTTAATATTCATTTTTTATAGCTTAGCCAAGAACCTAGAGAAAATCTGGAAACAGAAGCAAATGAGCAGTTGGGATAGTGGTGAAAGATGAAGTCAGAGTGTGAGGTACTTCAATCCATACAGATGGAGGAGCCAGGTGCACAATTGAAAATTATTCTAGGCCATGAGAGGATGGAACTGCAAGTAAATGTTTGGAAGCTGATATATAATGGAAGGTGACTTCATGCGAAGCTCAAGAAAAGGTGAGAGAAGAGGGCCAAAGCTGAAACTTAATTATGTTGAAGAATAATTATGTTTAAGGAGGAGGTCAATGCAGAAGGCTTAGAAAAGGCAACTGAGAAAGCACTGTCAGTAATAAGAGGAAAATTGGGAGCAAGATTGTGATACAACCGAAACCAAAAACACACAATTCCACACAAATTAGTCCAAGTTAAAAGTATGCATATTGTTGATATAAAATCATTTTCATGAAAATGGGAGCTATAAACCACAGTGCATTTTAAAGACTCCTTTAGGGCAATGATGCGTTTGGAATGGCATGGCCTTATTGCACCAACTGGCCTTTCAATTTCTTCTAATTGCAGCTGAAACTGAAAATTGAGATAAACTCTATAAGCTTTGGTGTCCGTACCCCTAAGCAATGCAGATTTGCTTAACAGAGTGTGAAATACAGAGGACATGCAGCCTTCTCTTTTCTAATTTCGTCCTGCCATCACGTGCATCACTCAATAAGAAAAACAAAGCAATGGACACACTTGAGGGAAGAAGAGGGAACAAATAGCTAGAAGAGCAGAAAAGAGAAGACATAAGAACTACCAACCACATTTCTTTGTTTTTTGTTGTTGTTGCTGCTGTTGTTTTGTTTTCAAGAGGGGATTTAAATCATGGTAAATATTGACAGAGATGAAAGGCTGTTATTTGACCAGATTTTAGACAGCTGAAGACAGCTTAGTTTTTGCTTATCAGTTCCACAAACCATTATAAGAAAGAAGAGGAAATAAACTCATATTCTATTGCAAGTGACCTAAATAACTGAAGAAATTATGACATCTGGGATTGAATTTACTGACCTGCCTAATCCTCAAGTGGCTCCTAAATTTACTGGGGTGGGTAGCTTGGACTGCTTCAAAAAGCATTTGGGAATTTCCTCCGGATATTCAAAGGTAATATTTCACACAATTAGTGTGCTTAAGTATCATCTGGAGATCTTGTTAAAGCACAGATTCCTGGGTCTCTGTGCTCAGACATTCTGATTCAGTAGATCTGAGGTGATGTCCAAGAATTTGCACAGCTAAACAGGCTCTTAAGGGAGGCTGATGCCACTGGTCCAGGAACCACACTTTAAGTAGCCCTACTCTTTTCCGATGGGGTACATAAGTGCTGTGATGCCTCTAACAGCCTTTGAAATAGCTTCCTACACAGGAACCCGGGAAACTAAACTGCCCCCTCACTAAGAGCTATCTCACTGTAGTAAAGCTCTTACATTTTTACATTTTCACTAAATTAATACATAAACCAACCACAAGAGCTTGACTGGATCTTCTTTTGCACATTTCTCTGAGGAATGTCTACTTCATTTGAATGCTAATTAAACTTGCAGCAAAGGTTTAAATTAGCCTAGAAATATGCAAGAAATAGTGGAAGTTTTGGTTGGTTGATTCTGCCGGATCCTCTTGGAAAATTATTGAACTATATTTAAATACCCATTATGTACTTCTACCTCCAGTCATTTGTAATAACTGCCTTTCTTAAGAGTTACTTTCTTAAGAGTTACTTCATGCAAAGAATAAGGAATACAACCTTGTCCGAATCATTACTTCCTGGAGTATCTCTTGGAAAACTAATTTTCAGACACTTTTGATAATTTTTAAAATCATTCATAGCTATTATACTGGTTTTTGAGAGATGGGTCTTGATATTGGAGTCACCATTAGCTATTGTCTAGTTTTATTTATTATATAGATCCAGGTGATATCGATGCTGCCAATGAAAATGCTTTGCTATTATAAAGTAGCATGTTCAAAGAGAATAAATACAGGAATTAAAATAAGGAGCTATGTAGACATCAGATATTGTTATTATTTTAAAGAATACTATACAAATGCAAGATATTGCAATTAACATTGATAATAGTGTAAATAACTATAATAAAAATCCATCTATAATGAAATTTCTACTTTGCTCCATATTTAAGTATAAATATATACTCAATACTCTGTACAATGTAAATGATAAACATATTTCTCTCATTATTCAATTAGGAGATCTGGATTCTAGGCTTTCTTTTGATTCTGTTTACTGAGTCATGGAACCTTGGTTATCTGTGCCTTGGTTTTTCTTTCTGTAAAGTGGAAATGATGGTACTTACTCTATCTTCTTCATAAGGGTAATGAGGAGATAAAATGAGAACTTTAATCTCCCAGATGTTAATTAAGAGATGGAGTCTGATAACTTTAAAATTAACTTCACAATAATAATGCAACAATAGCTAATATCAGAAAAATAATTCTTGGCATTACAGGACTTCAAAACTTCTCAAAGAACGTTTAAATTATATTCCCCACATTCATAAGGAGTGCCAACTATATATCAAGACTGAGCTCACCACTGGAAATTATCTCAGTCATCCCTAAACTGTAATAAATACTGTTTAATCTTTGGTCGATTTTAGTGTACTTTATTCCTTTGAAACAATGGTTAACCAGAATATTTGATTAACTCAAAACCCAGTCCTCTCCTGAGCCTGTAAGTGAATTTGTTTTCACACTATTTTTTTAACTCAATGTGCTCAAGACCCAACTCATTAAGACATATAGGGGCTATTATCCAAATAGTTTCCCTAGTATTATGCAAATTGGCATATATAGAGTATAATAGCTTTTTTTTTTTTTCCTTTTTTATTCAAATGCCCCTTAGGTCTCTTGTAAGACATGTTTATTCTTTTTGGAAATTGAAGTGAGAGGATGTGTTACAGAGGGTCCCATGACTACCCACTAGTTTGGTGGTATGCTGGAAGGACTCATACGACCCAACCTAAATTTATATTTATGGCTTAGGATTTATACAGCAATGGACACTGTGCAGGAACAGCAGAATAAGAATAGATATAGACAAAGGCTAGAGAGATCAGCTACAGGCCCCCTACGTGGTGCCCCTGCATGGATTGCACAGATACGCTTTTCTCTCCAGCTGTGAATCTCAGAGACACAAGCAAATAGCTCCTCCAGGAAAACTCACCTGAGTTTTGGGGTCCAGCGTTCCTAAAGGGAGCTAGCTGGTCATGGCGCAGACACTACACTAGGTAGCAGGTGCACATCATAAACCTTTGTGCTTGCATTAAACAATGCTAACAGCCTGGTACAGCCTACACCACTGCCTCAGGTGTACAGAATAGCCTCATTAACCAGTGACTATGTGAACATTTCTGGGGTTATGTTCTCAGGGCCTGAACAAGGGTCATTGTCCTGGCTCCAGAATCCCCAGAGATAAGCAAGAACTGAGAAAAAAATAGACCAGCTATGTTAACTTTTTCCTTCCAATATGGGATAAGAATAATAGCTTAAAGGTATCCTATTCCCCAGTCCTCAAAATCAGATGCCACAGGCGGAAGAGTAAAGAACTAACCTTTGAGTGGCTGCAGGTACTTTCTTCAAAGTTTAACAGTGATCACCAAAGCCAGGTGTAGCCATGCTTACAAACAATTAGTTATGCCAGCCCTGCCTTTTCCTGGATCAATGGACTGACTGAAATAGCCTCACTGTCCACTGGTGGTGTACAGCACTCATGTTGGGAAGTATCATCTTTCTGATCATTTCCTTTTATGTATGTCCAACCACTATATGTAACTATCTCAGTTCTTGAGATAATCAGTTTCATTTACATTTACATTTACTACTCCAGAAGAGCTTCTATTTTTCAGTTTGGAGCATATTATCAATAATAAAATGACTACCATTTCTTCTTTTTATTGGGCATATAGGGAGAAATTGGCAAAGAAATGTTTATCATCAAAGAAGGAGAAGTCCAAGTTCTTGGAGGCTCTGATGGTGCTCAAGTTTTGGTTACTCTGAAAGCTGGGGCGGTGTTTGGAGAAATCAGGTATCTGAAAGACATCTCATAAATATTGAAGTCAATCATTTGTCCTAAAAGATAAATTTTAGGTTGGAAAATAAAGAAAGGTCCTGCTGAAATTTAATAATGGTTTGATTATGCTGAGAATATTAATAAAATAAGGATTTTCACATTTTTATTCATCCTTTCCTTTCCCTTGCCCCAAAAGATATATATATAGATATATATACATTATAGATTATAGATATAGATAGATAAGTTTTTTTTGTTGTTGTTTTTGTTTTTTGGTACAGGGGATTGAACCTGGGACCTTGTACATGCTAAGCAGGTGCTCAACCACTGAGCTACACCCACTCCCAGCAGGCTCTCAAAGACCTATATTTCTTGAGGAAGGGGAATGGGTTATTCAGCTCCATAGTCCCAGGACCTAGGTCAGTCCTTGGCATAAGGTGATATCTATGAATGAATAGTGAGACGAGATTGGGAGAGCTGGCTGTTTGTTGTCAAATCGGCTGGAGATATCTGTCAATAATATGAAATTTTAAAAGAGTCTCTCATGCGACCGTGGGGATGCACAAGTCCAGGTTCTGCAGGCAGGCTGCAAACCAGTGGCTCCGATGAAAGCCCGATGAAGGGTTGTTGATGAGTTTCTCTGAGAGAATTTCCCTGTCAAAGACTTGAATGCCAGGCTAAGAAGGTGATTTTGAGTGTTTGAGTGATGTGATCAGAGCTGTGGGACCAAACTGCCTAGGCCCAAATTCCAGTTCTGACACTTAATAGCTGTATTCTTTGGCAAAATTACTTGACCCCTCTGTTTCTCAGTTTCCTTGTCTTAATAATTAGAGTAACAATGGTACTTATCTTAGAAGTCACATGAAGGGCATTTAGAACAGTGTCTGGCATCTGATAAGAGCTCAATAAAAAATTAACTATTGTTATTATTTCCTGTTACCCTAGAACAAGTCCTCCAGAGTAAGGATATTAACAGCAACTTTAAGCAGTTTGTGAGCCAGACTCTTCCAAGTGTATTATATTCATGTATTTATGCTACAAATATTTATTGAGGGACTGGCATGTGCTAGATTGTCAAATATTACTCTAAACTCTTGAATACACAGTCAAAACAGACAAGATGTCTGCCTTCACAAAACTTTACAGTCTGATGGGGGAGACTGACAATAAGTAAACAATTAACTAAACAAGACATATTCACATCGTGATAAACAGCAATGAAGGCAAAAATGTGAAATAAATTGTTCAAAAGTGTCTGGGGTTACTACTTTAGAACAATGGTAGGAAAGGCCATTCAGAAATGGCCAGATGATGGAATAGCAAAGGTAAAAGCCTAGAAGTAAAAGCAAGCTTGTGTGGTCAAGTAAGGTCAACAAGGCTGGAATACAGTGAATGTGGGGCATTGGCGGGGAGATGAAGCCAGAGAGGTAGGCAAGGGCCAGATTACCTAGGGTCTTTCAGGCCATAGTAAGGAATTTGTATTTTATTCTAAATACAAATGGATGCCATGGATGCCAGTGTAGAGTTTTAGGCAAAAAAAGTGACACAGTCCAATTTATGTGCTACTTTTGTGTCGAGAGGAAATGGTAGAGGAGCAAGAATAAAACTAAGGAGACCAATCGAAGTCAGTTGCAGTGGTTCAAGTGAAACGTGACAGTGTCTGGAACTAAGATGCTGGCTGTTAAAGAGAAGAGTTATTAATATATTGATTTCACAATTGAGAAAGTTGCAATTCCAAAGTGGCAAGTATCTTGTCCAGGATAACATAGCTAAGAAGTAATAGGGACAACATTCAAATCCAAATCTCATGGACCAAGGTCCAGAGACCTTTTCACTCCATCTCAGAAGAAAGGCATTTGTCCAACCCCTGATTTCATGGTTACTAAGAAATTATCTTCAAATTCCAGAGATATGGATAATTTCAGATGACTTCATATTAGCATAATTACAGTTTCTCTGTTGATAATGAGGCTTCCCTTTTTTATTTTTTCTCCTCACTTAAAAATTGGGTGGGCAATTCCATGAGGAGGTTGCTTTGAGGCAGTGGAAATCACCTCTCAGAAAGTAAAAGAGCTGAGTTCTTTGCCTATGTCTATCACTCCCTTACTGGCAGTCCTTACAAACATGATTTAACATTTTTGTGACTTAATAATCGCTGTAATCTTCAAGGTCATAAAACATGCAGGAGTCTAATCTGAAACATTGTAGAAATTAATTAGCTGACCTCTCCCAAGGGTTAAGTACTCCCTGAAGAAGAAAGCTTTGTAAATACAAGTATGTTAATTGCTGATATTATCATCACAGGAGGAAATTTCCTAGGAATAGAAACCAGGTGTTGCTGAGTTGCAATTGAATGGAATTCTAGATTCTTGACAGCAGCTTCTCAAATAATTCTCCTATTACCCATTTAGTACCTAAGACCTAATTGGAACCAGCAGCCCAGACAAGCTCTAAACTTGCTCAATAGTCTGGTTGATTCAAGCAAAGGGAGCTTTTTGCCTTGATTCTCTTTTAGGCTGTGATTGAGAAGAAACGGGATGCATCTGCCCCTTCCCAGGTACCCACTGGCTTCAGGCTCCCACCAGGCCCAACCGGCACATGGCCCTGGAGCTCTAGGCATTTATTCCAGAGATGCAGGTGTGCCTGCCAAACATGGAGAAACTGTAATAGTGTTTACTACTCAAAACTGCTGTGACCTTTGTTAAAATGAGCTAATTCTAGTACTATTATGTAGCTTTTTAAAGAAAAAATAGGAAAAGATTTGGGAGTTTTCAAGGACATTATATATTAATCCAAAAGAGTAAATCCCTGACTGAAATAGAGATTTACAGCCTCTCAGGGAGAAAACCCAGACTGCATTTCTAATTAACATCTGAGGAGTGCAGACACCTCATTTTATAAAGAGATACCCAGGGTCTGCAGAAAACAGCCTTCTGGTGGTTTCTGATTCCATCATTTTCCTCACACATACATTTAGGGCCAAGTCTTATTCACTGAATATAATAATTTAACCACTTCCTATGCTCCTTCTACATCTATTAAAATCTCATTTTTCCTGAAATACATCTGAATTTTTACTATTGGTATTGCTATTAAGATTCCAATTGAATTCCTTGATGGTTTCATCTTTCTTTGGAATGCTCTCACCCTGGCAAATTCCTACTCATCCTTTAAAACCCAATTCAAATGTCACCCCTGTGAAGACATCTTTGTTTTTCAGTTTGTTTGTTTTTTTTTTTCTTTATTTTTATACTGAAGTCATCTTGAACGGCCCCCAAAACAATCAGCTGTTCCCTCTTCTATGCTTTCCCAGCACTTTATTTATGCCTGTATTACAGTAGTTACCACTGAATTACAGTTAATTTGTTCAGATTGGTCTCCCCACCTGACTGGGCTACTGAAAGATAAGAACTAGAACTTACCCGTCTTTATAGCACCCGCAGCTACACAAAAGCTGTACAATATATTTCCATTTTTATATATATCCTGCCTCTTTTCAAAAATCGTTTACAGCTGCTATTAAGCTGTCTTTAATTAATTGAATAGATTGTGATTTGACACAAGCAACAGAAAATTATATTGGGATCCCTTACAGCATGATGTGAAATGCCACAGAGTTGTCCATGCATTCATTCTTTGCCAGGCCCAATGCCAGCCATGAGGGTACAATGGTGAACATGAAACAATTGCTTCCTTCAAGGACCTTACAGACAAGGGGAGCAAGTAAACAAAAGATTCTATTACCAGATGATCAAATGTATGGATTCCATCCTGTAACAGGGGTATACTCGGTATATTATGGAGCGCAAAGGCTTACCAAGGACCACTGTGTCCTTTGGATTTGGCAATTACTTGAGGTTAATTAGGAACTGAAGGCAGACCCTTTAATGCTCTTCAAAGGATGTCTGGAGTCAGTGACGTGTGCTCAGATGAGTCTTGGTAGTTGCTACTGTGAGGTATGTGCAGGCTTATTCACTTGATGTCTGTAGTAGGTTGAATGGTGGCCCCTAAAAAGATATGTCCACATCCTAACCCCCAGAACTAGTCAATGTAAGCTTATTTGGAGAAAGGGTCTTTGCAAATGTAATTAAGCCAAGAACTTTGAGATGAGATCATCTGGGATTATCCAGGTGGGCTCTAAATCCAGTGACAGGGGAGCGGATGCAGCTTAGTGGCTGAGCGTCTGCTTCCCATGTACATAGTCCTGGGTTCAATCCCTGGTACCTCCTAAAAAAAAAAAAAAAAAATCCAGTGATAAGCATTCTTATAAGAAACAAAAGAGGAAAAGACACAGAGAAGAGAAGATGGCAACATGAAGATGGAGGCACAGATTGGAGTTATGCAACCATCAGCCAATGAAAGCCTAGCGCCACAAGAAGCTGGAAGAAGCAAGGGAGGATGCTCCCTTAGAGTCTTCTGAGGAAGTGCAGCCCTGTCAACATCTTCATTTCCAATTTCTGGCCTCCAGAACGGTGAGAGAATAAATTTATGTTATTTTAAACCACCTGGTTTGCTGTAATTTGTTAAAGTAGCCCTAGGAAACTAATGCACTGCCAAACTCTTTAAATCAGGGCTTCTTAACAAGAGGTCTGTGAGCTTGAATTGAAAATTCAGAAAAACATTATTCTTGTGGAGACGTGTTGGTGTGGGTGTGATATATTTACTAAATAATACACCGTATAGTGTGGACTTAGTAAGGGGTCTGTGGTTTTCACCTGACTGGCAAAGGGGTCCGTGAAACAAAAAAGGTTAAGAACCCCTGCTTTTGGTGAAAAAAATTGCTGTTGCCTCTTTTTTTTTTTTTTAAGATTTATTTATTTACTTTATCCATTTTAAACCCCCCCCTTCCCCATTTGCTGTTTTGTGTCCACTCGCTGGGCAATTCTCCGTGTCTGTTTCCTGCCATCTCTTCTCATCCTCATCCTCCTCCAGTCTTCACCAGGATTCGATCCTGGAGACCTCCGATGTAGGAGAGAGGTGTCCTGCCATCTGCACCACCTCGGTTCCTGGTTTTCGGAGCTTTCGGAGCTTTCGGAGCATCTCGTCTTGTCTCTCCCCTGCGTCTCTCTCCTTTTATGTCATCATCTTGCTGCATGGCTCCTGGGGCCATATATATATATATATATATATTTTTTTTTTTTTTTTTTTTTTACCGGGAGGTCCCGGGGATTGAACCGAGGTCCCTCCATATGGCAGACGGACGCCCAACCATTTGAGCCACATCCACCCCCTGCTGCTGCCTCTTTAATAGCACTCTCTCCTCCACATTAGCAGAAACCCACAGCTTTGAGAAAATAACTGTCCCTCCTCTCTTTCTCCCATGAAATCTACAATTTGGGGAGATAAGTGCCCTCCTCCCCCTTTTGTCTGGAATCCACAAAGTTAAGGACTCTGCTCCTCTCCTCCCTGAGGCCCTCTGCTTTAGAAAGATAAGCTGAACTCACACCTTTGCTTCTGTAACCCCACCTGCCCACTTGCTTCAGGAATTTGCCCACTTGCCAGCAACCCACTAGCCAATAAACAGAAATCTATATATAACCCCAAGAAAGCCGATGCCCAGGGCTCAGGATTTGGAGACGACTCTCCTCTGGGCCCGCGCGTAATAAAACTTTGTTCCCCTGCCTCTCTGAGCGCACGCTTGGGTTTCTCATCATCTAAGTTTTGTCTGCCGCAACACTTTAAATTAATTTTTGAAATATTACTGGAAAAAAAAGGCATGCTTGACATCTCGCTCTACTTCAGCCTGCAAGGCGTGTCCACCTCCAAGACCTGGTATTCTCACCTCCTAAGTATCTCTCATATCATTCACTTCTTGCCTTCTCCACTGCCAACACTTTGGTCCAAATCACCATTTCCCTCTGGACCACCGCACCCACCTTCTGCAGGTCTGCCACTGCAATAGCCACAGCCCTCCGAGATCCCGTCTCCACACTGCAGCCAGAGGGATCTTTTGGAAACACAGATCTGATAATGTCACTTCCTCTCTGCTTAAAACTATTCAATACTTTCACATCATTCTTAGGAATAAGGATAAAATTCTTATCCTGACCTATGTTATCCCGAAGGGTCTAACCCCTCCCTACCTCTCTACCTCTACCCCACTCCTCTTGCTCTCTGTACTCCAGATATCTAACTCTTTCAATTCCTTGAATGTGCCACACTCCATCTGGCCACAGAGAGGTTTTTTTTGCTCATGCTGTTAGCTCGGTCCAGACATTTCCCCACCCCGCTAAATTAGATCTCAGCTTCTTTCAGGCCTTCTTTGATTCCCCACTATAGGGACCTCCCAGGTCTCTTGTTGAGCTACATTCCTTTTCTTAGGAGCACTTACACTTCAATACACATTCACTGATGCATTTATTTCTCCAATGCCTTTCTTCATCACCAAACTGCAAGCAGGGGGCCTACCACACATGGCTGTGCCAGTTATGCTCTGCAGAAGATGTCCAGCAAAGGAGTGGGAGGTCTGTCCTCCAACCTCCACCCTGCCTGAGCCATGAGCCCTGTGCCATGGTGGTTCTGAACCCTCAATCCCAGATGCCTTTTACTTTGCAAAAGGGGGTGTTCTTCAAGCCACAGGACTGGGGATGCCCAGAGAGGCCACATTTCTGTAATTTTTCCTGATTGGTTTTGTACTCAATCTTTAGCCCTGGGCTAGTGCCTGGCCCATATAAGTGCCCAATAAATAGCTATTGAATAAATAAATGAATGTAATTATTTTTCTATCTCTGTGAATGTACAAATACACATCCATTTTTGTCATGAATATGCATATTCAATTCTGGTGCCCTTTTTGTCAGCTTCACTATTAAGAATAGCACTGCTATATTTATTTATCTTTGTAGAATTACTTTGTTTTTCTTTTACATTATTTCTTTGAGGTTAATTCCCAAAAGTGGAATAACTGGGTCAAAAAGTAGAAGCATTTCTTTAACTCTTGTAATATATGGGCAGATTATTTCCAGAAAAATTGAACCAATTTACAATATAACAGGAAATGTATAGCTATTTTTTCCCAGCAATACCAATATTACATTATTATTCTCATTGGTTTTACATTTTAATGGGCTGTTTTAATTTGCATTTCTCTAAATAGTGCCTGGAAAATAATAGATTCTCAATAAATATTTGCTAAATGAATTAATTTCATTTGGGCCTATTTATTTACATGAATGTGATCATTTATCTTCTGCATTTCTTTCTTTGATCACCATCCTTTCTCCATGATATTTAACAAGTTACTGAGTAGAATTTAGGCATAGCTATATTCTAATATGTTTTAGAGAATCTGATTTTCATTCAAAACATTTTAGTTCTAGCTTTCCACAATTATATTTGCCAGATTCCCCATTCTGAGGATATTTTTATATTTACTTAATATCATGGTTAAAAAAATGTGTTGAAAATAATTTAAACCTCTCTTTTCCCTCCAAACCATTTTTGCCTATTTTCCTGAATACTCAGTTTTTAAAATGGGCATAATAGGAGAGACTTTTGGTTCTTTACACTGTTTTAATTCTCTATACTTACTCTTTATCAGTTTAACTCTATCATTCCAATATCTTTCTTTCTTTCTTTCTTTCTTTCTTTCTTTCTTTTTTTTTTTCCTAAAACTAGAAATAGTAGATATATTAGAAGTATGAGCAGGGCTAAGAAGATTTAATTAATATTGAAAATTCTTCATTCTATTTTTTCCTGTCCCAAACCTGTCAACTCTACCTATGTTAAAAAGACATATTTATATTTTTGTTATATCCTTTTGAATAGTCTCTTTGATTTGTAGTACTTTTTTTGCTTTGAGCAACAGATCCTTTCCAAACCTCACCTAAGTTTCACAGTATTCCTGTGAAAAAAAGGTATCATCAGTTTATTGTTTAAACATTGATTCGAGCATTCTCAGAACACCGCCTAAAATAACTTATCTAGCATCTCTAATTCTATGAAAATCAAGGCATTATACAATTTTTTGGAAAAGCACAGTCAGACCTTGACACAGCTTATCACACCATCCTGATCATCTTCATCCTTATATTTTATAATGTCCATTGGCAAATCTATATCATTAAAATAATAACAGTACCAGGATTCATAGCACTAAAGCTATGGTGTTAGGAAAAGATCCCTTCTCTGGTCTTGGACATCAATTTCAGACTCATAAGTCTTTGTCATTGAATAAATCACTTAATGATTCTGTACCTCATTTTTCGATGTAGGTAAGAATCTACTTCACCATATCAATGTGGTCATTAAATAAGAAAGTAGAGTGATTTATTTTTTAAAAAGTACTTTTAAAACTATAAATTCTGTATAAATACATTATAATATTAGCTTTTTTACTCCAAAGAAACAGCTAGTATCTAAGCTAGTATATTAGTTTGTTTGGTATAGATTTTCTAACCAAAGTTTCAAAGTAAAGTGCTATCTTGGGCGCTTGAAAGGAAATAGATAAACAGGAAAAGGAATAAAGTTTACATGCTGTTCTTTTTCCTCTTTCTCTTTCCTCAGAATTTTTACCCAGGTTCTTCATTTTCCCTCCACTTCTCTGGCCAATCTGATTCTGAAATAAAGACCCAATGGAAGGGAAAGGGGAACAAATATTTTATATCTGTGAAATCTAAAGTCCCTAAACCCTATTAAAAATCCATTCATTCAGATTTTCCTAAAATTATTTTAGAAAAAATAAAAAAAATCTAGACTAACAGGCATTTACCATCTAGTAGTTTTATAAATATTAAAGTATCTGCAAAGAGCAAGCCTGGACAAAGGTGACCCTAAGACATCTTCTGATATTTACTTACCCATAAAAGTTTTATATTTATTTTTAGTGAAATTGTAAGAAGTCACAAGCAACAAAGTGTTTTCCAATAACATTGCCAAAACTAAAAGAATATCTCAAAAAAATTCTACACAGGGGACCTGATCTCATGCCCCCAAAGATAATGTAGTTGGAAATTTGCTTAATGAGAATAAATATTTGAAATTTTAATCTCTCACTTAATGTTGGATGTGTTACTTTTTCCATTGATCACATTTGGAGTTAGTTTTATTTCTATCCTAAGAAATAATTCTAGATGACAAAATGACTTTAGAATAGATTTTTATTTATTTTAGGACACATTCTCATTTTCTATAGTTATCAAAGTATTAATCACTTTAAATTGTGTTTATCTGTTTAAGAAGACTGTGGGCCTAGACTTGCATCCCAATGCCACAACTCACTTACTATATGTCCCTGGACAAGTTACTTAACTGAGATTTCATTTCTTCATCTGTTAAAATAGAGTAATAATAATACTTAACTACTTCATAGAATTGAAAAGCATGGTATGCATTAATACATAAAAAGAACGTAGAACAATACCTGGCTTATAGTAAACAATCAATAAATATCAGTATTAACACTAATATCACTATCATTAATATTTGCTAATCTGACTGCCCTCACATATACTCACTCCACTCTAAATTACAAGCAGCTGAAGGCAGATTTTAATCTTCTTTACAGCCCCAGAACTACAATGGCATGGTACTATCCCATTATCAAGTTTGTTATTTCTGCATACTCCTAATTTACCTCTACTTTAATTTATTTTTTTCCTTTTCCTTTCAGTTTATACAATGAATTCCTTCTCTCTGCCAGCAGGACTGACCTCCAAAGCATGCAATACACTATACAATCTCAAACTCATTTAAAAAATTTTATCAAATGTCCATGAAAGGGAAAGATTCTGTTGTATATATGTTCCCATAAGTAAAAAAAAAAAAAAAAAAAAAAAAAAAAGATAAAAAAAGCAACTAAAGAGACAATGACAATTAGGTACAATACATGATATACATGATCCTGGATGGGATTTAGCAAGGGAGGAGTAAAGCCTATTGGGACATATTAAAAATTGGAATATAGACTGTAATCTTTATATCAATGTTAAATTTCTTGAACTTGATAACTGCTGTTAAGGTGGTTACATAAGTGAATGTCCTTGTTCCTAGAAAATGTACATGGCGATATTAAGTGTTCACGGACCATGATGTATACAACCTACATTCAAATGTCAGAAAAAGGATTCGTGGATAGATAGACAGACAGATGATTGATAGATAGATCGATAGATATAGCAAAAATGTGGCAAAATGTTCAAATTGGTGGATCTGTGTATCTGGGGAGTGGGGATGGTAAGGGTATGTTTGAGTTCACTGGGTTTTGTATTATTTTTTGTAACTGTCCTATGAGTTTGAAAGTATTTAAAAATAAATGTATATATATATAAAGTCCATCTAAGAAAGGCAATGTTTACAAGGATTACTTGTCTCTGCAGATATTCTAAAGGGTACCATGAATCATGCCAGAGTACAGAGAGAGAGGTCCCCCCTTCTTCAATAGATTTACTCTGATTTATACTTTGCAGTAATACACAGTGTTTATGGGCTGGGGTGATGGGTCAGGGGGGAGCTCTATTACAAATAGTCCTAGCAAACTTTTGTTGTGTCTATTGTAAGAATATGAAGAAATTGTCCACCAATTTATAGAGTCATCTCTTTATTAAGCCCTTCAGGAGACATTTCTGCCTGCCTTACAACTAAGAATTTATATATATATATGCTTAAAGCCAAATTTGAAGCCCACCTATAACAAAGTTTACATTTTTTTATGAATCTCATTTTATGTCCCTACTCTTGTTTTTCTTTTGCTCCTATATTCATTTTATACTCTTTTGAATTCTACTTATCTTTGTGAGTGTTTTGTTGGATGCGGTAGCACTGTCCAAAAGGGTGGTGCAGGTTGTGCACTCACGAGTACAAGTGGGTTCAGTCACATTATGGTCTGTGTCTGCATAGACTGCAAAGCTGGGAATGAATGAATGAATGACTAGGGACTAACTGCATATGCTAACTCTTTCTGATATATGTATGTGTGTGGTGTGTTTTTGTGTGTATCTATGTATATACATACACATATATACATATGTATATTATATAATATATATGTGTGTATACAAATATATATATATAATCTCCATGTTGCTATTTATTCCTGATAATCACATAGCTTTGCACATACAGTTTCTTATGTAGTCTCCTGAGTACACCATTTCTCTCTGACATTCAACCATTTTATTCGAATCACCTTACTACCTAACTTTGCACACCAGTACCAAACAAATGACTTACTGTCCAGTTACAAACATAAATTAGGATTTAAAACTTATCAGTCAGAAATTTTACCTAATTATCAGGAGTCCACAAACAGCTATTTCTGCCTAAAGATAATCAGATACCTGTGGTAAGTACTAAAAGATGGTCTCGTTTCCTATAAGTAAATTACTCAGACACAAACTTACTAAATTCTAGAGTTATCTTATTCCAAAGTCTGTATTATTTCCATGAAACCATGCCATGCTTTAATAATTCTCCTTTTTTTATTCTGCTTCGCCTTACTGTACTGAAAACATGGTAGGTGCTTGATAAATACTTACATGAAGACCAAGTCAAAAAAAAGTTCTTAAGCTGACAGCAAATAGAAGTGAATTGAGGGTTAGAACCAATTGCTTTATTTCCTAGGCCATTGCTCTATTCACTATTTTATGACATGGGGAGACTTTACATCAACCTCAACTGCTTTGTCCTCCAGCACTTGTTCTTTCACAAACTGTATGTGAGGTTGGGGATATTTAGGGATCTTATTACTAGGCTATTTAATGAGTGAAATTTGCCATTGGTGGAATGCTGGAGAAGCATTTTGTGGACAAGAGGGGGGGAAAAAGATTCTATTTTAAATGTTTCTGAGAGAGTTTGGGCAAGATCCATCTGGCAGACAGACTATTTCTTCCATTCAAATACTCATCAAGCACTCCAAATGTATAACCCGTAGGCAAGTTTAATTAAAGCTTGAGAAATCTCAAAATAACCTGACATTTAAATATGTTATTTCCATTCTTTTCTCATAGACTGACATACACACAGACATTCTCATGTCCAAATTAAGCTCCCCAGTGGCATCCAGCCCTGCCTAACTATTGGATTACTCCGTGTTCAAAGCAACGGGAATATGAATGAAATAGGCTCATCCAATCATTGTCTTTCAAATATTAGCATCCATTTCATAGAGACATAGATAGGAAGGTAGATTAGAAGTTAAATAGCTGAGTGAGATTATTATAATTATAGAAGATTATTATAATGAAGAAGAAGGAGAAGGAGGAGGAGAAAAGGGAAGACAGAGGGAGAGAGGAATGGAGGAAAGGAGGGAGGGAGGGAGAAGGAAGGAAGGAAGGGAGGAAGGGAGGGAGGAAGGAAGGAAGGGAATATATAGATAGAAAGATGGGATAAAATTCATTTCTCATCTTAAATAAAAGTGGAGGCCGAGCTTGTCTTGGGAGAACCTTAAGACTAAAGTGAATTTTTTTTCCCCATGGAACAAGAAATTAAAAATATGAAATCAACAAAATAAGCAGCCATTAACATTATCAACACTTACGGATTCCAGGTATATTTTCTATCTTGGGGGAATAATTCCATTCTTAAGTGAGTGGCCTGGATATTCCTGGACCCATCTCTAGTGTTAGGTGCAAATAAGAGGCCCTGGACCATGTCCTATGGTGGCTTTTCATTAGTTACCACCCCCCCACCCCCACCCTGCTTTCCTGCCTTGTCTGGTTTGGATTTTTTTAAAGATTTATTTATTTATTTATCTCCCCCCCCCCCCCCCCCCCCCCATTGTCTGCTCTCTGTGTCCATTTTCTGTATGTTCTTCTGTGTCTGCTTGTCCTCTCTTTAGGTGGCACCAGAAACTGACCCCGGAACCTTCTGGAGTGGAAGAGAGGGGCTCAATCTTTTGCACCACCTTAGCTCCCTGGTCTGCTGCGCCTCCCATTATCTCTCCTCTGTGTCTTTTTTTGTTGCGTCATCTTGCTGAGCCAGCTCTCCGCATGGACCAGCTCTCTGTGTAGTCCAGCTTGCCATCACCAGGAGGCCCCAGGAAACGAACCCTGCACCTCTCATATGGTAGACAGGAGCCCAATCACTTGAGCCACATCCGCTTCCCTCCTTGTCTGGTTTTAATTGAGCATTTTATATGATCCATTTTATCTCCTCTCATGACATGACATATCGATTATACCTATTTTTTAAAATTTTAGTAGTTGCTCTAGAGTTTTCAATATACATATTTATTAATCTAAGTCCACCTTAAAATACTACTATACTACTACAGCTGGTACAAGTACCTTATAAACGTATTCCCAAATCCTTATGACATTGTTACCATTCATTTCACTTATCCATATGCTATAAGCACCAATTACATTGTTTCTATTATTATTTAAATAGTATCTTTAAGAGCAATTAAGAATAAAAAAAATATTTTACTTACATTTATTCCTTCTCAAATGCTCTTCCTTTCTTTATTTTGAGTTTACGACCTATTTCATTTCCTTTTCCTTAAAGAACTTCTTTTAACATTTCTTGCAGAGCAGGTCTTCTGGAAGTAAATTCCCTCAGTTTTTGTTTTTCTGAGAAAGTCTGTTTCTCCTTTACTTTTGAGGGACAATTTTTTTGGAAGTAGAATTCTACATTGGTGGTCTTTTTCTTATATTTTAAAATATTTTAATCCACCCTCTTGCTAGCATAGGTTCTGATGAGAAACCTGCTGTAATTCAAATCCTTTGTTATTCTATAGGTAAGACGTATTTTCCTCTGACTTCTTTCAAAATTTTCTCTGTCTTTGGTTTTCTGCCTAGGAGTAGTTGGGTTGGTTTGTTTTGTTTTGCTTTGCTTGTATTTTTCCTGCTTGATGTCCTCTGAGCTTCCTGGATCTGTGATTTGGTTCCTGTCATTAACTTTGGCAAGTTCTCAGCAATTATTACTTCCAATATTTCTTCTCTTCTTCTCTCTTTCTTTCATTCTGGCATTCCAATTATGCATTTGTCACAACTTCTGAAATTGTCCCACAGTTCTTAATGTTCTGTTCTGTTATTTTCTTTGAATTTCAGTTTGGAAGTTTCTGTTGATCTGTCTTCAAGCTCACTGATTCTTTTCTGGACTGAGCCCAATCTACTGATAGGCCCATCAAGGCATCCTTCATTTCCGTTACAGTGTTTTTTATTTCTAGTATTCCTTTTTGATTCTTCCTTAGAATTTCCCTCTCTTTGCTTATTTCACCCATCTGTTTTTATGTACTTTTTCCATTAAATTCCTTAACATATTAGTCATAGTTATTTTAAATTCCCTATCTGAAAATTTTAACATCTGTGTCATATCTGGTGACAAAGTCTGGTTCTGATGCTTACCTTGTCTCCTCAGACTGTGCTTTTTCTTGCCTTTTTGCATGGCTTGTAAATTTTTTGTTGAAAGATAGACATGATGTTATAGGTAATAGGAACTGAGGTAAATAGCCCTTTAGTATGAGGTTTTATGTTAATATGCTGGGTGTTGAGTTGTGTTTAATGTTTGCTGTAGCTGTGGGTGCCAGAACTTCAAGTTCTTCTAATGTCCTTGTTTTGGTCTCCCCTGTTGACTTGGGGCTTCCCTAAGTATTCCTCCTCAGAGACAGTCTGTATCTTGCAGTTTATTCAGCTGTAATCCACTTTTATAATATTGGAGCCTTGTTGGTATAGCAGTAAGGTGTGCAGGAGGGGAAGCACTCTATAATTTTATGATTAAACTCAGTTTCTTAGTGGGCCTGAATCCCCTGGATGTGACCATCAGAAGTGTTTCTTAACTTCCCATCCCCTTATGTAAGACAGGAAAGCTAGAGGGGACTCAAGAGGGCTAAGACTCTGGTAATGTCATTTCTCCTAGATAGTAAGCCTTTATTATGAGGAACAAATGTTCTCTGGGTGCGTTTCTTTTTTTTTTTTTTTTTTTTCTTTTCTTTTCTTCTCTCTCTTTTTTTTCTTTAGGAGGTACAGGGAATTGAACCCATGACCTCATACATGTGAAGCAGGCACTCAACCAGTGAGCTACACCCACTCTCTTCTGGGTGTATGTCCCAATATTTTCCTCCCCCTGCCATAGCAGATGGGGAGTTGCACATGAATGAGTAAACTACAGAGCAGTTTATGCTATCTAGAAACAGGATGGTTTTGGAGTTTAGTAGAAGAGATTAGATTCAACTGAAGTAACCAGGGCATCATGAAGAACTAGCCCTTAGATTTGATGTTGAGAGCCCAGCAAGGAAACAGCAGTACATTCAAGCAAGGTGACTGGAAAGTTTTTAATAAAGGAAGTATTGACAGAACAAGGGAAAATCTAAGAGTATCTAATAAGGGATGGTGATGCATCCTGAAGCTAGCAACAGCAAGAAGGATATTTCCCTGGTAGGCCTGAAGAGGATGAGGGGAGGATGCAGTTACCAGACCTTAGAAAGAGCTATGGCTCTTATTGTATTTCTAAGAGGTGTCTACATGTCAGGAGCTGTGGATTTTGGTAGAAAACGGCAGCCACTCCTAACCTAAGGACTAGCAAAAAAAAAAAAAAAAAAAAAAAACAGGGAAAATAAATGCCCCAACCTCATTCTTCTCCTGCTTTCCAATATCCTGCTGGTACTTCCCATTGGCTGAAGCCAGTGGAAGTCAGAGAGCAAGACCATAGCAATCTGCTACTGAGGGAACAAAGGAGGGAAAAGGATGGAAGTTGAACTAGAGGAGCAAATGGAGAATGCCTGGTCCAAAGGGATTCTGCACTTCTGGAATCTGGGATTAAGGATCTGACAGGGCACTGAGGGCCACAAGAGGTGGGACTTGGAGATAAACATGCTGAAAACTGTTGCTACCATATTGCCACCATAACTTTGACTCTTTCTGTACAATCACCTGATCCTTCTGGAGCAGCATAAATGTCTGACAACACAGCTATTTATTTTAAAGGATTTCAGTAGAAAAAGAGTGAAACTGTTGGCAACAACTCATATTTCTTTGTTACAGCCTTCTAGCAGCCTGTGGAGGAAATCGTCGAACGGCTGACGTAGTGGCCCATGGGTTTGCCAATCTTCTAACTCTAGACAAAAAAACCCTCCAAGAAATCCTAGTGCACTATCCAGATTCTGAAAGACTCCTTATGAAGAAAGCCAGGTACAACGTTTAAAACCCCATTAGAGACAGAGTTTTTTGCTCTTGTTTTTGTTTTTGATCTACATGACATTTTATTTTGAATATTTCATTACTTGTTCTCTGAATGCATCAGTGAAACTGATTAGAATATTCACCTGTTTTTCTCTCTTACGCAGTGAATACCTGTTTACATTCTTCCAATTTTTCCAGAAAAACTGCAGTCACTGCCCCAAACCCCAGCAGGTTGAGGCCTTGCCCCCTTGGCACCCAAAGTGCTTCCAGCAGAGTCCGTGGCTCTTAGCAGCACATCCTACATCTCCAGTTCTCACCCTCTGGCCCAGAGGTTACACTGGAGAACAGCATTCCTATTTTGCACTTGCCCCACGAAGCTCCATGCTCACCGATATTTTATTTTGTAAAATCTAAGATGAGGAGAACTGTATTAGATGAGTGATCAACCTTCTCCCTGTGACACACTTAACAAACTGTCTGTGCAGGTACCCATTGAAAACTTCATAGCTTGGAGAAATTATAGTATTTCTGGTAGATTTTGCCAGAACTCTCACAGAGCCTTCTAAAATAGCTTTTCTCTCCTGTCCACAGGGTACTTCTAAAGCAGAAGGCTAAGGCCACAGAGGCAACACCTCCAAGAAAAGGACTTGCCTTTCTCTTCCCATCAAAAGAAGAAACACCCAAAATATTTAAAGCTCTGCTGGGAGGTACAGGAAAAGCAGGTCTTGCAAGGTTACTCAAATTGAAGAGAGAACAGACAGCTCAGGTAATAAGACAGAGATAATGGAGGGCTGTAATGGACAGAGCCCTCCATTAATGTGGACTTAGCACACCCAGACAAAATCCTCCATTAATTCCATTTCAGGCACTGGGATAATTTGGATTGTCTAATGTTTAAAATTATTATTTTTATATATAGAATTTCTTATTTTTTCAAACTGTTTGCCCATATATCATTTAATCTTCGTGGGTTTATTATAGAAGGTGTGAGTGTGTGTGTGTGTGTCTGTATCCCATTTTACCAACAAGACAGTAAATGAAATTTTCACAAATATTCAATGAATTGTACATCACAAAATTTTAAAGCCATAAAGAAACTCATAGATTTCATCCAAGTGCTTCATATTATAGATGAAGAAAATGAGATCCAGATCAAGATATTTGACTAAGAGCAAAAACTGCTACCCATGTGCTCAGATTTCCAGTTCTACATTCAGTGGCCTCCCAATTCCTGGAGGTGTGAAGAAATGTAACTGTTACTTATTTTTCTCTCCACTAGTTTTTGCATAATATTTCTTTGATTCTTATAAGAAACCTATGAGGGCAGATATTGAGAAACAGAGCAAGGATTCAGATTTTCTGAATCTGGTCATTATAAAATCTCTAAAACTGTTAGAAGTGGGTAGCTGTGGGACTTATAGAAAATGGATAAAGCAAATATTAGAAGTCAGCAACATTCAAGCAACTAAAACTTTCTCTTCCTTTTTCACACATAAAACATTATTGTGAAAATTAGGGATACAGTGTAAACCAAATGCCTCATTTATATCAGTACAGAAATAATAATTTGTATAACATATGTAGGAAGTGAATAAATACATAATTAAATGTGTTAAAGTTCTTGACATATGTGTACATTCATACCTCATACAAGCCTCTCTAAAACGAATCCCCTGCATCATCAGTAAAAATCCTAGTATATTTTTTACTAGGAACTTTCTAAAGAAGATACTAAACATAACAGGTTCAAAAACTATAGATGAAGCACCCATGGGACAAATGGAGAAGATTGTACTAGGAAAGAGATATGAATTTCTTCCTGAGGTTCTCCCATGAGTTAATGCAGGAAGAAAACCATACTTTCTATAGTATTTTTATAGTATTTGATTAATATTTTTTTATTAAACAGTTAGAGTTTTAAAAGCAAAAATAAAGAAACCTGCAAGTATGAAGAGTCAGAGAGAATGAGGACCAATAAAAAGAGAATCCCTTGGCAGGGACAAAAATACAATCCATACCAACATTGAAAGTCCAAAGTATCAGCTTTGGCCCATTCTCCAGCACACCAGAAAATGACCATCAGAATCACAGGGAGACAGGATTCTGATTAACTTAATTAAGACAGTCTGTCTTTGTGGTGCTCCTTAGCCATTGTATGTTAATCAAAAGAATCCAGTATCCTTGGTTATAATTTCAGTACCAATTCTTTTGTAACTCCTTCTTCCAGAAAAAAAGAAGTGAAAATTCTGAAGTAGGAGAAAGTAAAGGAAAAGAAAATGAAGATAAAGGAAGAGAGCCAGTAGAGAAACCACTGGACAGATCCAAATGCAGAGCAAGTTCTATTACAGCAGAGGAAATGCCCCGGTCGACTAGAAGGGCAGTTTTATCCAGAGAGACTTCCCGTCAGTCACTCACCATCAGCATGGCTCCTTCTGCTGAAGCTGGAGAAGAAGTTCTGATGACTGAAATCAAAGCAAAGGCTAAGCAATAAATGTTTGATTATCTTTATGTATGATCTAGCTAGTTCCCAAAGAGATTGTATTCAGGATTGTAGCTTAAATTAATGAGGAGGAAAGACCTTACCTGAACACTTGAGAAACCACAGGCAAATCCCCAGCTTAGTTTCTTGGATTTATCTGAGAGTGTGGTTTTATGCAGTGGTTATAGGAAGATTATATTAAAACATCCCTATTCTCCATTATCATTAGCTTTGTGCAATTGTTATGTCTTCTAATTATAGTAGGTTTCTTTTTCTTCTCTTCTTTCCTGATGATGTTTCTTCCCTCCATTTTGATTAGCTTGATCTTGGCTCTGATGTGATTCACTATCTTTTCTCTTAATTTTTTTGTGTAAATTTTTGTATGGCACCATTAAACTTGATTAAATCTTCTATGTATATGAATACTGTCTCTTGCATGGACACAAGAGATTTTAGTAAGATAAGTAAAATATCAGGTGATTTCCATTCAAAGAGGGTGAGTAGTCACAATAATATCAAATCTACCCTGCAGCTGAGACAGAAGGGTAACAGGATCATGATGCTTTCCGGATAAGAAATCTGACTTTCAGAAGACTCCACTGTAGGACAATGTTGTTCAACAGGATTAAAAACTTATTCATTAAATCACATTGAAGCAACATGTTGGAAAAATTGAACCCTTTCATGAAACAAACTTTAATATTTTCCCCTCAAACCAACCTCAAAGGCAACAATCACCCTAACTCATCTGGCTCAACCGACTCAAGGAATCAAATCTTCACAATCTTCATGTAGGCTGAAGTGACATTTCTCAGAATCTTCTTCAAGCACTTGCATCAAAATGTACCAGATCTGAGCTTCTTGTTTTAAGCTAGTAAAAAGGGATGAGGTTAGAGGAAGGCAGTCTACACACATGTCAGACTTACATATCCCTACAATTTGTGGAACCTACATGTACAGCTGTTTATAAAATCTCCAAGTTAATTAAGTGCACTTTAGGAAGTTGTCCTCGTGAATCAGCTAACATTAGCATAATTACCAAAGTCTCATGCTGTGTGGAGGCTAAAAAAGCCAGGCTGATGTCGGAAGTAATAATACATATAGAATTCTATTCTAATAAATGTCATTAGTGTATAACATTGAGTTCCGTATAATGAGGCTATTTTCATTTTCGAGAACATGGTCATTGTAACTACACTTTGCTGAGAGGATTTTAACACATTATATTAGCCCAAAAGCCTATGACATAGGTGTATCGAAAAACATGTACAAATCAAACACTATAATAAAACATTATCATTTGGTAGAGTCAACATATTTGAATATAGTATTTTGAGTATCATAAAACACAGCAAGTTTTACAAAATGTTGGTTGGTGTTTTTCAGGATTTGAGGGAATATGGAGAAGTTGTTAAAAAGCACTTCCTGAAGAAAACAGTTTGTGTGTAGAAAGGGTAATTAGCAAAGTCAGAAAGGAAAAGTGAGATAGAGCCTGAAAGAGTCCCATAATAGGAAAAAAAAAAAAAAAAAAAAAAAAAACAAGGGAAAAAAAGTCCTGAACTTGTGAACAATATGCTCTCTGCTTAGGCCTTTGTAACTTTGTTCAAAAGAAATTAAAATACAACACCATTGCAATTTATTCTTTTTCCCCTGTAACTTATTTCCCCTCCCCTCTTATATCTTTCTAATTATCCTTTTCTTTTCAATCCTAATGTCAACATCCCAGTCCATACTCTTTGTTCAATTCAAATTCTGTTCTAATCATTGGTCTACCTTCTCAGTCTTTTTGCCAGGGGAAAAGCAAAGCTTTCTAAAACACTTTTCACCATGTCACTTCTCTGCTCGGGGACTTATTAGTTTCTCTTATCAATTAAGTCTTACTTATCTAAACTTAATTACCATTATCCTTCAATCATATCATCCACTGAAGCTGGTTTCCTTGCTTTTTCCTTTTTTTTATTTTAATTTTAAAGAAGCTTTAGATTACATAAATGATATATCAAAAATATAGGGGGATTCACATACACCTCATCCCTCCCCCTTCCACATTTATCCTCATTAACAACATATTTGATTAGTGTAGTACATTTATTATAATTGATGAACACATATTGAAGCATTGCTACTAACCATGGTCAATAGTTTACATTATAGTTTACACTTTTCACTGAGCATTTTTATACGTTTTGACAAAATGTATAATGGCCTGTATCCATCATTGCAATGTCATTAAGAACAATTCCAATATTCTAAAAATGCCCCATGTTACACCTGTTCTTCCCTCTCCTTCCCCTCAGAACCTCTGGTGGCCACTGCCTTTATATCAATGTTACAAGTTCTTCCGTTGTTAGAATAATAATCAGTCTACTTTAGTCCATAGTTGCATTCCCACCTTATGTTTGTTCATTCCTCAACCTTGAGGATTTTAGGATGGTGATGCCCACTCTGTTTCTGATTGAAAGGGGCCTTAGAAGCTCTCGAGACACCCTGGTCCTATATAAGGGGGGATAGCCCCAGAGACTGATGCCTTATCAGTGGGTTCTATTTTGGAATCTGTGCTCCTGAGAGTGACAGAATTAGACTCAAATAAGTCCTCTCTGCACATGGTTCACCAGTCCCTTCTATTCAAACCTACATGTGATGCTGGAGTTTCTTAGGTATACTTCCAGAGACTGGAGCCTCCCGCCTACCTATGTGCCAGGTGTGCATGAAATCTAGGTGGAGCTGCAACTCCTACCCTACAGCTCAATGGACTCATCCAAGTCACCTGGTGAGGAGACAACGATGGGAAATGGCCATCCCAGGGAATGGAGAGGGCCTACATCTGCAGGCAGGATCATCCCACCCACCATATCCATGGGATATAAGCCCTCTCTCACTTGGAGTTGGAGTGGACATCACCATCCCAGTCGCCTCTGGATTGGGGGAAGAACTATGGACTAGAGTGGACTTGATGGTATTCTCTTGCTCACATATGGTGATTCTTGCAATGCAAGAAATTATAACAATGAGGTGGAGCCAGTGGCCACTTGACAGTTTTTGGGTAGGGAGGGGATGAGCAGTTGAAATACAGGGGCTTCTTTGGGATTTGGAGGTTGTCCTGAGTACTGTTGTGGCAATGGATGCAGGCCATTTTAAATCAGCACACACCACTCATAACTGAGTGGGAGAGAGTGTGGTCTACAGTGTGAACTGTGGTCTATGGTTGGTGGCAAGGCTCCAGGATGTGTAAGTTCATTGAGGTTGGTGGGCCACACTGTGGGAGATGTTTGTGTTGGATGTGGTGGGAGGTGTGGGAGGTGGGCAACATGGGAATCCCAGTAGGTTCCGTGTAATATTTTAGGTAATCTAAGCACCTCTTAAAATATATGTATATATATATATATATATATATAACATTTTTGTAAGCAAATACACATATATGCATATATATTTACATATCATTTTGCAAATGTTTGTATGTATTGTGAGAATTTTGATTTTTACCCATAATAAAAAAATAAATAAAAAAAAAAAAAAAAAAAAAAAAAAGAATATACGGGACTCCCGTATACCCAACATCCTCCCTTTTCCCCCTTCTCATATTAATAATCTTTTTATGTGTGGAAGGTACATTTGTTATAACTGATGTACAAAAATTGAAACATAACTACTAACCATGGTCAGTGGTTTACATTATGGTTTACATTTTAGAACATATACTTTAATAAATTTTTGCTGAAATTTAAAAAAAAAAAAAAAAAAGAAAGGGGCCTTAGATCCCATGGGGCAAATGGATGGAACTGTCTTGCTTAAAGTTGTAGATAATCTGGATTTTTTGGGGGGAGGGGCATTGTCCACCATCATTATTTTGTTACTTGTCCTGGGTAAGTCTGATGAACTGGAGAGTGGGTATTGGCTGCAACTCTGCTGAGATTCAGGGCTCAATCAGCATATAAACAGATTGAAAATTTAAGTCTCTGGGTCACATATTTAACAAATATAGTGCTAATTATAGGTTCAAATAAAATGGACAGAAGAGCCATGTGTAGGGAAATTCTAAATGAGTCTAACTCTGATACATTGGGGTACATATATTCCAAGGTAAGGCCCAATGACAGGGTGCCAAATTCCTGAGATTGTTTGCTCTGCCTACAGCATCTAGATTTCTCTAGAGCCCTCAGGAGCACCCCTGCTTGAGGCACAGTTTACTGTGGAATTCAATGAGATCTTCCTGAGACATGCATAAGTGTAACCTCTGGAATGATCTCCTGACTCATTTTGAAATCTCTTAACCATAAAAACTCATTTAAATTAATTTAAATTATTTAAATTCCCCCCTTTTGGTCAAGGTGTTTTTTCCAAATGCATCACTAGTTGGTTCTTGGTAATAATCCCTTGGTGCCAGGGAGGCTCATCCCTGGTAGTCATGTCCTATGCCAAGGGCAAGGTAGTGAGTTTATATGCTGAGTTTGGCTTAGAGAGAGGCCACATTTAAGCAACAAGGAGGCTTTCAGGGGTAACTCTTAGGCAATATATAATGGTAGGCTAAGTTTCATAAGTACAAGCATCAATATCAAGGGTCTGGTGTATTGGTCTGTCCTCCTTCATTAGGTACTGCCCATGTACTCTAGGAATTCTTGCCACTCTAGGGATTCTTAGAGAAGGTAGCAGGACTTCTCAGGAAGGGAATTCAATTTTCTTTCAGTTATTTTGTGGGTCTCCACCCACTGAGACAACACACCATGACCACTTGAACATATTCATATTCCATAAAGGCATGCCCCATGTGTACCACTCCCCACACATCCCCCATCACCTACACCCTGCACCAGTTTTTCTCCACCACCACAGTTGTGACTCTTCTGCAATCCAAAACCTCTCCAAAAACAAGCCAAAAAAATCCTTGCTTTTTCTTGAGCCACCACTTGCCTTTCTTCCTCTGGTTTTTGTCCATGTTCTCTCTCTCCATCACTTTCACCTTTCCTATATTTCCAGATCTGGTCACATTTATCTCTCCCCACTGCCTCTAAAAATTTCAACCCATGATGGTTCTACAAAGAAATTATTTTTTGCACTTTTTTACCACACAATACAACACTCCATTGGTCTCTAGTTTCTGCTAATTTACATTGTAAAATATAAAAAAGCAAAGACTAACTCTTATACTTTATATCTATAAAGACAGAGAACCCAGTTTTTTAAGGGAGAGAGAATATGAATAGGCAATTCACAGAAACAAAACAAATAGGTAATCAACATGAAAAAGATGCTTGACTTTACTTGTGTTCAAAGAAATACAAATCAGAACATTAATGGAATACCACATTATACCCATCAAATTAGAAAACATTGAAATGCAGATAATAAACCAAGTGCTGAAAAGTATGTAAATTGGCGCCATCATTCTGACAGTACTTGGCGAAATTAATTATGTGTATACCATACCTTAGAAATCAGTAGTCCCACTTGGGAGTGGGTCCGGTTATCCCAGAGAAATTCTCAAGCAGTTTCATAAGAGGGAATGCTGGAGGATATACAGCATTGTTTATAATACAAAGGAATTGGAGGCAATCCTGATGAAGGAGAAGAAAATATGATGTATGAGGGTGTGGATATATTTATAAGCAATCAGAAATAATGAATTAGTTTTGCACATAACATCAATAGTTATTTTTAAAATACTCATGTGAATTTTTTTAAGAAAAAGAATGAGATCATTAATAATATCATGGAAGTATACTTTTACAAAGCCCAATAGGGATAAACCTGTAGTCCAACAAAGCCAAGTTCATTAACTTGCTGCAACAAAAGGGACAGCTCACCATAGGAAACATGGGCAGTGCACCAAACAAAGGAAAAAACAAGATTATTATAAGATATTGAGGAAGGGTAGAGGTTAGGTACAGTTTAAATGAAGCCATAATTTGATAGACTCAAATTAAAGCAGGACTGTGTATAAAGGGGTTAATATCAGGTCTGGGCTGAGAAGCAGACTTGGGGTCCTGTTTCCTTGGAAACTACTGAATTAGGATAAGCATGGAATATTGCATCCAGAAATCCCTTATCTGAAGCTGTGCACTTGGCTGCTTCTCTGTGTTAGAATGACTCAGAGCCTCCAAACAAAAGTGGAATGATTCAGACCTACTGATAAGATTTCAAATAACAAAGCTTCTGATGAACTCTGATTTTAGAGAACAAAGTTTCTCAGCACTATGTCCTTTTATCAATTAACAAAAGCAATTTTAACAAGATCCCAATTTAAAACATACACAAAACACTGGGTCTTTCAAAAATATACACATATCTAAGGAACTATGTTCAATGCATTAGAGAGGGTACATTGTGGTGGTTTGAAGCTGTCAGTACCCTAGAAAAACATGTTCTTAAATGAAATTAATTTCTGTGGGTGTGAACCCATTTTAAATAGGACCTTTTCATGAGGCTACTTCAGTTGGGTGTGCCCCACCTCAGTCATGATGGGTCTTAATCCTATTACTGGAGTCCTTTATAAATGGATGAATTCATACAGGATGGAGAGAAAGCGACAGATGGAACAGCCAAAATCTCATCAGCAGCAGAACTGGAGATGCTGCCATGTGCATTGCCAGGTGACAAACTAAGGACCAAGGATCGCCAGCAGCCAGGCCCAGAAGCCAGTCTTCAAGGAAAAAGCATTGCCTCAATGATGCCTTAATTTGGACCTTCATTTAGCCTCAAACCCATAAGCTAATAAATTCACATTGTTTAAGCCAAACCATTTGCTTGAGCAGCCTAGGATACTAAAACTACCTAGGATACTAAAACAGGGAGCTTTCAGCAGCTTAATTATAGGGAAAAATGGTAGTTGAAATTGACTGTACATCTCTCAGGAAATATTAATCAATTCATTCTTTTTTTTTTCCTTTCAATACTTTTGTAGTTTATTTTACAACTGAGTTAATTGGATGAGTAATATATCATATTTTAGGAAATATTACATTTTAGAATTGACACTTATTTCTTCACCTTTGGTGGTAGATTATTAATATACACAAGTGTTCTATGGCTATGGTACAGAAATGTACTAATAACAAGAAAAGTTAATATCTATTATGGGGAGAGGCAGAGGGTGGGGTATATGGGAATCTCCTCTATTTTTGATGTAACATTTATATAATGTAAAGCTTCCTTTTATTTTTTTATTTTTTTATTTTTTATTGTGAGTAAAAATCAAAATTTTCACAATACATAACAATATTTGTAAAATGATATATAAATATATGTGCATATATGTGCATTTGCTTACAAAAATGTTATATATATATAACATTTTTGTAAGCAAATATATATATATATAAAGAGGTGCTTAGATTACCTCAATTCATTCTTCTTCATCAAAACCGGCGGTATTATCATCTCCTAGTTGCCAACAGACATAACAGATCCAAGACTCTTGATATTAATTCCATGTAGTGCTTAAAGGTGTCAAATATTCTGGGGGGGGGGGGGGTTAAAAATGGCAAAATATGGGTGAGGGAGACTGGGAGTAAAAAGCATTTTCTCATTAAAAAAAAAAACTTTTGGGAAGCGGCTGTGGCTCAATCACTAGGGCTCCCGTTTACCATATGGGAGGCCCCGGGTTCGGTTCCCGGGGCCTCCTGGTGAAGGCAAGCCCGCCCGCACGGCATGGTTAGCTGACCCAGCGAGCACAAGCAGCAAGGGGGGGATAAATGAATAAATAAATAAAATCTTTAAAAAAAAAAAAAAAAAACTTTTACAGGTTTTCCATTTTTTTTCAGTTTTTGTTCAATATAAAATAGCTGAGTGAGTGGAATTCACAAATTAAATATCGGGTTCCCTTTGTCCAGTGCTGGGGCCAACGCCAACATCCCTGAGTCTACCCTTAACACTCCATCAAGCCTCAGTCTTACTGTTGAGATTGTGCTAAAATAATCTGGCTGTACAAAATGCAGACTTTCTAGGTCTTATTCTTCTATACCATCTTCATTCTCCTCAGCTAAGGATTTATAAATTCCCACAAAATTCTCATCAGATCTTCCCTTCCTCACCCAGATGCCCTCAAGATGGCAGAGTTTCTTTATCTTCCAATATTCTGTACTCAGTTTCAAATAACACTAAATCTCACTGCTCTTGTCAAAGTCTTCAAAAGGTTATTGGGGGAAGCAGAGTGGCTCGAGTAGTTGAGTACTTGCCTCCCACATGGGAGGTCCTGGGTTCAGTTCCTGGTGCCTCCTGAAAAAGCAAAAACAAACAACAAGCAAAACAAACAAACAAAAAAACAACTCAGGGAAGCCAGTGTGGCTCAGTGGTTGAGCACCAGCTTCCCACATACAAGGTCCCAGGTTCAATCCCCGGCCCCCAGCATCTCAAAAAAAAAAAAAAAAAAAAAAAGACTATTGGTGCAGAATACTCAACCAGCCTTGTCCCCAGTCTTTCAAAGTGCATATTGTCTGCTGCCAGCGAACTACATTCGGGATACCAGCCCTTGTTTGCCCTTCCCATAATGCAGGTTAGTGTTGACATACTTCCCTGCAGGACCACTTTCCTTTAACCCATCCCCTTGTGTGAACAATATTCTAGGGAATGCAAACTAATACTAGTATTAGCTTAAGCCAAACACTATTAGGAAGATAAAACAACTACTCAACTAACACTTGCATATTAGTTAATATTCCCTGAAAACACACTAACTAGGACATTTGAATTAGCCCATGATGAAAGTTCAAATGTTGAATTCCAGAATTAAAAAAAAAAAATTACTTTTCAATTATATGCCCTACCACAAGGCTGACCCATTAATATAAACAATTAAGAATTATTTTAAACCAAGATGTTGTTTCTTAATATTAGGTGAGGCTTCTTTTTGAAGTAATGAAATTATTCTAAAAATCTTTTGTAGTGATGAATGCACAACACTGTGATTATACTAAAAGTCATTGATTGTACATGGATTGTATGGTATATAAATATATCTCAATAAAACTGCTTTTAAAAATAATAAGTGAAGGGAAGCGGCTGTGGCTCAATCAGTAGGGCTCCCGTTTACCATATGGGAGGCCCCGGGTTCGGTTCCCGGGGCCTCCTGGTGAAGGCAAGCCCGCCCACACGGCATGGTTAGCTGACCCAGCGAGCACAAGCAGTAAGGGGGGGAGAAATGAATAAATAAATAAAATCTTTAAAAAAAATAAAAAATAAAAATAAATAAATAAATAAAAATAATAGGTGAGTAGATAGGAAGAAATCTCTCTCTCTCTCTCTCTCTCTCTCTTTCTCTCTCTCTCTCTCTCTCTCTCTCTCTCTCACATACACACACACACGCACACACACACATACACAGGTTGAGACAAAAGTAATTTCCTCATGCTAAAGTTCCAGAGAGGTTTATGTGGCAGTTGAGATTATTTATGAATTCCAAAAAGAGATTATGTTTGTAGACTGGTCTGTTCCTCTGGGTGTGATCCCTTTTGATTGTATTAGATTTAGCTGAGATGTCTTTGATTAAATTATGTTAAGGTTAGGGCTTTTATATGACCAATCAGTAGTGCATGACTCAGGGTTGAGTCCCCTGCCCCCTTGGTGGGCTCTATAAACAGACACTCACTCAAGAAGAGCCACGGAAGAAGACATGGAAGTGGAGAGAACTTGGTCATTTTGGTCCTGCCATGTGACAGAAAGAAGGTTCAAACAGCTAAAGCCCCGGGAAGAGAGATGAGCCCTATGCCAGCCTGTAGCTGAGAGACAGGAAGGATGAACTCTCCCAGAGATTGGCAACCATTTTCCTTCAACACTTGGCACCTGACTTTGGTGAGAAAGGGAGTCTTTGGGGAGTTGGACTCTTGAGGGCCTTGTAACTGTAAGCTTTTTACCCTGAATAAACACCCTTTATAAAAGTCAACAGATTTCTGGTACTTTGCATCAGCACTGGTTTGGTTGACTAATACAGTTAGAAATAATAGCTAACTTGTAGCATTTACTGTGTACCAGCTACTGTTCTAAGTGTTGTACTTCTATTAATCCATTTAGTCTTCCTAACAACCCTATGAAGTAGTTGTTACTTTTGTCTTCTTCTCCAAATGAGGAAGCTGAGACATTGTAATCATTAACTTGCCCTAGATCATTGTGAGTACAAAGATTTCCCATGATCAAATATTTGAAAGGACTCACCACACTCCACATAGCATACTTATACAGAGTTGTATTTAAAGGCAGAAGATACTATGCATCAAGAAAAAGAGAGTGCAGACAAGCACTGGGGTCCAAGAGGCATCCTGTGAGCAAGGGTTGTTTTTGGGACAAGGATAGCACCACACTGTCTCAGGATAGAACCACCAAGATCTGTGCAAGGAATTTTGGCTTGGGGACAGCTCAAAGCAAAAGTCTTCAGTGGGAGTCTTATGTCTCTCTGGCCACATAATAAAGGCAGGCTGACTAACCCACTAGGCCTATTGCAAATTATCAGTGAAGAAACTGACCTTGGGGGTTGCCAGGGGAGTTTTGCAATTTAAACACCAATCCACTGCCATTACCTTGGCCAAGGGTGAAAAACCCAACATCCAGGGGTCCCCAGAGAAAACCTGAGCTTTCCCAGTCTAATTGTAAACCACCTCTATCCTCCATTATCTCTATTCTATTCTATTTCCCAGTCTAATTGTAAACCACCTCTATCCTCCACCTCTATTATCCTATGACTAGCTGTAAATAGTGGAGTTAGGATTAAAACCCAGGCAGGGGGATGGATGTGGCTCAAATGATCCGGTGTCCGTCTCCCATATGGAGGCACCCGCGTTCGATCCCTGGGACACCCCCTACCCCCCCCCCCCGGTAAAAAAATAAAAATAAATAAACAGGCATTAATTTTCTTGTTTGTTTGTCTGTTTGTTTATTATTATTATTGAAATAATGAAAATGCTCTAATAATGATTGAAGTTATGAATGTACATCTATGTGATTATACCAAATACCATTGATTGTACACTTTGGATGTTTTAAATATGTATCAATAAAATTGATTTGTTAAAAAAAAAAAAAAAAAAAAAGCAGGCCCTTTGGCTCAACCACTGCCAAGACCCCCCCTCAAAAAGCTCACACATCATAGGACTTTATTGATCGTCCCGTTCTACTGCCGACCCATATATCTCTCTTCTCTGGACTCCTATAGCCCATGTTCATTAACCTGTGGCTAATCAACAAGCGCTCTGTTGACTAACTGGCTAATTGATGATGCATAGATCTATGAACATTCTTCCCCCATCCCCACTGGATCATAGCTCAGTAATCAGTCGCCAAAAGTATAGTGCAGAATGGACTGGTTAAGAGGGATGGATCCTGAAAAGATCTCCAGATAAGGAAAAAGAAAGCAAGGAGTCACTCAGCAAAATTTAGTGATCTAAGATAATCATTTATAGCAGAGCGCTGCCTAGCCGCGAGCTGGAAGGCGCGGGCTCCTCCCCTTCGCGGCGCGCCAGGCCCGCTCCCGCCTCTCTCCCTTCTGCTGCCGACGTGGTCGCCCAGCCGGTGCCAACCCAGCCCCGCTGGCAGGCGCAGAGGAGGCGGCGGCTGCGGGGCGGTGGGCGGTCAGTCAGGCTGCGGCGATGCCGAACCCGCTGAGCCCACCCTCTCCTGGCGCCGGGAGCCTGCCGCCCTGAGGTGAGGACCTGGATGGCTTCCAGGGCAAGGCCTCCAGCACCTCCGTGATCTCACCTCCCTGATCTCTGGCCCCAGCCGCCCTTCCCAGCCTACCTACCAAGCTAATGGCTCCCTTATCTGTCTGCTCCTTGTCTGCTCATCTTCTTTAGGAGGCACTGGGAACCCAACCAGGACGTCCCATGTGGGAGGCAGGTGCCGGACTGCTTGAGCCACATTAGCTCCCAAGAATCCTCTATATTTTTCATGTAACATTTATGTAATCTAAACTTCTTTTAAAAACATTAAAAGAAAAATAAAACTTTCCATTGGAGCTCCCCGCACCCCACCCCCCCCCAAAAAGGAATGAAAAAATAATCATTTCTTTTACTCATGATTCTATGGGTTGCCAATTCGGGCTGTTGTTTAGCTAGAGATTCTTCTGGTCTCAGCTGGGATAACTCATGCTCTAAAGTTAGCTGTTAGGGAAGCGGCTGTGGCTCAATCAGTAGGGCTCCCGTTTGCCATATGGGGGGTCCCGGGTTCGGTTCCCGGGGCCTCCTGGTGGGGGCAGGCCCGCCCGCTCGGCGTGGTTGGCTGACCCAGCGAGCACGAGCGGCAGGGGGGGGGATAAATGAATAAATAAATAAAATCTTAAAAAAATAAATAAATAAAGTTAGCTGTTGGATTGGCTGGGAGTTGGGTGGTCTAGGACAGCTTTAGATGGGGCAGTTTGTCTCTAATCCATGTGCTCTCATCCTCCAGGTTAGCCCAGACTTGGAGGCTGCACACTGTTCCAGGAGGAGAGAGAGCAGAAGTGAGCAAGGGCTCCTGAGGTCTGGGCTCAGAGTTGGAACATCATTACTTCTACCACACTCTATTAGATGAAGTAAGTCACAAGACAGCCCAGATTCAAGGGATGGAGAAATAAAATTCACCTCTTGATGGTAGAACTGCAGAGTCACATTGCAAAAGGTGTGGCTATAGAGAGCGGTGAAGAATTGTCGCCAATTTGCAATCTACCACTCAGATAGGGTTACCAGATAAAATTCAGGACACCCAGTTACGGAATAATTTTTTAGTGTAAGTATGTCCCATGCAATATTTGGGACATGCCTATACAAAAAAAGTATTCGTTGTTTATCTGAAATTCAAATTTAACTGGACCTTCTGTGTTTTTATTTGCTAAATCTAATAACCCTACACACAATGTCAAAAATAAACAAAATATTTCTTTATCTAAAAGAGAGAGAACTTTGAACTAGAAATCACTTTTAAAGTGTATAACTACACTAAATGTTGTATTGGAATGGAACAAAAGAATATTCAAGGGAAAGGAGTAACTTGGCCCCCTCTCCATATTCCTGGGACCATCTTTGGTTTAACACTGATATTAAATAATGCTAAAATAACATATAACAGACTCTGTTTCATTTTAGTTATGCATTAGATGAAAAATTGCCACATAGAACACTAATAATAAGAGAAGGATCCATGCTTTCTGTAATTTGGGCCTGTTCTATATTTACAATAATTCTTTTACTTTCCTAAGAGGAATTTAAAAAATCTTAAACAATATTTATTATTGTGCTAGTCTGGAATTTATTATATCTAATCTCACCAAAGATACTTGAAATTCATGTTTTAAGTACCTTACCAATACACTGGAGTAAAATTTGATGCTTTCCTCTATGAGTTTTTATGACTAGCTGTATTTTTCCTACTATAACTTTTGTGACTAAAAGTGATGGTGCAAAGGTCAAATAAATGTGCATCATTAAGCAATACAACCTGGCATTTCTAGACAATATCTCCCTTGGATGAGGAAAGGGGGTGATACCTGAAAGGTCACAGCCCCTCTTACTGTCCCCTTGTACTTTGAGTCATCTCTGTCCACTAAACACAGTGACACTGCTACAAATTTATGAGAGCCCTCAGCTGGGAATCCTAATATAGAATTCAGCACACAATGCATGTTAAGGGTTATTAACCTGGCTCGTGATGAGGTTTCTTGAATACAGCTTTAAATAACATCAAGCTCTATCCCCTATTTTACAAAAGACAAACGAGGATCCTGTGCCCAGAATTTTATCAGAGTATAACAGAGTCCAAGATCAAAGATACCACATTGCTTTACAAACATGATGAACATGGACTGACTTGATGAAAGAAAGGTCCACCTAAAGAAAGATTTTTTCAAATAAACAAGTACATTTCCCAAGACTTCACAGGGTCAACAATGATCAAGTCTGCCATGTTAGAACCACATTGATATCCCAAATCTGACAGGATAGTTTCAGATTTAGTTTGTCCTTCAGAAAGGGGCTGAGTCTGGATTTCACTAAAACAAGAATGCAAAAGATTAATATAGTTTACATATTGATAATCCACTTGTAAAAGTCAATAAAGTGATTAAGTTATGAACAAAAAGAGATAACAAGACATACCCATCTGCCCTCTGGCTCCATTTGGGGTCTTCGTTTCTGTCCCATCCTTCCCCTCTGCGCAGTCCAGGGAGGAAGCTGCCCTGTGTAGGGAAGATGTGGATGAAGCTACTTTTGGTAATTGAGGGAGGGAGTGTCAAATTATCTCACAGCTATGAAGATGGCCAGAAGTGTTAAGGATTCATTCTTAAAAATTGAGCTACACAAATAAACAATATGACCTGAGTTTGGTTACAGCTCCTCACCATGGAGGAGGGAGGTCCTGCTGATGAGTGCGGTCACCTTAGGGTGGGGAAAGATGGATGCTTTGTCCCGCTGACTCCTTTGGAACTGTTCCCAGTCTTGGAAGGGCTAAATCTCAGAACCTCTCCTCATCTCCTTATACTAATGATGTTCCCCAAACTCACCCTAATTTCCTACTTCATGCCATTGTCAATGCCATTTTCCTGGTCTGGATGGCTCTTCTGCTTTCTCTGCATTATAAAACCTTATGCAACCTTTACAGCCCAGATGAAACATCAAGCCTTCTTTGCAGCTCTCCCTGATCTTCCTACTGTTCTGACTGCTGCCCTCGTTAAACAGAGACTCTCCCCCCCCGCCCCACTCTACACTTCAGTATTTTCTCATATAAACTAACTTCTAGTACATATTTTACACATTCCTCTAGCAAGTGCCTTACAAATTCTAAGTTCTCTTTATGCTCCAGGGATACAGCAGTGAACAAAACAGATGAAAATCCCTGATCTACAGTTTTCATTCTAGTGGTGAAGGGGTACAAGAAACAAAATGAATAATTAAAGTGTAAAAGATCATATATTAAATGAATATGGAAAAAAATAAGCAGGGAAGAGGAATAGAAAGCACTGGGAAAAGAGGTGTAATTTTCAACAGTGTGATTAGCAAAGGCCTCACTGGATGATGTCTGAGTAAAGACCTGAAGGAAGTAAGGGAGCAAGACTTACAAGTACCTGGGGAGAGGTTTTCCAGAAGCAGGACCAGCAAGAGCAAAAGCCCCAAGAAAGAAGCAACCAGACATATTCAAGTAAGAGCAAGAAATCCCACGTGCAAAATTGCCAAGGGAAAGATTGTTAGGAGAGACATTTAGAAAAGCAAAGAGCAGGAGGGGAAGCCACACCATGCAGGGCTTTTATTCTGAGCAAGAAACATCAGTGAAGGGTTTTGAGCATATGAATGACATAATCTGACTTATGTCTTAAAAGGAATGCTCCAAAAAGCTTTCAGTAATGAATGGTGGTAATGGTAGTTCAACATTGTTAACATAATAAACAGCCCTGAATTATATATTTGAATGCGGTTAGAAGGAGAAACTTTAGATTGAATATATGGTTTAAAAAAAAAAAAAAAGAGTACTCCAGCTACTATATGGAGAACAGATGGTAGGACAATGACATAAGCAAAGAGCATTTAGGAGGCTTTTGTAATAATCCTGGTGAGAGATGATTGCGTTTCAGACCAGAGTAGTAACAGTGTGATGCAGAAGAATACAGGAGGACCAAGTTTTGGAAGAACAATGAAGAGTTTGGTTTGGGACATGCTAAATTTGAAATGCCTATAAGATATCCAGAGGGAGAAGTCAAGAAGTTAGTTGGATATACATGTCTGGAGCTCAAGCCAGAAAGATCTAAGCTGGAGATGAAAATTCTAATTCATTAATATATAAGTGTTATTTAAAGCAATAGAGTGAGTGAGATTCCTCAAGGAAATGAGGTATTGAGAGAGCAAAAAAAAAAGAGGTCCAAAGACAGCACTGAGCACTCTAACCCTAAGAGATGGAAAAGATAAAGGAGAAATCAGCAAAGAAGACTGAGAAGAGTAGCCAGCAAAAATGTTTCAAAGGGAAGGATAGTGAACAACTATGCCAAATGTGCCAAATGCTGATTATAAGTCAAGGAAGTTAAGCATTGAGAACCTACCATTGGATTTAGCAATATGGAGGGCACTGGGTCCAAAAGAAGTGCCATTTTGTTTGAATGCTAGGGGAAAACACTGGATTAGAGTGGGTTTAAGAGAAAATTGGAAAAAGGAATTGAATCAGTGGGTAACCCACTCTTTTGAGGAGGTTTGCAGTAAAGATAATCAGAAAAATGGGATAGTAAGAGGGGGAAATGAGTTTTTTAAGATGGTGAAGATAAAGGCATGGTTGTACATTGATGGGAATAATCCAGTAGAGAAGGAAAAAGTGATGAGGCAGCAGAGAAAGGAGAGAATTGCTATAGCAATGTCCTGAGTAAATGATAAGAAATGGGATCCAGGGAACAAGTGGCAGCCTTGGCCTTAGATAGGAGCCTAGGCAGTTCATCCACAGTAACAGAAGGGACTGAACAGATGCTGAGAGGTAGGTAAATGTGGTGGTGGGAGCCAATGGAAGTTCTCTTCTGACTCAGGGAAATAAGTAGCAAGATGAACAGTTGAAAGTGAGGCTGGGGAAAAGTTGGAGCTCTTAGGAAAGTGGGAGCCAGAGTTGACCAGGGAAATGTAATATGATTACTAGTTGCCAAAAGGGCCCACTTAAGATTTGCCATCATGAATTGAAATTAAGACCAGGCAGTGTAGTTTCATGTTTTTCTTCTTCCACATTGATCTGCATAGGTGCAAGCAGTGTAGACAGAGGTGGATTTAGCCAGCATTTTCCCAAGTTGACTCAGTGACGCAAGAGAAGGGTAAGTGAATTGATAGTGTATACAAGCAAGTGATTATAATAACTAACCATGAAATTTAAGCAGGGCAAATAAGAAAGAGAGGATATGAAGGCATTGATAGACATTGAAAAGTTCATAAGATCAATAGATTGAAGGTCCTGATGGAAAATTTGGGAGTTTAATACTAGAGAGAGTGAACTGGAAAGGGAGATGTTATTGTAAAGTAGGGCCCTTGAAATTAAGAGCCAGTTTGTTATTGATAATGATAAGATCTAAGGAATGACCTTAGGAGTGAGGCTAAGGTAAGGTGGAGAAAAAGATTACAATAAGAAGGGAAAAGAGAGCAGTTTAGACTATGAGATGAAATTCAAAATTGGAGGTTGTAAGAAGTGAAAAATTATCTGAAAGCAGATGGAAGGAACAAGGACAACCTACCCTACTGTGGTAGTTTGAGGCTTTTGTGGACCCCAGAGAAGATCAAGTCCTTAAAGTTAATCCATTCCTGTGGGTATAAACCTATTGTAGGTGGGACCATCCTTTTGATTAGATTACTTCAGTAGGGTGTGATTTGGGGTGGGTCTTAATTCTCTTACTGGAGTCTTTTATAAATAGGATGAACACAGAGAGAGGAAGCAGCAGAGAGAGAGAAAAAAGACCCAGGAGCTCACAGAGGAACCAAAAGAGAAAGCCACTAGAGCAAGAAGCTGAAATCAATGGAACCCAGGAGAGAGAAGCCACAGAAGGAGCAGCCAGAAGCTGAAAGCAATGGAGCCCAGAGGAGAAGGCAGAGACTGACTGACACCTCCATGTGCCTGATGGCCCACAGCTGGTCATCGAGAAGAGCGTGTTGCATGATGTCTTGATTTTCTCAGCCTTGGAATTGTAAACTTGTAAGCCAGTAAACCCATATTGTGAAAGCCAACCAATTTTTGGTATATTGCTTCTGGCAGCCTTTAGTAAACTAAAACACCTACCTCCAAGCCCAGTCGTAGATTGAGGAAATAGCCTCTATTTGATAGAGCTACAAGAGAGTCAAGTTTTAGAGTAAAAAGGTGAAGGGATTGTTCAGAGAAAGCATTGATATAAGAGATTTTGCTGATGAATGACCTGCTTCCCAAGGGCAGAGTGGAAGAGTTTGAGAAGTTTGAGATGGGTAGGATTTGGGGTCAGAATATGGATGTACAGAGGAGCCATTTGGGGATTATAGTGAGGAAGATAGTGATCTGAGCTTCTTTCAAGGACAAGTATGATCAGTCATGGAGGTCACAGGACACACAGTAGTGGAAAGCAATGAAAGTTGGAAGACGGGGAGGAAAGAGTGTCTTGCTAGAAACAGTGTTCAGGAGTCCCTTCTACTCCTGCCCATGGATGCCTGAGGACATACGAAGGACAGTCTTACTCCAAACATAGAGGGCTCCCTTTACCTTGTGAACTTTTTTTGTTTTAGAATCTGTGATAGATTATGTACCTCAACAAAAATATGTTCTTAATCCACATTCCTGTGGGTATGAACCCATAGATAAGGCCTCTTGAAGATGTTATTTTAGTTAGGCCCAACTGAGCCAGGGTGGGCCTTAATCTGTATTACTGGGATTCTTTATCAACAGAAGAAATCTGGGCACAGTGAGTCAGAGAAAGCTATAGGAAGAAGCCGAAGTCAGCAGAAACTGGAAGAGCAGATGAGAGAGAGATGATCACTACTGATGGGAGGGAGAGATGCAAGACAAGGAACCTCAAGGATTGCAGCAAGCCAGCACCAGAAAACAATAGACCTCAGGGAGAAAGCAGAGTCTTGCTGACATCATGATTTTGGACTGCTAGCCTCCCAAACCATGAGTCAATAAATTCCTGTTGTTAAGCCAACTAGTGCATGGTATTTGTCATAGCAGCCTGGCAAACTAATATATTGTGTCCTATGCTGTCTCCTTTTCCATTATATTTATCTATAAATACATACATACAAATACATAATGGTGTAGAGCAAGTTGCTATATAGTGTGCCATGGGAACACAGGCTCAGGTGAAACAGAAATTTTCAGCAGATGACTGTTTTATTACGTACACAGCACAAAGGATCCAAAAGAGCAGGGGAAGAGATCCTATAGTGGTGGGTCTACCAGGGAGACCAACTGCTTGGGTAAGGGTAAGTAGTTGGCAGCTCTGCACACCCCATTTCGCTTCAGAGTAGAGACAAATCTGTGCTGTTTGAGGATTATTTATCCACCCCAGAGGGAAGGGCCCTGCCTGAGTTTCCTGCCCTGATAACAATCTAGAACTGCTTGTGCCTGGTTTCCAGATTTAAGGTCTAGCTGGGCCCTTTCATTAGACCTAATATCTTCCAGGGGGTGTTGAATGGAGATAGACTGAAACATCAGCACATTATAGAAAAGGATGTGGAGTGGGGGAGATGGCCTCTGAGTGTGTGTCTGTGACTTCCCCAGCAAATGGAAATTACCATTAGATTGATTATATGCTCTCTGTGGTAAGAATATCTTACTCTTTTTAAATTACTCCATTGATTGCAAGTAATTAGCTACCCATATTTATTCAAAGAACAAGGGAATTACTTCTTATTGGATCAAAGGGATAGTTGAAAAGACAAATTATTTCCTATTGGGTCTTCTGAGAGCTCCCCCAGAAAACTCCTGAAATTAACTTCTGAGTCTCATCCTAGAAGACTAGTTGCTGTTATAAAACCTAGCACTTCTGAGTCTACTCCTTTTCCAAATTGTAAGAAATCGAAATTCTGCTAATGATAGGTTGCCCCACTGATCATTTCATTAGGAGAGGAGAGAATCAATAGCCAAACCAAAGCATAATTCTCCAAGGACATGGCAGCCTGCAATGAGTTTCTGGGGAATCTGACCAAATGTAGCCATGCTTGGTGATAGGTGACAAGGTGATGGTATTGCTACAAAAGCAAGGGTTTGGCAATTCTTGAAATTTGTATCAGCACCAGATGTGAGCCAGCTTCTGAATTTATTAAAGAATTGGTGAGATATTGTCCTAGATGATTTGAAATGGAGGCAGAGTTATAGCTAGAAGAGCACAAAATTTGTAAACAGATTATCTAGAATCAGACACTTAGCAACTGTGTGAGCAATTAGCCAAACCTCCATCAGAAGGTGACCACCACCAACTGGCCCGTGTGGGGTAGTTGTGGCCAGACTCAAGCTTGGCCACAGGGCTCTATATGGAGCCATGAGGGCTTCTGAACCCAGTTGTCTGTCCTAACATGTAAGGTCCTCCAGTTTTCAAAATGCACAAATCCGATCATGTAATCTCTTTGCTTAAATCCACTGAGTGCCATCCCTTTACCCTTAGCCTAAGTCTAAACTCCCTTATATGCCCCACAAGGTCCCCAAAGTTGTAAACACCACATGACTCCACCTCATCTCTCTCTACTCCTCTCACCACTTACACACTTTATATTCCAGCAAATTCAAACTTCTGTCAATCCCTAAAACATTCAACCTCCACCCCATTGTTGACCTGATACCTTCATATATGCTTTTTTTTTTCAAGATTTATTTATTTATCCCCACCCCCTATGTTTGCACTCACTGTGTACTCTGTGTGTCTGTTCATCTTCTCTTTAGGAGGCACACTGAAACCGAACCTGGGACCTCCCATGGGGGAGAGAGGTGCTCAATCACTTGAGCCACCTCTGCTCCCTGCTTTGTTGTGTCTCTCATTGTTTCTTCTTTGTGTCTCCTTGTTGTGTCAGCTCACCAGGCCTATTGCACCAGCTCACTGTCTTGCTCATCTTCTCCAGGAGGTACTGGGAACCGAACCCAGGACCACCCATGTAGGCGTGATCTTAAGCACTTGAGCCACATCCACTTCCCCACACATGCTTTTAACTTTCTTCATCCATCTAACTTTCAGGTCTTGGTTGAAAATGATAACATCCTCAGAGAAGTGCTCCTTCCTCCAAGACAGGTTAGGTCTCCCTCTACTACATGTTATATCATGCACTGGTCTCACATCTCTATAATTATTTGCTCAATGTTTTTTCTCTCAATTATTTCTATGAGGGCAGCAACTGTGGTTACTGCTGAATCACCAAAGCCTTGCACAGCGACCAGGACATAATAGAAGCAATGAAAAAAAAAAAAAAACAGGTAGACTGTCCTCTTTAAAACAATTAATAAAATGTGAGCACCATATTTCTCAGACCATGGCTATAAGCCAAGAGCCTTGCCCTACTTCGCTCAGAAAAGTAACTTGAACTCATTCAGTCTTTTGGATGAAAAAGTAAATAACAACAACAACAACAAAAAAAACCAAATTGTTTAATTCAGTAAAATATGGAATTTAGGCCACCTAAAACATCATATTCACTTTATTTCTAACTTTTCTATAGGTCTTGAAAACATATGAAGGAGAAATGAAAACGACACTACTCTATCATATCAAGAAATAACTTTATCCAAAGAAATTCAAATTGAAGATACATTTAACATCAATCCATATATTAGTAACTTACATACTTATTATCAAGTATGACATTCATAAAAGCACAAAATAGTCTCTTAGGATTTCAGTCAAACTTCTGGCTTACCTTATGTATCACTATCATGACTATCAACCATACACATAAGGAGACTAGGAGAGATTTATTGAAGCTGGCTTTTCCGAAAATTTACAAAATGAAAAAGCAAAGCATGCCAAAAAGATAGCAAAAGCAGCAATGGGGCCCTGAATTTACTTTGGAAGTATGCCTAAGGTACTACCGAAGTGAACAGTTGTGAATCCCTGGTCTGACTTTAAATTTTTAGTCTCTTAACATTTCAATTCTGAATTCTAATCACAAGGTGACATGGCTAGGCTAGTTGGTATACTATTTTCTCAGAGAAAACTTAGTACAGGCATATGTGAGAAATATTACATCTATCCGGTGTGCTGTCACTCCAATGTACATTTGTAATTTATCTGATCACATAAGGTGTGAAAGTCAACTTGGTTATTCTTTTTTTCTAAATTATTTTGAGAACTAATGGCACTTCAATGACTGGTGGCACAAAAGAGGGAGGGACTATTTTAATATTAAATCAGTATGTGAGGAGGTGGAGAGTTGAAATTATGAGAATTTTATAAAATGATTGTTTAGAAGTTATAAATGCTGTAATTCAAAACTGCAAAAAGGTACCAATTACCCTAATTTTCTGGAATCACACTTCTTCTGAATAACAGCATCTACTGATGAACCTAATCAATAATAAATAAGAACACATAACATTTAAAGACAACAATTCTGGGAAAACCAGATTGTAAGATTATAAAAACCAAATCAAAGTGACATAGGTATTAGAAGTAATGTTATTTGGCCAATGAAAACAATGAATACTCGTGACCAGTGGTTCCCAAGTGCCTTGTGCAGGTGACACAAGTGCTACTGAGGAGATAGGTTAGGAAGGAGGGTGAGAAGGCCCAGTGAATAGGCTCTGGACACTTCCTCTTCTCAAAGAGAGAAGCTCCACTTATATTTGTTTTATAATATACATTGAGAATGTGTGAATAACTTTTTTTTTCTTTAAGATTTATTTTTTATTTATTTATATATCCTCCCCTTGCTGCTTGTGCTTGCTGTGTCCATTTGCTTTGCGTTTTTTCTGTGTCTGCTTGTCTCCTTCTGCTGTGTCATCTTGCTGCGCCAGCTCACTGCACTGACGCGGGCCAGCTTGCCTTCATCAGGAAGCCCCAGAAATCAAACCTGAGGCCTCCCATATGGTAAACGGGAACCCAACCAATTGAGCCACAGCTAATTCCCAATAACTTTTTTTTTAAATGGCATCCTGTGTTTAAAAAGAAAAATTCTGAAAACCATGGCAACAGATCTATGCTGTTTCCAAGCACACAAAAGGGCATCTCAGACAACTAAGGCCCCAAACCACTGGGAGAATGATCAGCTTTCTTCTCCCCTAACTGATAATATTAAAATGACTTGTTAACTAATGAGACACCCTAGAAAGTAGAGCAACGGACTACTAGTTAGGTACCTTCAGGTTAACAGCAAATACCTGGAGGTCAGCTAGCCAAGTGGGAAGGTATTAACTGCTTACTTGGGGTAGGCAACTGCAACAAGCAGGTCCCTGCTCAGCCTGACCTTAGCAGAGAGTTGTTTCTGGGGAGCCAAAGCTCCTCGTGGCTGAGAGCTCGCTTTCTTTAAACACCGCAGAGAATAAGAGGCATGGGTTGTGGTACAGGTTTTGCAATAAGACTGAAAGGCAAGTCAGCATGATGCGGGGTGCATACATACAAGGATACGTAATAAACACATCATTTTTAATGGTAAATTGTTAAAGATAATTGACCAGAATATGGGTATGCATAGTACACAGAAGTCCTCAATAAAATGTTACTGAATCTATTCTGAAAATGTAATGTTCTCTGAGTAGTACATTCTAAAGGGTAAAAGTCAGGCGGAAAAAGGCACGTAAAATCCACTCAGTCCTAATGTTGTGGTTGGGAAACTTTCTTTTCCAAAGTTACAACAGATTTTATGTTTAATATATTACATCCTGGGCTTAGGAAGTAACACATCATTAAAATGTGAAATGTGATTGTGACTAACATAATCGGAATCATGAGTTTAAAAATCATACTAAAAATGCTATATAAAATAGGAGAAAATGTCTAAATGATTCTATACACATCAATATATGGGATCTTAGCTAGAAAAATATAAAAATTGCCTTTTTTAATAAGTAAAGTTTTTCATTACTTAGAAGGAAATAGAATTCTGAATTTCCCCTTCTATGTTTGGTCCCCATTGGTTTCCTGGACAAAGCAGTCCTAACCATTTTAATAAACCCCAATTAAAATAAGCTAATAATGTAAAATCCAGGACAATCATCATCTCAGCATCTATAGAATCCTGAGTGTCAACATACAGTCATTGATTAGGAAGGCCAAATCTGACCATGTTTACAGTATTCAATAGTGAAAACAAAAAATCTAGAAAGGCAAAGGAAAATGGTTTACATCAGGATCTTTTTACTTATTGATTGTACATTTTAAAAATGGAATGCCTTCCCTTCTCACAATCAGTACTTTTCATGAAGTCCTATGCAAGTACATGCTGTTTGTAAACCATGTAGTTCATAAACTGCAGCAAAATTCAGGGGCAAGTGAAGATGTTTTTTTAATCCCATGGAAGAACACTGAATGCAGAGTTCTAGGAACAAATTCAACATCATCTTATTAAGTTGAAGAAGCTTATTAAGAAGTTTCTTTTAATCAAGTATGGACACAGGCTTGCAAAATATACACTGCCTAGAGCAAAAAAATCTCAGAAACTTGCAAATCACATCATCCTAACAATTTTTCATTCTTTCTACTGACAAACATTCAAGAACAGCATTTTCATCATATGAAAGTAAACAACAAAATTGGCTTTCCCCAGACTTTCTAATCCATTGACCTCACTGCAATTATTATAAATCACTGGCAATCGCTGAATTGATTTGGCAAAGATTAACTTGCACTTTCCCCCAAAAGTATAAAAAGAATGCACTGCACAGATATCATCCATGGAGAACTAGGTTTACATCATAAATGTTGGGAGTAAAAAGTACACAAAATGGCACATTGAGGATTTTTAGTGAGAGATGGATCCACTGCTTCACATAGCACAAAGGAATTCTGCTGAGATGGCCACATACAGCTCTTTTTATTTTGTAGCAGGTTTCTTCGGAGGAAGGAGTTTGTATGTGTTGAAGTAGCCCACCACCTGCTGGGGAACCTCTGCCAAGACACACTGAGCAAGTGCTTCTTTTGGAGACTTGTGAAAAACAAAATCAAAGTGACTATTAGCAACCAATTTTTACTGGTGTTTTAGATAAAAGACTACAAATATTTGCTAGTGAGTAAAAAGCAGTAATTCCCAATTGCTAGCTTGTATCTTTTCTTAGCAACACTTCATGACACATGGAATAAGCAAAGTAGCCAATATTACTTATGAATGGTAATACCCTTGCTAACATTTATCAAATCCTTTTTTGATGCCAGCATTTTAGCATTTGATGATTTTTCAGTTCTTAATTTTTACATGTAGGCCTTTCATTCACCTGGTATTATTTCTTTTTTTAACTTTTTATTTTGAAATAAAAAGAGTCGAGGAAGTTGCAAAAATAGTACAGAGAGGCCCCATATACCCTTCACCCGGTTTCCTCAAAGGCAAGATCTTACATAACCACAGTATAATACCAAACCAGGAAACTATCAGCACAATCCACAGACCTTATTCAGGTTTCAGTGTGCACTCGTGTGTGTGTGAGAGAGTGTATAGTTCTATGCAGTTTTTATCACATGTAGATACACATCACCACCACCACAATCAAGATATAGAACGGTTCCATTGCCAAAGAGATCCCTAATGTTACTGCTTTATACTTATAGCCATCCCTCCCCCACCCCAGTCCCTAACCACTGGCAACTACTAATCTTGTTCTCCATCTCTTTAATTTTGTCACTTTGAGAATGTTATATAAATAGAATTATATAGTGTGTGACCTTTTGACATTGGGTTTTTCACTCAGCATGATTCCCTTGAGATCGATCCATCAAAGTTGGTCCATGTATCAATAGTTCCTTTCTTTTTTGTTGTTTTATTTTGTTTGTTTGTTTTTTTACCGGGAGGTCCCGGGGATCGAACCCAGGTCCCTCCATATGGGAGTCGGACACCCAACCATTTGAGCCACATCTGTCCCCCAGTACCTTCGTTTTTATTGCAAGGTAGTATTACAATGGTATGGATGCACCACAGTTTGCTTAACCATTCACACAAATGAAGTTGCCATTAACTTTCATATACTCATTCTTATGTTTTCATTTCTCTGAGATAAATGTCCAGGAGTGCAATTGCTGGATCATGTTGTATCCTAGTTTGCCAGGGCTGCTATGACAAATAGCAGAAAGGGGTTGGCTTAAACAGCAGGGACTTATTGCCTATGGCTTTGGAGGCTAGAAATCCAACATCAAGGTATTCACAAGCCATGCTTTCTCCCAGAGTCTGTGTGTTCTGATGATGTGTTTCCAGCAATCCTCCCTCACATGGTTGTCTGCCATATTCTCTGGCTTCTTCTGAGTTTCTATTGAGTGACAGCGTCCAAATTTCCTTTGCTTTGAAGGATCCAGTCATATGGATTAAAGTCCACCCTGATTCAATTTGGCCTCATCTAAATTGGATCTTCAAAGATACTATTCACAAATGAGTACACACCTTAAACAATAACAACATCTTCAAAATTTCTATTTACAAATGAATTCACTTCCACAGGAACAGAAATTAAGATTTGAATGTCTTTTGTGAGGGATATGAGTCAGTCCCCAACAGTAAGTTTATGTTTAGTTAAGAAACTACCAAACTCTTTTCCAGAGCGTCAGTACAATTTTACACTCCCACCATCAAAGTCTGAGTGATCCACTTTCTCTTCACTCTTTACCAGCATTTGGTGGTATCATTATATCAATTTTTTTAATGTTAGCTATTCTAATAGGTAAGACTATCTCATCATGGTTTTAATTTATATTTTCATAATGGCTAATGATTTTGTACATATTTGTTCCAGCACACAAGTCCTTTACATTGTTTATTAGATTTATACCTAAGTATATCACTTTTTTATTAAGTGACTACCAATGGTATTGTGTTTTTAATTTCAGTTTCTTTTGTGTTCATAGCTAATATATAGAAATACAATTGATCTTGTATCTTGTGTCCTTACTGAAGTGACTTATTACTTCTAGGAGTTGATCATATATTTTTTGAAAATAGATTTTTAAAAAAGGACTTGATGATATCTATTTCACAAATAGACACAGGGGCTACACCCCAATCAAGATGGCAGAGTGAGATGTTTCAGGGCTCTGTCTCCCCACAAAAGCTTTGAACAGTCAGCAAGAACTGGCAGAAATATTCAAATGCTCCAAAAAACAGTTAAAGGATTACAGTAACAGGGCAAGTGCCAAATCAAGAAGAAGTCCACTTAAAACCAGTAGGATCTCCTTGCACTTTGGCAGGCCTGTCCCCCACCCTGCACCAACTCAGCATGGAGCCTATCTATGCTCCCAGTGTGGATCCCTGGTCTGGGTTTTCAGAAGGAGCAGAGTAACCCTTGTGCACATACTGAGATGGTGCTGTCTGGTGGTGTCCTGGGGGGCTTGCGGTCATAGAACTTGCCTGGCATGTAGAAGGTGGCTCAGAGAGCTCTCTTACAGAATGCTGTGAGAAAGCAATCAAGTGGCTGCCTGGGGCAAGGAACTGCTGGCTGTAGGACATACAATGCAATGCTGGGGACTGTGAGGAAACTCATTAGGGAAGAATGGACACTTGTATCTGTGTAAAGGGGAGAATTCCTAGGGCTACACATGCATGTCCAAGACAAGAGGCACGTGCAGAAAGGATCAGTGAGGCCCCCTAGGCTTTCGTCTGGAGCTTTTCTCATACAACCCATTGTATGGATAAGCTATGAAGGAGACTCACATAGGTCAATCTGCAAAGTCTTAGAAAGTGTTTTCTTTTTATCCTTCTTTTCTTGTTGTTAGGAATTCACAGAAAGCTCTATCATAATGTGGGCTGAATACAAGTTTAAGGAACAGACATCCCAGAAACTAAATTCTACTGATAATACATTATCAAACTGCCCATGTTTCAACAAAAGATTACAAAACACAAAGAAACAGAAGTGAAGGCCCAGGAAAAGGAGAAGATTAAAGCACTAGAAACCATCAATGAGAAGCATTAGGTGTGGGACATTGTAGACACAGACTTTTAAAAAATGGTCCTAAATTTGCTCAAAGAGCTCAAGGAAAACATGGACAAAACTAAAGGAAATAAAGAAAATGATAGAGGAACACGAACAGAATATCAACAGAGAGATGGAAATTATTAAAAGGAACCAAACAGAGCTGAAGACCACAGTAACAGGAATTAACAATTCCCTAGCAGGGTTCAACAGCAGATTGAGGCTGACAGAAAAGTCATTCAACTTAAAGATATGACAACTGAAATCATCTAGTCTGAGAAGCAAAAAGAGGAAAGAATGAAGAAGTGAATAGAGCCTGAGGAATCTGTGGGACACTGTGGGATTCCCAGAAGGAGAAGAAAGAGAGAATGGGGCAGAGAGAATGTTCAGTGAAATAATGGGTGAAAACTTCCCAAATATAACAAAAGACATGAATATATACATCCAAGATGTTCAACGAACTCCCAACAGGATACACCCAAATAGACCCACAACACACCATGTTATAATAAAACTGGTGAATGTCAAAAAGAGAGAATTCTGAAAGCCACAAGAGAGAAGCAATACGTCACATATAAGAGATCCTCAATAAGATGAAGTGCTGATTTCTCATCAGAAACCATGGAGGCAAGAAGGAAGTGCAAATACATATTTAATACATTTTATGTATTATACAAATACATAAAATGTAATGATAAATCAATGGTTTTGAGCTCAATGTATAAATACGTAATTTGTGACAAGAACAGCATAAAGGTAGAGGGATAAAGGTATACAGGAATATAGTTTATGTATGCTATTGAAGTTGTTAAGTTGGTATCAGAACAAACGAGATTGTTATAGATTTAGGATATTAAATTTAAGTCCTTTGGTAATCACAAAGGAAATATCAGAAATATGCAAATTAATGGAGACAGGAAAATAGAGTAGAGGTTAAGAGTACAGAGTTTCTGTTTGGGATAAAGTGAAAGTTCTAGTAATGGAATGTGGTGAGGGTACTGCAACACTCGATGTGATTAATCCCAGAGAATGATATGCTTGGATGGGGTTGGGATGAGAAGATTTATGGTGAGTATGTATTTCCACAATGAAGGAAGGGAGGGAGGGAGAGAGAGATGGAAGGAAGGAATACTAAAGAAATAATGACAATTAAATGCAAAACATAATATGAATGGGATCTAAGAATGGAAAAGACTCAAAATGACATTACTGGGACATAATGAAAAATTAGAATATAGAGTGCAAGTTTTATATCAAGGTTAAATTTCTTGAACTTGATAACTGCACTTAAGGTGATTACATAAGTGACTATCATTGCTTGTAGGAAATGTACATGGAAATATTATATGATGTTATATTATATTAGTATGATATGTGCAACCTGCTCTCAAATATTCAGAAGACAGACAGACAGATAGATGGAAAGATTAAAAGATCTGACCCTGCAGAGTGGGGTTGAGTGCCTGCTTCGCATGTACGAGGTCCTGGGTTTAATCCCTGTACCTCCTTAAAAAAAAAAAAAAAAAAAAGAGGAAAAGTTTCAAATCAATAATCTAAGCTCCCACATCAAAAACAACAACAAAACAAAACCTAACAAAGGAAGAGCAAGATAAACCCAAAGCAAGCAAAAGGAAGAAAAGTATAAAGATAAAGAAAAAAAAATCAATGAAATTGAAAATAAACAAACAAAAATCAATAGAGAAAATCAATGAAGCAGAGAGCTGGTTCTTTACAAAAATCAATAAAATTGACAAACCTCTAGTAAGAATTAAAAAAGAAACAAAAAGAAAGACATAAATTAACAAATATCAGGAATGAAACAGAGGATATCACTACAGCAAAAAGATAATAAAGGAATACTACAAACAACTGTAAACACATATATTTGGCAATACAAACTAGCACAACTCATTAGATATGAAATAAGTAATTTGAATAACCCTATAACCACTAAAGAAATTGAATTCATAATTTTAAAACTCCCACAAAAGAAAATCCAGGCCAAAATGGTTTCACTGAAGAAATCTACCCTTCTATCAATTCTTCATTATTTACTTCCAGGCAACATTTCCCAATTGATTTTATGAAGTTAATTTTACCCTGATACCAAAACCTGACAAAGACTCTACAAAATAGAAAACTACAAACCAATATACCTTATGAATATAGACAAAAAATCCTTAAAACATTAGCAAATAGATTTGAACAATATACAAAAACAATTATACATCATGACCAAATGGCATTTATTCTAGGGATGCTAGGCTGGTTCATTATATGAAAATCAATCTGTGTAATATATTATATAAACAGGTTAAAGAAAAATCACATGTCCATATCATCAATGAAGAAAAAGCATTTGCATTTGAGAAAATCCAACACCCATTCATGATAAAAACTCTCAGAAAACTAGGAATAGAAGGGAACTTCCTCAACTTGATCAAGAATACCTACAGCTAACATCATACTCAATGGTGAAAGAATGACTACTTTCCCCTTAAGATTGGGCACAAGGCAAGGATGTCTGCTCTTCACACTCTTATTCAACATAGTACTGGAAGTTCTAGTTAGTGCAGTAAGGCAGGAAAAGGTAACAAAAGGTATATAGATTGGAAAGGAAGAAAGAAAACTGTTCTTCTTTGTGGATAACATGATCATCTACATAAAAAATATTAAGGAATCTACAAAAAGAATTGCTAGAACTAATATGTGAGTGAGTTCAGCAAGGCTGCAAGATACAAGATTAACATAAAATTGTATCCTCAAAGAAAAAAAAAGAAAAATTTAGACATAAATCTAATAAAACATGTAGGACTTGTATGCTGAAAACTATAAAATGCTGAAGAAGAAAATCAAAGAGGATCTAAATAAATGGAGAGACATACTATATTCATAGTATGGCTCAACATAATTAAAATGTCAATTCTTCCCAAGTTGATATACAGGAATTACACATAATTCCTACCAAAATCCCAGCAAGAACTTTTGTAGATAAGGACTGGAATATTCTAAAGTTTACATGGTAAGGTAAAAGGACTAGAATAGCTAAAGCAATCTTGAAAAAGAATAAAGTAGGAGAAATCAGCTACCAGATTTCAAGACTTATTATACAGCTACAGAAATCAAGACTATGGTGTTGGTTGGAGGGGCAGGCACAGAGATCAAGGTAATAGAAAAGAGAAGGCTGAAATAAGACCCACCGAAAGATGCCCAACTGATTTTTTTTAAAGGTGCAAAAGCAACTCAGTGGTGAAAAGATAGTCTTTTCAACAAATGGTGCTGGAGCAAGTGAAAATCCAAAGGCAAAAAAAAAAAAAAAAAAGAACTTTAAGTCTCAGATCTATCTTATATGAAAATTAATTCAAAATGAATCACAGACTTAAATGTAAGTTGTAAAACTATAAAGCTTAAAAAGGAGGAAGAGGAGGAGGCGCACGAGGAAGATCTTCCAGATATAGGAATAGGGAAAGAGATCTTGGACTCGACACCAAAAACATGACCCAAAAAAGAAAAAAATTGATAAATTGGGCTTCATCAAATTACATCTTTTACTCAATGAAAAACTCTGTTAAGAGGCTGAAAAGATAAACTACAGACTGGGAAATAATATTTATAAGCCACATATCCAACAAAGTATCTAGAATATATAAAGAACTCTCAAAACTCAACAGTATGAACACCAACAATCCAATCAGCAAGTGGGAAAAAGAGGTGAAAAGACATTTTGCCAAAGAGGATATACAGATGGCCAATAAGCACATGAAAAGATGTTCAACATCATTCGCCATTAGGGAAATACAAATTAAAACCACAATAAATTGTCACTACACACCTATAAGAATGGATAACATAAAAAATAATAACACCTAATGCTAGCAAGGATGCAGAGAAACTAGATCACTCCATACACTGCTGTTAGGAATGTAATGTTAGGAATGGTACAGTCACTCCAGAAAAGTATGACAGTTTTTAAAAAAAGTAAAAATATAACTTTCAAATGACCCAGCAATTACACTCTTGGGTATTTATCCCAGAGAAGTAAAAACTTATGTTAACACAAAAACTTGTATACAAATGTTTATAACAGCTTTATTTGTAATAGCCCCAAACTGAAAACAACTCAGATATCCTCCAACGGGTGAATAGTTGAACAAACACAATCTGATGACTCTCCAAAGAATTGTGTTGAGTGAAAAAATAAACCAATCCCAAAAGGTTACATACTATATGATCCCATGACATAAATTATAGAAAGAGAGAACAAATTAGTGGTTTCCAGGACTTAGGAAGAGATGGAGGCAGGAAGCGAATGTGGCTATAAAAAGGCAATGCGAGGGATCCTTGTGGTAATGGAAATGTTTATCTTGACTGTACCAATGCCAGTATCCTAGTTGCAATATTGTACTAGAGTTTTGCAAAGTGTTACCATTGGGGAAACAGTCTCCTGGGAGATTTTCAATATATCCTACAGTTTGGTAAATTTAGAATATACTTGTGAATACTTTCTTGTTTTTATTACAAAGATAAAGATAAATATATCTTAAGATCTTCACAACAATATGACTCCTAACATTTATCATATAGACTACAAGTGGCACACACTATATACTACTGAGGCAAAACTGCCAAATCTAATCAGGATTCTCGAAATGGAAAAAGGACAGTGTTCACACATCTCTAACCCTGAACACCCATTCAATTTTTTGGTTGTGAACTGGCAAAGGTTTGTGTTCAAATACTTACTGTGCACCAAGAATAGGGAGGAGTGATACTCACATTCTGGAACTGTCTGAAAGGCACAAACTGGACAATATCTCTGATGGCTACCTCCCCTGACGGGGACCTGAGGCTTCCACCATCACCATCCAGAAACTCCATGGCACTAAAGTCAGCACCTCCAACTCCAACAATGATGATGGACATTGGCAGCTTGGCAGCGTTAACTATAGCCTGTCTGGTTTCATCAAGGTCTGTGATCACACCATCAGTAATGATCAATAGCACAAAATATTGCTGTCAAAAAAGAAAGGCTCTGTTAATTCAATAGCAACTGGTTCTTAGCAAGGACGAAAAAGGGAAATTATGTCCATTGGACAGGTAGAGATCCCAAACAGTAAAAGCAATGGTTGATGATATCTCTAACTTGATGAGTAATTTAGTCTCTTTCATGCTCCTTTTCCTTGCCAATCTTTTCTTCCCAGGATACTATCTGTGTAAAATATTGAAAGATACTTTGATACCAAGGAAATCCACTCATACAAAAACTACATGTTTGTTGAAAGCACAGTAGACCACAAAACAGGGTTGGCATAAATACAGGGAGAAAATCAATCATTCCTCAAGCCCCCTCTGGCATATAAAATGCAAAGATTAAAATTTCAGTAACCATAGGAATAAACACTTTAATTGAAGTATTAAATATGTCAAATATTTCAAAGAGACAATCAAGGAAACAAGTGGTAACTCCATCCTCAAAGGATCTAACATGGAAGAAGCAGAATTAATTACCAAACTAAAATACAAATTTTAAAAAACGGTAAGGGATGGGGGAGGGGGACTTTCAAGTCTCTAATCTCTGATAAACCTTTTCAGAGAGCAGGAAAATGTTATAAAAACTCAAAATTTCATCTCTGGGAGCCATTGAAGTTTAAAATAGGAATAATATTTATAATAGTAGCTAACATCTGCTATGTGTTTACCCAGGCACTGTATACTTTAAATGAATTATCTTATTTAACACTTTAAGCAACTATATGAAGTAGTTATGCCTACTTTACTGTTGAGTATACTGAAGCTAAAAGATTTGATATCCAAGGCCCAATAGGTAATGGTTGGCTAATTCAAACCTCTTTAGTACAACAAATAATCTTGCATTAGCAACTGAAGTGGTAAGTCTACACAATCTTTAATTTTTATGTCTACTTCAAAGAAGTAGATGGTAGCCATTGTTTGTTTTATAGAACCTAAGAAAATTAATTCAAAGGCAGAATAAAGACTCAGGAGCTTAAGGATTGTTTTGTTTTTAATGATCACTAATTTAATGACAACAGGTGTTACTTCTAACCCAGGATGAGAATGTCATTGCCTCTTACCCAAATGTGAATCTTGATAGACAAATAAATAGTAGGAAAAATGGCATTAGGTGCAGCTACCAATCCACATTCTTCCTGTCCCCTGGCCCTATAGAGCACTTACAGAAGCTGTCTGTTGTTGTGTGGCTGCTGCAGCAAACCTGGCCACATGGTTTATGATTGGAGAAAAATTAGTTGGTCCATAGAGTTTAATCTGAGGAAGGCAGGCCCGATATGCCTCTATAATGCCTTGGATTCCTAGACAACAAAAGCAGAATTAAAAATTCTCAAGCACACCTTAATTGTTTATTATTTACCATACTGGGTAATTCATTTATATACATCAACATGTAGTGCCTTAAATAGTCAAAAGCTATATATTCAGAGGTTCCTCTAAAGTATGTATTACATAACTCTATGATTATGTTCTGCTGCAAAAAAATATCAACTTTGCCCTCCCCTAGTTGAAGGCATTTATTTTCATCTCAGCCAAGTTATTCATTAGACTACAGTAGGGTTGCTGTACTTATGCTTGATTTTTATGTGTTTTGCTATGTATTTTTGAAAAAGAGCCATACAAAAGGTGCTGCTTCATACAACTGATGGAAATTCAAAAGACGTAAGATAAAGTTCCTGGTGAAATGGAAAAACTTTTTAGTATTTGGCCAGAGGTTCTACAAAAACACCAGATAGCTATAAGCCTAATATTAACTTCAGTCAAGGGTTTATTAAACAACTTAAAGTTTAAGTATAGTATGGTAGATTGTATTAGTTCTCAAACATTCACTTTCAAGTTATTTCTAGCATTGATACATTTTGCTGCAGAAAAACACTAATGCGGGAGGGGGTGGGGTATATGGGACTCCCCTTTATTTTTTATGTAACATTTATGTAATCTAAAGCTTTCTTAAAAAAAAAAAATCTGGTTGGAGATGTCCCAGGCAGGGTGGGATATGGTAGATTTTCACATTAGGTTGTAATTCATTGTATTTGCAAAACAAATATTCTGTTTGATTTAAGTTTAATGTTTTGTAAAAAAAAAGAAACACTAATGCATTTGATTAAGGGGTACTGCCCCTGGGCCTGCTGGGGTGTTATATCTTATGTGGCTGACCAGGGCCATGTGATTAGCTTTGGCCAATGGTAAATGGATAGACACGACATCCACCAAGTCTAAGCAGATGTGGTTTTGTGTGTGTGTGTGTGTGTGTGTGTTTTAAGATTTATTTCATTTATTTATACCCATCCCCCATTTGCGCTTGCTGTCTGCTTTCTGTGTCCATTCACTGTGTGCTCTCTGTGTCTGCTTGTCTTCTCTTTAGGAGGCACTAGGAACCAAACTTGGGACCTCCCATGTGAGAGAGAGGCGCTCAATCACTTGAGGCACCTCAGCTCCCTGCTTTGTTGTGTCTCTCATTGCCTTTTCTCTTTGTGTCTTCTTGTTGCATTATCTTTTTTTCTTTTAATTTTTTAATAATTTTTTTTTTAAAGATACTCAGATTACATAAATGTTACACAAAAATTATAGGGGTTCCCATATGCCCCACCTCCCACACCTCCCACAACCTCCCACATAAACATCTTTCATTAGTGTGGCACATCACCTGCAATAGATATACACATCCTGGGGCTTTGCCACTAAGCATGGACCATAGTTTACATTGTAGACCACACTCTCTCCCACACAGTTCTATATGTTATATGCTGACGTAAAATGGCCTATATCTGTTATTGCAATGTCACTCAGGATAATTCCCAAGTCCTGAAAAAGCCCCTGTATTACAACTGCTTTTCCCTCTCCCTGCCCCCAAAGCATCCAGTGGCCACATGTTGCGTTATCTTATTGCGTCAGCTTGCCGTGCCTGCCTGTTGCGCCAGCTCGCTGTCTTACTCGTCTTCTCCAGGAGGTACCAGGAACTGAACCCGGGACCTCTCATGTGGTAGGCAGAAGCTCAATCGCTTGAGCCACATCCACTTCCCTAAGCAGATGTTTTAAAAACCACCACCTGTTTTCACCAGTTCTCTTGTTCTTTCTGTCTACCATGGTACCAGCATATCCTAAACAGAGGATGCTTTGACAGCCTGGTTTCCCAAATGAGCTAACACATGGAACAGAGCACAGCCTAGCCACAACTGTACACAAAGTGAGTAAGAAATAAACATTGTCATTACAGGCTATTGAAATTTAAGGATTGTTTATTAGAACAGTACAACTTAGTGGAAGTTGACTGGCATGCCTGGTAAGCACTGCTGATGAAAACTTTCAAACCTTATATGTACCTGTCCAATCTATTCCCAATATTAGACTGAGTGTCTAGGCTACAGGTAGGACATTAGAAATCCTGAAGAATTTCCCACAATACTGCTCAGGTCATCAAGGTAGTCTTCTGGTTAAACAATGTCCAAATAGTACATAGACCAGCAAGAAGAAAAGTATATACCTGACTTAAAAGTTTCACAAAACCAAATTTCTCTTCTATTTAAGAGTTCCAACAAACTCCACTTAGTCACCTTAAACTTAGAAACAAGTGGTCTTAGGTACAATCTTTGAGAATGTAACTAATTCATAAGTAGAGGTGATTCCATATACATAAGGTGATGCTATAACTAGAAGTCAGTCCAGTAATAATAGAAGTAATATTAACATGGGCCATCAGCAGGATCTTTCACTGCAACAGCACATCCTGTAGAAAGAAAGAGCCCATAACCATAGCAATAATAATATTTTCTTTCATTTGTAATATCTTAGCTTTCTTTTCAATCAGAAGATATAAATAAAAATGTTAAATTTCTTCACAAATATCAACTGTCTCTGATCTCTAAGTAAAACTGAATTATGCCAAAATCATTCTTTTGCATTAAAGGAATAAGTGAGAAATTTATTTCTAGGCAATTTAGTTGATGATTAATTAGGAAAAAGGGGTTAAATTTCCTTGGCTTAAAACAAAGCTGTAAAATTCACAGAAACAAATAGTAGATTACAGGTTACCAGGGGCCAGGGAATGAGGGAAAGGGAAGTTATTACTAAACAGTGCAGAGTTTCATTCTGAGGTGATAAAAAACCTGGTAGCACAATATTGTGAACTGTACACTTGAAAGTGGTTAAAAAGGGAAATTTTGAATTGTATATGCTATCACAGTAAAAAGTTTTCTAAATGATTTGGATCTAACAACTATTCCTTAGTTTTGGTGAATGTGATTTTCCCCTTATTCACCATTAAAAAAAAAAAAAAAAAAGGCTGTATTTTTTTTCTGTGCAGTGTCTTCTTTCCTTAAAATCAAACCGATTATTTTTCCAGACAATAAACCATAAGCAGAAAAGCTGTGCCTAGTGGACAGCCCAAAAGTCTGCCCAGATTACTCATGTAGTAAATAAGATTCTAAAATGAATTATCACAGGATATATCATCCACATCTCTTTGCAACAAATCAAACTTAATTACAACAGATTCCAAAAACTATTCCAGTTTCATCATAAACACAAAGCACATTTCTAAAAAAAAAAAAAAAAAAGCACAACTCACCCTGCAGTATGCTTGCAGTCCATCCCTCAGATCCTGTACTTTTCTTGTTTTCTTATTTCTTAATAAACTCTTTACTTCCTTGCCTACCCTATGGTATGTCCGTATATTCTTTTATGTGACATAAGCTAAGAACCCAAGCCTAGAATCCAGAGCCATCCGGTAACACAAACATATGTAAATTTTCCAATTTTCCTTCTGTTATTGATTGCTAGGTGTATTCCATTGTAGTCTCAGAAGATACTTTCATGATTTAAGTATTTGTAAATTTATTAAGATTTGTTTTGTGGTCTAATATATGGTCTATCCTGGAAAATGTTCCATGTGTACTTGAGAAGAATGGGTATTCTGCTATTGTTGGGTGGAATGTTCTATATATGTCCATTAGGTCTAACTGGTTAATATTAAGTCCTCTAGTTTCTTAAAGACCTTCTGTTTAGATGTTTTATCAATTATTGAAAGTGGTATATTGAAGTCTCCAACTATTGTAGATCTATTTCCCCCTTCAACTCTTTTAATTTTTGCTTCCTATATTTTGGGGCTCTGTTGTGAGGTGCATATATGTTTATAATCATTATATCTTCTTGTTGGATTGAACCTTTTTATCAATATATAATATCCTTCTTTGTCTCTTGTAATTTAAAAAAAATTTTTAGGTTCTATTTTATCTGACAATATTATAGCTACTCCAGCTTTCTTTTGATTACTGTTGGCATGGAATATCTTTTTCCAACCTTTTACTTTCAACCCCTTTGTGTCTTTGTACCTAAAGTGAGTTTCTGGTAGACAGAACTTAGATGGATCATGCTTTTTCATCCAATCTGCCAATCTCTGCCATTTATAGGGGAGTTTTATCCATTGACACTTAAAAGTAATAACTGAGAAGGATTTATTTCTTCCACTTAGCTATTTGTTTTGTTCTTCAATTACTTCATTACTGCCCTTTTTATATTTTTTACATGATGTCCAAGCCTGGGCTGAAAAAGTTGCCTAGCTGGAGCATAAATCCCTGGCCACCCACTCTGAGGAGCCCCACAGGCTGTGCTGGATCTCAACTGTGTCTCCAAATTTGCTCAGTACACAGATAGTGCAGGTCACAGGCGCTGATCATTGCCTAGAGTTGTGGCCTGAGTGGTGGGAGCCCAAGAAACACCCTGGGTTCCAGCTCTACTCCATTCTTGTGGAGTAGAGGTTGCCTTGAGGAACCACCGGACCACTTCTGGCCTCAGCTTTGTCATCTGTAAAATGGGCTCAACTGACAATCTGAGGCATTGTTTTCACAAGTACTTTGAAGGATGGTGTGATGGTTAGGCTAATATGTCAACTAGGCCATATAATTATGTCCACGTGTTTGGTAAAGCAAGCACTGGACTAATTGTAATACAAGAACATTTATGGACTTTGGTCACCAGTGAGTGTATTGCCTGGATGGCTGATTACATCTGCATTAATCAAGGAGATTGCCGTCAGTGACACTTTTATCCAATCAGTTGAATGCCTTAAAAGGGGAAGTGATTTCAACATTCAGAGAGAATTTCCCAGCTCGTCTTTGGAAAGCCAACGTCTCCCAGAAACTCATCAAGCACCTTCACTGGACTTTCATCGGAGCCCCTGGCTTGCAGCCTGTCTGCGGAACCTGGACTTGTGCATCCCCACAGTCACATGAGAGACTCTTATAAAATCTCATATTATTGACAGATATCTGCTGTTGATTCTGTTTCCCTAGAGAACCCTGACTAATATAGATGGTAATCATGATAAATATAAATTTTTAAAATTTGTTTTACTTTTTAAAAAATCATATTTATTGAGGTATGATTTAGATACAATAAAATGGCCAAATGATGGACACAGGACATGATAAATATCATGAAAATGTATAAAAGTGTATGGTCTAAAATGTAAACCATAATGTAAACCATTGTCCATGTTTAGTAGCTATGTTTCACTATTTGTATATCAGTTATAACAAAGGTACTATCCACACATAAAAAGGCATTAATATGGGGGGAGGGGAGGAAAGGGGGGAGGATATTGGATATATGAGAGTCTCCTGTATTCTGTGTGTAACTTTACTGTGACCTAAAACAAAATGAAAAATAGTGAGTTACTGGGGAATGAGTGGGGGAGGTTCCACAGTACAGACAGGACACCAGATATTGCGGTAATGAAAGGCAAAATGTCAAAAAAAAAAATTTTTTTTTTAATATTTTTCATTTTTTTAAATATTGCAATCTTTTAATTTTTTAAAAATTTTATGTATTTTACTTCTTATATTTAAACTTATCATTATTGTTTCATTTTCCTATTAATTGTATTTGGCAATTGTAATGGCTTCATTTTTGAAGAAGCTTTGGATTACAGAAAGGTTACAACTGGGATGGGGGAGGATCATTGGTATGGGGTGTCAGGGATGGGAGGAAGTTCACCTGAGCATACATATAAGGTATATAAAAATGTTCAAGTGTTCATGGGGCATTGTCACAGTGGGTGGAGACTCACATAATAACCAAGAGAATACTGAATTTCCATCCTGGAGAGCTCTGCCACATTCTCTAAGGGAGCAGCAACAGTTCCCTAGGTGCAGGGGCAGTGACAGGCGAGGAGGATGATACACGGATGGGCCCTTGATATTGATGACTAGAATTATGAACCTTTGCTCTTGAAATTGAAACTTAGCCTATTGTTGTGGGGTGCCTAAGGGCTGCCACCTGAAAGCCTCCTTGTTGCTAAAATATGGCCTCTCTCTAAGCCAAATTAAGCATATGAATGCATTACCTTCCCCTCAGTGTGGGACATGACTCCCAGGGGTGAGCTTCCCTGGTACCGAGGGACTGCTACCAAGCACCAACTAGCAATGCAACTGGAAAAAGACCTCAAATAAAAGGGGGAAAAGGTAAAGACAAATGAGTTTATATAGCTAAGAGACTTCAAAGTGAGTCGGGAGGTCATACCAGATGTAACGCTTACACACATCTCAGCAGTATCTCATAGACTTCCAAAGTGGGCACTACCCCAAATAGTGGGGCTCCTGAGGGCTCTGGAGACACCCAGGTCCTATGGTCAGGGCAGATAGCTCTGGAGTTTGGTGCGTTGCCAGTGGGTCCTACTTTGGAGTTTGTGCTCCTCAGAGTGACAAAGTTGGACTCAATTATGTCTTCCCTGCACATGGCTCATCTGTCCCTTCTACTTAAACCTATACTTGGTACTGGAGTTTTGTAGGTGTATGTCCAGAGACTCAAGTCTTTGGGCTGTCCATGTGCCAGCTGGGCCCCGAACCTTGGTGGAGTTGCAACACCTACTTTATAGCTCATTGGACTCACCCAGGACAACTGGCAGAGAGATGATGATGGACAATGGCCATCCCAGGGAACAGAAAGAGTCTGCAGCTGTAGGCAGGACAGCCCCATCCATCTTCCCCATGGGATATAAGCCCCCTCTCAATTGGAAGTGGAGTGGACGTCACCATGCCAGAATCCTCGGGATTGGAAGAAGAGCTATGGACTAGAGCGGACTTACTGGTATTCTACTATAGACATATTGTGATACTAGCAATGGAAGAAATTACAACATTGATGTGGAGTCAGTGGCCACTGGAGGCTCTGAGGTCAGGGAGAGGGAAAAACAGTCGTAATATGGGGCTTTTTCAGGACTTGGGAATTGTCTTGAGTGATGTTGCAATGACAGACATAGGCCATTTTATATCATCACATAACATGCAGAACTGTGTGGGAGAGAGTGTAGACTACAATGTGAACTATGATCCATGCTTAATGGCAAGGCCCCAGGATGTGTTTATCAATTGCAATGAATGTGCCATACTATTGAAGGATGTTTATGTGGGAGGGTGTGGGCAGTGTGGGGAGTGGGGCATATGGAAATCCCTATATTTTTTGTGTAACATTTATGTAATCTAAGTATCTTTTAAAACGTAAAAAAAAAAAAAAAAAGTTTTACTTTTTAAAAAATCATGTTTATTGAGGTATAATTTAGATACAATAAAATGGCTAAATCTTAAATACTCAAAAAAAAAATACTATTCTCAGTTTCAAATGGCTATGGATTAAAGAGGTCACAAACAGACACTGAAAGTACCTCAAAGGAACACTGAATTAGAATGGAAATAGTATCCTGGAAAAAAAAAAGAGAAAACCCTAATGCAAACTACCCCAACATGACATTCATGCCTTTCCATCTTATGATTATTGTTTAGGAAGAGAAGGAAAGAAAACCTTCTTCTGTTAGAAATCTATATATTTTGTAATTGTTCAAATGGGCCCTTTGTAGAAATTTAGATTATTGCCCTCCACCTCTCTTTCTTCCTCAAAAGTGTTCAGTCTTATAATTTTGTGGGAGATGCAGTATGATAGTCAGTCTCATGTGTCAACTTGGCCGGGTAATGATGTCTGGCAGCTTGGTCAAGCAAGTCCTGGCCTAACAATTACTGTGAGGACATTTCATGGACTTAAATCATTAGTAAGTTGATTGCATCAACTCACATCTTTAATCAACTGAGGAGATTCCTTCAGCAATAAGTGACATCTCATCCAATCAGTTGAAGGTCTTAAAAGGAGAAGTGATTTCAGCAGTTAGAAGAGAGAGAATTTTCATCTCTACCTCTGCCAGCCAGCTCCTCCTGGGGAACTCATTAAGGACCTTCATCAGAGTTTCTGGCTTGCAACCTGACCTATGCAATTTGGACTTGTGCACCCCCACACTCACGTAAGACAATCTTATAAAAACTCAGAATATTTACAGATTATCTCCTGTTGGTTCTGTTTCCTAGAGAATCCCAACTAATATATGTAGTATTTCAATGGGGTAAAAAAGGAGGAAGTACTTGGATACTTGGAATATAAAGGAAAAAGTGAAATGAAAGACAAGTGCTTGTCTCCTGCTGTCTGCAGAGGAAAGCTGCTATATGAGTGCAATTATTTGTTCCTTTAAACCACCCCATCTACTTATTGAATAGTAGGTGAGCAACTAGGACATCTAGGTAAAATTAGATGCTGGATACAGAGTGACTGCTACTTTGGGGAAAAAAAAAAGCTTCAAAAGATCTATATACTACATTACTCATTTTACTAAAAGCTTATTTTTAAATCAACTTATATGGGAAAATAGTTTTAATGTATTTTTATTTTTATTGATCTACTCCCATAATGAGAATTTTCTTTTTCTATGAAATACCTTTAAGTAAAAGAGTTTGGCCTATAATCATCATCATAATACTGATTTGCCCCATATTTATCATCAGCATACCAACTACCACCTGGTACAATTCTTCTACCTTGTACACCAGAAAGTAAATAGGCCACAAAAAGAAACCTACTGAGTAAATTTGAGTAGTTTAAAATTACATAGCCAAAAAAAAAAAAAAAAAAAAAAATACTTAACTGACTAGTGAGGCTTTAAACTTAAAACTTTCATGTTTATATTTTAACTTACCATTACAGTAGGGACTGGAAGGATTAAAGTTCATTGGGAATTCATGTGATACCTGTCAAAAGATGAAAGAAGGATCGATGAAGCCTGTTTTCGTTTTCCAGGAAAGAAAGCTTTAAAATGAGATTTCCTCTTACCTGCCACTGTGGAGGTATCTGAGCTCCAAAACCAAAAGCTGGAAACATCTTATCACTAAAAAGAAAATTTGAAAGAAAGTGAAATGTCATTTTTCCTAAAAGAGTTCATTTCAAAAAATTGTGCAGTGCAAAGTGTAAACCATAATGTAAACTATAGACCATGGTTAGTAGCAATGCTTCAATATGTGTCCATCAATTGTAACAAATGTATCACACTAATGAAAGTTGTTGTTAATGAGGAAAGTGTGGGAGGAGGACGGGGTGGGGTATATGGGAATCCCTATATTTTCAATGTAACATTTATGTAATCTAAAGCTCATTTCAAAAAAACCAATGTAAGTTCATTTAAAAAAATTCACAGTTTTAGAAAAGTATAAAGATGAAACAAAGATTAACTATAACAACTCCTGAAGAAAACCAATGTTATTTGACAATTCTCAGTCTAAATATTTTTCTGTGCACTGAAGAAGAAAACTGTGTCTTTCTATATGTTTTATAAAAATAGAGTTCATATCTATTTTATAACCTACTCTACTCTACTTATTCTGTATATTATTTCAATGAATAAATATGTAAACAAATCCAAAAGGCCCTAAAAGCCACAAGCTTTTTCATTAGCTTGCAGCAAACCAATTTGGGAGAAAAACAACCTCAACTGGTATGAGGTTATGTACAGCATTTATTTATGCCACTTACACAAGTATGAATTACAAATCCAAATTTATTTCTTGTCCAGTTTGACAGCCATTATGACCCCTTTCTTTTGTCTGAAATACCATGTATATCATATACTAAATGCACATATACACTTGGGTCTATTTCCGGACTGCTTGTTTGGTTCCACAGATCATGTACCAATTTCATACTCTTATTTAATAAAGCTTCAAAATAAATTTTATACATGACAGAACAAATCTATTAAATTTTTACTAAAATTGATTAATTCTGGAAGATATTTTACATCATTATTATTGTACCTGCCTATCTAGAATCATAATATAGCTTTCCATTTAAATGAGCCTCCTTCATCCTTCAGCATGATTTTGTAGTTTTATTCATTAAAGATATTGAACTTTTTATTAAATTTATTTTCATTTTTATTGCTATTATGAATTGCGATCTTTTAGCCACTATAATTTTTCAAATCGGTTATTGCTGGTTACCAAGAAATTGTTGATTTTTATTTCATGCTGTATCTGACCACCTTTCTGACAGAAATCTCACTGCTTTGTAGTATTTTTTTTCAGTTGACTATCTTAGGTTTCAATTTCTTCCCTATAGGTTTGCTCGAATTTGTGTATAAAATTTTCTTGGCCTGCTAACCTTTGAGGAGTGCTGCTTGGACTACCCAGTAATGCCTTTCACAGTTCTTGATCTAAGCAGGTTTTCTGCTGCTTTGGGTAAATGTAATTTTCAGGCTTCCTAAAAAAATGATGCTTTAATCTAGATTTTCAAATGTAATATTATAAAGTTTTACAAAGATTAGCTTATAATATTGTTTGTTTTTTCCTGCACATAAGCATTCTTTTTTTTTTTTTTTTAAGATTTATCTATTTACTTTATCCATTTTAAACCCCCTCTTTCTCATTTGCTGTTTTGTGCCCATTCGCTGGGCAATTCTCTGTGTCTGTTTCCTGCCATCTCTTTTCATCCCTCTCCTCCAGTCTTTACCAGGATTTGATCCTGGAAACCTCCGAAGTAGGAGAGAGGTATTCTGTCACCTGCGCCACCTTGGTTCCTGGTTTTCAGAGCCCTCAGAGCATCTTGTCTTGTCTCTCCCGTTACGTCATCATCTTGCTGCATGGCTCCCGGGCCCGGCGGCTCACCAGCACACAGAGCCTGGCAGTGCATGCGCCTTCTATATATATTTTTTTATTTTACCGGGAGGTCCTGGGGATCGAACCCAGGTCCCTCCATATGGCAGACGGATGCCCAACCATTTGAGCCACATCCGCCCCCTGCACATAAGCATTCTATGCACGTCTTCTCTCTTTCTTGGGGAACAGTGTTGCCAAAATTTTTTAAAATTTAACTTGAAAAGAATCATCTCTTGATTTAATTAAACAATTTAGTGGATTCCTTTTCTCCTTTATTATTTAAGTTAAACTTTGCAAGTCATTACTTCCTGCACTTTGAGGAAGTACATCATAGAGCAGCTGTTTTAGCATGTCTCTGGAGCCAGGTAGTCCAGGCTTAATCCTGACTCCAATTTTGCCCAGGGTCGATTGAGTGACCCTGGGTAAGTTACCTAATTCTCTATGCCTCAGTTTCCTCATTTGTACAATATGTATAATAACAACAACTGTCTCTAAAAGAAGTATGAGTAGTTGATGGGTGTTACATGGACAATATTTAAAACTGTTCCTGATACGTAACAGCCTAACACTTACAAGGAATCTACTGTTATTACTATATATTTTCATTTTCTATTTTTAAATTTTACTTTGTTAGAAATTGTTTATATTCAGTTCTTCCTATTTAAAAATAAAAGCATGTAAGGTCAGAAATTTTTCCTTTCTCTGAAAATAGGACCACATACAGTCTTCTTATGGCCCATTATTTCAATATAGACTGTTAATACATTTTGATTTCCTCTTTGATCTAAGAACTATTCAAGAGTGTTTTCCATTTCCATGTGGTAAATTTTCTTTAGTTATCCTTTTGTTATTAACTTCCAAATGACAATGGGAGAAAGTAACCTGTACATTTTCTATTTATTACATTAAAAAGAGTCCCATTACAATTGTGCTAATTTTAATTTCTCATTACATTTGCAGCTGTTTTACTTTAAATACTTTGATACTCTGTTATTAAACAAACCAATGATTATGTTTTTATTTTGTACTACACAACAAAGTGTGTTACTAGGTAATTTTTATTACATTTAATGATTTTTGCTTTAATTTCCACTAGTTTGACATTGAAATTGCTACCCTTGCTTTAGATTTGTTTGCATTTGCTTGAAAATGTTACCTCTTTAAATGCCATAACAGATTAATGAAAATCTTCAAAAATATGTAAGAACTTCTATCATAAAATAGCAGGAAAAAAGAAGTAAAACTGCATTCTGTGCTCTACCAGATCCAGAAAAGAAAAATTACTAAAGCAGATTTTTTTCTATTGGTCCTTCCAAAGGACCTATTTAAATCTATTCCAAAGGGAATCCACCAAGAATATTTTACAGCAATTAGATCACATTATCCTTCAGCACTTTTTTTTTTAGATTTATTTATTTCTCCCCTGCCCCCTCATTGTTTTTGCGCTTGCTGTCTGCTCTTTGTGTGTTCTTCTTTGTCTGCGTGCCTTCTCTTTAGGCAGCACCTGGAACCGATCCTGGGACCTTCCAGAGTGGGAGAGAGGTGCTCAATCTCTTGCAACACCTCAGCTCCCTGGTCTGCTGTGTCTCTTATTGTCTCTCCTCTGTGTCTCTTTTTGTTGCATCATCTTGCTGCACCAGCTCTTTGTGCGGGCCTGCGTGAGCCAGCAGTCCACGTGGGACAGCTTGCCTTTTCACCAGGAGGTCCCGGGAATCGAACCCTGGACCTCCTATATGGAAGACAGGAGCCCAATCTCTTGAGTCACATCTGTTTCCCTTCTACACTCCTTAAAAGTCACCATTTGGAAGCGGATGTGGCTCAAGCAGTTTAGCGCCCGCCTCCCACATGGGAGGTCTTGGGTTAGGTTCCCTGTGCCTCCAAAAAAAAAAACAAACAACAAGCAAAACAAATGAAAAACAAACAAACAAACAGGGACTCCAATGTGGCTCAGTGACTGAGTGTCAACATTCAATTCCTGACCTCCAATATCTCAAAAAAAAAAAGTCACCATTTAAAAAAATAATTTAACAATGATTGCCAAGGAAACAAATCTATGTTAAGAAGTAGTTTTTCACTAGTACTTTTAAAATGTGTTCTCTAGACCTCAATCACACAACTTATCCCTAATGAATAAGTCCCAAGGAAACCAGATCAAAGAGACAACAGCCTAATTGACTCCAGTCAACTATTAAATAAGCAAGCTATTTATGAGACATTATAACTGATCAGCAAAAGATAAGAGATCAAAGAGAAAAAAGTAGGGGAAAAAAAAAAAGGGAGAAATTTCAAGGAAGAATCTACTCTCACCCAACACCCTCATCCCTACCAACTCTATGAGAATAGCAGAAAAATGAAACAGAAACTGCCTTTTTGGGCAACTATAAAAACAAGTATTTTAGTTTTTCCAAAGTCATACTCACGCATCATAATCTTGAATGACCAGTCCCACAGACCAGATAGCAGTCAAATACTCATTAACACCACTGGGGCTGATGAAATGAAGGGAGTCAGAAGACCTTGGATCGCCATTGGAGCCAGTGAAGTCCACTCCCACCTGTAAAGTGACAACTGCAGTTCTTACTAATGAGAAGGCAAGGACACCTCTGCTTGATATCCAGGAAAATTTCAGAAGACATAACACAAACATGCGTTTCAGAGACTGTTTCTGCTTTTTCTAACAAAATGCCTGAGCCTACCAATAATTCTAGGGACAGTTAAACCACATTAACACTTCTATTTTACCTCAGCATAAAATGATCTGTTTTTCTATTTTTCTAGACCCCTTAAATCATTAATTATTAGACCCACAACTTAGACACAGGGGATTGTTTTTCTAAGTTTGTTGGACTAATGCTTTCTTTATTTACATTAACTGCAGAATAACCACCAGTTTACACACTGCTTTTTCTCAGGAAAAACAGATCTTATCAACAAAACCAAAAGCTCCACGATGAACCTAGACAACCTATCTGAAGAGACCACACTAAACAGATTGTATAAATCGCAACACACTGTCCATTTTGCAGTAAAATAAAGAACACAACAAAGAGAGAAGAAGCAACATGCTACATCCTGCTTTGAAAATTTCAGTGTGTTACTTACAGTAAAATTCAGCTGACATCCTCCCATGATATAGTCAAGAAACGTGCATTCTACTGTTATCTAAAAACAAATTGCAAACTGTTAAAATTAAAAGTCTCCTATTACACAAGAGCAACAATATATTTCATAAGTTTTCAAGGGTTCGTAAACTGTAGAGCATATGATATAAACACATGGTAATCATCCCTGTATTCTAGTTTAAGGCAATCCTGTCCCTACATGTACATGAATCTGTAAGATTTTGCTTCAAGATAATTACAGCAAACTTAAGGTTAGAATATTAATGGCCATGGATGAAATACACTCCCTTCTAAATTTTTTTAAATTAGAAATGAGTCTAATATATAAAGAGTATTAATAAGCATAGTAATCAAAAGAATTAAAAAAAACAAAAGCCTTGTTCATTTTTAGAACTATCTTGGATTTTTTCCTCCATTTATAACACTTCATCTTGAAATTATCACCAGGATAGAAGCAATAGATCAGGTCATTTCTACTACGGCGCTGGAAGAATACCACAATGCTTTGCATTTCCTAAATTTATAAAAAAACTTTAATATTCCTTATCCTTTGCTACAAAGTTGTCAAACCTTTGAAGCAAACTTAAAAGATTTATTCCCTACTCTCTTCTTTTCCCCAAAGTTGCCCAGATGCTTATGAGATTTTTAACTGCCTGAAATTCAAGTATTTGTTTCTATTGGGGATTGATTCATGTTCCCCACAAAAGGAATGTTCAGATCACAACCCTTGATCCCATGGGTATGAACCCATTTGTAAATAGGACTTCTGAAGAGGTTAATAGTTAAGGTGCGTCCAAACTGAATGAGGAAAGTGGGCCTTAATCCCATATAGCTGAAGTCCTTATAAGCAAAGAAAATTGAACAAGGAAGGAGAAGCCGTGGAGAATAGCCAGAAGCTGGAAGTCAATAGAACCTAGCAGAAAAAGGAGAAGACACCACCATGTGCATTGCCATGTGACAGAAAAGACTTCTCCTTGCCTCAAAACCATGAGTCAATAAATTCACAGAGTTTAAGCCTGCCCATTATACGGTATTTTTTTTTAGCAGTCAGGAAACTAAGTCAGTTTTATATAGACCATACTTGACAGAAGAACTTTAAATGTGATCTCATTACATTATGAAAAGTAGCCAAAACCAAACTGACCTCACACTGTTTCACAATGATGACACCTGAATTTTTGTAGCTTTTCTTCTTTTGCCTCTTTTTTTCATTTATGAACTCAAATTCAATCTGTAGTGAGAGAAGACAAAATGTTAATTTTTACTAGCAATATGAAAAATGCCAACGTGAATTTAAATGACTTTTTTTCTATTGGAATCAAACTACTCACTTAGGAAGGTTTGCTCCAAAACACAACTCTGAAACAATTACATAATATATTAAGTTTGTGAAATATTTATCAGTTAATTTCCCACAATTAAGGCACACCTAAAGTTGTATACCTTTTAAAATAGTTAAGTATAAACTTTCCCTCTGTAGGTAATAGCCTTTCAGATGCTCCAAATAATACTTGTTCCTATTTATAGTAAAGGAAATAAAATATTACTGCCAGCTATTACCCACACAAAGAGCAAAAATATGCTGCTTAGAAAAGGAGGGGGGGGGGGAAACCCTATAATAAGGAAATAGAAATATTTGAAGCCCCAACTCTATTGTAAATATGCAGCAAAGATAATCGCTTTCTACTAGGAATATGTGTTAGAAATAGATCTATCTAACATATCCTCAGTATAGTTCCTTGCCACAAACAGAAGGATCTTCCTTTCTCTCTCTTAATCACCAATCCATCACTGAAGGCTTGGCTAAAATCGCTTTCCTCTATAACTCCTGTATATGCACTAAATTTCTAGTCTTATCTGATCTCCATCCACCTCTTTAAACTTCTACAACCATTTAAAATTTGGTTACATACAACCATAGAAAATTTAGTTACACTTGTCCCAGAAAATCCAGTTCTTAAAGCTGTGCATGTAAATCTATTGTAGATGGGACCTGAATTTGATTAGATTCAGTTAAGGGACCTTTCTTTTGATTAGATCACTCAGTAGGGCATGACCCTGGGTGGGTCTTAATCCCACAAACAGAAAAAAAGCTGCAAAGACAAAGAAGAACCCAGAAGTTGAGAAAGAAGACCCTGGGGATCAGAAGGAGGAATCAACAGAACACAGAGGTTTCAAGGAAGCCACTTCAGCCAGAAACCAAAAGAGACGAGGCCCAGAGGCCAGAGGAGAGATAAGCGAACACTGCCATGTGCCTGATCCTCCACAGCTGCAACTTGGTGAGACAGCATCTCTTGATAATGCCTTGATTTGAACACTTTCACAGCCTCAGAACTCTAAGCTTTTAACTTAACAAATTCCTTTTGTAAAAGCCAACCCAGTTCTGGTATATTGCATTGGCAGCTTTTACCAAACTAGAACATTATTCTCAAATCTTTCATTTCATTAATTTTTTTCTTCACAGCTAGGATATAATCACCTACAAGTAACACTTCCAAATTCTCACTATGTCTAATAAAAACATAATAGACACTCAATGAATATTTGCTACATCACCTCTTCCAGTAAATAGAAAGCAATTTAGGTACTTTAGACAGTTATTAATTTTCAAAGAATCAAAACATTAAAAAGTACATTTAATACAAAGACAATATGAAATAAAATTATGTTAAACAAATTACTTGGTGGTTCAGGATCTTACCAGAGTCTCAGCTATAGTTATAAACATTAATTATTGAATATTAGAAATATAGAAATGCCTTATACAGACTTCTACTTCTCACTGGTAAAAAGCTAGCTTATCCCACTCCATTCATTCCCACATTTACTGAGCATCTACCAAGGAGCAGGCAGTATATGCTAGGCACTGAGAACAAAAGGATCCTGAGAAATGGCCTGCACCGAAGAGGAAGTAAGGATAAACACTACTGCTGCAGCAACTTTAAAAGCCTCATTCTGTCAAAGGGGGAGGGAAGGAACAAGTGAGCTGAATTTAGGAACGCTTACATGATCCATAAAATATTACGCAACTGTTGGTTTATTGTTATCTTCCAAAAGTAGGTTATTTACAGATTTTGGAAAAGAACAATAAATTGAAATCAGTGAAACAACAGTGCAGACCACTCCCCCATATTTAATTCCTTAGTTTGCTTGTTTTAATTTTAAATGTTCAGCACTTCACCATTTCCTATTAGTTCTGCCTTTTAAAAAATATTTAAATAAGATATTTACAGCTGAATTTTATTGTGGTTTTAATTTAAAGACTGGTAGCTCAGTCTTAAAATTAAAGCCAGTAGGTATAATTTTAAAAGCCTTTCCCATTTCATACAAGCATTTATGTACAGGCTACTTCTAGAACCTGGGCTGAATTCAGGACTAGGCTGTAGGGATAGGACTAGAGATCTCTACATGACTTCCTGAAAATTCTCGTCCTACTATGTTTGTTTAAAAATCATTTTTCAAAAAACCAAATGGTTCAAAAGTTTTATTTATTCATTCATTGAGTTTTTAAGTTTTGATTTAAAACTATCTTCTTGTAGGTTACCTTGCTTATGTGATTAGGTAAGACAAAGAGACCTTCTCATCAGACCACAACATCATATTTGTATTTTCAAAAATACATGCTACATACACAAGCTTTATTATGTCTTTAAGCAGCTAATAAAGAATTCATATTATTGGTTATGTGTAAGCTAAAAAGAGAATTAACACCTAACTCATTCAAACTAGAGAAGTAAATAATATGGAAGCAGTTTACAAGTTTTATTTATAACACACTGTATTAGTCTGCCAAAGTGGTACTGATGCAAGGTACCAGAAATTGTTGGCTTTTATAAGGGTATTTATTTGGGGTAAAAGCTTACAGTTACAAGGCCCTAAAGAGTCCAAGTCAAGGTTGCTATCTCACCAAAGTCGGCTGTCACATGTTGAAGCAAGATGGTCACTGATCTCTACCTGGTCTCTCCTTCCTGGGCTTCCCTCTTCCTCTTAAAGCTCTATGGGCCCAGTTTCTTCCCAGTCTCAGCTGTAGGCTGGCATAGGGCTTGCTCTCAGGGCTTCCTCTCTCCTGGGGTATGGCTTGTTTATTTCTGGGTCTTCTATATCAGTCTTACCTGTACTGTTCTCTTCCCAAGGTCAGCTGTAAACTATCAGTCAAATGGTTCATCTCTCCCCAGGGCCCCAAATCAAAATTGACAGAGCTCTCTCTCTTCCCGTGTGTCCTCTTGAATGAGTGCCATTTATATCAGCCCATCAATGGGGCAGGGACTCAACCTGAGTCACTCAACCTGGTTAAATCAAAGCCCTAATCTTAACAGGTAATTTAATCAAGGTCTCTCAACTGAATCCAATCTAATCAAAGGTATCACACCCAGAAGAACAGATTATTTTACAAACATAATCTTTCTCTTTTTTGGGATTCACAAATAATCTCAAATTGTCACACATACTCTTGAATATTTTTTGGCTATGTTGGCTTAGAGACAGAACATTTTCAGAAGCATGCTTAAAAATATGTTGGGTTGCTACTAATAAATTGAATATAGTTAAGGCAATGAAATTATTTTAAAATTAGTACCATTAGGTGGCAGCTTAATATTACATAATTACAAATACCATGAACTATGTCCTTCCCTCAGGATAGAACAAGTAAGAGAGAAGAACAGAGGGAAGGTTCTGAAGTCTACCCAAAAGTAGCATAAATATACACAATTTAAGCCCACTTATTGTAGCTATTAATTACTGTGATTGTTAAAATGCCATAAACCTTAAAACTAAGGCTTTTTAATCAAACTACATGTGCTATTTTAAGTCAAAAGAAACCAAACCTCTCAAAATAAATGTAAACTCACACTCCATGTATGAATTTTGGATTTTGGATTATCTAATTACTCAACAAATAAAACCCATAGATTTCGAACATTATATGTATTGTGGAATAAAAACATGATAAATCATTTGCTATGCCAAGGGGGAAAAAATGAAATAAAAAATCACAACCAAACCATAAAATATATGCAAATAACAACTTACAGGTGAGTTTCTGGAGGCTTCTTTCAGTTTTGTCATGGTGGTTTGAAATGTTCCAATTAGATCATGTGACCCATCATTGTCATAATCATAACACTCTACCTGGAATTAAGTATAATAAAAATATATAAAAATCAACACAATTTTGTTAAAAAGAATTGGCTGCAGTGTGACCTACCAAGAAATGCCCTTTTAATCTAAATAAGTGTAAATGTTTAATGTGCAGTCCTTCCTTAAAGAAGTGGGAACTAACTTCCTAGAGAAGCAATGTTGAAATACTTTCAAACCCCAATTATCCTTGCAATGGATAGATCACCGACAGATGAAAAACACTAATACTTTTTAAATTCCACATTAAGCAGTTTCAAGCTCCTCTATCTTGCCCTTTGTAAGTGCTGATAAAGGGGAAAACAGAATTTCACCTTCTTTCTCATCTGCTTCTTTACCTTGTTATGACTACATTAATGGCTAAGAGCCAGTATCTGGAGAAACAAAGGAAGTCAGTATCCTAGACAGCTAAAAATTACATAAGTAAATCCTAGAAAATTTAGAATTACGGAAAATATTTCATTAGCTGCAATCTGCTGAGGCTTGACTTGCATTAGGAGTTAGGTAAGATGAAATCAGATTTGCATTATTCTGGGGATCACAGCTCTTACAATGAAAAGGCAAATTACAAGGAAAGGCTATTTAATCCATTGCAGAAATATCTATAGCAGGTCATATTTACTCTATTTTCATGTAAGACAGGGTGAGTTCTAATCTTAGCTCTGGCTGTCATTAAATGCTCTCTCTCTCTCTGAAGGCAGGAAGAAAGAGGTGAGAGTATTTGACTTGCACATAGTTTTGAGCCAGGTTGGCAGATGTAGCCTAAGAGTAAATATTCACCAGAATACCCAAACATTCATTCCATCAGGAAAAATAAGGTGGTGTAAACTGTTAGCAAGCAGGGACTGAAGAGAAGCAGAAAACTGACCATAATTATTGTGAACATTCAATAATCAAATTTTTAATAGTGCTTTATAATTTCAAAACAAGATTATTTTATTTCCACAAACATTTATTATGTTCACAGTGCACATTCTCTGAATAGCTTTGTGAAGCAGACAGAGTAGGAATAATGTTACTATTATTCCCATTTTGCAGAACTAAATCTTAGAAGAATTAAATAAAAAGTCTTGAAAGACAGTATGTGCCTTATGTGGTAACCAACACAGTGAAAGTAAAGCTGTACTAAGAAGTTTTGAATTCTTCTAGATTCTGTGATTTAAAATAAAAGCCTGTAACTGAGAAGCAATTTGCATTTACCCCAGCCAAGCGATACCTCCACATTATCCTTCAGGAAGATACAGTAAAATATCGCCAAGATTAAATGCTCAAGATTTCTACATGGTCTGTGTTCACCTGTCAAAATGATTTTTTTCTTCGCATTTCTGTGAATTGAGTGCTTATCGTTTTTATTCAGGAAAACTTAAAATCAATCAATCAATAAATGAATTAAAGCAGGCCAGACATAGAATTGCAGTTTAGTGTAAGAGTAAGGTGTTTTTGTTTGTTTAAAGAAACGATTTACTGACCACTTCTGACAGTTTGATTCTTGCCCTCCATATTCTATATTCAGTTTTTTTTTTTGTTTTTTTTTTTTTTAAAGATTTAATTTATTTATTCATTTATCCCCCCCTTGCTGCTTGTGCTCGCTGGGTCAGCTAACCATGCCGTGCGGGCGGGCTTGCCTTCACCAGGAGGCCCTGGGAACCGAACCCGGGGCCTCCCATATGGTAAACGGGAGCCCTACTGATTGAGCCACAGCCGCTTCCTATATTCAGTTTTTAAAACAAGCTCTTTATCTGACTCTTTAAAGTGTCAGGGGAAAAGAAATTTATGATTTTAACAATTTTCCCCCAGAGGAAATTAATCTTTCCTGAACTATCTTACGATTTTAATAATTTCATATTTTTAATAGAGCTTTTTCAACTATGGAAAACAGAACTTTACATTTTAGATGTACATTCAGGGAATTCCAATTTACAATTAAGATAAGATCAATCTTTGATAAGGCCAAAATTGTATTTAAACAAAGCTTATAAAGGGCTAAAACTATTTATATGTTTAGACTGCCTAAAATTTCAGGAAATGTAAAATAAAAAAAAAACAACAAATTTTAGCTGAAATTTCAGATTACTTACTACAATAAATATATAGAAAATGTTCCCTTTTTCCCTCTTGCAGGTGAATGTTTGGTTCTTAAGAAAGAGGTGACATTAATAATGCTGAGGTAAATTCAGATACAGTTTGAAATAAGATGATGTAATGATCTGTGTCATTTAATCTCTTCTCAAGATCAAAGACAATTGGCTGTTTAAACAACAGTATCAGCCATGCTTGTGAAATTTAAATATATGCATATATACATATCTGTATATGTATATATGTAAAAAGACACACACCACACAATACTACATTCACTGAGGCATTCCCATTTTAGGCAAGATGGCGGCATGCAGGTTATTTCTCTGATTTACTTCATCTATGGAAATAATCCATGCTAGAGTGATAACACTGGCACATTCACATTGCAGCAAAGAAATCACCAATGATTCTGACTCTATTCTCTGCTCTGAAGTTCTTTACTACACCTCTAAGCAATTTCCATACTTCAAGAGGATAACAGATGTATGACTTTCCGATATTGCAAAGAAATACAGAATTAAAGAAATAAAGTCAGTGATGATATGGCAAACCAACTTCCATAGAGTTAAAAACAAACTGAGAAATTTTAAAAAATGGAACACATTAATCAGAGAAAACTCAGAAAATCTGTTTACTTACTATAATAAAATAGCCCTGTAAGCATGCCACTGAGAGCAAAAAGGTTTAAAGAACATTGTTTCATTGTTAACATATCATTATAAACAATCTAACAATTAGGGCTTAGGAATTTTTTTCCCAACTTTTCCTTCCTTCTTAGATCTAATGAAACTTTAATTTACTATTTTTTAACATAAAAAGCAAAAGTTCTTGATTTGGTATAACAATAAATGTAATTTTTAAAATTACTTTTCAACTATTTATCTTGTACCTAGATTTTCACTGCTGTTTGAAATCTCATACAAATCAAACTTAATTGATTTTTAATGTTCTCTGCAAACTTGGATTGATTTTTAATGTTCTCTGCAAACTGAAATCAAATTTTTATGGTAACATCTGCTTTTATCTGCAAGGGACACACCAAATGCAAAGAATATAGTTAAAAGTTCCTACTCACAGAATCTTATAAAAAGGAATCTTATAAAAAGGAAAAAAAAAATTAAATTGGGTATTTTACTTAAAAAATAAGAATCACAATGCTTAATTAAGCCCTAGGTCCATAAATTAGTCAAACATACCTACTCTTTCAACTTATTTTACTTACCAGAAGATATTTCTATTTTAGTATTCCTAGATATGAATAAAATTCAACCCTACAGATATCTTTTATACCTTATACTTTCTTTAAATACTATTATATTAATTTTATAAGATAGGTATCTGTATATGTGTGAGTACAATATAAATCATTTCAAATTACCTTGATGGTTTTGTCCATATCTCCATAGCACAGGGAGTTAAGAGAGATTTTAAAAGGCCTCCAAACAGGATTCAAGTTGTTTTTAACAACCTATAATGATGAAGGTTCAAGGCCAATTAGTAAAACATTCAGTTTATTAATGCCTTGCTCTTGCCTTTCCTAGTTTTTTTTTGCTGTACTCTCACCATTCAGCCTTCTTTACTTCATTCACTCAACTTTTTCAAAGAAAACTAGCTAGGACAATATTATGTGATAGTATATGAAAAATATGGTAGATTGTCCAGTTGTAGTACATTCTGAGGAAAGAAAAAAATTTATTTGGGCATTATATACATCCATTAAAAGATACAATTAAAAACTACAGAAGATTCCTGATTTTGCTGGAAACCAGGGCTTTCATTGCAGGACACAGAAGATTTGAACATGGAATGAGAAAGAGTGAGAAAAAACCTTGTTGTGTTGGACTAGAATTGAAAAAATAAGTCCAACTGCATAATTTTAAAATTTAAACACACGCGTGCACACACACACACACACACACATATACATATTCCCCCACTGTAGCCACTAAAAAAAAGTGATGACATCCCAGTGGCAATGAGCATATCTAGCATCTTAAAAGTCTTGGTGTCTAAATAGTCCCCCTCTAAATAGAACTGGGCTTCTTAAGAGAAGTGGCTCATTCCATATCTGGGACAGGGGAAGCAGAAGGTGAACTGAGAACATACTTTAGTAGCATGGAGTAAGAACTGAGAATATACTTTAGCATGGAGGAAGAAAATGTGTAAAAGAGCTCAAGAGCCATTTGTAGAAACTCCCCGTCTGATTTGGATTAATTGAGCAATAACAACAACAATAATAACAACAATGATTTCTAACACAATGAATAAAAGAAAAATGCATGTGACAGTGATACTGAAAATAAAGAGGGAAAGAGAGAAGAGATGAAAGGGAAATGGCTGCCAATATGTAAAAGGGATGAAAGGTTTAGGAAAAAAAAATCACTGTTTTACAGTCTTCAGTATAATAATTCAGGCAAGGATCATTAATGGATGCTAAAACCATTGGGTGAAATGTTGAAGAATAGGTTATTATCAGACTCACAAACCACTTAGTAATGACAAAGGGAAAAATGGGACTTTATAATGGAGAGATCTGGTGGTCACCAGCTTAACCATAGAGCTAAGCTTGGCATCAACGATACGGGGCCCCCTGATGATGCAGAGAACATGAAATAAAGAGTTCAGAATGTTGGACATTCTGGCTTTGATTATTCAAGAGAATCAATGGCTTGAAAATATAAGGAAGGTAGGGAGAACAGTCTATATTGGGAACATAATAGCCAAATACAACACTTGAACCTTGACTGGATCCTGGAAAAGCCAAACAAACAAAAGCATGGTAGCACTTTCTCATTAAAAAGAAAAGTGTGGGGAGTGGATGTAGCTCAATAACTGAGCACCTGCTTCCCATGTACGAGGTTCCCAGCACCTCCAAAAAGAAAAAAGTGAGCATGTCTTTGACTGTATATCCATCTGAACACAGGTTGTATGTAATTTTTTAAAAAAATCAGATAATTACAATTCCAAAGGAAAACTCGACCCTACTTTTCAAATTCAGATATTCACCTCTGTTCGATGAACCATTAGCCAGTTTCCATCAGATGACTGCTTGTGGAATTCCAGGTACGGATCTGACTTTCCAAATAGATCCTACATTTTGGAAAAAAAAAAAAAAAAAGGCAATTATTCTTCTCTGAAACCATGTGTAACCACATTTTACATATGTTAACAACTACCTGAAGTATGTATGGCTCCATAGTACAGACATATATTGGTATTAAGTACAAATCCCAATGCCTTCCTTACAAACTTAAAACTTGCTGAAGACTAAGGAGAACTATTAAGGCATTCACGACAAATGCTCATAATCCTGTGTAACACACCCTACTTCTCAAAAAGATGATGGTTTCAAAATATGATGATCCAAAGGACCTATAATCAATAATAATATGCTTTTGACTTATTTTCATTGCAAATGATATTTACAGAGATTCATGCACATCTGTGATAACACCATTAACAGCTTTCAAACACATAACACTGAATAGTTTTATATAAATAATATCCCAAACATTAGCCACACTAATTCTGTGAGGTATATAGAACAGTTAAAAGTGAAAAAATGGATTCAGGGTTAAAAGACATTCCCAAGATCACATATTTAATTAATTGATGAATCTGGGCTTGACTTCATATCTTACTCTTCTGCATCCAAGACCGTTTCACCAAGACCACGCATTTCTTTACACTCAGAAGGGAAGAGAGGTAGAGTATGTAGAGTATGTTACAGAAGTACCTCAAGGGCACAAACTACATCTTTTATTTCCTTTGTAATTCACCACAGAACCATTGTACAATGCTCAAGCACGGTGTGCGGACAAAAATAACCTTATCACCTTCCTCAACACACATACCTACACACACACACACAGATAAAATTCTGTGGATACAAAATTTGCTCACAGTGGTTAAACTGAGGTGCTGAGTTTACGGATGATTTTATTTTCTCATTTTTGTTCATCTTTATTTTGAAATTATATATTTTAGCATATATTACTTTTTATTTTTGAAAATGAAAGGACCATTGTTCATCCCACAGTAATATGGGCAAATTTTTAGTTCTGAATTAACTGCAGTATTAAATTAAGAATTTAGAAAATATTACTACCCTCCTTAGCACAAAGTTTAACATGAAGCAAGTAACATGCTTGGTATAGTCAAAAATATAAAACAGAAAAGTATATAGAACTTTTATATTTAATCTTATCTCTAAGAAGGATCTTTAGTAAATGTATTAAGATTGGTACTAAGATTTGGTAATAGATGGTGTTGATGGTAGCACAGTATTGTAAATGTAATTAATGCCCCAAATTGTACAATTAAAAATAATTGAAATGACCAATTTTATGTCATATACATGTTATCACATTAGATTTTTTTTTTTTTAATTAAAAACAAAGTATCACTGACTCTGACCTCCTGGATATGGTAAATGAAAACAGGAAGGTACAGAAACGTGTATATATAGTTTGCTACACTTATCTAAGGCTGAAGGTGGGAAAAACAAATCAAACAAACTTTAATTTTAAACAAGTAAAGGATTAAACCCCAAAATATAAATTTTAAAAGATTATTATTATGCACAGGAAGGAAGACAAAAAAAGGGTAGAGTAGACAGGGAAAGAAGCTACATTTCTTTTTTTTTTCCCCTGGCTCTACAAATATATAGATCTATCTTTAGAAACATGTAAATCCTTTAGATGATTATTTAAAAAAAGTAAATCAAGATGATTAAAAAAAAATTCCTATGTATCAAAAACAAATGAAACTATATATCAAGGTGACAGAATAACCACAAAAAGAATAATTATTTCTTTAAAATATAAGAACTTGACTGTGCAACCCAAGTAGAATATACCCTAAGGACAAAAAGAACTAAAAGACAGATCAAACTGTTTTCAGTAAAAATACTGTTTTTAATAACAATATTTATATTATATTCTGAAACTACTATATATTGTGCATGATAAAACAGGTAAGTAATGATGTTATCTTTAAGAACCCAGACTTTCAGCATAAGAGGAAAGAGGTACATCTATAAAATTAAAGATGTAAAGCCCTGTAAAATAGTCTATTTGAAAACAGTTGTGTAAATTCATGATTTAGTTTTTCTTAAAAAAGAAAACAACAGTATATCCTGTTATTAGTCCACTAAAGACCCCTAAAAACAATGAGCAACAATAACCAACATGCAATGAGCACCCAGAAACAGCCTGTGGCCTCTAAAAACCAATCCCACCTAAAATGATGTAAGGCTCCTTTTAATCTGCCGCCCCAGACAGGGGAGAAAGGGGCGTGTAATTTCATCAGTCTCTCTGGGCAACTACAATCTAGACCTGAACGGCTTGGATTATTACACGTAGCTGTGTAGCTGTGACTCTGTCTGGACCCCTGGGAAAAGAGAAAGTTGGAAGAAGCTTCATTGGTCTCTGGGGCAATGCAGGCAGCTTGAGCCTCCACAGCTTACAGCACCAACTACATCCTTGGCTCCTACTACACAAACAGCAAGGGAGAAAGGGCAAGAAAGCCCTAAACTCAAGAGAGAAACTACACCCAGAATAAATACTCTAGTAAGCCAGATGCCAAGACACTATCAAAAAATTACAATCCACACCAAAAAACAGGAAGATATGGCCCAGTTAAAGGAAAAAGATAAGCCTCCAGATGACACAAAGGAGTTGAGACAACTAATCATAAGTGTCCAAACAAATTTCCTTAATAAATTCAATGAGATGGCTAAAGAAATTAAGGATATTAAGAAGACATTGGATGAGCACAAAGAAGAATTTGAAAGCATACATAGAAAAATAGCAGATCTTAAGGGAATGAGAGGCACAATAAATGAAACTAAAAATACACTGGAACCATATAATAGGAGATTTAAGGAGGCAGAAGAAAGGATGGGTGAGTTTGAAGAAATGGCCTCTAAAAGTGAACATATGAAAGAACAGATGAAGAAAAGAATCGAAAAAATTGAACTAGGTCTCAGAGAACTAAACAACAGCAAGAGACGTGCAAACATATGTATCATGGGTGTCCCAGAAGGAGAAGAGAAGGGAAAGGGGGCAGAAGGAATATGTGAAGAAATAATGGTAGAAAATTTCCCAACCTTATTGAAGGACATAGATAACCATGTCCAAGAAGCACAACATACTCCAATCTGAATAAATCCAAACAGACTAACTCCGAGACACATACTAATCAGAATGTCAAATGCCAAAGACAAAGAGAATTCTGAGAGAAGCAAGAGAAAAGCAATGTATAACATATAAGGCACTGAGGGATTACTACCAAGCACTGGCTGGTGATACAACTGGAAAAGACCTTGAATAAAAGGGAGAAAAGGTAAAGACAAATGAGTTTATATGGCTCAGAGACTTCAAAGTGAGTCGGGAGGTCACAAGAAAGGTAACACTTATGCACATCTCAGCAAGATCTCATAGATGGCCAAAGTAGATACTATCCCAAACAGTGGGGTTCCTGAGGGCTCCAGAGAAACTCAGGTCCTATGGTCATGGCAGATAGCTCTGGAGTTTGGTCCCTTGCCAGTGGGCCCTACTTTGGAGATTGCACTCCTGAGTGTGACACAGTTGGACTCAGATGTGACTTCTCTATATATGCCTCTTCTGTCCCTTTTATTTGAACCTATACTTGGTACTGGAGTTGGTAGGTTTAAGTCCAAGAGACTTGAATCTCTGGGCTGTCGATGTACCAGCTGGGCTCTGATCCTCAGCGGACTTGCAACACCTACTCTCTCCAGTTCATTGGACTCACCCAGGACAACTAACAAGAAGGTGAGGGTGAACAATCACCACACCAAGGAACCAAGGGAGTCTACAACTGCAAGCAAGAAAGTCCCATCCATCAGCCATATGGGATCAAAGCCCTCTCTCAATTAGAGGTGGAGTGGCCATCACTATCCCAGAATCCTCAGGATTGGGGAATAAAATATGGACTAGAGCAGACTTACTGGTATTCTACTATAGACTTATTGTGATTCTAGCAATGGAAGAAATTATATCATTGATGTGGAGACAATGGCCACTGGAGGTACTGAAGTCACGGAGAGGGAAAAAGAAGTGTAATATGGGGGCATTTTCAGGACTTGGAATTGACCTGAATGACATTGCAATGACAGATACAGGCCATTATATATCCTACCATAACCTACAGAATTGAGTAGGAGAGAGTGTAAACTACAATGTAAACTATAATCCATGCTTAGTGGCAACACTCCAAAATATGTTCATAAATTGCAATGAATGTACCACACTAATGAAAGAAGTTGTTAATGTGGGGAAAAGTGGGAGGTGTGGGGAGTGGGACATATGGGAATCCCTTATATTTTTTTATGTAACATTTTATGTAATCTAAGTATCTTTTAAAAATAAATAAAAACTATATTTAAAAAAAAAAAAAAAAAACATAAGGGATACCCAATAAGATTAAGTGCTGATTTCTCATCAGAAACCATGGAGGCAAGAAGACAGGGGTGTGACATATTTAAGATACTGCAGGAGAAAAACTCCCAGCCAAGAATCTTATATCCGGCAAGACTGTCTTTCAAAAATGAGGGCGAGTTTAGAATATTCACAGATACACAGAAACTGAGAGAGTGTGTAACCAAGATACAGGCTTTCCAAGAAATACTAAAGGCTGTGCTACAGCCTGAAAAGTCAGGAAAGGCCTGGAAGAGAGTCTACAAATGAAGATTATATCAATAAAAGTAACTAAAAGTGTCAAAAGAGTGGTGAAAATAAAATATGACAGATAAAACTCAAATATTCAGGAATAAACTTAACCAACGATGTAAAGCATTTGTATTCAGAAAACTACAAATCATTGTTAAAAGAAATTTCAAAAAGATCTGAATAATTGGAAGAACATTCCATGCTCATGGATTGGAAGACTAAATATCATTAAGATGTCAATTCTACTCAAATTGATATACAGATTCAATGCAATCCTGATAAAAATTCCACCAGCATTTTTTAAATAAATAGAAATTACAATTATCAAATTTATTTGGAAGGGTAAGAGGTCCTGAATAGCCAGAAACATCTAAAAAGGAAAAGCGAAGTTGGAGGACTCTCATTTCCAGACTTCAAATCATATTACCTAGCTATAATGGTAAAAACAGCATGGTACTAGCATAAAGACAGACACACAGACCAATGGAACCGAACTGATGGTTCAGAAACAGACCCTCACATCTATGGTCAAGTGATTTTTGACCAGCCTGTCAAACCCACCCAGCTCGGGCAGAACAGTCTATTCAACAAATGGTGCTGAGAAAACTGGATATCCATAGCCAAAACAAGGAAAGAGGACCCCTATCTCACACCTTATAAAAAAATTAAATCAAAATGGATCAAAAATCTAAATATAAAAGCAAGAACCATAAAGCTTCTAGAAGAAAATGTAGGAAAATATCTTCAAGAACTGGTGGTAGGTGGTAGGTTCTTAAAGAAGATAAGAGAAGGACTGAGATGGACTACTGATATTTAATGTATGTAGAAGTTTTAATTAACTTTACTGTAAAAGTGTGAAAATGTACAGAGTTGATGGTAACACATTACAGTGAGTAACAGCTGGTTTATAAATGGGGATGTGGCTGAAAATGGTATCTAGGGATGTAAATACCAATTGACAGAAAGGTAGAGAATAATCTAGGGACTGGATAGCACAGTAAACCCAGAGATGGATGAGAATTGGGGTTGATGGTACAGATGCAAGAGTGTCCTTTGTGAACTAGAGCAGGTGTACATCATTATTGCAGGGTGGTGGGAATGTGGAGAAGCATGGGAAAAATACAACTGGAGTGACCTATGGACTGTGGTTAACAGTAATAATTAATATTCATGCATCTATGCCCAAGATATACTGTGTTGATAATGGGGGAGTATGGAAAAGGTGTGCCAAATGTACACTGCGGACCTGGTAATAATCTGATGATATTAGCTCATAATCTGTAACAAATGTTCCACCACGGTGTGGTGTGTTGATAGAGGGGCATGCTTGTATGGGAATTCTGCACATGTACATGATTGTTTTGTAAGTTTACAATTTCTGTCATAAAAATATATTTAAAAAATAATAATAGGGTGGATTGGGGGGAAAATACACTAAATGTAAGATAAGGACTATAGTTAGTAGTAAGATTTTGACAATATTCTTTCATAATTTGTAACAAATGTCTCACAACAATGCAAGGTGTTGGTGGTGGACACATTTGCTTTGTAAGTTCACAATATTTACTATATACTTATTGTTTATGTATGTTCATGTAAAATGATATAAATAATAATAATAGGGTGGGTTGGGGGAAAAATACTTTCGTTAGTAGTAATATTTTGAGGATGCTCTTTAATCATTAGTTAAAAACGTTTCACAACAATGCAAGGTATTGATGGTAGAGTGAGGTATGAGAGTCCTGTATGATGTTATGTATGTTTATTTTGTAAGTTCACAACTATTACTATACACTTATTGTTTATGTATATTTATGTATGAGTGATATACTTGAATAAAAAAAAAAATTGATGTAAAGCAAAATGTGTCATCTTTGTTGAAAACTGTATAGTTTACCCACCTTATTATCCAGTTTTCTTGCTTCCATTTCAAACAAGACCACTCTGTTATCCTTTATTTCTTCAGCTGAAATCTATATGTAGATAAGGTAAGTGAAAGAAAATATGTTTTAGGGATTCTGATATACTTATGAAGTACTTTCTGATTTATTTAATTTAATAGTACTGATTTGTTTACTAGTATATAAAGTCTATCCTAATATAAATGAATTCTACAATGTTTAAAGAAAATGGTACCATTAAGAAAAACATATTTTTATTAAAGCAGTTACATATTTATAGAAACATGATGCAGAAAGTACAGACTTCCCATATACACTCCCCTCACATATAGTTTTCCCTATTATTAACATTGTGCTTTAGTATGCTACCCTTGTTAGAATTCATGAAACAGTATTATTACAATTATGCTATCTACTTTAGTTGATACATAATGTCTTGTACAGTTCTACAGGATTTTGTGCTTGCATATGTGGTAACTTATATGCAGCCTAAAATTTCCCTTTTTGGTCCTTTTCAAATATACAATTCAGTGTTCTTAATTATATACACAAAGTTGTACCTCCATCCCTATCATCCATTGCCAAAACTTTTCCATTATCCCAAAAAGAAAACTCCCCATTCCCCTGCCCCCACTCAACCCTTGGTAACCTGTATTGTAGTTTTTCACTTTATGAATATATATATTCTTCTTATTTCATGTAAGTTATTGATGTTTTGTTTCTGATTTATTTCACTCAACATGTCTTCAAGGTTCATCCATATTGTAGCATGTTATCATTATTTTTTCATAGGGAAATACTTTCCCATAATATACCAAATTTGCATTATGCAAATTCCTTTCTCTTTAATAGTGAAACCTTCAGTGTCTCTTGAATTTCCTCTGGGCTATTGGTATTTTTTGTTAAACGACACCTTCCAACTAGTACCGTGAACATCCCCACAGGTTATAGGGGCATCTAGCATATGGCTGCAAAAATAGAACTTAAATCCATCCATGTTTTTCCCAACACCCAGTATTTCTACGTTAAGAAAATAAACCACTATTATCTTAGTATCACACATAGCAAATAGAATGTTGAACAATCCAGCATGATTTAAGAAAATATAAGCTATTAACAGAGGTTTTTCAAAAGGAAAAAATAAAGGCCCAAAATCAAATTCCTCAGGTAGTATTCTGCAAACAAAGATACAAGCCAAGCAGCACTCACACCAGGCCTGATGGGACAGTGTTCAATATGGAGAACACAAAGCGACTGACCAGCTACAGGGGTGCAGGTCTTGCATTATCATTTGCTTTCTACAACAGCACGTAGAAATCTAGCAGGACTGGCTATCAGATTCTGGGAAATGGATCCTCACTCTTTGGCTGTGGACCACTAAAGTGTAGGATTAGGGAGCAACAATCTCTTCTCTGGTGTGATCCAGGGCAGACACACAAGCCTTGAAGTTTCAACCATATATCTTGGCAAGGAAGTAGCAAGATTCACCTTGTCAGCATCAGCCCTGCCCTGGCATAATATGTAAGCCAATTTGGGGGGCTGAATTCCAAGCCTAGTTGTTGACCAGTAAACTTGGGCTACACCTAGTTTCCATTGAACTCTGAAGGTAATGAACTCTTTATCTGGGAGGCCAGCTTGCAGTCAATCAGTCTTAGGCAAGTTAATTCTTAATACTCAGTCCACCTCCAAAAGATGTCCTCTAAACCTATGGCATGTCCCACTATGTTAGCAACTTCCACTCTTTCAATCTATAGAGACAGTGAAGCTCATTGGGTTTCTATGAGAAACCCTAAACAATGGTTCTTATTAGCAGGTGGCTAATCCTAATGTGCAGATCCCATTCTCCCAAGGTAGAAATGGTACTGTCGTTTAAGAATAGCTTGGGAAGAGTTCACTGACAAGTCCAGAAAGTGCAACAGGGCTGGCGTTCATGGGTGCAGCTCTAAGGTCAAGCAAAGGTTAACTAAGGCTTGTAACAGTGCTCCCAAGCCCAAATTCCTTTTTTAAATGTCGTTGGTCAAATTGGATTTTCCCCATTCCCAGTGAAAAATCAAAACACTGAACAAAGACTTCTCCCAAGAACTTTGCAAGTATTGAAGTAATAAGAAGTGCTCTTTCTGAAAATGGTGAGCTCAGGTTGTAGAATAACTGATTTCAGTATAATTTCTAAAATAGTCATGATTTGTTAATCCCTTTCATTTCCTATGAAAAAGGAAATTTTAATTTATGGTTAGGATTGGAAGCTTTACGCCTTGTGTAAAAAGGGGTGTCCTGGGACATTTGGTCTATGTCTGGTCTCCTAAACTGCTTGAGGATGAGGGCCTTATCAAAGCAGATACTTCATAAAAATTGATTGATTAAAAAAAAAAATCAAAGAACTGAAAGATTGAAGATTCTCTGCACAGGACTGCTATCTTAATACTAGCCAGAGCTCTCCAAACATTAAGAAGTGTGAATAAATCATACCTTGAAGCCTCTTTAAAATTTGAAATATCACATCACTGTTTTTCATCCAACATAGGTGAAATACTTATTGTACTTAAAAACACATTCCAGGCAGTCACAGCCCCAAGAGCAATAGAGAGAACTACTAATAATATTCTTTGCTCCTTGAAAGTCAACACCCCCAACAGACTGAACATTCTTATGCCTTAGGAGTCTAAAATAGAACAAAACAGATGCTCAAAGAAATGTGTTTGTTAATTGCAATAACTCTCAAATGTGGACCTTCTGGGGAGCCAGCCTTCCATTCTCAGACAAACTACTGCTCCAGGCAGTGGTTATATGGATAGAAACTCTAGAAGAAAAACATTTAATAGCTTGGCATTATATGATTTTCAATCTAAAATATGATAAAGCATCTATTCATTTGTCTATGGCCAGTAATCAGCAATGGAAAATTTGAGCAGGGAGATGGGCAGCAGAGCGTAAGCATGGAAAAGATAGTTGAAAGTTTAGCAGAATCAATGGCCATGTCATAATATATTATCGTTTTGGAATAAAAACCACTATAGAAAGTTTCTGTTATGTTGACGGGACTGTCTGCTAGATAGGGAACCATTCTGATTCACTCAGATTATTAAGCAGTTTTTCTCTAATTTGGAGATTTAAGTTTCCACGGTGAGGAGGCAAGCATCACCAAGGTGCACTTGGCCTCTACGGACAACTTAAAAAGTGGCAAGAAAGTTTCTCCTTCTGATGTCTTTGGCACAACACATATCCCATTTGTGATCACTATTAAGGAAGGTAGAGGGAATGCAATATTTGGGGTCAAATGCTAACACATGGTTGTGGAATAGTTGTCTGATATACACAGTTTCAGCACGTCCTATTATTCTTACCGTAATGCTCCCTTTCCCTGCAGGTCTGCCATTTTTAAGCACCAGTGGTCGAGTTAGCTTCTTACTGGAAACAATCTGTTAAAATTAGAAAATGATACAAAGGGCTATTTCACTTCAACATATGAATTTTTAAACTGAATGGTTTCCCAAAAAGGTTGACTATAAAGTTCACTTAAAGTCATTAAAAATGGAAACATGAAGACCATTCCTTAAAGATGTAGATATTATAAAAACATTTAAAATGAATCAACACATTAAAAACCCATTGGAAGAGATTTCCAAGGAGCCTACACTGGCAGCTATAATCTCCACACCCACTAGTTTCTTTACCAAATATTTCAAAGCTTAACATCTTCCTCATAATGGAAAAAGAGGGCCAGATTCTCATACATACACAAATCACTAAGCTGAAACCCCTGTAGATAAACAGTGGGTCTCAGAACACTCAATAAATGGGATCAGTCAATTGTTTTAACTGATACACACCTTTAGTATTCAATACTCACAAAATATCATTTTGACTAAAATAATACAATAGGCCTATATACTTTCAAACAGATGTATGTCTCAACAGAATTGGTTCTTTTTGCTACACTGATATTTAAAAAAAAAAAAAAACTCCACTAATTTTCTCTTTGATAGAATTTATCAAAATTTTAGAAAACCGGTCAGTTTCATATTGTCCTTGAGACTTAAAAAAAAATCATGATTTCCAAACACTTCAACCCTGAAAAAATAAACTCATAAAAGACAAATCTTAGAAACAATGCATTTCTCCCATTGAAAAAACATGACTCCTCCCTTCCACAAGCCTTCCCCAACCTATACAAATGATCATGATCACTACTTCTAAGTCAGACTCCAAGCTAGGGGCAAACTAGTGAACCAATAGATACACTCCTCTGCTGCCCAAGCTTGTCATACACTGGGAAGACAGATAATTAAGCAACTACAATAAAGTATAATGAGTATTAAGACAGAAGCAGTATGGAGTGTCCAATGAGCAAAGGGGAGGCACTTCAAACAAGTCTTAGAGGGTCAGAGAAGGCTTACCAGGGAAAGTAAGGTTTAAACTGATATGCTTAAAGGTTGAAGAGAAGCAAGCCAGCTAAGGAGGAGAGGGGAAAATCAGGGTCAAGACATACAAATCATGGGGAGCATGTGTTGCTCAAGTGGTTGAGTACCTGCTTCCCATGTATGAGGTCCCAGGTTCAATCCCTGGTACCTCCTAAAAACAAACAAGCAAACAAACAAATGAAAAAATCAACTCTCATTAGGAAGTGGATGTAGCTTAGTGGTTGAGCCCTGCTTCCCAAGTACGAGGTCCTGGGTTCAATCCCTGGTACCTCCTAAAAAAAAAAAAGACATTCAAGTCATGCTAATTGGAACCTCAGAGATGTTGCTATTACTCTGATAACATTTATAACTTGAATATAACAAAATTGGACTGAACTATATAAACAGCACACAAAGTAGGTAAAGCAACAGTACTATTTATTCAGACATCTAAGGAGACACCCCAACTCAGAAAGAATTAACAGACTTTGCCTGAAACACACGTTCCCTACCCTTATGGAAAATAAGACAAATTCTATAATGTTCAAGTCAACTATACTAATGCATGAACTTGGTCTTTAAAGGTATTACATAATCTTCAATTTTAAACATTAAACTAATGAACACTTATCAACAACATTCAATTCTGTGGTTAAAAATTTAGACCAAACAGAGTATAGTAGCTATTTATACTCACTTGTCCCAGGGTACATTCAAATTCTCCTAAGAAGTCATCATCGCTCAGTTCAACAGTTTTGTTGTCGATGTCATAAATCCCAAATTTCAATTTCTGAACTACTTCAAAGTAGTAATCAATAATAAATGTCTTGGAAAATTTGGGACTCAAGCAATTCTTAATCCTTTCTGTGCGCTCAACCTATACCCACCCCCCAAAACAAAAACAATGTCTTGAGATGAAAGGCGTACTTGGATTTTTAACATCTTTATGCACTAAACACAATTAAATATAGGCATGACAACAAAAGGAAGTTTCTACATGTGTATGAAAAATTCTACAATCAAGGGCAAACTTGCTCCCAAAACTGCATTAACAGCATTTACAGTGAGCTGGTTTTATTATTTTTAAAATTTTAAATAAACTCTTTACATTGTCAAAAAGGCAATACAGATTACTTCTCACTTAGAGTATTTAACATTACCTCATACCAGTGTTGACCACTCGTATTCAAAAATAACACACACAAAGGGTCCGACTTTGACCCTACATCTTTATCCAAAAGATTGTCACAGGAAATATTCAGCTCCACCTTTGTCACACACTGGGCAGCCATCTCTTGAGCTGTGAGAAAAGGAAATGAAATGAAAAGGCCAATGAAATGGTGCCTTTTAGAAGCACACTCATTCTTAATGGAATTAGCTGAACTCTTAACCCATGATTCCTAAGACAAACTGTCAGAAAAGGATCACAGAATGAAGTTGCAGGAATGAGACTGTTAAACATGTGCCTCCAGGGTGTCTATTACCCTATCCCAGTGATACTGCTTCAGCAAGATTCTCTTGTTGGGATAAAACTCATTAACTCTACAAGAATAAAATGCAGCTTTTAAGATGGCAAAAAAGACATACTAATCTTCTTTTCACCTTACTATAAATTTTAACATTCAGAAAAGGTCCAAGCATCATACTGATCCTGCACTTAAAGGTAGGTATAGTATACTGCTACAAAACAAAACAGATTAAACTATAACCTTAATTTTATTTTTATTTGTTTATTTAACAAGATACTGAGTGAGATATGTTCTGTTATCAAAGAATTTTGGCTGAGACCAAGATCCGGGGGAGAGGGAAAGTACCCCAAATACCTCCCACATTATACAAAAGTGGTTCTCAGTCTTGGCTGCTCATTGGAATCACCTGGGTAATGTTACAAGCTACTGACGTCGGGGTCCCATATCACTTAGGGTGCAACCTGGGTACTGGCAACCCAGATAATTCTAACTAATGTGTAGGCAAGGTTGAGGAACCACCATTCTACATAAAGCATCCAGCAAATAGGTGTGTGCCATCTTCCCTCATCACTTGCTAGAAAACACCAGAATTCGTCTAATAGCCACTGCCTCTCTCTTCTCCAACTTCCACTCAATACATGAAGAGGGCTGGTGCAAAGGCAGAAGACTTGAGTACGGATGCAGTGTTGAGAATGTGCTGCTTTTCCTCCCAGAACCCCAGAAAAGAAAGGGACTGCAGATGTTACCAAGAAGAGCAAAAAATAATGGGTTCCCTAGCTGAAACTCCACTCAGCAAGCTGTCGAGAGTGAAGTGTATGATGATGGTGGTAGGGCAGGTTCTGGAAGTGGGAAGGTACCTCCTCCCCAAAGCTGCTGGCAAACATCCTTAGACTGTGGAGCATTTAATGTCCTTTGCCCTCCACTTTGAGATGTAGCTGAAATTCTGGGACAAGAGGAACAAATTTACTTATCATCCAGAGTCTGATCCTCTCTTATCTATTCCATATTCATATTTTTCATTATTCCATTCCATGATGATTTCCCTGATTATCCCAATCCATACCAATCGCTCCTTTCAATTCCTGTTACATTAATAGTAGCACATTATTAAAATACAGCGACAAGGTCAAATTTGGAGTAATGCATACCTGGGTCGAATCCTATCTCCGGTGTTAGCTGTGTGACCATATAAGTTCCTTGGCCTAGATTTCCTCATCAGTAAAAATGGATATACTATGAGGAAACTTATAAATCTGGTATGTGCCATGTGCCTGATATCTTGCTTCTCATGTCTAACACAGAATCTATAGAGTAAATGCTAGTTGCATAATTTTTTTCTTTCATATCAGGTAGTTCAGACCATTGCAATCACCAGTACTAAAGATAATGCAGTACCCTGTGGATGGACTTAAAATCAGAGTGGACAGAAAATCAGGTTTTAGCTCATCCACTGCAGATGAGCAGCTGATGCACATTGTACTTAAGCTCATGGGAAGAGTGTCAAAACCAGGCCAGCAGGCTGGTTGTGTGTTCCCAGAGAATGTAACTGTGATTCCATTTGAAGTTAACCACTCTGGGAACTTGGAAAGGGTATGAGGACAATCACTAATGTATAGTCTGTCCCAAGGAATCAAGAATGAATGGGGAATGCTAAAGCTCCTAAAGAACAAGTAGAAGAATTTGCTATCAGCAAACAGGAAAGTCCTCCACTTTCCAAGGTTGGAGAGAATTCAAGAAAGAATACAGACAGATATTATCTGCTCACACAAGAGCTACAAAAAAACAACATACCAGGTAAACTTGATTATTTAGCAAATTGATGACAATCACATTACTGCATTGCTGCCTGGAAACAAATTTCCTCTATTAGCAGCATTCCCGCATGAAAATGACTCCGGCTGCAGCCTCACTTTTAGAAACCCACTATGGCTGGATGGTTGATGTAAGAAATTACATCAGCACTCGAGTGTGGAACCTTGTTAACAGCAACATTCATGAGGATGCTCCTTTCATTTCCTTTCTGTGTAATAATACAATTTTTCCAATTTTTGAAAGGGCAACAGGGTACCTTGCCCACAAATTATGAAGAGAGAAAATAAAACAAATGTTTGATTGGGGATAGAAAACAGGAGATGGCTGAGATAAGTATTCAGGCTAAGTTACACAGGTAGGAATGCATGTGCAACTAAAGAGTGAATCTATGTATTTTACTTCCCAGAGAGGAAGAAGATAGAGAGGAAAGACGGAAACGGCCCCCGTGGATTAGAAAAGAGCTTCCCTACTTATTGAAGAATCATTTGGTTCAAATTCCTCTTCTGAAAGGCAAATAACCCCTAGAAATACTAAACACACCATCAACGATTTTCCCAGTCACCCTAACTTTCATGAACCAACATAATAACACAGGTAAGTTCAAAGGAATTAAAAATTAAGACCTAACATTTGCAGCAGGGCCCCTTGTGTTAAATTTAAAGCATATGGTCAACTCCCATACTTTTACTGAAAATGCTGAAGTCTTTTCCCCCATCTCCCTGTAGATCTGCTCCTTAGACCTATTCAGTAAAGCTGACTTGTATTCTGCCTACTACAACCCCAGGTCTCTCTCAAACAGAGAGAACCTTCCCCACAACCACAGTCACAACCTAATTCAGATCGTCCTCTGCCCACTGACATCCTCTCTCCATTTACCTCATGATTTTATCACTCCTGACTTAAAATTAAAAAATTAAAAAAATCATTAATGGCTGCCCTGTGCCTACCCTGGTCTCATTATTTAAACCTGGAATCCATGGCTCTGTTCACATCTGCCCCAGCCTACCTCTGCCCATCTAAGTTCTTCAAGATCCACTTCAAATGACACTTCCACCATAAAGCTTTTGCTGATATCTGCCCCTCTCCCACGAATGCAGTTAAGGTATTGAGCGTGATTTCCTTCCACTATTGTTACTTGTATGCATGGCTCATTGCCCCTTCTATGTACTGTGAGCTGACTGCAGGGAACATGTTTAACCTGAAACAACACATCTGGCACAAGTTAGTAGTAGAAAGGGCAATAACTTCAGAATCGGTGTGCATAGTTCAAATGTCTTTGGGGTGGCGCCTTTGCCAATTTCTCTCTCTGAACTTCAATTTTCTCATTTATAACATGGGGATAAAAAGTGCCTAACATTTGTAGGTTTGTAGTGTGCTTAGCATTTGACTCCATGACTCCATGAACTGCAGCAATTATTTTAACTACTCAAATATTTTAACTGCCTCAGCATAGATGCCTTAGTATAATATAGTAAAAGATAAAGCAGTCTTCTCATCCTCATTTATGAAGAGTTACTTGGAATAAGAATACAAGAATCTCAGGGATTTATACAAAATTAATTAAGTAGTCAGCCTTGGCTATAGATAAGTGCTAATTTTCTTAAATACTTGCTGAAGGGTTTGCTTATCTGAGCTGCTGTTCCATCCTTTGTGCATGGAGGAGAGGAACCAGGAACAGTGCCAGTACTTATTGTACTAAAACAATTGAGAGGAAGAAGTCAGGGCCACCCACCAATGCCTTACATAAACTTTTTTGAAGAGGATGGCCTATATAAAAAACTCTTCAAACATTCCTTCTGGCTCCAAGACCATGATTGGCTAACTGCTATTCTACAGAGTATCCTGCAATGCCCCTAACCAAAAGCTAGAGTAACCTTAGAATGGGGCCTGGCAACATCAGCAGTAAACACCCGACAGCAGTATTTCTTAAACCAGGGGTTCTTAACCTTTTTTGTTCCACAGACCCCTGTGCCAGTCAGGTGAAAACCACGGACCCCTTCTCAGAATGTAGGGGTAGATAGTTTTATGACACTCGACATCAGCATGTCTTTAAATTAAATTTTGGGATTATTCAAAATTACATTTTACAACTTTCCCATAATTTCAATACCTGATAACCCAACATGGTTCAACATCTGTTCAAATGGTCATTCGGCAAATAATTAGAAATTTGAGTTTTCCCACAGCTTCAAAAAACCACCTCCAACATCCTCACCAACCTTTTTGCAGGCAGTTATCCACTGCACTCAGAACATGCTACATGAAAATAAAAATCATAGTAAGTCCACACTATACTGTATATTATTTATTTATTTATTTATTTTATTATTATTATTTTTTTTAAAGATTTTATTTTTATTTATTCATTTATACCCCCCCTTGCTGCTTGTGCTCGCTGGGTCAGCTAACCACGCCGCGCGGGCGGGCTTGCCTTCACCAGGAGGCCCCGGGAACCGAACCCGGGGCCTCCCATATGGTAAACGGGAGCCCTACTGATTGAGCCACAGCCGCTTCCCTACTGTATATTATTTAGAAAACATATCACACCTGCACCAACACGTCCCCACAAGAATGTTTTTAAATGAATAAAATAAAATTACAAAGGAAATCAGTTACATATATTGAAATACAGTTACTAAAACAAAAAATATATGATGTTATACCATACAAACGTGCTTCTTTCTTAACACATTAAATAATAATCCAATACATCAAAAATATAGGAAAGTTAGTTAGATTTTATTTTTTAAAGACATATCAATGTGCAGATTGTTGTTTATCTTGAATAAGAACATTAAACTATGGTGTAGTATTTTACAAGGCAACACGCATATCATGTTGGACATCTAATTGAGTTGATTTTTTTCTTTTTTTTTTTTCTCCCCACCCCTTGTTGTTTGCACTTGCTGTCTGCTCTATGTTTCCATTCGCTGTGTGTTCTTTCTGTGTCTGCTTGTCTTTTCTTCTTGTCTTTCTTTTAGGAGGAACCAGGAACCAATCCCATGATGTGGGACAGAGGCATTCCATTGTTTGAGCCACCTCATATCCCTGGTCTGAGTCCCTCACTGTCTCTCCTCTGAGTCTCTTTTTGTTGTGTCATCTTGCTGTGCCAGCTCTCCACGGCATGGGCCGTCAGCTCTCCACAGTGTGGGCCGTCAGCTCTCCACGGTGCGGGGCAGCTTGCCTCCAATAGGAGGCCCTGGGAATCGAACCTGGGGCCTCCCATATGACAGACTGGAGCCCAATTGCTTGAGCCACATCCGCTTCCCTGATATTTTTCAATTCAAGCTCAGACTCCCTGAAATCTTTAACAGATCATTATTAATTTTTAAGACTACACATAGTTTCTGCTAGGAAAAAAAGTTTCTTACAAAGGCTAACCTGCTTACCCCAGGTCACCAAGCTAATAAGTGGCAGGCTTGTTCTCCCAACACCAAATGCCTTAAGAGCACGAAAGCCTCAAATTAATAGTAATGTAGTATAACAACAATATTCTCTAATGGCTTTTTTTTTTAAAAAGGCTTTATTTTGTTTTATTTCTTCCCCCCCTTGTTGTTTTTACACTATCTGCTGTCTGTATTCTTCTGTGTATGCTTGTCTTCTCCTTAGGTGGCACTGGGAACTGATCCTGGGACCTTCCAGAGTGGGAGAGAGGCACTCAATCTCTTGCGCCACCTTAGCTCCCGGGTATGCTGCATCTCTTATTTTCTCTCCTTTGTGTCTTTGTTGCATCATCTTGCTGTGCCAGCTTTCTGCACAGGCCAGCACTTCTGCGTGGGCAAGCACTCCACGTGGGCCAGCTTGCCTTTTTTTTCCACCAGGAGGCCCTGGGAATTGAACCCTGGACCTCCTACATGGTAGGCGGGAGTCCAATCGCTTGAGCCACATCCGTTTCCCTCTAATGGCTTTTTAATAAATACATCAGCTGTAATATTCAGCCTGATAAATTAATGAAGAAATCTGATCAGGCCTGAGAAGAGATGGGTTATATCCACAGCTAAGCTCAGCAATAAAGTGAACCTAGAGGAGAAAGCAGAAATCGGCCGCCATTTTATGGCAGGAATCCAAGATCACCAGAAGCCAACTTTTGGTGAGAAAGCATCTCTGATGATGCCTGTATATGGACATTTTCACAGCCTGGGAACTATAAGTTTTTACCCTAATAAATTCCTTTTACAAAAACCAACCCATTTCTGGTATATTGCATTGGCAGCCTTAAGCAAACTAAACAGGATCCAATATTAGAGGAGAAAATGCCCAAAGGGACATTATTGGGACTACTGAAAAAAATTGGAATATGGACTGTATGCTTTATGTCAATGTTAAATTCCTTGAACTTGATAATGGTACTTAAAGCAGTTACATAATTGAGTGCCCTTGTTCTCAGGAAATGTACATTGTGGGGACCCAGGGCCCACCCCCAAGTCTTCAGCACATAGCCATCTGTGTGACCTAGATATAAGTGAAAGGTTAACAACCCTCCCCAAAGAGGAAAGAAGGCATAGATGGCATCATAAACTATAATCTCCCCAAAGCAGCTAATGTCCTTGGTAAACTCCTTCCTATGAGTGTAGTGAAAACATCACCACATCCCATGTGTATGCTTCACACGACCCTAGCAGAAATTGTTCCCATACCTATGGAATGTCCTTGTTCTGAAACTCCTTATATATCACCCCTCACCTTCCCATCTCTTTGCGGAGCGCTATCTTCATTCTTTGACCAGCCGCCATCAAAGAATCTCTTCCGTTCCTAAGTTCCACTTAAGCTTATATCTGATTCTCTGCCAGGGCATTCTTTGGTCTTGCGGCTGTACCAACTCATGCCCGTCAAGAGCTGGGTTGGAACATACATGGAAGAGTTAAATGTAAAAGCAACATGAGGTATGCAATCTACTCTCAAATGTTTAGAAGATAATAGACAGATGAGATAAATAAGAAAGCTGATAGATGATAGGTGGATGAAATATTGCTAAGTAGCAAGATTAGATAGACAGGTAGAATGATACAATAAATGTGGCAAAATGCTAATAGAGTTGGTAAATCTGGGTATCTGGGTTGGGGGTACACTGGAGTTGTATATATTGTTTCTGTATTATTTTTGCTACTTTCCCGTAAGTTTTAAATTATTTCAAAATAAAACTTTAAAAAAAAAAATCACACAAGGTAACATTTAGGCCCCCCATTTTTTTTTCAACTTTTAAATCATAAGAGTTGTGTCAATCCCTTTAGTAACTCTTATGATTTTTCTCAATTAATATTCTATGACTCTAATTTAATTACAGTAAATAAGGAACTCGTTTAGGAAGTAGTATTAAAATGTTTTTAAAATGAGTAGAGGGAGGCGGCTGTGGCTCAATCAGTGGGGCTCCCGTTTGCCATATGGGAGGCCCCGGGTTTGGTTCCCGGGGCCTCCTGGTGGGGGCGGGCCCGCCCGCGCGGCGTGGTTGGCTGACCCGGCGAGCACAGGCAGCAAGGGGGGGATGAATGAGTAAATAAATAAAATCTTTAAAAAAAAATAAAATAAAATAAAATGAGTAGAAAAATTAGAATATTTATAAGGCCCAAAAGGAGAATTGAAGAACAAAGATAAAGTTTTTCAAACCCTGCCTCCATCTTCCATTATATAAAAAGCTGTATATGAAAAAAATATATTCACATACTTTCCCACTAGTTAGGTTATATTTGCTTGAAATTGTTATTAAATTCCTAATGAGATGACTTAAAAAATTAACACACACCAACAAACAAAACAGAGCCCAGCCTATTAAATGAACATAATATAAAAAGGAAGTGAGTTTTACTCCCTTCTCCACAGTCTCACATTTTTAAACTCTCAGCAAGTATTCTGGCAACAAAAGGAATAAGCTTTTGGCCACCTTTTTTAAAATTATTAAATGAGTTTCCAGATTCTTGAATTATCTTGAGTAAATCTGATATATGGACACACAGAATTGGGGAAAGCAGGAGTTAATAAGAAAGTGTTGACACTTGAACACTCTTACTTTTAAAAAACAAAGTGATGGGAAGCGGCTGTGGCTCAATCAGTGGGGCTCCCGTTTGCCATGTGGGAGGCCCGGGGTTCGGTTCCCGGGGCCTCCTGGTGGGGGCGGGCCCGCCCGCACGGCGTGGTTGGCTGACCCGGCGAGCGCGGGCAGCAGGGGGGGGATAAATGAATAAATAAATAAAATCTTTAAAAAAAAAAAAAAAAAAAAAACAAAGTGAGTAATCAAGTAAGGCTCCTTCCTTAATTTCTCTAGAAAATCTCTAAGACATATTGTTCTGTTCCATAGTTCATGGCAGGAAACAAAGTTTATTTAATGTGTGTTTCAGGTTATACTACTTTTCTAATCCCTTGGCTATTGTATATACATTTTACAAATGTTACAGATGCCATTTTCAAGCCTATTAAATGAACAGTTCATCACAGGCTCACTTAGTGAGGTGTTGATAAAAGTTAAAAGCAGTGGCAACATCTCAGTATTGCCTCGCTTTAAGAAATATGAATCATGACAAAGTTGGCTCTGAAGTACATATCTGCAAAATGAATCATCTTTCACCAAAAACTGCTTTGAGAAAAATCAGAGCTGAGTTCTCAAGCAGAAAATCCCAGGATGCTAAGTTGAAAAGTTTTATAATTATGAGAACTCAATAAAGCCACTGGCCATCCAGGCAAGCTAGATATTATATTAAATTATATCAACCTGCTAAGAATGAAGTCCCTTGGGGTTCTCATTCCCCTCTAAGGGCTCTGGAAATTTCCCACCTTCTGGATTCTCCCAGATATTGGCCCAGCCATCAGAACCTCTCCCCTGCCCCTAGTCTTCACTGTGCCCCTACTCTAAATGCATTTTCCAGAACTTGGTTCCCTTCCTTCCCTTCTTAGCCAGCCTGTATGGTATTTAATTAGGCAAGAAGGCATTTCACATTTTGTCACCTCCTCTCTAGCTTGTGATGACCACTGATATAAAAATTCTTTCCATTAAAAACTACAACTACTTCATTTTTGAAGTTTAAATTGTTGTATATTGAGCAAGGGCTACCTGTTGAGATGTTTATACATTTCCTGATTTCAAGAATATTCATTCAATGGCTGCTTGGCATGGCTGTTTTTAACTTTCAAGCAAATTCCTTTATATTTCCTAATCATGAACAGTTTAATAGTACTATACATTCACTTGACACTCCTTTGACAAATATTTTTAGAGCACTCACTGTGTTTCGGACACTTTTCCAGGTGCTAGGAACACAAATAAACAAAATAGACAGATACTCCTGCCCTCATAGGCTTACACTGTGGGAGACATATGATACAAAAGATAAATAAGAAAAATATAGAGTATATCAGATGGTGGTAACTGCTAAGAGAAAACTAAAATGGGAAGAGGAACAAGAAGTGTTAGGGTGGGATACAATTTTTGATATTTTATAAACTTATTTTGACAACTTACCATCACAAGAAATAATACTTGTTCTGATTTTCACTTCTTTTTTAATTAATTCTGATCCCTAAACAGATGAAAATGTGGACAGACAAGTTCCTCTTTACAGCTGTAAATATCTATTTTTCACATGTATTATCACCTTAAAATCTAGAAGCATGGTACACTAAAAGCTAAGAAAAATTGAAGATGCGTGATGACAGTGGATATTGCAATCACACTATTACTTTGTTAATTTTCACAGGAACAATGCATAATAGACCCATTTGGGTAAGAGGACATTTCAAAATGATTTGCTGAAATGACTATGTAGCATTTCCTCTATTTTTCCTGGGCAAAACTGTATTAATATGCTATCCATCTAACTCATTTTGGAAAATAATTTGACCACTACAGTGACTAATTTTAATTTCTTTTAAAGGTTGCATACCAGTAAGCTATTATAAATTAAAAGAATAAACTGCTACTCCAAAATAAACCAATGTCCCCCCAAAAACTTCTTTAAATACATTTAAACCAGCATAATCAATTTAAATGTACTTATAATCTTCTGAAAAATAAATATCTACTCTTGAGTACCACTATCAAATACTTAAAAATTCTTGTAAGTAAGAATGAGAAGTGAAACTATTGGTGAGAAGAAAGTAAAACTTGAGGAGTAAAGCTAGACTATACGATAAAGCTAATGGTGGGTACATTAAAGGAATACCCAAGTTTGGACTACTCGAACTTGAACATCACCAGTGGAAGCAGCACTGATTTTTGCTGGACGATCCACTTGAGAGTTTATGCTTTTGATGAGTAGTGGTGGCTCAGAATAAAGTTTTGAAGTTCAAATGGCCATTTGATATTTTCACTTTCAAAGGCTAATTTTCTTAGTTTTGCTGACAGGCATACTTTCTAGCATAATAAATCATTGACTAAAGAAAGGTTCATAAAAGATAAAACTCTTAATGAGGAAAAAAACAAACACAGTGGAAGTACTGAAAGAGAAAGAGGGCAAGGAAAAAAATGCCTAAAGCTATACCAAGAATTGCTAGGCACTGTAGTACAATATGAACTGGGTATCTGAACACTTGCTGCCAAGGAAATCTTCAGGGAATAGGATAACATATATAAAAATAAATATTTTTAAAGTGTGTAATACTTAGGCCAACTTAAATTTACGTGGAAATAAAGATCATTGTCTATAAAGTGTTCCCAGTTATAGGCAGAAATTAGAAGAGGTATTCAGTCATTAAGGAACCCTTAGAGACAAAGGATCCTTTGGTCCTTATCCTGGAACCTCCTCTCCCTCTCCTTCAGGGGCTAGACCTGAAAAAGATGATCATCCAGGAGAGCTGCACACTTCATTGTGGATTTGTGCAAGGTACCTTTTGGTTGTGGGGTGCTGATATTCAGCTCCTGCACTCATCCAGAGAGGCCCAACATACTCTAGTCCCAGGGAGTCACCTCTCTCAGAGTTGGGTGCATTTTCCAATTTTTTTGGCCAAAAGGAACTGCCTTTTTAAACTTCTCACAGTGGCAATAAGTAGCCTTGAGTACCACAGATGAATGCCTGAGACAACTGCTGGTGCACTAGAATTGCCATCATGTATGCATCTGTTCTCAGTTCCCCTTTCCTTTCCTATCCTTTCCTGCTTCCTCTACCTGTACACAGCTTTTGCTTGGCTCCAGCAGGTACACTCAGAGCTGGAGTTTGCAGACACGGGATTAATGACACCAGTAGGATGTTTGTAGTTACGACTAACTGTGCAAGGCACGTTGCTAAGTGTTTCACAAATATGATCTTATTTAATCCTCATAACAATCGTGTAACACAGGAGGTGTTTTATTTCCATTTTACAAATGCAGAAACAGTCCCAGGTTAAGTAACCTGTCCCGGGTCTCACAGCTAACAATCCTGAAAGCATGTACTTGAAACCTAGATCTTATCTAGGTCTTATCGCAAAGAATAACGTTCTTTACATTAAGCCATAAAGCCTATGCTCTTAAATCAAACAGATCTTAATTCCAACCTAACTCACCACTTGTGTGACTTAGGGAGTTATAGAACCCGAGTTTCTTCTAGTACAAGCCTGGTAACGCTAGCACTTATGTTTGTGGTTGTTAGCATTAAATGCACTAACACATATAAGGGACATTGTAACCAATAATATGTTAAATCCTTTTCCCCCTCTATTTGATTTTCTGTGATAGACGCAGCCACAAAAAGGTAACAAAAAGGATAAGCAAAAGTTTCAGGTAATCATCAAGAGCAACGTTAGTGGTCGGTTTCAAGCTCGTGCCCACCCCTTCCAGGCTCTGGCACTGCAAAACACCTTCCCCAGGCTCTGGCACTGCAAAACAAATGCAACTGTATTTCCTCACATCCCTGGTGTATTAAACCCACAACACCAGACAGCATTTCGAAGCGGGAGCCGGAACAGGAGCTGCTGGATACGGCTTCTTCATCCCTAAATTAAGAATCACCTTTTCCCATTCCACCTGGCGGCTTCTCATGGAAATCTCATGGAAAGCCCTGAAGCGCACCACAGTGCCATGAGCGATCGCTTCACCCCAGAGCGTGGTGCGGTGACCCCGTGCTACTCCCCGCTCGGCGTTGCTGCGATTTCAGGGCTTGTCTTCCTCCTACCCTCCCCGCGTCGAGAGGGCCCCACCCGCCGCCAGGTGCGCGAGCGCTAGGCCCCGGCGGCCCCCGGCGGCCCTGCGCTGAGCCCCGAGCCGGGGCTGCTCCCGGAGACGCCCGCCCAGCCCCGGGCCTCGCGAGGCCGCCGACCTCGTACGCAGCGGGTCCGGAGCCCGCCCCCACCGAGCCCCGGCGGCGGAGAGCGCAGGCTGCCTGTCGAGCGCGAGGGCCGGACGAGCCCCGCCGCGCGGAGCCTGCGGGCTCGGATTCTCCCTTCTGCGCTCCCCTCCGCGCCTCGCGCCCCCAGGCCAGCGACTCCTGCTCCCAGTGGATCGATGGGTCGCGGGTCCCCCTCCCCCAAGTCCCGGAGCAGGGAGAGACCCGCACTCACTTCCCGGTTCCGAGGATGGAGGTCGGGAGAATGACGAAACCACCCCAGCAGAATCCGCAGGGTCGCCGGGGCCGCCCGGGATTCACAGGAACCTGGGGCAGGACAGGCAGAGGGGCGGGGTGGGGCGAGGGCCGAGGGGCGGGGTGGGGCGACGGGCGGGGCGCGGCGACGGGCGGGGTGGGGCCAGCGCGCGCACTCCGCCCACCCCGGCATCCGCGCTTCTGACCCACGGTCTGAACCTTGCAGCTGCAGAGCTGCTCAATTCCTGCAAACTGGCACTTCAAGGCTAGTCAGAACATCTCTTGCTTACCGAAAACCCAAAGTTGATTCTAGGCATTAAAATAAGTTGCTTGGTGCATCTAAATAAAATCCAGGAGGATTAGAAAATTAAAACATCTGAGAAAATTTATGCCAGTATCTGAACGGAGACTCTTAGCATCCCAGTAATGAAATATTAGCTATTAATCAGATTAGTTAGAGTCTTTCAATATGACACTACCAGGGTCGTTTTACATCCTTAATTTCATTTAATCCTCACAACAATTTTGTGATGCACATATGCCATTATCCCTATTTGGCAAATGACAAAACTGAGTTTGAGTAACTTGAGATTTGGTAGCTAAGTGGTCTGGTTGCCTGAAGTCACAGATTCTACTGAGTAAACAAACCACAAAGTACCATGCTTGACCGATACATGGTGCTGCCTCCGACTAAACAAACCACTGTGAAAAATATTGCTACATTTGACTGCTTGAAAATTTAGACCTTCTGTCTAAGAAAAATGGGTACAAATCAATAGGCAGACAAACACATTGGAAAAAATATTTGCCACAAACCTAACAGGCAAAGGTTAGTATCTTAAGTTCATTGAAACTGATAAGAAAAAAAAAAAAAAAAATCCAATAGAAAAATAGGCAAATAATTTCTTAAATCTCTAAAATTGCAAAAGAGAGAAGGAGATGTGGCCTACTACATGGGAGGTCCTGGTTAGGTTACCAGTGCCTCCCAAAAAGAAGACCAGCACACAACCAACAGGCACACAGCAAGCACAACAATGGGGTTGGGGGGTGGGGAATAAATAAGTAAAATTTTAAAATTAAAGAAGGAATGAAGAAATGTATAATTTCATAAGTTAAAAAAATCACTCATCATCCAAAAAATGGAAACCAAAATATTTTTTAAGTCATTATCTCAGTGAAAACTAGGATTCATTCATTTAATTATTCAAGAAATATATCCTGAGTACCTGTATATGCCAAGTATTGTTCCAAACTTGTGAGAAAGCAGTAAGACAGACAGACAAGGGTGTCTGTCCTAGAGGGCAAACAAATAAGTTATTAAGAATGAATGCCGGAGCTGAGCAGCTGAGGTGGCTCAAGCGATAGAGCCCCTCTCTCCCACATGGGAGGTCCAAGGTTTGGTTCCTTGTGGCTCCCAAAGAGAAGACAAGCAGACACAGAGAGCACACAGCAAATGGACACAAGAGCAGACAGCGTGCACAAAAAACGAGGGAGAGGATTAAATAAATAAAATAAATCTTAAAAAAAAAAAAAAAAAAAGGAATGAGATGATTTCAGAGAGCCCTATGAGGAAAATAATTCAGGGTGATGTGATAGAGAAGGTCGTGGGAATGAAGAGAGCTTATTCAGGTTGGGGAGCAGGGAAAGAGTCAGTCATGCAAGGATCTGGAGGCAGAGGAGGGATAGCTGGCAAGGGATAGCTGGCAAAGGCAGGAACAAACATAGCAGGTTGCAGGCACAAAAACAAGACCATGATGGCTAGAGCATAGTGGGGAGGGGAGAGGGAGGAAGAGAAGTGATTTATGTCTGTTTTTACTAAAGTTGTTGGCTTTATTTTTGTTTCTGTTTTTACATTTAAATGAAGGTTTTTGGGTAACACTAAATTAGTTGCAAGTTTCCAAACTTCCCAAATGCATGGTATCCATACCTTATCTTCAAGACTTACCTCATCCCTAAAATAGAGAAGAAATGGAGACAAAGGGATGGTTTTGTACTTTTAGTTTCTGTGACAGTTTGAAGTTCTTTTATGAGTCCCCAAAAGAAAAAGAATATGTTTTTGAACTAATCTATTCCCTTTCGATTAGACTACGTCAGTGAGGGTGGGTTTCCACCCTCTTGCTGGGCAGAGTTCTGCTATTTTGACATGGCCATATGAGAGAGAGGACTGCAGGAAAACAGAGAAGCCCGGAGAGGCTGAGAGAGGTCCTGGAGTCAAATCAGCAGAGCACTGAGGCTGGGAAAGCCCAGAGAGGCTGGGCCACAGAGCAGCTCAAGGCTGAGAAGACTAGCCCTGCCATATGCCTGATCATCCACAGTTGAACTGCAGGAGATGGTGAGTCTGCCATCTTGCTTCACCAAGTGTCAGGACACCAGGACTACCAGCAGGTAACTTTGGTAAGAAAGCATCTCTGATGGTGCCTTCATTTGGACATTTCACAACCTTGGAACTGTAAGATTTTCTTGTAATAAAATTCCCATTATAGGGAAGCGGCTGTGGCTCAATCAGTAGGGCTCCCGTTTACCATATGGGAGGCCCCGGTTCGGTTCCCGGGGCCTCCTGGTGAAGACAAGCCCGCCTGCGTGGCGTGGTTAGCTGACCCAGCGAGCACAAGCAGCAAGGGGGGGATAAATGAATAAATAAATAAAATCTTTAAAAAAAAAAAAAATTCCCATTATAAAAGCCGATTCATTTTTGGTACTTTGCATCAGCAGTCCTTTGGCAAACAAAGATAGTACCCAATAAGCAATTTCTCATTTGAATAGCACATATCATAGCCATTCAATATTATATCTTGAATATAATATTCAAGATTCTCCTCAACTAGAATCTTTTCTGTTTTTGTTTTGTTTAACTATTTATTTATTTATTTATCCCCACCCCTTCCCCCGGCCGTTGTTTTGCACTCGCTGTCTGCTCTCTGTGTGTTCTTCTGTGTCTGCTTGTCTTCTCTTTAAAGATTTTATTTATTTATTCATTTATCCCCCCCTTGCTGCTTGTGCTCGCTGGGTCAGCTAACCACGGCGGGCTTGCCTTCACCAGGAGGCCCCGGGAACCGAACCTGGAGCCTCCCATATGGTAAACGGGAGCCCTACTGATTGAGCCACAGCCGCTTCCCTTGTCTTCTCTTTAGACCGCACTGGGAACCAATCCTGGGACCTTCCAGAGTGGAGACAGGCAGACACTCAATCTTTTGCGCCACCTCAGCTCCCTGGTCTGCTGCATCTTTTCTTGTCTCCCTTTTGTGTCTCTTTTTGTTGTGTCATCTTGCTGTGCCAGCTCTCCCTGAGGGCCAGCAGTCCGCGTGGGCCAGCTTGTGTTCATCAGGAGGCCCAGGGAAACGAAGCCTGGAACTCCTATATGGTAGACAGGAGCCCAATTGCTTGAGCCACATCCACTTCCCTCAACTAGAATCTTAATTTCATTCTACTTTTGTTTTTATTCATTCACCCATTTATTCAACATGTATTGAATGCATATTATATACCAGGCCCAACAAATAAGTTTTTTATAAACTTATATATTTATAAAAAACAAATAAGTATGGAACTCAACACCTGGTGGAGATCCAAATGTTTGTTAAAATGAATGATATATCTATGAACCAAATACATTGTGTAACATATTGTTTGATTAAAAAAAAAATTATATGTATCCATTATATTTAATTGAGAAATGTATATATTTATCCACCTGTGTTTACTTTTTAGTTTTTAATTGTTTATATTTTCAATTATTAAATGTACAAAATAAAGTAAAAGAAAAAGAAAAAAGAAAAAAAAAATTGAATGAGATATCTGCAAGACACTCTCCCGGGTTTTCTTCGACATCACTGGCTTCCTTTATTTCTCCTTTGCATTTTTATCTTGGTCACTAGAGGGACCAAGGCTTAGTTCTTGGGCATGTTCCTTTTTCTATCTTCATTCACATCTTGGTTAGCTCTTCAAATCATAAACATCTTTAAATTCCATCTATATGCCGAAGGATACCAAAACTTCCAGACCTTTCCCCTGAAACTCCAGATTCCAACTGCCTGGTCTATACTTGGAAGTTGTATTAGTTATCTGTTGCTCCAAAACAAATTACCCCAAATTTAGTGGCTTAAAACAGCAATAACAGTTATTTTTCAGTTTCTGTGGTTCAGGAATTTGGGAACAGTTTTCTTGGGCTATTCTGGTTCATTGCCTCTCATGAGGTTTCAGTAATTTCATGGCTTGACTGGGGGAGGACTCACTTCCAAGATTGTTCACTCACATGGCAGGTAAAGTGGTCCTGTTTGTTGGTGGGAAACCTCAGTTCTTCCCCATTTGGGCCCTACCACAGGTGTGCTTGAGTGTCCTCATGGCAGGGCTGCTGACTTCCTCCAGAGCAAATAATCGGAAGAGACCAAGTCTGAAGTTTCTATGACTTTTGGGACTTAGCTTCGGAAGTGACACAGCATCCCTTTTGCATTATTCTATTGGTCAAACATTTAATGTGGAAAGATACTCCACCAAGGCAAAGCACAGTTACTTGGGCCAAAAACACTTGGAATCATCTTAGACTCTCTTCTCTCGCATGCCACATCTGGTCTACACTGTCAGCATATCCTGAATCTGTCTTCAAAACATATCCAGATTCTGACCACTCATTGTTTCTAGCCTGATCCAAGCCAACCCCGATTAAAATCCAAGCAGACTTTTATGCAGAAATGGAAAAGCCATTGATCAAGTTCATAGAAATGGCAAGGGGCTTTGAAGAGCCGAAACCATCCTGAAATAGAAGAACAAATTTGGAGGACTCAACTTTCTGATTTCAAACTTCCTACGAACTAGAATACAGGTTACCAGGGGATGGGGTAGGAGTAGGGAATGGGGACTTAATTTGTAATAGGTACAGAGTTTCTGTTTGGGGTGATGGAAAAGTTTTGGTAATGTATAGTGGTGATAGTAACAGAACATTGTGAATGAAATTAACACCACTGAATTATATATCTGGATGTAGTTAAAAGTGGAAATTTTATGTGGTATATATGTTTCTAAAATTAAAATAAAATAAAAAAACATATAGGACTGTACAACACAAAGAGTGAACCCTAATGTACACTATGGACTATCGTTGTAGAGTACAATTATAATATTCTCTCAGCAATTGTAACAAAGGTACCACATTAATGCAAAATGTTAAAAATTGGGATGGGTATATGGGAACTCTAGTTTCTGCATGATCTTTCTGTAAACCTACAACTTCTCTAACAAAAATAAATCCATATAAATAATTATATCATATACACACAAACTTATTACAAAACTACAGTAATTAAAACTGTGTGGTAGTAGCATAAAGATAAAAGTATAGGCAGGGAGAGGGAAAAGCATTTGTAATACAGGGGCTTTTTTGGGACTTGGGAATTATCCTGAGTGACATTACAACGACAGATATAGGCCATTTTACATCAGCATATAACATGCAGAACTGTGTGGGAGAGAGTGTGGTCTACAATGTGAACTATGGTCCACGCTTAGTGGCAAAGCCCCAGGATGTGTATATCCATTGCAGGTGATGTGCCACACTAATGAAAGATGTTTATGTGAGAGGTTGTGGGAGGTGTGGGAGGTGGGGAACATGGGAACCCCTATAATTTTTGTGTAACATTTATGTAATCTAAGCATCTTTTAAAATATTAAAAAAATAAATAAATAAAAATAAATAAAATAAAAAAGACAAAAAAAGATAAAAGTATAGACAAGTGGAATAGAATTGAGAATTCAGAAATAAAATCATTTATCTACAGTAAGTTGTCTTGCAACATGGGTGTCAATTCCACTCAATGGGGAAAGAATAGTCTCTTCAACAAATAGTGTTTGGAAAACTGAATAGCTACACGCAAAAAAGAAGGAAATTGAACCTTGTTTTAGTTTGCCAGGTCTGCTATAACAAACACCACAGACTGGTTGGCTTAAACCGTGGGAATTTGTCATCTCACAATTTTGGAGGCTAGAAGTCCAAAATCAACTGGCTATGACAGTTTCTCAGGCTTTCTTTATTTTTAATGACCTTTACAGTTTTGAGGGGTGCTTTTTGTAGAATGTCCCTCAATTAGGATTTGTCTAATGTTATCCTTATGATCAGACTGGTGTTTTGGTTTCTGGGGAAAAGGATCACAGCATGTCATCTTCATCACATCATATCAAGGGTACATAAAATCAACATGATCTACCATGTTTTAGTTTCTTTGGTAGCTCAAGCAAATACCACACAAGTTGCCTTAAACAATGGGAGTTAATTAGCTCATGGTTTTGAAGCTAGGAAAAAGTGAAAATTCAGGCATTATCAAGGCAATGCTTACTTCCCCAAAACTGTGGTGATCTTTGCTTCTTGGCTTCTCTGTCATATGGCAATGTACCTAGGGACCTCTCCCTTCTCTTCCCAGTTCCACTGACCTCCAGCTTCTTGCTTCATCTGACTTTTTCTTTGTCTGAATTTCATTCAGTTTATAAAGAGCTCCAACAATAGGATTAAGACCCATCCTGATAGAAGTGGGCCACACCTTAATTGAAGAAATCTCATAAAAAGGTTCTACTTATCATGGGTTCATACCCATGGGAATGGATTAAGGGCATGTTTTTCTGGGTTAGTACATATAGCTTCAAACCACCAAAACCCTAATTACGTGGCTGAGATAATGTTTGTTAGGTTTCTTCACTGTAAATTTCCTTTGTTTTCCCTTTTCATACTGAACTCTTTGGAAGGTAATCACTATTTGCAGCCCACACTAAGGAATGAGAGTTATGCTCCACCTTCTTAAGGGCAGAGTATCTACATAAATTACTTAGGGTTTTTTTGCAGGGGAAATTTGTCTCTTCTCCCCCATTTAATTATTTTTTCCATTACTTAATAATATCAGTATGGATACATGGATATTTATTTTGTATGTTGGGTTATAACCAATATTACTTTTATTTATTTTGTTGCTAAATTTGTTCCTGCTATACCTTTGGAAGCTTTTTCAATTGACTCCTATGTCCCTTTGACTTATTAATGTAAGGCTGTTTTGTTTTTTGTTTTTTTGGTTTGTTTGTTTTGGTTATTTTGACACTTTCTGATTTTCTGGCACTACAGGATGCTACAGGATCATTTATATATTTCCTGCTCCAGTCCTAGAATCAACCTTCCATCTAAGGAGTTGTGGTTCCTTTTTATTGGAGAATGGTATTAGAAACAATGATCTAGACACTAGAGTATCATTGCTTCTAGACCTTTCAATTGATAGAGCAAGGAAATATACGTGTGCATACTAGCCCATGTATACACACCTATCTATAAATATTTCTATATGTAATCATCTCTATCTATATTAATCTAAAAAGAGTTTATATTCATGTCTTCAGCTCTAATCTATTATCTATCAACTCTAATCTATTATCCCAATGCTTATCTGTAAAATCCCACTCCAACAGTAAGAAACCTGACCTCCACCATCTACCATCCATTTACTTAATTGTAGAATTCCTGTTTTGTTTCTGGTATATCAGCATTAGAACTGTTAATTATATCCCCATGAGAAGCTACTTTGTCAAATAGAGTACAGTGTTAACATGCAGTTCTTTTGCCTTTAGTCATACAGACTCCCTTCATTTCCAAGGTTACTGAGGTCAGTACCTTTTACCTTGAACTCCTTCGTTGAGGTTGTTACATACATTTGTAACATAGCTATACTCTCTTGTCAGGGTCTGCATTCCTTTCTGGAATTTTAAAAACTTGCATACATTAAGGTTCACTCTTTGTGATGTGAAGTTTTACAGACTTTTTTTTTTTTTCAATAAAGAATTTATTTGGTAAATGGAAAGAAAAGAGCTTGCTGAGAAATGGAAGAGAAAGACAGAAATACACACCAAGATTTGGTGCTGGCCCCTCTAAGCAGAGAGAGCGTTACAGCGTTTGACAAATGCATTATGTCATGTATCTACCATTATAGTATCATACATAATAGTTTTACCATTCTCAAAATCCCTGTGCTTCAACTGTTCAACCCTTTCTGTCTTCCCCATGAAAAGAATCTTCTTTCTCTTTTTCTGAATGGTTATTGATTATTCATAAAAAGCATTGTTTCATGCATTTGTTTTGTAGCCAGTCACTGTGAAAAACTCATTTTTCTAATAATTTTGGTTGATTCCTCAAGGTTTCTTGAAACTCTGAAATCTTTGGCTTCTTTGTTTACTCTGTCCTGCTCTTGGCTTTCCCTTAGTTTCTTTAGTGGAGTCCTCTTCTGCCATATGCCCCTTTAAATATGCATTTCCCAGGCCTTTGTCTTTGGCTTATTCTTACCCTTCCTCTATCCACTGATGAGATCAACCATTCCCGTGGCTCCAACTATATGCTAATAAACATCAAATCTACATCTATGGTACAAATGATGAAGATGATGTTAGGCATCATTCTAACTGTTACATATATTTTCTCATTTCATCCTTGCTACAACTCCCATTTTCCAGATGAGAAAACTGAATCACAAAGAATTTAAGTGACTGCCTCGGGTCACATAGTAAGTAATGGAGCCAGGATAAAACTAGGCTGTCTGACTTGAGACCCTACACTCTTCTCTCTGTCTTTTACCTCAAACTCACTATGTTCCAAACTGAATCCATCATCTTCTTCCAATACCTGCTAATCTTTCTATACTTCCTATTTTTGAGTGTGATTTAAGATCTCAGTTGCAAGCAACAGAAACTGGTACAGGCTGCTTTAAACAGAAAAAAAAAATCTATATCTATCTATCTTATCTATCTATCTATGGAGAGAGAGAGAGAGAGAGGATATGGTGAAGCTCCCAAAATTGCCAGAAAGGTTGGAGATACAGGCTTGGAATGAAAAAAGCTACAGTCACAGCCACACCATACCAGGGAACTGGTTGGTGAGGGTACCACTGCTCCTGCTGATGAGCACTAAACATGGCAGCTTTATCTAGACACTACTGTACTGGATTCCGGGCATTACAGCTGCCACCATTGTCAGCGCTTGAGAAGATTCTGTCTCTGTGCCTTTGAATCAGAAACAGGTGCCTCTGATAGATACAGCTTAGGTCGCATATCTCCTCCCCAGCTGCAAAGTTGGCTGAGAAAATGAGTATCCAGTGTTCTCAGTTTCTATACTGGGAGGCAGGTTCTGCATCCTCCCAGGTCTCATCAGTTGGAGAATTCTCCAAACTGGGGAGAGTGTTCATTTGTTGGGCAGCCAAAAATGGCAAATCACCACCATCTGCACAGTCATCCAAACCAGAAACCTGCATGTAATCCTTGACTCCTTCCTCTCACTTGCCACATCTAATGGGTTACCAGTTATGGTCAATTCCACTTCCTTAATGGCTCTCAAATCATCTCCTCTCCTTCCTAGACCATCACTAGTTTAATTGGGCCCTGGGTAACAGAAACAATAAACTACTTGCAATGAGTTCTTTGCATTCCATCCTCAACATTGCTCCTAGAGTGAAATTCCTAAAATACAATATCTGATCATTTCTATTTTCTCTTAAAAATTGACTCCCTTCCACATCTTGGCTCAAACGTCACTTCATTCCCTGACTCTCTGGTACTGGAGTATTATTTCCCTCTCTTTGTTTCTATTATATCAACACATAACTTCAGCACTTTTCTGTTTGTTAGTTTGATTTTTTATTGGATTTTGAGGAGGTTTTTTTTTTTTAATTGGAGAAGTTGTGGATTTACTAAAATCATGCAGAAAGTACAGAGTTCCCATACTCTTCTTCCTCATACACACAATGTTCCCTATTATCAACACTTTTCATTAGTGTGGTAACTTTGTCACAATTGATGAAACAATATTATTTTAGTTATACTATTAACTATAGTCCATAGATTACACTAGAGTTCACTGTTTTTGTTGTTCTGTTCTATGGTTTTAAAAAATTTCATCACTGTTTTTTATCTTCTGTTTACTTTTGTATAACACTTAATATTATACGCTGTAGGGCAGGAACTCAAATGTCTAGAACTCTGCCTGGGTGATACTCTAAAAATGTTTGATGCATAAATTAAAACGGCTTAAGAAACTTCTGCAAGGAGAAGTTGACATTCTGTAAGAATGGAAGGCACTGTATCAGTGGATAGGATATAGTCTGCATGATAGGCTGAGGGAATCAGAGACTGTGCATATACATGCAAACAGTCACCAGGGCCCTCATACAGAGAAGGATAAATGAACAGCTGCTTATATATACATATACAACGCTCAGCACAAACCTAACACTAGCTATAAATATGATGTGCTTATATATTTATGAAAGAATTTTGCAGTTTCTCTCTCCTAGAAAGAAATTAACAAGAAATGTCACCAGGAAGAGCAGCAGCAATAGCCAGAAGGCATTTAACAGGCTCAGTCCACTCGGCGCACGCGTGGACAGTCCATAAAAATCCCTCCCCATAGGGCTATTTCCCGCCCCAGAACCGGGGGCCGGAAGTCGGTCTCGGCCGGAAGCGCGTGGGAACATTACCTTACAGAAGGGTGCTAGCGCCTTTCGCTCACTCCCGCTGCGTAGCGACCTCAAGGGTTGAAGGGTGAGGCCAGCGAGTTTTAGATCATGGCGTTGGTTGTGCGACTGTGGCGCTTCCTCTCTTTGGAACGTGGCACCGCCTTGGGACATCGACTCCCAATGGGAGCTGCGGGCTGTCGCGGTCGCTGCGGCCCCTGGCGACTCCGCAGTTCTGAGGTACCCTTGCAGTCCTAGCGCCCGCTTCTCCCCCGCTCCCACGGGCTAGTTTCAGGCCCGCTCCCCCCACTCTCCCCAGCCCTCGCCTGCTCCAAGCTTGGAGGACCCGCGTCACTTTAGGGGATGTGGTGACTTGAAGGAACTCAGGGCCAAGTATGCCCGGAGTGCGGTGCTCCCACTTTCGCAAGCCTCTGCTCTGTGAAAACCGGCGTGGGGTATATTTTCTGCTTGGACCTGTGTGAAAACATGGAGAACGTGAGGCGGGGATGAGGGTGGAATCCTTGATCTCTGTTCACGTTCAGTGAATGCCAGTTGCGCGAAAAGCCCTTGAGGCTGACTGTCAGTCTACCTGTCTTGGAAAAGGTGATGTGATAAACTTTTCAACTACGGTCTCCGAAGCATAGATTTTGATCTATTTAGGTCTTCTTTTGAAAAATAATTATTTTGTAGTTGCTTGTTTTATTTGCATAATGTCAAGGAAGCATGTCAGGATCTTGGATTATAGTCCAAGTTCTGGCATTTACTATAGACTGGTCATGGACCTGAAAAGGGATGCAGGGGACTGGTGAGTACTGGTGCATATGATACATTTTACTTGAACGAAGTCTTTTATTATTTTAAGCACTGAAATACACATTTTGGCCGCCCCCTGTGTTCTGAATCATTACTGGGAATAAGGTGTGGTCTCTTTCTTGCCAAAAGTTTATAGCCTAAGGGAGATAATTTTAGATCATGCAGGCAAGAGATAGGAGGAGTACAAAATATAAATCTAGTTAAACCTCAGGTTTCTAAATTACAACATTGGTGAGTTTAAAGTCTCATTTTAGTGAGGTGATCTTAGTTTAAATGATAATTAACATTTATTGAAGGCCAACTATATGCTGAGAACTGTTTAAGCATTATCATTTAGTCATATCTACCTCCAATGAAGTATTTTATTTTACCCCCCCCCCCTTTTTTTTAGAAGAGGAAGTTGAGTAAGGTTAAATAATGAGTGAAAGGTCACACAGAAAAATGTTGGATTTATGGCAGGCAGAGCCAGGAGCTTCATATAGCCTCTTAAACCAAGGAAGCAAGATAGAAAATGATGGAAAAATCAGTTATCAGGAGGGACTAGAAAGATATGTAAGAAATAAAATTTTAAAAATGAAATGAAATTCTTTCCATCCTCTAGGTATATTGAATTTCATGGAGTTGAACTATGCATTATACCAGTTTCCCAGTTATTCATGCTTTTTCATATCCCTCATCATTTCTGTTTTCCTTTTTCCTAGACTTTTCACTCAACATAATGTGGGTAAGTTGGATTGAAAATATGTATTCCTTAGAAGTATCCAGAGATTTAGGACTACTTCTGGGTTGCTGAAGAGAGATTTCATTTTTCTATTTTTTTTAAATCTATATTATAAAACACATCTCTGAACATTTTTCTTTCACAATTTTTTTTTTAGGAGGTACTAGGGATTGAACGCAGGACCTTGTATATGGGAAGCAGGCATTCAACCACTGAGCTACATCTGTTCCCCAATGAGATTTGGTTTTTTCGTTTGTTTTGGGGAGGTACTGGGGATTGAACTGAGGACCTTGTACGTGGGAAGCAGGCGCTCAACCACTTGAGCTATATCTGCTCCCCTCGCCAATTCTTATTGAGTATTCTACTGTGTGCTAGCTTCTGTTCTCTGCTCTAGTCCTTGATCTTACAGACTAAAGGGGAAGACAGTCAATGAATAAATATAATGAGTGTTAAATATTAGGAAAAAAAAAAAGTGAAGGTGTACCTAACCAGGTTTTTTGTTTTTGCTCCTTATCTGCTCGTTGTTTGTTTTTTTTAGGAGGCACCGGGAACCCAACCTGGGACCTCCTATGTGGGAGGTGGGTGCTCAACTGCTTGAGTCATATCCACTCCCCCCTAACCTGGTTTTGAAAAGAGGGAGATGAAAGGTGTGGATAGTCAGAGATGAGATCTAAAAGATGATTAGGAGTTAACTAGGTAAAGGGAATATGGGCCAAAAAAGTATTCCACTAGGATAGTAGCATGATGTAGGCCTTAAGGTAAGAAGAGGTGGTACTTTTGAGTAATTGAAAGTATGGCTGAAGCCTGGAGAAGGAAAATAAACTGAAATAAGCTGAAAAGTAAGGCAAGTAGCAATGTTTTAGTTATCCATTACTGCATGGCAAATTATTATCAAACTTAATGGCTTGTAACAACAAATATATGTATTTTTTCTTCATTTAATCAAGATTTATTTCAATGCCTGGAAACATTTAGACTAATCAAAATGATACTACTATAATTTCTTAAAATACCTAAATACTTCATATAAAACTTTTGGAAATGTCGATACTATGACCTAACCTCTAAACAGCTTGCTATCTGGTCTTCAAAAGCAATGGCTATTTAGTAAAGTAAACACAAGACAACAATAAAATATCAAAGAACTTTCATGTACTTATGAGGACATAATTAGCAGCAAGCAATTCAAACAAAATAAACACAAATCTGTTTTTACACTTTACGTGTTTAACTCTGCTTCATAATTGAAGCATTTTTTTTCAAGTATTTTATTTCTAGCATTAAATTACATTTTCTAAATATTTTTATAAAGAAATGAAAAATGCCGCAAACTGTTTTGCTTGCCACAGAGTCATACACTGTAAAGTAAAATACAACCAAATGAATTTATTCATGTTTCCCCCTCCAATCCAATGTGACTTTTAGATGTTTTTGTATATACTTTATTCTAATTCATTTATGCAGGTTAGGGAAAACTGATTTATAATTAGTTGTTTTCATCTTTAAAATTACCTTCTATATATTGTCCCTCCTTTCCTGCAAATCTGGTGCTAAAATACAGTGATGCAATGTACTATTTTAGAGGCCCAAAGCAATCTGTAACCTTAATTTTCCAAATACCAATTTCAAATTTCTGCCAATATCAACAAAAAAAGACTCAAATAGCCAAAAATCATAGTTAGTAGGAAGGGAAATGCATGAGAAGAATATTATTTAACTAGAACTTTATTATTTTATGCTTTCCCTCCAAACTATAGGCACTCTTTATTTTTTTATTATTTTTTTTAACACAGGCTCTTTATGTTGGCATTAAACATATGCAACTACAGAGTTCAGATTTTCTCAGGGTCATAGTAACATGAAAAGTAAATAACTTTCTAGCTCTTTCATAGATTAATTGGCTCTTAAATATTTTTAGAGGAGGGGAATCCCAAGCGTTTTGTGTTCTTTAAGAAACTGGTATGTGTAAATAAACTGCTATGTGTTCAATTAAATCTTGAAGAAACCTTATGAAGTTTTTTTTTTTCCTTAAAAGTATATTGCAGTTATACATGACAATCACTGTTCATACAGTGAAAGGATTAAATGGTAGAGACAGAATCAATCTCCTATAAGTGTACAGTTGTAAGCTCTTCTAAATGGAAAAAAAATTAAAAATAAAAAACTTGACAAGGACCAATCACGTAAAATGTTGAAGAACAAAAACTATCTTCTCCTAAAAAGAGAAAAGTGTTATCCAACACAAAAGTGAGAACTGCAGATTTGAAAAACTAATTTTTCTTTGTCTTCGAATACAAAAAATGGAAGGAGGGAGTCAAGACTATTTAGAATTGAGGCAGGTCTGTACAGAAATGGAACAGAGTACAATGATTTCACCTCAAGAAGGAAATGACAAATAAAATTTCACAAATCTTCATGTCTATAATGAAATATATTACTGTAAAAATGTAATGCACAATTATCAAAAATATAAAGTCTTGATTTTTCTTCTTAGGTTTATGATAAACTCCCAAACTTCTGTTTAATGCATACTCTTCTACAAGCTTTCTCTGTTTAGCAGCACATGCTATACAAGTACATATATACTGGTATTTTATCATTAGAGTCATACATTTCATCTCAGACTAATGCTATGCTTCCTTTTATACGTTTTATTTCCGTCATAAGAAACTTAAGACCTTTCTAGTGGTAGATTTTAGAAAGCTTTGAAAGAGTTTTAATAAAAATATTACATAAAAAGCAATCTTGATTTTTAAATGAATCTTTTTGGTACTGTGGCATGACAGGTTTAATTTAACAGTTGAAACTTAAAATAGTCATTACGTTGTACTGCTTAAACTAATTCACTGCTGTAGGAAAATTATTGATTTTTAAAATATAGCTGACACGAGACTATATAGTTATGAGCAGTGGAATACTAGAGTATAGTGAGTGAATAAATAAGATAGTTTTTCAGCAGTGGCCATTCATTATTTTACTTTTAGGAACTGGAAAAAATTATCTTCTTTGAATTTCAAATGTTCTGGTAATTCTAGTCATTTCTTACCTTCCTCAATATCACTTTGAATTGCAGAAATAAGTGACTCTAAAGAATCTAAGTTCTGGTCTGAGGTACCCAACAATGGCCACATTGAGGAATTCCCCATAGAAGTCCTCTTTGAAGGTATGCATAATATGAGTTTCCATGGACTTTTTCGTATTCTTGTAGTATGGGTTCCATCCTGTGCTCACCACCATCTTGTGGACATTTCCACTTCCACTTCTAACACTAGCCCAACAATAATAAATGCCACTGTATATATCAGCTAGAAGATTATCTACTATTTATTCAGGGAAATTAGCTCTTGATTCTACCTGATTGTGGTGTGGGGTCTGAGCCAGTACGTGTGTCTGGTGGGGTTTAGGCGGTCCCCAGACCCTCTTAGATCAGCTGGGGGACACAGGTGGGAGCTCAGCCATTCGGCGGGGTGCACAATGGGCCGGGTAGCAACAGAAACATGCTGTGGCTGGTCCTCATGCCACTGACCCAGCAGAAGCTACCAGTGACTAGGAGATAAGGTCTCAGCCCTGTCAACAGCAAATCTTTTTATCTCATGATTTCTGTGGGTCAGGAATCCAGGTTTAGATGGGTGCTTCTAGCTGAAGGTCTCTTAGGCTGTAGTCAAGCTGTTGACTGGTGCTATGATCTCATATGAAGGTTCAACTTGGGTGTGGGGTGGGGGTGGGGGAAGTCTGTGTCCAGGCTCATGGTGGTGGTTGTCAGGCCTTTGTCCCACACCAGGAAGGGTACCCACAGAGCTGCCTCAATACACAGTAGCTGGTTTCCTTTGGTCAAGCAAAGAGTACATCTGACACTGCACCAAAGATGAAAGTTAGTTTCTTGTAATCTAATCTTGAAAGTGACATCCCTTCACTTCTGCTGTATTTTATTTCTTAGAAGGGTGCCAAGTCCAGCCTATACTTTAGGGAAGGGGATTATACAAGAGTGAATATCAGAAGGTAGGGATGATTGGTGGCCATTTTTGAGGCTGCCTACCAACCAGATTTTTTTTACTTTATTATTTTTTTAACCAGATTTTTAAAATTTTGTAAACCATGTTAAGTATTTCTGATTTTATTCTAAAGTTATGGTAAACCATTAAGGAGTTTTAAGCAGGGAATATTAGATTTGCACTGAAAAAAAAAATTTGTCTCCTATGAAGAATGGATAGGCTGGAGGCTAGACTGGATGCTGGAGACCAGATAAAAGATCATTGCTAAAGGACAGGATAGAAATGTGGTGGTTAGGAAGCGGATGTGGCTCAAGTGATTAAGCTCCTGCCTACCACATGAGAGGTCCCTGGTTTGGTTCCCAGTGCCTCCTAAAGAAGACAGCGAGCTGGCACAACGGGCAGTTGCAGCAAGCTGACACAACAAGAGACACAAGAAGAAAAAGCATAATGAAAGACCCAACAAAGCAGGGAGCAGAAGTTCCCAGTGCCTCCTAAAGAAGAAGAGCAAGACAGTGAGCTGATGCAACGGGCAGGCGCAGCTGACTCAACGAGATGATGCAATAAGAGGCACAAGAAGAAAAAGCATAATGAAACACACAATAAAGCAGGGAGCAGAGGTGGCTCAAGTGACTAGGTGCTGTAGCAGTTTGGCATTATTTACGAATTCCAAAAATAGATATTGGATTATGTTTGTGAACTGATCTTTTCCTTTGGGCATATTAGATCAAATTGGATTCAGAGGTTTACTTGATTAAATAATGATTAAGGCTTTGATTGGGCCACATCAGTAGGATGTTGAGTCCCCGCCCCCTTGATAGGCAAGGACTCACAGAAAAACCGCACTGCAGAGAAGGGAGGTTGGAGTTTTGAGCTGGAGTCCAGGAAGTAAACACAGGAGAAGAACACAGAGGAATAGATACAGCTATTTAGACACTGCAGGAACCCTGGGAAGAGAGAGACAGAGCTGTTCACCCAATAGTCTACAGCTAGTCATGTGGAGAGAGCACAGCAGCTGAGTCCAGAGAGAAATGGAGCCCCAAGAAGAGAGGAACCCAAGAAACCCGAACTCTTGGCAGACGTCAGCAGCCATCTTTTTTTTTTTTTTTTTTCTTTGTAAAGGGTATTTATTTGTGGTAGAAGCTTACAGTTACCAGGTGTATTAGTCAGGCAAAGGGGTGCTAATGTGAAATACCAAAATGGGTTGGTCTTTATAAAGGGTATTTATTTGGGGTAGAAGTCCACAGATACAGGCGATAAAGCATAAGTTTCTTCTCACCAAAGTTCATTGCCATGTGTTGGAGCAAGACAGCTGCCGACATTTGCCAGGGTTCAGGCTTCTTGTGTTCCTCTCTTCCTGGGGCTGCATTTCTCTCCTGGCTTAGCTCTTCTGGGTCCTCCACAAGGTCAGCTGTAAACTATCAGGCTAACGGCTCACTTCTTCTGGGACCTTTTCTCCAACATCAAAACTGCTTTTCAAAAGACTGCTTCAACAGTCCTTTGCCTTGCCTTTTTTTTTTATTTTTTTATTTTTATTTATTTATTTTTTTATTATGGGTAAAAATCAAAATTCTCACAATACATACAAACATTTGTAAAATGATATATAAATATATATGCATATATGTGTATTTGCTTACAAAAATGTTATTTATATATATATATATACATATATTTTAAGAGGTGCTTAGATTACCAGCAGCCATCTTTTTTTATTTTTTTTTATTTTTATTTTTTTTTGAATCAAACAATATATTACACAATATATTTGATTCATAGTAATGCATTCATACACTATTTGTCCTTTTGTGTCTGGCTTGCTTCACTCAACATAATGTCCTCCAGGTTCATCCATGTTGTCATATGCTTTATGACTTCATTTCTTCTTACAGCTGCATAATATTCCATCGTGTGAATAGACCACAATTTTTTTATCCATTCATCTGTTGATGGACACCTGGGTTGTTTCCAACTTTTGGCATTGGTGAATAATGTGGCTATGAACATTGGTGTGCAGATGTCTGCTCGTGTCACTGCTCTCAGTTCTTCTAGGTATATATCCAATAGTGGCATTGCAGAGTCACATGGCAAGTCTATATTCAACTTCTTTAGGAACTGCCAAACAGTCCTCCATAGTGGTTGTACCATCCTGCATTCCCACCAACAGTGAAGAAGTGTTCCTATTGCTCCACATCCTCTCCAACACTTGTAGTTCTCTGTCTTTTTAATAGTGGCCATTCTGATAGGTGTGAAATGATATCTCATTGTAGTTTTGATTTGCATTTCCCTAATCATGAGTGTTGTTGAGCATTTCTTCATGTGTTTTTTTGCCATTCGTATTTCTTCTTCGGAGAAATGTCTATTCAAATCTTTGGCCCATTTTTTAATTGGGTCATTTGTCTTTTTATTGTTGAGTTGTAACATCTCTTTATATATCCTGGATATTAAACCCTTATCAGATATGTGATTTCCAAATATTTTTTCCCATTGAGTTGGCTGCCTTTTCACCCTTCTGACAAAGTCCTCTGAGGTGCAGAAGTGTTTAACTTTGAGGAGGTCCCATTTATCTACTTTTTCTTTTGTTGCACGTGCTTTGGGTGTGAGGTCCAAGAAACCACCACCTACTACAAGGTCTTGAAGATGTCTCCCTACATTTTCTTCTAGTAGTTTTATGGTCCTGGCTTTTATATTTAGATCTTTGATCCATTTTGAGTTGATTCTTGTATAGGGGGTGAGATAGGGGTCCTCTTTCATTCTTTTGGTTATAGATATCCAGTTCTCCCAACACCATTTGTTTTTTCCCATCAGTGTGGGCTTGGTAGGTTTGTCAAAAACCAGTTGACTGTATAGGTGAGGGTATATTTCTGGATTCTCAATTCTATTCCACTGATCGATATGTCTATCTTTATGCCAGTACCATGCTGTTTTGACCACTGTAGCTTTGTAATATGTTTCAAGGTCAAGCAGTGAAATTCCTCCCACATTGCTCTTCTTTTTTAGAATACTTTTGGCTATTCGGGTGCACTTACCCTTCCAGATGAATTTGGTAATTGCCTTCTCTAATTCTGTAAAGTAAGCTGTTGGGATTTTGATTGGTATTGCATTGAATCTATAAATCAGTTTGGGCAAGATTGACATCTTCACGATATTTATTCTTCCAATCCATGAACACGGAATGCCTTTCCATTTGTTTAGGTCTTTTTAAATTTCTTTTAGCATTGTTTTGTAGTTTTCTGCATATAGCTCCTGTACTTCCTTGGTTAAATTAACTCCTAGGTATTTGAGTCTTTTTGTTGCTATTGAAAATGGACTTTTCCTCCTGATTTCCTCCTCAGATTGTTCAGTACTAGTGTACAAAAACATTACTGATTTTTTCATGTTGATCTTATATCCTGCCACTTTGCTGAACTCATTTATTAGTTCAAGTAGCTTTGTTGTGGATACTTCAGGATTTTCTAAATACAGGATCATGCCATCACAAACAGTGAGAGTTTTACTTCCTCTTTTCCTATTTGGACGCCTTTAATTTTTTTGTCTTGTCTAATTGCCCTAGCTAGAACTTCTAGTACAATGTTGAATAACAATGGTGACAGTGGGCATCCTTGTCTTGTTCCTGATCTTAGGGGGAAAGCTTTCAACCTTTCCCCATTGAGTATCATGTTGGCTGTGGGTTTTTCATATATGCCTTTTATCATATTGAGGAATTTTCCTTTTATTCCTTTCTTTTGAAGTATTTTTATCAAAAAAGGATGTTGGATTTTGTCGAATGCCTTTTCTGCATCTATTGAGATGATCATGTGGTTTTTTCCCTTCAGTTTGTTAATGTGGTGTATTACATCGATTGATTTTCTTATGTTGAACCAGCCTTGCATACCAGGAATAAATCCCACTTGGTCGTGGTCAGCAGCCATCTTGCCCCAACATGTGGCAATAGACTTTGGTGAGGGAAATAACTTATGCTTTATGGCCTGGTAACTGTAAGCTTCTACTCCAAATAAATAGCCTTTACAAAAGCCAACAGATTTCTGGTATTTTGCATTAGCATCCCTTTGGCTGACTAATACAAGGGCCTCCCTCACTCATTGGAGGTCAGGATTTGGTTCCTGGTGCCTCCTAAAGAAGCAAGGAAGACTAACAGGCACAGTAAGTTCAAGACAATGAGGGGGTGGAGAGAGATAAATAAAATTAATCTTAAAAAAAAAAAAAAAGAAATGTGGTGGTTTAAACTTTAGTGGTAGCTATGGAAAAATAACTGGATGCATTCAAAGGGTATTAAGTATGTAAAAGATAGCTTTGGAGTTGAAAGGAAAAAGTCAAGGAAGATTCTAAGGTTTCTGGCTAGAGCAGCAGAATGGTTGGTGGTACTATTTACTGAGATGCTACTACAGAGAAAGCAGATTGGAAGGTTGAAGGGAAAGATCAGTTATGTTCTGGACTAATTAAGGTGAATGTGATAAGATATACAAGAGAACATGTGAAATAGGCAATATTTGATAGTCATGGTGTTTACCTTCTGAGTTCTGGGTTAGAGATATAGATTTGGGTGCCATAGTAGAGTTTGAAAATAATTAATAGTAGGATGAAAAGAAGGCCTAATACGTATCATGAGAAATTCTAACATTTAAGAGAAGGAGGAGCTGGGAGGAAGTTGGAGGAAAATCAATGTGGTGATGACACGTTCCTTTCCCTGTGGTGATGAGTTTCTATTTTTGAATTCCTTCCAGCTCTGAACTTGTATAATCAATTTTGGGGGGAGGGAAAAGACAATCTAAGAGAGCCTGTAGCTTTTAACATATTTTTGAGAACTCATGTGAAAGGCATTGTGCTAGAAATTGGAGGTAACAAAGGTGAAATGGCACATTCTCATTGTCTCAGACAGTAACTTGGAGGTGTCACTGGTTCTTTTACTTGATTTTTTAGGTCCAGAAACATTATTTTTATCTACTTTCCCTTCGGTGTGCTGAGAGCTGCTTCACATTAACCAAACTGATTAGAGACCAAGTGATTAATTCACAATGAGAAATAAAAATGTCAACTATCTGATAGTGCATTTTTCACTCCTCTAAGAAAGCTAGAATATTGGTGAGCATGATATCAGCAAAGGATTATGAACACTCATAAATGTATAGTTTCCTAAAGCTGAAAGATCTGATATAACCATTTCTTTTATGTGATATCCCTGCCAGAGCAATAGGGAAGAATTGAGACTTATTGATAAAATTTTAGACTTTGCCTTTCTTTTTCTAGGCATTGTTTCTCTCTCTCTCCCTCTCTCTCTCTCTCTCTCTCACACACAGACACATATACATGCCCATCTCATACACACTCAAATCCCCCCACTCCCTCACACAGACACCATACCCTCTGTTCCGATCCCATTTTGCCTTCTCCTTGGTAAATGAGAATAAACTCAGAAAATTGAGTGCTACAAATTTGACCATGTCAAATTTAGTTTTACCACTTTGCTGTAAATCCAATTGTGTGCAGTATCTTGAATACTCATGCTCAAGAAAGCAAAGCCTTTAGCAAATTTAGACTGTCATATTCTCCATTCCTGCTTTGGATACTTATCAGAAGTTCAATTCAAGATCATTTATCATTTAACTGAATAATCATCTTACTGTATCTTAAGCAAATCATGTATTATCCAGTTTGGGCTAGGTGGTAAATAGGAACTAATTTAAGCTTTTTTATTGACTTTTAAAAATGCACCTATTTTACTACATTTTGATGAGTTTTAACAGATTTATATACCCACCAATCAAACTGTAGAACATTTCCATCACTTCACATATTTCTCTTGTGCTTCATCTGGTCAATCTTCCCACCCATGCCAGGCAACCACTGATCTGCCTTCTGTCACTATAAATTAGATTTATTTTTTTTTTAAGTTTCATATAAACAGAATCGTACATTAACTATACTTTAGTATATGGTTTCTTTACTAGCGTAATATTTTTGAGAGATTCATACATGTTGCATATATCAGTAGTCTATCTTTTTTATTTATTTATTTATTGCTGTGTGGTGGTTTGGAGCTGTGTGTGCCAGAAAAACATGTTCTTCAACTTAATCCATTCCTGTGGATATGAACCATTGTAATTAGGACCTTTTGAGGAGGTTACTTCAGTTAAAGTGTGGCCCACCTCAATCAGGATGGGTCTTAATCCTATTACTGGAGCCCTTTATAAGTGGAATGAAATTCAAGCAAAAAGAGAGAAAGCCATGGGAAGCAAGAAGCTGAAGGTCAATGGACCCAGAAGAGAAGGGAGAGGCCACCATGTGTAAAAGCTGTTAAATTCCATTGTTTAAGCCAGCCTTTGTGTTGGTCTTTGAGCAGCCCAGGAAACTAAAACACTGAGTAGTAGTCCTTTTTTATTGCTGAGTAATTCCATTTCCATTGTATGGCTATATTTCATTAATTTTTAGTCACACTAATTCTTTCTTTAATTTTTAGTGCAAAGTGTTATATACTTTGGTAAGAATTAAGAAGTCTTTTTTAAAATTTATAAACAGTGATGAAATCTTAAAACTCTTCCAGTATACTCTTTTAACAGTGTATCAGTCAGTTGTCATATTTTAATATTGCATAAATTGGTAGCATAAACTTACAAAGTTACAGTTTATAAGATGAACGAGAAGTTATTAAATGAAATAGACTGAAATTAAACATATGAGGTAGATATTGCCCATTGTTAATTTTGCTTTATCAGAGTTATTTGTATAAGCCAAAATATGTAGAGTCCTAAAATTTTATTTGATAGTAGTAGGAAATAGAAATCAGAGAGGTCCTAATACCAATTAGTGTTGGTAGTTTGGGTTGTTGAGACCCATTTATTTAGATTTCAGTACTTGCCAACACTAGCAACCATAAAAAAAAAGCCTGTAGTTTACAAAACACTTAGAAATATGTTCTCATTTGAATTTCTCATGAACAATCTGTGGAAGGCAGAGCTGATATCTTCCCAATTTTATAAATGAGGAAATAATGCATAGAGGCTTCTTTCCTAGGTAGTGCCAAAGCCAATATTAAAATTTCTTCCAACCTCTATCTTCCAGTCCTTTATCAACAAAAATTGAATGCTTAAGACCAAGCACTGTTCAAAGTACTGGCTGTATTGGAGCTACATTCTTGTGAGAAAATATTAAATAAATCAATAAAATACATAATGGATAGTGATAGGGAGTCCAGGGACCGGTGTTACTATTTTAAATACAGTATTAGCTAAGTCCTCCCTGAGAAGGTAATAGTTGAGCAAAAACTTGAAGGTGCTGATGAAGCAAGTGATGGACACAGTAGGGTGAAGAGCATTATGGGCAGAAGAAATAGTAAGTGCAATGGTCCTGAGGCCTGGAATGTTCTAATAGCAGTAAAGAAGTCCAGGTGGCTTTAGCAGAGTGATCAAGGCGAAGTGTGGTAGGAATTAAATTCAGAAAGGTGATGAACCATACATGTAGGGCCATGTAGACAAATATATATATACACTTCTTTTTTTCACAGTGCAAACCAAGAATATTTATTTTCATAATTTTTTAAAACGTTATTTTGTGTATTTAATAATTGAAAATATAAACAATTAAAAACTAAAAAGTAAACACAGATGAATAAATACATACATTCCTCAATTAAATGTACTGGATACATATAAATCTTTTTTGAATCAAACTATGTTACACAATATATTTGATTCATAGTAATGCAATCATACAGTATTTGTCCTTTTGTGTCTGGCTTGCTTTATTTCATAATCCGTGGAACTGTAAAATAGCTTTTCTTTTAATTTACAAAATCATTTTAAATGTCAAAGTATACATGCTCAATATGATATAAGCACCAACAATCTGAAAAGTTTACAAAAATTGTTTGAACTTGTAAGATGCATGTATTCATGAACTACTTTCAGTTTGAAGGAAGGAAAAACTGTCCCGAAGCTCATTAATATTTAAGAAATGCCCGAATAGCTTCTAATTTGTTTTACAGCAAAATAACAGATACTGCTTTTAGTTTTTTATACAAGTCATCTAAAATTTAGATTCAAAATTTAAATGCTGCCTTATGATGTGAAAGGCAGTTTGACCATTAAATTTGTTTACATTCCAGTTTGATACTTGATGTACAATAGATACTAATGCCCTTAAAATTAAAAAATTAAAAATATCTTCAATCATTTAATGAACATCTGACGCTAAGAAAAACGTTAGATCTCTCTTCTATATTTTTATGTAGAGTTGGGTATAATGCCATTTTTGGAACAAACAAAATTATTTTTTGAATAGTATAATTAGTATAATTATTTTAAATCATTTTAAAAATAATAGTATAATTAGTCCAAAATTATTTTTTAAATAGCATATTAACACTTCTGTAAATATGCCGTTATAGCTTTAGGCAAAAAATGCTCTTATGAAGTCAGATGAAGTAAATAAAAATATCACAAATCAAAATATCTCAAATAAAAATTATTGTTATATTAAAGCACATCCTTATTGCAAATTATTTGGTCATTGCTGAGAAAAATTAAATGAGGAAAATATATACCAATATTGCTCTAAATATACTGACACAGCCACCTGATTGACCTAATAAGGTCGAGTAGGGATAGTATCCTGTTTCCCTAGTTCTGTGGTATTGCCACCTCCATCCTTGCTTTGCATAGCTTTTACAAAATAAAGTTATTCACATTGCTAACACAAAATCCAGCAAGCTGTAGTTCTTAGCACCATCTACATTTATTTATTTATTTGTACTGTTTACGTGAAAAAAAAATTTTGTTTTGCTTTTCACATATCTGATATAAATTTTCCTATCATTTTATTTATAGTTTTCTTGGGATGAGCGGTAGGGAAGGGAAAGACTAAGAAAAGAGGTACATCAGGAGAGTCAGATTGTAAAATAATGTTATACACACAGGTAGCCCAATATCTTTTTTTTTTCCATTTAAAAATTTATTAAAGTATATCATTCATACATGAAATAAATAAGTGTATAGTAAAAGTTGTGAACTTAAAAAACGAAATGCATATCATCATAAAATACAAGGCTCCCATACCTCATCCTACCAACAATACCTTGCATTGTTTTGAAACATTTGTAACTAATTATGAAAGAGCATCGTCAAAGTATTGCTTCTAACTGTAGTCCATATCTTAAATTGTTTTTTTAAAGATTTATTTATTTACTATTTATCCATTTTTACTCACCAACAGTGAATAAGCATTTCTTTTTTTTTTTTTTTTAAGATTTTATTTATTTATTCATAACATTTATCCCCTCCTTGCTGCTTGTGCTCGCTGGGTCAGCTAACCACGCCGTGCGGTGGGGCTTGCCTTCACCAGGAGGCCCCGGGAACCGAACCTGGGGCCTCCCATATGGTAAATGGGAGCCCTACTGATTGAGCCACAGCTGCTTCCCAGTGAATAAGCATTTCTGTTTCTCCACATCCTCTCCAATACTTGAGTTTTCTTTTCTTTTTTTTTAATAATAATTGTTCTGTAAGGTGTGAAATGATATCTCATTTGTTCTTTTTCAAAGATTTATTGTATATTTATTTCTTGTCCGCCTCGTTGTTTGCGCTTGCTGTCTGCTCTCTTTGTCTGCTTGTCTTCTTTTTAGGAGGCACTAGAAACTGAACCTGGGACCTCTCATGTGGGAGGGAGGTGCCTAATCTCCTGAGCCACCTCCGCTCCCTGCTTGTTGTACCTCTCAGTGTGTTTCCTTGTTGTGTCTTCTTGTTGCGTGATCTTGTTGCATTAGCTTGCTGCACCAGCCTGTTGCATCAGCTCGCTGTCTTGTTTGTCTTCTTTAAGAGGCACTGGGAACCAAACCTGGGATCTCCCATGTGGTAGGTAGGTGCCCAACTGCTTGAGCCACATCCGCTTCACTCATTTAAGTTTTGATCTGCATTTCCCTAATAGCTAGTGATGTTGAGCGGCTTTTCATGTGTCTTTTGGACATTTGTATTTCCTCGTCGTTAAAATGTCTATTCAAGTCTTTTGCCCATTTTAAATTGGTTGTTTCTTCATCGTTGAATTGTATGTTCCCTTAATATAATATGGAAATGAAATCTTACTGGATAAGTGGTTTCCAGATATTTTCTCCTGTTGAGTAGGCTTCCTTTTCACCTTCTTAACAAAGTCATTTGAAGCACGAAAGTGTTAACTTTTCAGGAGGTCCCATTTATGTATTTTTTCTTTTGTTGCTCATGCTTTGGGTGTAAGGTTTAAGAAACAATCACCTACTACAAAATACTGAAGATATTTCCCTACATTTTCTTCTAGAAATTTTATGATTCTAGCTTTTATGTATAGGTTTTTTATCCAATTTGAGCTAATTTTTGTATAAGGTGTGAGATAGGGGTCCTCTTTCTTTTGGTTATGGATATCCAGTTCTCCCAGCACCTTAGTTGAATAGATTGTTCTGCCCCAGCTGGGTGGGTTTGACAGTTTTGTCAAAAATCACTTGACCATAGATGTGAGGGTGTATTTGTGAACTCTCAATTCTATTCCATTGATTAATAAATCTGTCTTTATGCCAGTACCATGCTGTTTTTACCACTGTAGCTAAGTAATACACATCTATCTATTTATTTATTTTAAAGATACTTAGATTAAATAAATGTTACATAAAAAATCTAGGGGATTCCCATATGCTCCTCTCTCTACCCCTCCCACACATTACCTCATTAATAACATCCTTCATTAGTGTGGTACATTTGTTACAATTGATGAACCTGTATTGGAGCATTGCCACTAAGTGTGGATTATAGTTTACATTATAGTTTAATCTCTCTCCTGCACAATTTTTTAAGTTATGGCAAGATATATAATGGCCTGTATCTGTCATTGCAACGTCATTTAGGACAATTCCAATGTCCCCAAAATGCCTTCATATTACACTTATTTTTCCCTCTCTTTCCCTTCAGAACCTCTGGAGGCTACTAACTCCAGATCAATGATAAAAGTTCTTCCATTGCTAGAATAACCATAAGTCTATAGTAGAATAATAGTAAGTCTACTCTAGTCATCATTCATTCCCCAATCCTGAGGGTTCTGGGATGGTGATGCCCACTCCACCTCTAATTAAGAAGGGGCTTAGATCCCATGGGGCAGATGGATGGGACTGTCTTGCTTGCAGTTATAGACTCTCTCTGTACCTTGGGATGGTTGTTGTCCATCATCATTTCCTTGTTAGTTGTCCTGGGTGAGTCTAATGACCTGAAGAGTAGATGTTGCAACTCTGTTGAGATTCAAGGCCCAACGGGCGCATGGAAAGCCCAAAGATTTAAGTCTCTTGGACATAAACCTATCAACTCTAACTATAGGTTCAAATAAGAGCTGTGTGTAGGCAAACCACAACTGAGTCCAACTCTGTTACACTAAGGAGCATAAATTCCAAAGTAGGGGCCACTGTCAGGGTACCAAACTCCTGAGCTGTGTGTCCTGCCTACAGTGTCTGGATGTCTCCAGAGCCCTCAGTAGCCCCTCTATTTGAGGCAATATTTACTGTGGCAGTCAATGGGATCCTGTTGAGACGTGCATAAGCATAACCTCTGGGATGACCTCCTGACTCACTTTGAAGTCTCTTAGCCATATAAACTCATTTGTCTTTACCCTTTCCCCCTTTTGGTCAAGTTCTTTTTCCAGTTGTATTGCTAGATGGTGCTTGGCAGTAATCCCTTGGTGCCAAGGAGGATCATCCCTGGGAGTCATGTCCCACACTGGGGGGAAGGTAATGCATTTATATGCTGAGTTTGGCTTAGAGAAAGGCCACATTTGAGCAACAAGGAGGCTCTCAGGGCGTAACTCTTAGGCAACCTATAATACTAGGCTAAGTTTCAATTTCAAAAGAAAAAGTTCATAAGTACTGTCATCAGTATCAAGGGCCCATCAGTGGTCCATCCTCCTTCACTAGTCACTGCCTCTACACTCAAGGGATTCTTGCTGTCCCATTAGAGAATGTGGCAGAACTCCCCAGGATGAGAATTGGATATTCTTTCAGTTATTGTATCGCTTCTTGGCCTTTTGGCTAAGATCAGGTGTACTATCAGTTATTGTGTGGATCTCTATCCACCGTGACAATGCCCCATGAACACTTGAACTCATTCATATGAGTCTTCCAGTCCATGAACACGGAATGTTCTTCCATTTATTTAGATTTTTTTTGATTTCTTATATCAGTATTTTGTAGTTTTCTGAATAAAGGTACTTTATATCTTGATTAAATTTATTCCTAAATATTTGATTCATTTAGTTTTTATTGTAAATGGATTTTTTTTCTGACTTGCCCCTCAGATTGCTCATTACTAGTATATAGAAACACTACTGAATTTTGCATGTTAATTTTGTATCCTGCCACTGTGTTGAACTCGTTTATTAGCTCTAGTTGCTCTTTTGAATACTTTTGAGAGTTTCTAGATATAGGAAAATGTCATCTGCAAATAATGAAAGTTTTACTTCTTTTGATTTGGATGGCTTTTATTTCTTTATTTTTTCTTACCCAACTTCTCTAGCTAGAACTTCTACCACATTATTGAATAGCGGTGGTGACAGTGGGCATCCTTATCTTATTCCTGATTTCAGCAAGAAAGCTTTCAGTCTCATCATTGACTACAATGTTACCTTGGGTTTTCATATATGCCCTTTATCATGTTGAGAAAGTTTTCTTCTATTCCTATCTTTTGGAGTGTAGTTATCAAGAAAGAATGCTGAATTTTGTCAAATGCCTTTTCTGCATCAATTAAGATGATCATGCGATTTTTCTCTTGCGGTTTATTAATGTGGTGTATTACATTGATTTTCTTGCATTGAACCACCTTTGCATACCTGAGTTAAAACCTGCTTGATCATGGTGTATAATTCTTTTAATGTGTTGTTGGACTCAACTTGCAAGTACTTTGTTAAGGATTTTTTTTTTTTTTTTTTTAGTATAGTCAGTTTCTTCATTTATTTTTCAATAATATACATATATTTTTTTAAGATACTTAGATTACATAAATGCTACACAAAAAATATAGGAATTCCCATATGCCCCACTCCCTACAACCTCCCACACCCTCCACATAAACATCCTTCATTAGTGTGGCACATTCATTGCAATTGATAAATACATCCTTGGGCTTTGCCATTAAGCGTGGACCATTGTTCACATTTTAGTCTACACTCTCTCCCACACAGTTCTGGGTGTTATATGATGATATAAAATGGCTTATTAAGGATTTTTACATCTATATTCATTTGAGAGATTGGTCTGTAATTTTCTTTTCTTTCAGTGTCTTTTTCTGGCTTTGGTGTTAGGGTGATGTTGACTTCATGGAATGACTTTGGTAGTGTTCCCTCCTCTTCAGTGTGCTTTTTTTTTTTTTTTTTTAGGTACCAGGGGATGGGGATTGAGCCCAGGAACTCATATATGGGAAGTCGGCGCTAAACTGTTGAACCACGTTGGCTTCCCCAAGTTGGTTTTATCATTTGTTTTGCTTGTTGTTTTTGTTTTCATTCAGGAGGCACTGGGACCTCCCTTGTGGGAGGCAGGTGCTCAACTACTCGAGCCACATCTGCTCCCTCCTCTTCAGTTTTTGGAAGAGTTTGAGTAGGATTGAAATTCATTCTTCTTTGAATAATTGGTAGAATTCACCTGTGAAGCCATCTGGTCCTGGGCTTTTCTTTTGAGGGAGTTTTGGATGACTGGTTTCTTGAGGTCTTCTATTTCTTCTAGTGTTAGCGTAGGTTGTTCATGTGTTTCTAGGAAATTGTCCTTTCATCTCAGTTGTCTAGTTTGTTGTTGTATAGTTGTTTATAGTATCCTCTTAAGATTTTTTTTTTATTTCTGTGGGGTCAATAGTAATGTCCCCTCTCTCATTTATTTATTTGCATCTTCTCTCTTTTTTTCTTTGTCAGTCTAGCTAAGGCTTTGTGAATTTTGTTGATAGCACCAACTTTTACTTAACCTCTATGATCACTCATATTTTCATTGGTCTCCCGCTTACCTCTCTGGCCTACCAGTGATCAGTCCTGCTGGAGAATGATAGAACCCGCTACTGTGGCTTCCTGCTCACGCCTCAGTTCCATCCTGGGCTCCTTAGGTTTCCCCTCACCCCTGCAAGTTGCCTGGAGTTTGCCAGCATGCCTCTGGGCCTCATCCCTGAGTCCCTACAGCAACTACTGGGTCCAGTATGTACTTTTACTCTGAGTGTTGTGGGAAGGTATTAGAAGATTTTGAGCAATGAAGTGAGGTGATTTAACTTTTATTTGAAAAGGATTGTTTTAACTAGTGTGTTGAGAATAGAGCTTAGAGAGCAAGGCAGAAGCAGAAAACTAGTTAGGCTATGCCATAATCCATGTGAATGATGATGGTGACTTGAACCACAAAGGTGACAGTGGAGGTGGTGAGAAGGGTTTAGATTTTGGATACATTTTGAAAATAGAAGAAACAGAAATTGGTAATGAATCAGATGTGGGTTAGGGAAAGAAGCTATGTTGAGAACTACTCCGAGCATTTTTAAGAATTGGTTGTTTTCATTTTTTACCTGAACTAGAAGAACAGAGTTGTCATTTGTCATGATATAGACAGTTGAAAGGGGAGTGGGTTGAGGGAAAGGACAGCTGTCTTTGGCTGTTAAACTTAAGATGCCTGTTGGACTTGTAGCATAGATGTTGGGTAGGTAGATAGTTATATGATTCTGAAGTTTAGACGAGATGTCCAGGTTGAGGATTACATTTTAAGTTTTTGGGACGCAGATGGTATTTAGTCATTAGACTAAGTGAGATAACCAAAGTATCACAAAGAAGCCCAGGACAGACCTGGGCATTGAAGTTCTGGAGATGAGGAACCATCAAAGAAGGATAAGAGGGAACAGTCATGAGGTAGGAGGAAATTTAGGAGAAAAGCATTTAAAGCCAAGTGAAGAGTGTCTCAAGAATGAATGAATGGGTGTGGGGGCAAGATGGCAGCCGAGTAAGGAGCTCCAAGAGTCAGCTAGTCCTACAAGGCAGTTAGTAATCACCCAGAGCTATCTAAAGCACCTTTTTGGAGGGGGGGGGGTGTCCAGGAGACCAGAAGAGCAACCTGCAACATCCTTGAAAGAATAAAAGGAGAAGACTGCCCATCTGCAATGAAGATCCATAAGTAGAGCACTCCACGCCGCGGAGGCTAGTGCCCATCTTCCCCTGGTGATGCAAGCTGCCTCGGGAGTTATTCTGTGACTGGAGTTGGAAGCTCCATTTCCCAAAACTGGGGGAGGAAGAGATGATTTCAGCTACTGATTAGTAAATTTGGCTGGCTAAAGTATAATCCTGAGAACAGCTTAAGTTTGAACCTGTCCAAGTCAAAAAAAGAGGCTGGTATCTGAAATTTTAAGTCCGCTCCTAGCATGAGGGGAAGCAAGACTGATTGAAAATTACAGTGATGGTAGGGACCAGCTTCGTTCCACCTAGATCGGATTGCAGCCCTAGCCTAGGCTCCAGCCCCACTTCCAGCAGGGAGGAAATTGTGGGGGACCTGCACCAGCCTCTCTGGGCAACTGCAGGTGCTTTTGGTTGGACACCTAGGGCTCCATCCCCATCCTCCAATAAGCTAGGAGGGGAGCTGTGTTTTCTCGGCCTCTCTGAGCAAATGCAGATGCTTTCAGCCTGCATAGACTGGTTTGTTGAGTGCCTTTGAGTCCATCCCTTCTCACTCCAAATAGGGTAGGAAGGGCCTGGTATTTCCTCAGCCTCTCTGGGCAACTGCAGGTGCTTTCAGCCCACACAGACTGGTTTGATGAGGGCCTGGGTCTCCAACACACCCCCGCCCCCACCCCCCATAGGATAGGAGGGGCTGGTGTATCCTGAGCTTCTCAGGGTGACTACAGCTGCTTTTATCCTGTAAGAACTGGACCGTTGGGCTCCTATGGCTCTACCCCCACCCCTGATAGGACAAGAAGGGGGCAGTGTTTCCTCAGCCTCTCTGGGCAATTGCTGGTGATTTTGGCCTACACAGACTGAATAGTCAGACCCCTGTGGCTCCATCTTCACCCCCCAATAGGATAGGAGAGGAGCTCTGTTTCCTCAGCCCCTCTGGGCAACAGCAGGCACTTTTGGCCTGCATGGACTGGACTATTGGGCGCCTTTGGCACCATCCCTGCACCCCAGTAGGATAGGAGAGGAGCTGTGTTTCTTCAGCCTCTGGGCAACTGTGGGTGCTTTTGGCCTGCAAGGACTGGTTTGTTCAGGGCATGTGGTTCCATCCCCATGCCTTAAAGGGCAGAAGGGACAATACTCCCTCACCCCCCAAAGCAATAGCAGGTGCTTTTGGACCCCATGGATTAGATTGTTGGGCACTCTGGAGGGTTCATCCCCATCCCTGGCAGGGGAGGAGTGGTGCTGGTGCTACGTCAGTCTACCTGGCAACTGCGGTCAGTTTTGACCTGCATGGCTTAGTTTGCTGCCCACACCTGCAGCCCCATTCCCACCCAGGCAGGGGAGGAAGGGGTATGAAGCTTTATCAGTCTCTCTGGCAACTACAGATGGACTTGGCCTGCACAACTTGGATTATTACACACAGTTGTGGCTCCATCCCTACCCCTGGCAGACGAGAAAGTTGGGAGAAGCTTCATTGGTTCCTAGGGCAATACGGGCAGCCTCAGCCTCCACAGCTTACAGTACCAACTATATCCTCAGCTCCTAGAACACAAAAAGCAAGGGAGAAAGGGAAAAAAAAGCCCTAAACTAAATAGAGAAACTGCACCCAGAATAAATACATCTACTAAGCCAAATGCCAAGAAACCAACAAAAAAATTACAGTCTGTACCAAGAAATAGGAAGATATGGCCCAGTCAAAGGAACAAGATAAGCCTCCAGATGACATAAAGAAGTTGAGATAACTAATTAAAGATATTCAAAGAAGTCTCCTTAATAAATTCAACAAGGTGGTTAAAGAGATTAAGGATATTAAGAAGATACTAGGTGAGCACAAAGAAGAATTTGAAACCTTACATAGAAAAATAGCAGATCTTATGGGAATGAAGGGCACAATAAATGAAATTAAGAATACACTGGATGGGAAGCGGCTGTGGCTCAATCAGTAGGGCTCCCGTTTACCATATGGGAGGCCCCGGGTTCGGTTCCCGGGGCCTCCTGGTTAAGGCAAGCCCGCCCACACGGTGTGGTTAGCTGACCCAGCGAGCACAAGCAACAAGGGGGGGATAAATGAATAAATAAATAAAAAATCTTAAAAAAAAAAAATAAAATAAAAAAAAAAAGAATACACTGGAAGCATTGTATTAGTCAGCCAAAAGGGTGCTGATGCAAAATACCAGAAATCTGTTGGTCTTTATAAAGAGTATTTATTTGGGGTAGAAGCTTACAGTTATCAGGCCATAAATCATAAGTTTCTTCCTTAACCAAAGTCTGTTGCCATGTGTTGGAGCAAGATAGCTGCCAACGTTTGCCAGGGTTCAGTCTTCATGGGTTCCTCTCTTCCCGGGGCTCTGTTTCTCTCTGGGCTCAGCGCCTCTGATCCCTCCACAAGATCAGCTGTAGACTATGAGGCTGTCTAGGCTTTGCCTTTCTCCACAAGGCCAGCTGTGAACTGTCAGGCGAACTGCTCGTCTCTTTTCCTGGGGCCTTCTCTCATTCCTCATGACCAAGCTCCTCTGTGTGCTTACTTCCACAGGCTCCAGCATTAAAACTCCACATCAGAACTCCAACATCAAAACTCCAACTCACTCCTCTGCTCTGCCATGTAGTTTTATCTCTGAGTCTCTGCCCAAAAAGGGGCATGGATTCAAAATCTTACTGACGTGGCCCAATCAAAGCCCTAATCATAATTTAATCATGCCCAGAGGATCAGACCAGTTTATAGGCATAATCCAATATCTGTTTTTGGAATTCATAACTAGATCAAACTGCCACAGGCATATAACAGCAGTTTTGAGGAGGCAGAATAAAGAGTCAGTGAGCTTGAAAACATGCCCTCTGAAAGCAAAGATGAAGTAAAGAATGGAAGAATGGAACAGGGTCTCAGGGAACTAAATGTGCAAATATATGTGTTATGGGTGTCCCAGAAGGAGAAGAGAAGGAAAAGGTGCAGAAGGAATATTTTAGGAAATAATGGTAGAAAATTTCCCAACCCTTCTTGAAGGACATAGATATCCATGTCCAAGAAGCACAACATTTACCCATCTGAATAGACCAACTCTGAGGCACATAATAATTAGAATGTCAAATGCCAAAGACAGAGAGAATTCTGACAGCAGCAAAAGAAAAGCAGTGTGTAACATAGAACGGATACCCAATAAGATTCAGTGCCAATTTCTCATCAGAAACCATGTAGGCAAGAAGGCAGTAGTATGATATATTTAAGATACTGCAAGAGAAAAACTGCCACCCAAGAATCTTAAATATGGCAAGATTGTCTTTCAAAAAATGAGGGTGAGTTTAGAATATTTACAGTTAAACAGAAACCTAGAGAGTTTGTAATCAAGAGACTGGCTTTGCAGGAAATACTAAAGGGAGTGCTATAGCAAGAAGAGAAAAGAGAAGAGAGAGATGCTTGGAAGAGAGTCTAGAGATTAAGATTATTTCAGTAAAAATAATTAAAAGTGTAAAAAGAGTGAAAATAAAATATGACAGATAATACCCAAAGGTCAAAACAGGTGAAATAAGAACTGCCTCTACAGTAATAATATAGAGTGCTAATGAATTAAACTCCCCAATCAAAAGACACAGACTGGCAAAATTCATAAGAAAATAGACATCTGTATGCCTTTGACAAGAGGCTCACCTTAGACCCAAGGATACCAATAGATTGAAGGTGAAAGGCTGGAAAAAGATATTCCATACATGCAGTAACCAAAAAAATAACCTGGAGTAGCTAAACTTACATACATGAAATAGACTTTAAAAGGACATTATATATTAGTGAAAGGTGCAATTCACCAGGAAGAAATAGTCATACATATATATGATCTATCCAGGATACCCCAAATTATATGAGGCAAACACTGACAAACTTAAGGGAGAAATAGATGTCTCCACAATAATAGTTGGAGACTTCTATACACCACTGTCATCATTGGACAGAACATCTGAGCAGAGGATCAATAAAGAAACAGAGCTTGAATAATATGATAAATGGACTAAACCTAATAGACATATACAGAACATTGCAACCCAAAGCAACAGAATATACATTCTTCTCAAGTGCTACTGGATCTTTCTCCATGTTATTCCATATGTTGAGTCACAAAGCAGATCTCAATTATTTAATAAAGGATCAATAAATTCAAGAGGATTGAAACTATACAAAGCATGTTCTCTGATCATAATGGAATAAAGTTGGAAATCAAGAAAAGGCAGAAAAATAAAAAATTTACCAATATGTGGAGATTAAACAACACACTTAAATAAAATCAGTGGGTCTAAGAAGATATTGCGAGATAAAGCAATTAATATCTCGAGACAAATGATGAGGACACAACATATCAGAACCTATGGGATCCAGCGAAGGCAGTGCTGAGAGGGAAATTGTTAACCCTCATTGTTTACATTAAGAAAGAGGAAAGAGCTAAAATCAATGACCTAATGACACAGCAGAAACTAGAAGAAGAACAGCAAACTTTTCCCAAAGCAGAAGGAATGAAATAACAAAGATCAGAGCAGAAATAAATGAAATTGAAAACAACAACAATAAAAAAAGCAGAATTAACAAAGGCAAAAGTTCATTCTTCAAGAAGATTAACAAAACCAAAAAACCCTTAATTAGACTGACAAAGAAAAAAAGAAGATGCCAATAAACAAATTTGAAAATTAAAATGGGGACATTACGGGAAGCGGCTGTGGCTCAATCAGTAGGGCTCCCGTTTACCATATGGGAGGCCTCGGGTTCGGTTCCCGGGGCCTCCTGGTGAAGGCAAGCCCGCCCGCACGGCATGGTTAGCTGACCCAGCGAGCACAAGCAGCAAGGGGGGGATAAATGAATAAATAAATAAAATCTTAAAAACAAACAAACAAACAAACAAACAAAAAACGACATTACTAATGACTCCCAGAAATAAAAGAGCTCATAAGAGGATACCAAGGACAACTGTACGCCAACAGATTAGGCAAAGTAGATGAAATGGAAAAATTCCTGGGAAAGTACGAACAACCTACACTGAAACTAGAACAAATAGAATACCTCAACATACCAATCACAAGTAAAGAGATTAAAACAGTCCTCAAATAACTCCCCAAAATGAAAAACCCAGGACCAGAAGATTTCATAGGTGAGTTCTACCAGGCATTCAAAGAATATTTTACACCAGTCTTACTCAAACTCTTCCAAAAAAAAATTGAACAAGAGGAAATGCTACCAAATTCATTCTGTGAAGCCAATATCACCTTATTACCAAAGCCAGGTAATGATATTAGGAAAAAAGAAATTACAGACCCATTTCCCTAATGAATACGGATGAAAAAAAAACCCTCAACAAAATACTTTCTTATCAAATCCAACAACACATTAAAATAATTATTCATCATGGTCAAGTGAGTTTTATCTCAAGCATGCAAAAATGGTTCAACACAAGAAAGTCAATCAGTATAATATAGCACATTAATCAATCAAAGAAGAAAAATCCAATGATCCTATCATTTGGCACAGAAAAGGCATTTGACAAAATACAGTATCCTTTCTTGATAAAAATACTACAAAAGATAAGAATTGAAGGAAACTTTCTCAATATGATAAAGGCCATATATGAAAAGACCACAGCTAACATTGTACTCAATGGTGAAAGACTGAAAGCTTTCCTATTGAAATGGGGAATAAGACTCGGATGCCCATTGTTACCACTGTTCTTCAATAGAATTCTAGAGGTTCTCGCTAGACCATTCATGCAAGAAAAATAAATAAAAGGCATCCACTTCGTAAAGGAAGAAGTATTTCATGGGTGATATGATTCTATACCTGAAAAAGTCCTGAAAAATACACAACAAAGCTGCTAGAGCTAATAATAGATTCCAGCAGAGTAGCAGGATGCAAGATTAATATGCAAAAATCAATAGTGTTTTTATACACTAGTAATGCACAATCTGAGGAGGATGTAAATGGACAATTCCATTTACAATAGTGACTAAAGGAACCAAATATTTAGGAATAAACCTAACCAAGGACGTAAAGCTCTTGTATTCAGAAAACTACAATGCATTGCTTAAAAAAAAAAAAAAAGACCTAAATAAATGGAAGAACAATTCTTGCTCATGGATTGGAAGACTAAATATCGTTAAGATGTCAGTTCTACTCGATACGATATATAGATTCAGTGCAATCCTGATAAAAAACTCCCACCAGCATTTTTTTTTAATAAATGGAAAGCACAATTATCAAATTTATTTTGAAGGATCAGGGACCCCAGATAGCCAGAAACATCTTAAAAAGGAAGCATGAAGTTGGAAGATTCTCACTTCTAGGCTTTAAATCATATTAACTAGCTACAGTGGTAAAAAGCAACATGTTACTGGCATAAAGATGAACACATAGACCAGTGGAACTGAATTGATGGTTCAGAAACAGACCTTCATATCTTTGGTCAAGTGGTTTTTGATAGGGCTGTCAAACCCATCCACCTGGGGCAGAACAGTCTATTCAACAAATGGTGCTGGGAGAACTGGATATCCATATCCACCCCCCCCAAAAAAAAATAAAAGAGGACCTCTATCTCACACTTTATACAAAAATTAACTCAAATCAGAGCCAAGTGGAAACTACCCCAAATAGTGGGGCTCCTGAGGGTTCTGGAGACACCCAGATCCTATGATCAGGGCGGAAAGCTCCGGAGTTTGGTGCGTTGTCAGTGGTTCCTACTTTGGAGTTTGTGTTCCTGAGAGTGACAGAGTTGGACTCAATTATGTCTTCCCTGCACATGGCTCATCTGTCCCTTCTATTTAAACCTATACTTGGTGCTGGAGTTTGTAGGTGTACGTCCAGTGACTCAAGTCTTTGGGCTATCCATGTGCCAGCTGGGCCTGGAACCTCGGTGGAGTTGAAACACCTACTCTACAGCTCATTGGACTTATCCAGGACAACTGACGGGGAGATGATGATGGATAACGGCTGTCCCAGGGAACAGAGAGAGTCTGCAGCTGCAGGCAGGATAGTCCCATCCATCTTCCCCATGGGATATAAGCCCCCTCTCAATTGGAGGTGGAGTGGACATCACCATCCCAGAATCCTCGGGATTGGGGAAAGAGCTATGGACTAGAGTGGACTTACTGGTATTCTACTATAGATTGTGATTCTAGCAATGGAAGAAATTATGACATTGATGTGGAGCCAGTGGCCACTGGAGGTTCTGGGGGCAGGGAGAGGGAAAAACAGTGGTAATATGGGGGCTTTTTCGGGACTTGGGAATCGTCCTGAGTGACGTTGCAGCAATAGATATAGGCCATTTTATATCCTCACATAACATGCAGAACTGTGTAGGAGACAGTGTAGACTACAATGTGAACTATGGTCCGTGCTTAATGGCAAAGCCCCAGGATGCGTTTATCAATTACAATGTATGTGCCACACTAATGAAGATATTTATGTGGGAGGGTGTGGGAGCTGTGGGGAGTGGGGTATATGGAAATCCCAATATTTTTTGTGTAGCATTTATGTAATCTAAGTATCTTTTTAAAAAAAATGAATCAGAGATCTAAATATAAAAGAACCATAAAGCTCCTAGAAGAAAATGTAGGGAAAGATCTTCAAGACCTGGTTGTAGGTAGTGGAGTCTTAAACTTGACACCAAAAGTGGGAGCAATGAAAGAAAACAGATAAATGGGACCTTCTCAAACTTAAACACTTTTGTGATTCAGAGGACTTTGTCAAAGTGAAAAGGCTGCCCACTCAAAAGGGAGAAAATATTTGGAAATCACATATTCGAAAGGTGTGGGATTTCCATTCTATATAAAGAGATCATACACCTCAACAATAGAAGAACAAGCAATCCAATTAAAAGATGGGCAAAAGACTTAAAGAGACATTTCTCCAAAGAGGAAATACAATGACCAAATAGCACATAAATTGCTCAGTATCACTAGCTATTAGGGAAATGAAAATCAAAATGATAATGAGATATCATCTCACACTGCATAGAATGACCATTATTTAAAAAACAGGAAACAATAAATGCTGGAGAGGATTTGGAGAAATAAGAACACTCCTTCACTGTTGGTGGGAGTGTAAAATGATATAGCCTCTGAGGAAGACTGGCGTTTCCTCAGGAAGCTAAATATAGAACTGCCATATGATCCAGAAATTCCTCTACTAGGAATATTTCCAGAAGAATTGAAAAACTGACACAAACAGGCATTTGCACACCAATGTTCATAGTGGCATTATTCATAATTGCCAAAATATGGAAACAGCCCAAGTGTCTATCAACCGATAAATGGATAAACAAAATGTGTTATATACATACAATGGAATACTATGTTGCAGTAAGAAGAAATGAAATTGGGACACATATGATAACATGGATGAACCTTGAAGACATTATGCTAAAGTGAAATAAGCCAGACACAAAAGGACAAATATTGCATGGTCTCACTAATATGAACTAAATATGAAGAATAAATGCATAGAATTAAAATCTAGAGTGTAAGTTATTAGGAGATAAGAGGAGGGCTGCTAAGGGGTACGGATGCTTAATGCATATAGAAGTTTTAATTAACTTGACTGTAAAAATGTCGAAATGGATAGAGTTGATGCTAACACATAGTGTATAGAACTAACCCAAGTAGCTTATAAATGGAATTATGGCTGAACAGCGTAGTCTAGGGATATAAATGTCAGTTGAAAGAAAACTAGAGAATTATCTAGGGACTAAATAACATAGTGAACCCAGAGGTGGATTTTGAGAATTTTGAGAATTGTGGTTAATAGTACAAGTATGGGACGTGGGTGTGGCTCAGGCAATTGGGTTCATGCCTATCACATGGGAGGTGGCTGGTTCGGATTCCCGTGCCTCCTAAAGAAGACAGCGAGCTGCGGCAAGCTGACACAACAAGATGATGCTGAACAAGATACCTGGGGAGGAAAAACAGAATGAAAGACACAACAGAGGAGGGAGCAGAGGTGGCTCAAGCGATTAGACACCTCCCTCCCACATTGGAGGTCCTGGGTTCAGTTCCTGGTGCCTCCTAAAGAAACAAGGAAGACAAACAGACTTAGCAAGTGAAAAACAACAAGGGAGTGGGGAGAAATAAATAAATTAAATTAATCTTAAAAAAAAAATCTGCTAAAAAAAATAGTACAAGTACAAGAATGTCCTTCTCTGCTACTCTTCTTTTCTGCTCCTTCCCTTTAGGGCTGGATGGGATAATTAACTTGGCTTAATGGTCATTTGCAGATAAAAGTGTGGTTTGTATGGGTTCAAGAGAGAATGGGGGAGGTGGGGTATATGGGTTTCGATGTAACTTTTCTGTAATATAAAACATCTTTAAAAATAAAATTTATTATATTAAAAAAGAAAGAGAGAATAGGAAGAGGAAGTGAAACCAGTACAGGCTACTTTTTTGAAGAGTTTTGTTGAAAAGAAAAGGGGAGTTGGGAAATGAGACTGTGGGGGATGTGAAATCAAGAGGAAGCTGTATGTTTTATATTAAGAAAAAAGAAATTACAAATTGTAAAGATACTATAACTTGGTTTTATGCTATGGGGATGAAATAATGGAAAAAATCATGCCATATGAAAGAGAAAAATTGTTGAGAAAGGGAAGAAATGCTAGAGTGATACCTTCTTTTGCCATTGGTCTTAAGAATCTGGCTACAATTATGAAAATCAATTTCCAAATCTGTTTGGATATGCTTTTTGTTTTATTCATTATTTAAAAACTAGGGTTGTGGGTCGCTTTTGAAGATAACCTTACTTAAAAACCATGTGCACTTTTTTTGCTTTGTAATTACCCTATTTAATATTCTTCATCTTATCTATTCTCAAGATTGATATTTATTATATAGTAATGTATCATGTTTTATTTCGTAGAATTTATATTATCCATGCCTTTCCAAATAAAATGTGGGTCATCTAATCCAACATTTATCAGTATGACTTTTTTAGATAAGCTACCACATTTAGTTAGAATTTATTCTTAACAAGATTGTATTACATTATACACTTTCACTAAAGGTAATTATGTGAAACAGTTGTGTTGTTTGGTTTTTTTTTAGATTAATTTAATTTATTTATTTATTTCCCTCCACCCCTCGTTGTTTGTACTTGCTGTCTGCTCATTGTGTGCTTGCTGTGTCTGCTCATCTTCTTTTTCAGGAGGCCCTGAGAACTGAACCCAGGACCTCCCATGTAGGAGGGAGGCTCCCAATAGCTCCAGTCGCCTCTGCTCCCTGCTTCTTGTGTCTTTCTTTGTGTTTCCTAGTTGTGCCTTCTTGTTATGTCATCTCATGTTGTCATCTTGTTATGTCACCTCACCACACCAGCCCATTGTGTCAGCTCACAGTCTTGCTCCTCTTCTTTAGGAGGCACCAGGAACCAAACCCAGGACCTTCCCTGTGGTAGGCGGGTGCACAGCTCCTTCAGCCTTAACCACTTCCCTTTTGTTTTTTGTTTTTTTTAGGAGGTTTTGGGGCTTGAACCTGGGACCTCATGCATGTGAAGCAGGTACTCAACCACTGAGCTACACTCACTCTATGAAATAGTTTTAATGAAGAATTTGATGAAGTAGAATTTGAACTTCCAGTGTTCTTATGATTGAATTATTTGGGGGTGGGAGAAATTTGATGTAATTTTTGCTTGGGGTACCAGTTCCCTCAAATTTTCTAAATTTGTTAACTGATTATAATTGTTTCTTCAGGTTATAGGAAAGCCAGGAACCTTCAGAAGAGGCCTTTTATTCTCAGCCTTGTCTTATTTGGGTTTTGAAACTTACCGGGTCATTTCTCAGGCTGCCGTGGTTCATGCCACAGCCAAAGGTAAGCCTAAGTTAAACATCTGGAACACTTACAGTTTTTTTTAAATTTTTTTTTATATATATAAATGAAACTAACATTATTATAGACTAGATTATTTTCTGCTTTGTTCTACTTGTTATTCTGATAGATTATCTCTATCTTCTAGAAACTGGAGCACCTTCAGTGATAAATAAGTGATCCATTAATATTTTGTATTTTTGCAGGACCTGTGAGCTAAGAAATTTTTAAAGGGTTGGAGGGTTATGGGTTTAAAAAAATATATATGTCAAAGAGACCATATATGGCCTGCATGTCTAAAATACTACTTATTTATTTATCTATCCCCCCATCATTGTGCTCGATGTCTGCTCTCTGTGTCTGCTTGCCTTCTTTTTATTTTTAGGAGGCACTGAACATGGGACCTCCCATGTGGGAGAGAGGTGCCCAATACTTGAGCCACGTCTGCTCCTTGCTTGTTGTGTCTCTCATTGCGTTTCCTCATTGTATCTCCTCGTTGCATCATCTCATTGTGTCACCTTGTTGCATGAGCTCAACACGCCACCCTGTCACATCAGCTTGCTGTCTACCTTGTCTTCTTTAGGAGGCACTGGGAACCGAACATGGGACCTCCCGTGTGGTAGGCAGGCGCACAACTGCTTGAGCCACATCTGCTTCCCTAAAATACTTACTCTTTGGACTTTTATAGAAAAAGTTTCCCACTCTTGGTTTATAATGATAGAACAATTCTTTTATTTATTTCCCCAATACCAAGGTGTTTACTCTTCTTGATATAGTTAAAAAATTTTTAAAACTTGTAGTACTTAGGGATAAAAGTATTTTGATTACAAACAGAATGTAGCAGTGAAAAGCTTGGTACCAAATATCAAAGAACTGGTTGAAAAGTAAAAAATTCTATCAAATTTCATATTTGTATAATATGGATAAGTAAACATGTTTTAAGAGTTGCAATAATTTTTTAAAGATTAAATTTAGTTAAACCAGTTGTACATGTAGACATTGCCAAAATTTCAGAATAATGAGAGAGATATTACCAGTATTGATCCTAATTATGAATTAAGCCTTTTTGTTTTTCATGGTCCCCACTATTTTTTTTTTTTTTTTTTTTTTGAGGTACTGGGGGCCAGAAATTGAACCCGGGACCTCATATGTAGGAAGCCAGCACTCAACCACTGAGCCACATCAGCTTCCCTGAGTTGTCTTTTTCATTAGTTTTGCTTTTATTATTTTTTTTAAGGAGGCATCGGAACCCGAATTCATGACCTCCCATGTGGGAAGCAGGTACTCAACTGCTTGAGCCACATTTGTTCCCAGTCCCCATTTTTTAATTAATCAAGGAGAATGTGATTGAGGAAAGAGGCAGAGATTATATTCTGAATAGAAATTTCTTTTTAAAGGTCTGGTAAGTGAAGAATTTGAGAATATTAGCTAAACATTACTGGTTATCTATTCATTTCATTTATCCATGACTATCCTTTTCTTTAAAAAAGCAGAGGCAACTAGGAACTGCTGTTTTTTTAATCTTCTTTTTAAAAATATATTATTATGAAGGTCAAAGCAAAGGGTTTGGTTTTCACCAACAAAAGACATTCAGTGACATGTTTTCGACAGTAACTTAGCTTTTCAAAGCTCTCTAGACTTTTCAACATAACTTCAGTTATCACAGAACCTTGTAAACTAGAACAAGCCTTACTGTCATATTATAATATTAATTTCAATTTTTTATGTATTTATTTATTATTTATTTGTTTTGTTTCAAACCCTTGTGTCGAGGGTTGACTTTCAGTAGATTGCGGGTTGACTTTCAGTAGATTGCAGTGAGTGAGCTGCTCTGCTACAGATGAAACCCCAACCCCAGAAGCAGGTTTAGCACCAGGTTCCCCACGAACGTGCAGTACGTAATGGGGAGGGAGCAGCCCCCTTTCCAGCCGTGCCTCGTTTCCCAGGATGAGGGGCTCTCATATAAATATTATTTTTATAAAGAAGCTCACAGAGTGGGTGTAACTCAGTGGTTGAGCACCTGCTTTGCATGTACAAGGTCCCGGGTTTAATCCCTGGTACCTCCTAAAAAAAAAAAAATGCTCACAGAGTTAAATTTCTTCAAAAGTTGAAGTGTTAGACAGCAGGGATTAGAATACCATATCTCTATATTTTTCTCTGCATCTATCACAGTTTCAGTGTGCCTTAGCATCATTACAGAAATGATTGTAAAGATGTAGTGCTTCTCTTAGCAACAAAATACGGCATTTTGAAAGGCAAAGCCAAAATTACTTTTAGCCTTAATGACCATAGTTCATTTTATTCAGAAGTGTCTTGATGATGTAAAAATTATTGTATATTCATTAAATTAAAAAGGTAATTCTAATACTCTAAGGTATTCTGAAAACTAAACTGTTTTTATTATAGATTTAGTAAAAGGTGTACTAATTAAAAAATTAAAATTAAAAAACAAAACAAAAAGGTGCCTTTTATTTTTGAGTCCCTTGTGTATTTTCAAGCATATTTATTTAGCCTGCCTTGATTTTCTTAACTTTATTTTCTTAAAACAAAAAAGCTTCACTTTACAATTAGTTGATTAACATGTTCATATAATTTGTCCGACTATAGGCCATAGCCCTTGAAAATCAGTAATAATTATTGCTAAAATATAGAAGCCAGATTTTTTTTTAACTGGAAAACGATCCACATGTTCCTATGAAAATAGAACTTTGTTCTATTTTTTTTTTTTAAGATTTATTTTTATTTATTTATTTCTCCCCCCTCGTTGTTTGTGCTTGCAGTCTGCTCTCTCTGTCTGTTCATCGTGTGCTCTCTTTATCTGCTTATCTTCTTATTAGGAGGCACCAGGAACCGAAACTGGGACCTCCCATATGGGAGGGAGGTGCCCAATCACTTGAGCCACCTCCATTCCTTTCATGTTGTGTCTCTCATTGTGTTTCCTTGTGGTATCCTCATTGTGTCATCTCATTGCGTCATCTCGTGTAATCTTGTTGCGTCAGCTTGCCGCGCCAGCCCATCACATCAGCTTTCTGTCTTGCTTGTCTTCTTTAGGAGGCACCCAGGAACCAAACCCGAGACTTCCCATGTGGTAGGCGGGCTCTCAACTGGTGGAGCCACATCTGCTTTCCTAAAGTTTTTTTTTTTTTTAATAAAATTTACTGATGTATATAATTTATACATGACCATAAATAAACAATAAATGTATAGTAAAATTTGTGAGTTTACAAAACAAACATGCATGTTATCATACAAGCCTCCCATACATCTCCCCACCACCAACACCTTGCATTGTTGTAAAACATTTGTTACAAACTATGTGTATTAGTCAGCCAAAGGGGTGCTAATGTAAAATACCAAAAATGGGTTGGTCTTTATAAAGGGTATTTATTTGGGGTAGAAGTCCACAGATACCAGGCCATAAGGCGTTAAGTTTCTTCTCTCACCACAGTCCATTGCCACGTGTTAGAGCAAGATAGCTGCCGGCGTTTGCCAGGGTTCAGGCTTCTGGGGTTCCTCTCTTCCCGGGGCTGCATTTCTCTCCGGGCTTAGCTCTTGTTTCCTCCACAAGGTCAGCTGCAGACGATCAGGCGAACGGCTTGCTTCTTTTCTCCTGGGGCCTTCTTTCCAACATCAAAACTGCTTCTCAAAAGACTGCTTCAACTCTGTTCTTTGCCTTGCCTTTTATATTCAATTCCCCACCCACTAAGGGGTGGGGCTCAACGCCCTAATCCTAACCTAATCATGCCTAGATTAACAGATCAGTTTACAAGCATGATTCAATTATATTTTTGGAATTCATAATTACATCAAACTCCGACACTATGCAAGAGCATTGTCAAAATATTACTACTAACTATAGCCCATATCTTACATTTGATGTATTTTCCCCTAACCCACCCAACTATTAACATCTGATATTAGTATTATATATTTCTTATCATTCAGGAAAAAATGTTCTCATATTTGTCCTGTTAACCACAGTCTGCTATCCACCCCTGGATTCCCTGTGTTATAAAGTCCTATGCTTTGTACAGTCTATTCAAAGTGTACACTTAGTGGCTTTCATTTTCATCACAGAGTTCTGCTGTCATTACCTCAGTAAATTTTAGAGCATTTTCATTACTCAGAAAGGAAAAATCTCATACCCCCTTATACCCTTCTATTGTTGTCTCATAGTATTGAAATGATATTTTCTTGCCATGGTGAGAATGGTGAAACTACTACTTATTAAGAATCTTTAGGTTGTTAAAATCTATACTTTGAGAATAAGCCACTGATAAAATATAAAATAGAATAGAATGGAGCAACTTTGGGAAATTAACCAGCTTTTTATATGACTATTATTAACTCCATACTACTTAATCAGATTGAAGTAGGATTATTAAAGAAAAAAATAAATGATTTTAGGGTTTCTTTGTTATTGTCATTCAATTTTTATTAAACTAGTATGATTACATCATAATGTTATCTTAAAATAATAAAAAAATATTTCACTTACATGTTTGTGTCATAAATTTCATGTATTTTTTTTGCAGATATAGATTTAAATTTTTTGTTAACTTCTTAAAAACTTTTAACCTCAAATATACTGTGATGATTGATTAAAGTATACCAAGATAAATAATAAGGAAACTTAGCTGAACACATTATTGGAATGTCAACCTATAAATAAGGCTAAGTAAGTACAGTACCTGTAGAGAAGACAAAATTAAACGTTTGTGTTTCTTAGTAATAATTGGAATCTTCTGGCCTTTAAACTTACTGTTTTTAAAGGAACTAGTCAAATTTTTTAGGACATTACACTGTCTATTAAGTTTATGTATTTCAGGGTTATGTCTAAACTAGTTAACAAGATGGTTGGAGCATAGTGCCTATGAGATAAGTTTCATATTTTCTGTGTAGTTAAAATGATCTAAGTACTTGATGATAGATTTGACTCTTTTCCTTAACGGTGTCTACAAATTAGGTCATAAAAAGAATTTGGTAAATTAGAGTAGCTCAGTCATGCAAATTAATAATTTTCAGTGTTTCAAGTGGATGAGTTGTATCATCATTTTCTACAAATGATGGAATTTAACAACAATAACAGCAACAAAAACAGAGGGTTTGTGTGCCATGAATTCCTCACAGGAAGGTGCCTTTAAAATTTTTTTTAATGTATGTATCATATTTGGCCAGCACCACAATAAATTTTCTAATTTGTTATTTTCCACAGTTTCAATGACTTTTTCTGATGGCTTCGTACTTATTTCTACTATATTTCCATTTAAGCTGTTGATAACTTTTTTATCTTTCCTTATAGGTGATTTCTGCATCTAATTTCTTTTGCATGTTTATGAAAATCTTTGTTTCTTAGAATTATTGCTGTTTGGAAGACCTATTTTATTGTGTCTTCTTCTTCTTATGTTCTTTGAAGTTGAAGAAGTTCTTGAACAAGCAGACTACCTATATGAAAGTGGAGAAACAGAAAAACTTTTTCAGTTGCTAACCCAATACAAGGAAAGGTAAGTAAGCAATGTATGGTAGACTTGGGTTTGTGGTTTCCTTAAAATTTGTGTTATTTAACAAAGTAATCTTTGATGCTTGAAATTATTATAAAACATTAATGTCCTTTTTATTTAAAATAATATTTCTTGAAATTTAATTTATAGTATGGTGTTTCTTAAGTGATTCAAAAGTGCTACATTTTTCTTATTGGTTTAGGAAATATTATTTTACTTATTCTAGCAAAATGGGGTATTTTTTCAATTTTGCTGTCTTGCTTTGTATTGTACAAGGTGGTCATTGAATATAAGTTTATGTGTTTCAGAGTAATGTCTAAACTACCTACATTTTATATTTCTTATTTTTTCTTTTAAAGTAATTCCTTATTGGTCTAATATTTAAATTAATTTATTGAGGATTAGGATGATTGTATACCCCCATTGAGTGGTATCTCTATGTCACTTTAGGAGCAGAGTCTTTTCATAGAAACCAAAATAGATCCTTTTCCTATTTTTAGTATTAGATTACTTTTTTAGTCCATAATATCAATATGTATCATTTTTTTGGAAGGTGGGGGTAGGGTGGGGTGGGGATAGGGAGAATATTATAAAATAAATCAAATAAAGTTTAATGGTATTTCCAAATCTCTCTCCTTTACCAGTTCTTCTAAACTAGAAACTTTGAGTCATTTTCTTCTACCTTTCTTAGATTCCCAAAACCAGTTTTTGTTCCAAGACCCATCAATTTTACTCCCTAAATATCTTTAGCAATCATCTTTCTTATTCCATTCTTCTTTCAGTAACTTGAGGTGACTGATTTGGCATTTTATAGCCATTTCAGTAATAATTTGAAACTCTAAGATTACTCCATATTGATTGAATTATAAGTATACTACCATTTCTTTGTGTAAAATATTTTAAAAATTCGTCCAAAAATGTTTTTAAAAAGTTTCAAAATTGTGATGTGAGTACTTTTGGGGGGTGGGATGGAGGAGAAAAGAATTATGAAATAGGCTTGCAGGCAAACATTTAATAAAAAGGAATTTAAGATTTTAAAAAAATATTTCAAAACTCTTTATTGTATAATTGTGGTTATTTTATTTCCTAACCATTTCTTATTTTATAGATTTATCTTTAAATGGTAGTTCCTCAAGGAGTCTAATGTTCTTACTTGAAATGAGAAGACATGAAGTCATGGATGACACATTTAAGCGTAGGATTTATTTTGACAGTACATTATATTTTATTATTCATTCATAAACAGGTATTTAAAATATACCGATTTTGAACCAGGTGCTCTATTTGCTTTTTAAAATGTCATGACCCTGAGTATAACATGTATATTATAGTAATGTCTGAACCAGTCAATGAGTTGTATGAAGCATAGTTTGGTGAGGTCAAGCCTCAAAATTGTTTGTTGAATTTTTAGGGCAAGTGTTTAGAGAATTCAAACACACAAAAAATTTTTCCCTTTTTTTTTTAAGGAAGTCATTATTTTAGATCCTTTGGTTAAGTTAATATTTATGAGTAATAGTGGATATTTTATAGGAAATTTTAGCAAGTAAAGGTTTTGTATGAAAGGAAATAAATTTATTAATAGTGGTTTTTGATAATATTTTGCTTACTATATCCTCACTAAACTGAAAGACTAAAATATGTTGATTAATGATGTGACCTCTAACAATTAAAAAATTCCAGTTAAAATATGATTTATTTTTTATTTCATTTCAAATTAGTGAAGATGCAGAGTTATTGTGGCGCTTGGCACGGGCTTCACGTGATATATCTCAGCTTAGCAGCACTTCAGAAGAGGAGAAAAAGCGGTTGGTGTATGAAGCTTTAGCGTATGCAAAAAGGGCACTTGAAAAAAGTGAATCAAGTTTTGCAGCTCATAAGGTGTGGTAGTTAAAATAACTAAGTTGCCTCCATGTATAGACATACCTTGGAGATATTGTGGGTTCGGTTCCAGACTACCACAATAAAGTGACTATTGCAATAAAGCATGTCCCACAAATTGTTTGTTTCACAGTGCATATAAAATTTAGGTTTACACTGTACTGTAGTCTGTTAAGTGTGCAATAGCATTATGTCTAAAAAAAACAATGTATATACCTTTATTAAAAAATACTTTTTTGGGAAGCAGATATGGCTCAAGCAGTTGAGCTCCCGCCTCCCACACGGGAGGTTCCAGGTTCAGTTCCCATTGCCTCCTGAAAAAACAAAAGCAAAACAATAAGCAAAACAAATGATGAAATCAACTCAGGGAAGCCAGTTTGGGCTCAGTGGTTGAGCGTCGGCTTCCCATTTATGAAGTCCCAGGTTCAATCCCTGGCCCCCAGTAACTTAAAAAAAAAAAAACTTTATTGTTAAAAAGCGCTGACATCATCTGAGCCTTAAATGAGTTGTAATATTTTTGCTGGTGGAGGGTGTTGCCTTGATGTTGATGACTGATGACAGATCGGGGCATTGTTTCTGAAAGTTGGGGTGGTTGTGGTAATTTCTTAAAATAAGACAACAACATTGATTGGCCCATCCTTTCATGAAAGATTTCTCTGTAGTATGTGAGGTTGTTTACTAGCATTTTACCTACAGAACTTACTTCAAAATTGGAGTTAATCCTCTCGAACCCTGCTGCTGCTTTTGTCAGCTAAGTTTATGTTATTTTAACTCCTTTGTCGTCCTTTCAACAATGTTCACAGCATTTTCACCAGGAGTAAGAAACCACTTTCTTTGCTTATCCGTTCCAAGTTTTATCATGAGATTCCAGCAATTCAGTTACATCTTCAGGCTCCACTTCTAATTTTAGTTCTCTCGTTATTTCCACCACATCTGCAGTTCCTTCCTCCAGTGAAGTCTTGAATATCCATGAGGTTTGGAATCAGCATCTTCCTAACTCTTCTTAATGTTGGTATTTTGACCTCCTCCCATGAATCATGAATGTTCTTAATGGCATCTAAAATGATGAATCCTTTCCAGAAGGTTTTCAATTGGTATTGCCCAATTCATCAGAGGAATCATTGTCTGTGGAGCTAAAGCCATATGAACTATATTTCTTACAATAAGACTTGAGAGTCGAAATGACTCCTTGATCCATAGGCTATAGAATGTATGTTGCATTAGTAGACATGAAAACAACATTCATTATCTTGTACATCTCCATCAGAGTTCTTGGGTGAGTAAGTACATTGTCAATGAGCAGTAATATTTTGAAAGGTAATTATTTTTCTTAGCAGTAGGTCTCAACAGTAGGTTTAAAATAATTCAGTAAATCATGTTGGAGATAAATGAGCTGTCATCCAGGCTTTGTTGTTCCATCTATAGAGCACAGGCAGAGTAGATTTAGCATAATTCTTAAGGGTCCTAGTATTTTCAGAATGGTAAATGAGTATTGGCTTTAACTAAAGTCATCAACTGCATTAGCCCCTAACAAGAGATCCTGTCCTTTGAAGCTGTGATGCTTTAAAGCCAGGCATTGACTTCTCTGCTCTAGCTATGAAAATCCTAGATGGCATCTTTTTCCAGTAGAAGGATGTTTCATATATAATGAAAATCTTTTGTTTAGTGTAGCTACCTTTCATTAATTATCTTAGCTAGATCTTCTGGATAACTTGCTGCAGCTTCTCTATCAGCACTTGTTGCTTCACCTTGCACTTTTATGTTATAGAGATTATATTTAATATGTGCTTCTTTTTTTTTTTAAGTACTGGGTATTGAACCTGGGACCTTGTATGTGGGAAGCAGGCACTCAACCACTGAGCTACATCTGCTTCCCGATGAGAGTTGGTTTTTCCATTTAAGGACTGGTTATCTTTCCCTCCCTTCTCTACACTTTAGGCAGCTTCCTGGGTTGGATTTTTTAAAGTTTAAAAAAGCGTTAGCAAACAGGCTGCCCAGGCCAGATCTAGTCTCAGTAGTGGTGGCCCCATTGTGATTTTAATTGTTTTCATTAATGACAGCATTCAAAAAGCAAGAGATTATGCTTAATGAAGATTTCTGGCTTCTTTTTAAAAATATTAGGTCCTCATTTCTACCTTATCACCTGGCATCAATTGAAGCAGAATAGCTGCTTCCCCTTTGGAGGAGCATACACTGTATTTTACCACAGTGCCCACCACTGCCCAGTGGTCTAAGGACTGTGAAAACATGCCTAGCTGTAGGCCCCTGTGTGGCGCACGGAGAGGTGCAGGTCCCCGTGTGGCAGAGCAACATACCAAAAAGACAATGACATAACCAGATAGAAAAAAGAAACAAAAAAAAACATGACTTTTTTTTTTTTGAGGTACCAGGGCTGGGAATTGAACCTGGAACCTGCAGCCTTGTATGTGGAAGCAAGCACTCAACCACTGAGCCACATCAGCTTCCCTGAGATGGTTTTTTATGTTTGTTTTGTTTGTTTGTTTCCGTTTTCTTTAAGAGGCACCAAGACCAAACTTGGGACCTCCCATGTGGGAAGCAGGTGCTAAACTGCTTGAGCCATATCTGCTCCCCATTATGTATACTTCTTGTAGACAGGTGATAGTTAGGTCTTACTTTTATTTATTTAATTCATTTATTTTATTTAATTTAAAATTGTACACTTCAGTGGTTTTTAGTATATTCACTGTGTTGTGCAGCCGTCACCACTATCTAATTCCAGAACATTTCCATTACCCCTAAAAGAAACCACATACCTACTAGCAGTTAGTCTCAATTCCCACCTGTCACCCCCACCCCCATTTCCCGGGCAACAATTTATCTACTTCCTATGGCTATGGGTTTGCCTATTCTGGATAAGTCATATAATTGCAACCATACAGTATGTGACCTTTTACATCTGGCTTCTTTTGCCTAGCATGTTTTCAAGGTTCTTCCATGTTGTAGTTTGTGACTGAATAACAGTCTTTTGTATCATTATATAGACATACCACTTTTGTTTATCCATTCATCAGATGTGGATATTTGGGTTGTTTCTACTTTCTGGCAATTATGAATAATGCTGCTGTAAACACCTGTTTTCAGTTATTTTGGTTATATATCTAGGAATGGAATTGCAGGGTGTATTTCTGTGTTTAACTTTTTGAGAAACTGCCAGACTTATAGCAGATACACCATTTTACTCCCATCAGCATGTACAAGGGTTCCAATATCTCCATCTACTCACAAACAATTGTTATTATTTACTTATTTGATGATAACCATCCAAGTGGGTGTGAAGTGATACCTCATGGTTTTGATTTGCATTTCTCTAATGACATATGATGCTGAGCATCTTTTCATGTACTTATTATTTTGTTGTTGAATTGTAAGAGTTCTTTATATATTCTGGATACTAATCCCTTTTCAGATGCAGGATTAGTAAATATTTTTTCTCATTTTGTAGGTTGTCTTTTCACTTTCTTGATAGTCCCTGATACACCAAAGGTTTTAATTTCACTAATATCCATTTTATCTATTTTTTCTTTGATTGCTTGTGGATGTCATGTCAAAAACCATTGTCCCAGTCCGAGGTCATGCATCCATATTTTCCTTCTGTTAGTTTTATAGTTAAAGCTCTTATAGTTAGGCCTTTGAACCATTTTGAGTTGATTTTCATATATGTTAGGTATGGGATCCAAATTCATTCTTTTACATGTGGATATCCAGTTGTATCAGAACAATTTATTGAAGACTGTTCTTTACCCATTTAATTGTCTTGCCACCCTTGTTGAAAATCAACTGGTCATAGAGGTATGGGTATATCTCTGGACTCTTAATTCTATTCCATTGATTTGTATTTATTTCCTTATGTTAGTACCACATTGTTTATTTATTTATTTATTTATTTATTTATTTATTTATTTATTTATTTATTTATTTAGCATCTCCTCCCCCAGCCCCCAAGATGGCTCTGTCATCTGTCTGTTTGTTGTGTCTGCTCATTATGTCTGCTCATTGTGTCCACTCATTGTGTCCACCTGTCTTCTTTAGGAGGCACCAGGAACCAAAACTGGGACCTCCCACGTGGGAGGTGAGTGCCCAACCACTTGAGTCACATCTGCTCCCTGCTTGTTGTGTCTGCTCATTGCATCAGCTCATTGCATTACCTTGTTGTGTCAGCTCATTGTGCCTGCTTGTTTTCTTTAGGAGGCACTGGCACCTGAACCCATGTGGGAGGCGGGCACCCAACTGCTTGAGCCACGTCCGCTCCCCACATTTTTAATTACTGTAGCTTTGTAGTAAGTTTTAAATTGGGAAATAAGAGTCTGCCAACATTGTTCTTCTTTTTCAGTATTAACCTGGCTTTTCTGTCTTTTGTAATTCCATATGAATTTTAGGGTCAGTTCTTTCTCCAAAAACACTTTTGGAATTTTGCTAGGGATTGCTTTGAATCTGTTGCTCCCTTTGGGGAATATTCCCATTATAACAAATTAGATTTGTTGTTAGATTAGGTTAAGTCTTTTAATCCATGAACCTGAGATATCTTTCCATTTATCTCGGTCTTTAATTCCTTTCATCAGTGTTTTGTAGTTTTTACTCTACATGTTTTGCATCTCCTTGGTTAAATTGATTCCTACATGTCTTAGTTTGCTGCAGGGCTGCCAGTGCAATGTACCAATCCCCAGCTGTGGGCGATCAGGCATATGGTCAATCTCTTCGGCCTTGAGGTGCTCCATGGGCCCAGCCACTTGGGGACTTTGTACCTCAGCTTCAGCTGCTACCAATCCTTGAGTCTCTCCTTCACATGGCCAGGTCAAAATTGCAGACCTCACTTTTCTGTGTGTGTGTCTGTTTCTTTCTCTCTGTGTCTGTTTATATAAGCCTCCAGTAAGAAGGTGGAGACCCAACCTGAGTCGTGCTTCACTGAAGTATTCTAATCAGAAGTGATCAAGGTACCTTAACTGAATCTGATGCAATCAAAGGATCTCACACCCAAAGGAATGGATTAGTTCAAAAACATTATTTTGGGGGAGATTCACCAAATTCAAATGGTTATATTAGGTATTTTATTATTTTAGGTGTTCTTGTAATTGTAATTGTTTTCTTAATTTCCTTTTCTGATTGTTCGTTGCTAGTGTGTAGGAATACAGATGATTTTCATGTGCTGATCTTTATTATGCAACTTTACTGAATTTGTTTATTGCTCTAATAGCTAGTTTTTATGAATTTTTTAGGATTTTCTCTATATAAGATCATGTCAACTGCAAATTGATATAGTTTTACTTTTTTTTTCCAATTTGGATGCCTTTTATTTCCTTTTCTTGTCTAATTGTCCTAGTGAGAACCTCCAGCACAATGTTGACTAGAAGTGGTGTACCAAAGTATGTTTATCTGTTCATCTATTGAAGGACATTTTTGTTGCTTCCAATTTTTGGTAATTATAAATAAAGTCACTATAAACATTTGTGTGCAGGTTTTTGGCATGGACATCAGTGTTCAACTCAATTGGATAAATACTAAGGAGCAAAATTGCTAATTGTATGGTAAAACTATAGTTAGTTTTGGAAGACCAACCAGTCTTCCAAAGTGGCTGTATGTTTTTGCAGTCCCATCAGCAGTGAATTGGAGTTCCTGTTGCTCTCCATGCTCCCTGGAAGTTTTCTTCATTCCTTTTATTTTTTTCTTTCTGTTACTTAGATTGGATACTTTCTGTTGACCTATCTTCAAATTCACTGTTTCTTCTGTCTGCTTAATCTGCTGTTGAATCCCTCTAGTGAACTTTTTTATTTCAGTTATTGTGCTTTCCAATTTGAAAATTTCTATTTGGTTCCTTTTTTACAATTTTTGTCCCTTTATTTTTGTCCTCTATTGGGTAAGATATTGTTCTCAGACTTTTCTTTAGTTCTGTAGACAGAATTTACCTTAGCTGGTTGAACATATGTAAAATAACTAATTTATACTCTTAAGTCTACAAATTAAAATGTGTGGACTTCTTCAGGCACGGTATTTCTATTGATTTTTTTTCCAAATTGCATGGACCATATTTTCTTTGTTTCTTTGCTTACTAATTTTTTTTACAAAATAAAATACCTTGTAATTTTGTTGTTAAAAACTGGACATTTTGACTGTAATACAGTGGCAACTCTGGAAATCAAATTCTTTCCCTTTCCCAGAATTTTTTGTTGCTGCCCTTTTTTTTTAGGAAAAAATTTCATTTTTCATTTATTTTTTTTTGTTTTTCTTTTTAATTTTATTTTTGTATCAATTTTATAAGTTATTCCATTAACACAAGATAATAACTTCCATAACAGTAAATCTGCTTTGGTCCATGGTTACACTGCCCCCTTATTTTTGTTTATTGTTCAATTTTGAGGGATTTGGGAAGATGTCCCTTCTGACTGCTTCAGGCTGAGAGGGGACTTAGATATTATGGGGTAGAAGAAAGGAATTGTTTGCTTGCAGTTGAAGATACTCCTTGTTTTTGGGGACTTTTCCATCATCATCATTTTGTTAGTTGTCCAGGCTAAGCCTGAAGAACTGGAAAGCTGGCTGCAACTCTGCTGGGTTTCAGGGCACAACCGCCATATAAATAATCCAAAGATTTAAGCCTCTGAAAAATACATTTTACAGGTACATTGCAATTGTAGATTTAAATAAAAGGAGTAGACTAGTCATGATTAGGGGAATTGTAAATGAGTATAAGTATGTTATATTGGGGGAATAGATTTTCATATATTCCTAAACAGGGCCTGCCAAGGGGGTGTTGATTTTATGAGGCTTTGTGACTTGCTTATGGTTTCTTGATGTCTCAAGAGCCCTTGGGAGAACTTTTGTGTGAGGCTTTGTTTACACACATAAAAAAAGAAATCTGCTTAAGACCTCTGGAATGACCCCTCAACTTACTTTGAAATCTCTTAGCCATAAAAACTGTTTTAATATTTCGCCCCTTTGTCAAGGTCTTTTTCCAAATGTATCATTGATTAATACTTTATAATAATTCCTCAATGCTAGGGAGGCTTATCCCTGGGAGTCAAACCATGTTGGAGGGAAGGTAGTGAGTTTATTTGCAGAATTTGGCTGAGAGGCCACATTTGAGTAAGAAGGAAGTTTTCAGGAGGTAACTCTTAGTCATTATTTGTAATTAGGCTTAGTTTCATGGTTACAGGAATAAGGTTCATAAGTGCAAGCATTAAAATTGATGGCTTGGCTTATTGACTTGTTTCCTTTTATTAGGCAAGACATATATTCCAGAGATTTTTTGTCACCTTATTTGAAAAAGTAGTAATACTTACTAAGGGGGAAGTTTAATATTTTGTTAGATGCTATATAGTCCTCTATCTATCCAGAAAACATACCTATGACAACAAGAATACATTTCTGTCCCATAGAAGTATGCTTTAGGTGCATCTTTCCCTATATATCACCCCACTATCTACACCTTGTATCAGTGATGGACCTGAAAGAACTTTCTTATATTTGCATTATTAACCACAATCTTTGGCCATCCAAGAGTTCATTATGTTACACAGTCCCTTGTTTTATCTCCTAGCTTTCCTTCTAACAACATGTATGATCCAGAACTTCCCCTTTCAACCATGTTCACACACACATTTTAGCACTGTTCATTATACTCACATCGCTGTGCCACCATCGCTTCTGTCCATTTCCAAACCTAATTATAAACTAGGAATGAGCAATCTAAGGAAATAAAAAAAAACCATTTACAATAGCAACTAAAAGAATAAAATATTTAGGAATAATTTGACTAAGGATGTAAAGGACTTGTACAGAGAAAACAACACAGCTTTGCTCAAAGTAATCAAAGAAGACCTAAATAAATGGAAAGACATTCCATGTTCATGGATTGGAAGATTAAATATCATTAAGATGCCAATTCTACTCCCAATTGACTTACAGATTCAATGCAATCCCAATATAAATTCCAACAGCATTTTTTTTTTTCAGAAATGGAAAATCCAATCAAATTTTATTTGGAAGGGTAAGGTGCCCCAAATGTACAAAAGCATCTTGAAAAAGATTGAAGTTGGAGGACTTACACCACCTGACTTTAAAGCATATTACAGAGCTACTGTGGTCAAAACTGCAGGATATTGGCACAAGGATAGACATATTGACCAATGGAACCAGATTGAGAGTTCAGAAATAGACCTGCACATCTACAACCAACTGATATTTGACAATGCTGCCAAGTCCTTCAACTGGGACAGAAAATGGTACTGGGAGAACTGGATATCCATATCCAAAAGAATGAAGGAGGATCCTTATCTCATGCCCTATACAAAAATTAGCTCAAGATGGATCAAAGACCTAAATTTAAGAGCCTGGACCATAAAACTCCTAAAATATAATGCAGGGAAGCATGTATATGATATTGTGGTAGACAGTGGTTTCATAAACTTTACACCCAAAGCTTGAGCAACAAAGGAAAAAAAAGATAAATGGGACCTCCTCAAAATTAAAAAAACCTTGTGCTTCAAATGAATTTGTCATGAAAGTGAAAAGGCAGCCTACTTAATGGTTGCTGCTTTTTTTTTTTTTTTAGCTGTTTTTTGTTTGTTGAGTGACTTTTATGAATTCTTTAAGGTCTATATACTTTGTTGTGTGTGGCCCCTGAATTTTCTGTCCTTTTAGCTTAGTGGTCAGCTAATGATTGGACAAATTCACTTAAAAACCTGGAACCAAAAGATCTTCCAGTCTTTGCTGAGGGACTCTGTGTTTTGGGGCACAGTTTCAACACTCAGCAAGGCAGTTTATAGCTCTACTTTATCCTTCACCTTCTCCTTGAGTAGCACTGAGGTCAGGAACAGGTGAGAGCTTAGGGTCTTCTCAGGTCTTTCCTGAGCATGCAAACAACCCTGAACCATGTGCTTGGCTTTCTAGACTTCTGAGAATATGTTGGAGGTTTTCGAAGTCCTTATGGAGATGTCATTTCCTAGCCTTTCCTCTCAAGCTTTTTGGTTAATCTATTGTTTGCCCCAACTGCAACCTAAGCCATTACCTATAAATGTTTTTGACAACTGCCTCCCAGGGAGTAGTTTTAGCACTAGGCCTGTTCTCAGTTAGGCAAAATAAAGACAAGCCCTTTGAGCTTGTCTTCCAGGGAGTCACCAGCTGGGTCAGGGCAAATAATTAAAATTCTTTGTGAATAAGGTCTTTTCTGCTTCCTCTGGTACTAGGGATCTGGGCTATTTTTTTTTTTTTTTTTAAAACAACAAATGTTGATCTCAGGAGCAGAGCATTAAGTTAAAATGCCACAATGTTATATGTTCTTTACAAGAATCAGCCATTTTTTTCCTTGAAAGTATTCCTTGGGTTCCTGAAGCCTCTGGTTAATTTCCAGGGCTCCAAAATGTTGATTCTGACAGTTTTTCCTTTTTAAATTGCTTCTATGGAGAGGTGGGATTTTGAATTCTTTACTCCACTGTTTTTGTTTTTGTCACTGTCAGTCTTGCTCTTTTTTTTTTTTTTTTTTTTGAGGTACCAGAGCCAGGGATTGAACCCAGGACCTCATGTGGGAACCTGGCGCTCAACCACTGAGCCACATTGGCTGCCCTGAGTTGGTTTCTTCATTTGTTTTTGTTTTTGTTTTTTTCAGGAGGTACCAGGAACCAAACCCAGGACCTCCCATGTGGGTGGTAGATGCTCAACCACTTGACCACATCCTTTCCCCCAGTTTTGGTCATTTTTAATCAAGCAGTTTGGCAATTGGGATGTTTGGATAATTTACATTTTATGGGGTTTTTGATGTATTTGGGTTTAAATTTACCTTTCTATTTGTTTCTTCTGATTTCTTTTTCTGACTTCTGTATTGATTATTTTTATGACTACATTTTACTTTATTGGCTGAATAGCTGTAACTATTTTCTGTGTTAGTCTACTGGTTGCTTTAGGGTTTATAATGTGCATTTTACATGTAGAGTCTACCTTCAATAATAACTGGTCTTGTTTGGTTGTGGTATATCTCTATATATGTTATAAATGCCAGAATACATTGATATTATGTTTACTTTAAATAATAGATGATCTCTTATAGAGATATAAATAACAAGAAAGAAAAGTCTTTGTATTTATCCATGTAGTTGCCATTTTTGGTGTTCATTCTTTTTGTAGGAATGAACCAGGTTTCTGTCTGGTGTCCTTTTCCTTCTGTATGAAGGACTTTAACAGTTCTTTTACATGCATGCTTGTGGGATTGAATTGTGTCTTGACAAAGACATATTCAATTTCTAATCCCTAGCCCTGTGGCTGTGAACTCATTTGTAAGTAGGATTTTTTAAGGTCCTGTTAAGAATCAGGATGGGCCTTAATCCATATGAATGGAGTCCTTATAAGCAGAGGAAATTTGGACGTAGGAGTAGGAGACACAAGGAGACAGATGGCCATGAGACGGAGGCTGGGATTGAGTTATAGACTGCCTGCAGACTTCCGCCAGAATGCTACAGCTTCAGAGAAAGCCTGGTCTGGCTGATACCTTGATTTTGAGCTTTGAATCTCCGGTACTATGAGACAATAAATTCTGATAGCTTGACACTCTCTAACACATACACTTTTTTGTTGTTGTTTTTGTTCAAAGATTTTTATAACCATAATATTCTAAGTGTAACTTTATCCTACATTTTAAAAAATTCATCAGCATAACATCCAAAGTATTTTCAATCCACCCTTCTTCACCCTAAGGAGCTACTGAAAATTATCCAGAAGGTATGTGTCATAAGTGATATTGCTTGATTTGCAAAATTCTTTCCCAAGGAAAAGTTCAAAAGGTGGTCATGTGGGTATTTCAAACAATACTAGAAAAATCTGACATCTTTCACTCATCCTTCCTAAAATTAGTGGATCACTCAGGCTTGCCCAAATGTTATTATGAAACCACACAGTGTAAAATGCACCTATTACATTTAAGAAGAAGTTAAACCCATATTTATTTACTAGCACTGTTAAGTATTACACAAAACATTCAAGTGGCAAGTGATTATAATGTAAGCCCTTGCTTGGCAATCCAAATTTATTGAACTATTGATGCTAAGTTATACAAAATTACACCACTTTAATTAAAGCTTTCAGTTTACATTTGGCCACCTCAAAGTAGTTGTAACATTAGGTTGGTCAGTTTAAATACTGTGGCTCCCTGTTGGATAGACACACAATCTTTAAACCCAAATGTTAATGCATACAAAGCAACAAGGTATTGTTAAATAAAACAGCAATAGTTATTGTAACTCAGGCCTTGTGACCAATTACACATGATTAAAATTATTTTCCAGGGAAGTGGCTGTGGCTCAATCAGTGGGGCTCCGGTTTGCCATATGGGAGGCCCCGGGTTCGGTTCCCGGGGCCTCCTGGTGGGGGCGGGCTCGCCCGCACGGCGTGGTTGGCTGACCCAGTGAGCACAGGCAGCAGGGGGGGGATAAATGAATAAATAAATAAAATCTTTAAAAAATAAAATAAAATAAATAAAATAAAATAAAATAAAATTACTTTCCACATCCACATCTACAGTACTCATTCACCATTTAACATCTCAGCCAAAATGTTACACCTGTGAAACAGTCACTAACAGGCAAAAATACCAGTATATTGGGTATTGCAAATATACTTTTGTGTGAGAAGCAAGGGATTCAGTGAGAATCTACAGCAGCAGAAGCCTGAAAATAATTTACAAAAAAATTTAAATCATTAAAAATTGTTTGAAAATATACACTTCTTGTTGTAGACCACCACTGTATACGCAACTATAAGCATTGCCCCTATGTCGACAAAAAAGGAAACATAAAATAGGAGATTTGAAACATTTGGACATTTCCTTCCCAACAGATATTAAAGGCAATGCCTTTAAGACATTTTACTGAAAGGACTATCATATCTTAAAGACAAGATCACTATCTCCATAGGTTTTTCAAAAATTTAAAAAACTCTATAGCTGTGTTAATTTAAAAAGCGCTTATTTTGTACAATACAATGCTAATGACATGGCATTTTTAAAAAAAATTACAATAAGCTACAAGTTTCAAAGAATTGAAGTTATCTCAAGTAGTCTATACTGGAGCTCTTTGGGCTTTCTTTTATTAAGCTAAAATATTGGTGCTCTTAGGATTTACATTATTGTATTCTCCAATACAAAGTTTTTGGGGCTTGTTAAAATATGTGGTACACCAGAGGACGGATGTGGCTCAAATGGTTGGGCTTCCATCTCCCATATGGAGGGACCTGGGTTTGATCCCCAGGACCTCCTGGTAAAAATAAAAAAATAAAAAATGTGGTACACCATTTTTAAACATGTACAACATTGGTGGATAAAGAATGTCTCTTAAGCAGTAATACTGGATATAGCCTCTGGTTTTACCAACTGCGTACTCTAGGACTACTATATAAGTAAAAATCTCTCTTGTGATCCTGGAAAGTGATTAGAATGAGAAAACTGATGTAGTAGCTTTTATCTGCTTCTTAAAGGGTACTACCACAGAAAAGTCCATTTAAGATATCAGTAGGTTTAATGAAATTGGAATGCTGGCACGGTTAAATTGGGCAACAGTTCTTCAGTCCTGCTTGGTTTGGAGCTACAGTCCATTTTGTATATTAAAGCAGACATGATGTCTTTTTGCAGGCCTTCCCAGGCACTGAGTTTTTCTGTTAATGTGCCATACTAGGTCATAAAAGATCTCATTAACATTTAGTTTTTATTGTGCAGAAGGTTCTAAGAATGCACAGTTGTTCCATTGTCTTGATAGATTTTGACCTTGTTTCTTTCCTACAACTCTTTCTTTCTTCAAGTCACACTTATTACCAACCAGAATCATTGGAACATCATTGGTGTATTTTACTCGAAGAATCTGTTCTCTCAGATCTTGTAAATCATTAAATATGGACTGTGCTGTGATGGAATAAACTAATGCGAAGCCTTGTCCATTTTTCATATACAAACCCCTCATTGCTGTGTATTGTTCTTTTCCTGCAATACCCAAGATTTCAAGCATACAATCTTGTGCATCTACTTCAACTTGAAGATTCAGTCTCAATATGAATCACTCATCACTTCATTATAGAGAGGAAATAATTTCAAAAGAATTTTCTATAAGAATCTGTATCGTAGGATCATATTTTTCAACAAAAATTCCTTGAGCAAACTGCATGGTCAGAGCAGAATTTCCAACACCTCCTGAGCCAAGAATGACTAGCTTATACTCACGCATTGTGCAAAGTTGTCAAAATCTAGTACCTTTCGCGCTGTCCTGGGTCCCCACTGCCAGAGTCTCCCCACACCTGATGCTCTCCCAGGGTTGCTGCTCCCGCTACCATGGATGTACTGCCGCTGTCACTGCCGATCCAGCTGGTTACACGCCTGACTGTGAGGTTTGGTAGTGTTGCCTTGACGTCAGGCGTCAGCCTCCCCCTCTTTTCCATCTGCAGGCCTAACATATCTTTTTTAAAAAATCTTAAATCAGTTTTATTGGTATATATTAATAAAGCATACAGTTCATCTGAAGTATACTATCAGTGGTATTTGGTATAATCACATAGTTGTGCATCTATCACTTCAATCATTATTAGAGCATTTTCATTATTTCAGTAATACTAATAATAAACCAAATAGGTAAACAAGAAAATTCACTTCTCAATCTCTTTCCCCTGCTGTACATAGCTGCTATTTCTGGCTATTCTTGCAAATTATTTATTTATTTATTCAGCAGTTTTATTGAGATATATTCACATAGCGTACCATCTATCCAAAGTAGCACACACTTTTTTTTTTTAGTGTGATCTTGGTTATTTATTTATTTATTTATTTATTTATCCTGCCTTGCTGCTTGTCTTCCTTTGTTGGACCAGCTTACCGCACTGCGCGGGCCCTGAGCTCACCACGCCGTGCGGGAGCATCTTCACCAGGAGGCCCTGGGGATTGAACCTGGGGCCTCCCATGTGGTAAACGTGAACCCAACCAATTGAGCCACAGCCTCTTCCCCGCACATACTTTGAATGTTTCTTGCATGTAAGCCTGTTACTGATGAATTATTTTCAGCTTTTATATAACTGTAAAAGTCCTATTTCAGTTTTGTTTTTGAAAAATATTTTTCCTTGGTAAAATACTCCATGTTGACAGTTTTTATCATTTCAGTACTTTAAAGAAGTTGCTCCACTTCTTCTAGTTTCCATCATTTCAGATAAATCTGCTGTAATTCTTTGTATGTGATAAATCTTTTGTCTGGCTGCTTTTTTTCTTTTTCTTTTTTTTAACACTTTTATTGAAGTATATCATTCATACATGAAGCTTTTTCTTTACCACTGATTTTAAGCTATTTCATTTTTATGTGCCATATTATAGTTTTTTTCATGTTCCCTATATTTGTGTTTCCTAGCATTTCTTGGATTTATGGATTTATAATTTACATTAAATTTGGAAAATGTTCAGCCATTCTTCTTTCAGGCATTATTTTTGGTTTCTCCCTTTGACCCTTCCTCTCTTTATTGGTCTCCAATTACCTAGGTATTTGCCCACTTAAAGTTGTCCATAGGTTCCCTGATGACCTCTTGCTTTTAGTCTTTTGCCTCTCAGTGTTCCATTTTGAATATTTTCTATTGCTGTTTTCAAGTTTAATAATTTCTTCTGCGGTTATTTTTCTGCCTTTAATATCTTGCATTTCCCTATTTAACATGTTCTTTCTTTCCTCTAGCTTCTTGAACATATGAAATACAGATATAATAATTGTCTTAATATTCTTGTCTATGAATTATATGAGTGTGCCATCTCTATATCAGTTTCAGTTGATTTTTTTCTCCTTCATTGTGAATTTTATTTTGTTAGCTTCTGGATATTTTTGAGTTATTAAATACAGTCTTGACCTTTATTCTGGCATATGGCTAAGTTACTTGGAAAAAACTTGATCTTTTTAGATTTTGCTTTAAGGTTTGTTAGGTTGGAATAAAGCAGCATTTAGTCTAGGGCTAATTTTCCCTTCACTGATAGTTGTGAGCTCTAGACAATGTTCTGCCAAACATTTTGGTTGGATCTTTTCCCAGCCTTGGGTAGTAGTTCACATGCAAGTTTAATCTATACTCATTTGAATACTCAATGGTCACTTTCTGCAGTTCTCTGTAGTTCTAGATTCAGGTATCTCTCTCCTCTCCAGTACTCTGCCCTGTGAACTCTAGCCACCTGAGCTTTCCCAGACTCAGCTCCATTACCTCCAATTAGTGAGACTCTCGGGCTTTGCCAGTTTTGCCCTCTGTGTTTTTTTTTTTGTTGTTGTTGTTGTTTGTTTTTATATTTTTGGTTTTTTAAAGATTTTATTTTATTTATTTATACCCCCCCCCACGCTGCTTGTGTTCGCGGTGTCCATTTGCTATGCGTTTTTCTGTGTCTGCTTGTCTCCCTTTGTTGCGTCATCTTGCTGCGCCAGCTCACCACGCCGCGTGGGCGTTCAGCTCACCACGCCATGCGGGCCGTCAGGCTGGCTTGCCTTCACCAGGAAGCCCCAGGAATCAAACCCAGAGCCTCCCATATGTTAAACAGGAGCCCGACCCAATTGAGCCACAGCCGCTTCCCTGCCCTCTGTGTTTTAGCCTGGAAATTTCTCCAGGTAGAAACTTGGGGCAATCAGAAAGCTCCATTCATCTGTTTCTTATCTCTCTCTTACCCCTCTTGGCTAGAATATCTATTTTACTTAAATAAAACCTTTCTTAAAAAATTAAGGCAAACTTGTTAGAGAATAGACACTTTGGAAATTGAAAGAATAAGTGTTGATATGGCAATAAAGATCACTTATGAGTCCATCTCCTACCATCAGCTCTTGCAGGTATTGTCATTAATTAACGGTCTTATAATTTGATCAAGGGTGTTTGTGTTTGCTCTGCATATAGACAATTATTAAATGTATAAGAGAAGGTGATTTTATCCAGAGCACTGACAATTGGCATAAGATTAGAACACTGAGTTTGAAACCCTTGTGACCCTTCTAGTCAATTGGATTTGGTCTATTGTGTAATTGTTAATGGAAACTAAATGAGTGGTCTGTAGAGCTGTGTGTGTGTATTTTAAATCATACTTTTTTATTTTCAGTAAACATATCAAGCTACAAAAGATTTCACAGAGAGGATTTAAACAGAAGTTGCATTAGTTAAGATCCTTTTTTTTGTTATAATTACTAAAATCTCCAGAAATTAGCTCAAACTGAAAATCTCACAGACCTTCAAAACAGTATACCTTGGGCCTCAAAGAAAAACTGATTTGATTGCTCTAACGCTTCATTAATTGTCACTCTTCTCTGCTATTCTCTTCTTTCTTCAAATCTTTCTTGCTGCGGTCTTTTTCTCTTTAGCCTAAGTGTTGTGAGTAACCACAGAACCTGGGTTTATGCACTGTTCAAAAGACCAGCTAGTCTGAAGCTAGAATATTTTAGGTTTTTTGGGAAGAAACCTAAAATAGTTTGGGTCCATTGTCCAATTATGGCTATGAATTATAGGTCATAATTGACAAATGTGACTGTTGCTACTATAACAATGCAGGTGCAGGAAGAAGGGCAGTTCCCAGAAAAGAGAGAACGTGAAGGCAAAATGATAATTGTTCAATTGTGAATTTTTATAAATTTATCCCTTAGACCATAAACATGATATATATATATTTTTCTTGATAACTTTCTTAAGGAATTCACCACTGTCTCCCTGTATCATAGTTATACAGAAACATATTCTATTTCTGTAGTGAATGTAATTTCCCAGAGGGCCATGTCCACTTTTTTTTTCTAGTACATTTAATACAGTTTTTATGCTCAATAATTTTTTGTTCAATGAGAATGACACTGAGGAATAAATATACAGTTTTATCTTGTATTGAATTGAATATTAAGAGTATTATTCTTATACTTATTTTCTATTTTTAGTGGTATGCAATCTGTATTAGTGATGTTGGAGATTATGAAGGCATCAAGGCTAAAATTGCAAATGCCTACATTATCAAGGAACATTTTGAGGTACTGATGAATTATTAAAGCTCTTATATCTAAAAATTCATTATTTTTCTTAATAGATTTGTTTTAGTTATCTGTTGGTATATGACAAGCCACTCACATGATGGCCTCTCATCTATAAGGGCTTCTATCCATTGTGTTCTCATTATTTAGTAGTCAAGCTCAGCCTTCTTTGCAGCATGGTTGCTGGCTTCCAAGAGTGACAGTTCCAAGAGAAAAGCTCCATTTCACAAGCAATTATCCTAGTGATTCAGACAAATCATGTGGTCAAGGCCAGAGTTTCTGAGGGAGGGTACTACATAAGGTCCTGAAGACACTGGGAGTATTGTCCATTGTAACAACCTTAACATCTTAATGCAGTTACACCCCAATAGTAATATTATTTAAGATTATTATCTCTGTGTATTGTGTGTTGTATTTTTTTATATTCCTCTATAGGTAGTTAACTTATTTATGGTAAGCTCTTCCTAAGGTGCTATAAATTCTATAGGAATTTGCATATTTTATGACATATATACCTACCACTCCATTGTCCTAAAAAAACTGCAAAATAACCCTAGCAGATTTTCCTCTTTTGATATTGTAGTCCATTGCAAAAAACAAAAACAAAGGAAGAGAAAGTGATGAAAAATAACTAGAGATAATGCTGGATATGCTATCCAATAGATTTTCAGAATTTTAGGTTTATAGTCCCAATTTCTAATTTATATAACAGCTCGTGAAAAAGAACATTGAACTGGGAGTCAGGAAACCTCGCTTTCTTGTTGAGATATTGATATTATTTGATATATAATTAAAAAATATACGTTTTTCACATTTTAAAGTTTTTGAAATCAGGTTGCATCTTTTAATCAGCGGTATCTTACAAAATAATTGGCAGTGTTTTTTTTTTTTCTTTCACAGTCGTACGTAAAGTAAAATAATGGTGCATCAGAGAATTTATGGTATCTTAGATTCAGTGAAATACAGTAATTTGCTCAGTGGCATAAGTCAAATCAGCTGATCTTTCTGTGCTTCAGGAGGTAGAACTACATGACAAATAGCTTTCAATGTTATTAAAAATTTGCAGAAAATATATAATATATACTTCCTTTTCAGTTTAAAGGAACAGTGTAGGGTATAGATTGTTAAAAAAACAACAACAAGTGTTTTATATAAGCTTTCAAATGTATATAAGTTTAAATATATTGAAAATGACAGTGTTTAGCAATTACATACTAAAGATCATTAATTTATGCTAATTCAAATTTGAAGTCCATCATTACATCTAAAGCCATAAGGAATTATTATCTTTGGATTATTTTTGAAAGACACTTAAACTAAATGCAGGAAGGATTATAATAAAAATGGGTTTACTTTATGTAGCACAGCCTTTCAACCCATTCCATAAGATAATTAAATCCTTATCCCCCCAGGCCTCCATTGTATGTGATGAATTAATTTCTCTCCCATACATACAGAATGGTAGAAGTTCAATGTGATTCTTGGGAGAATGGAGAAAGTAGTCAATCATTAATTTTTGTAGGGCTTAATTCTGTATTGGCACTTCAGTTAAGAAAGGTTGCACAATAAATTGTTTTTAAATACTCTATATTTTGTTATAAATCATATCACTGTATTTAAGGAGAAGTAAAAATTAGGTCAGTGCTGATTCTAAACCCTATTATTAAAGCAAGATCTCTGCCAAGTCATACTTGGTTAGCCTTATTCTAGGTATTGCCTCTGCTACTACTACTAGCATTGAACTATGTTAGAAATAAATTGTCTGGTACTTAAGAAAAAGGAAAACCTAATGATGTTGATGATAGAAGATTTGAGCCAGGCATCATGCTAAGTACCCTGTTAACTCATTTAATTTTTACCACAACCTTAGGATGTTGGATATTTTCTACATTCTACAAAAGCGCAAACTCAGGAACAGTGAGAATATGGAACTTGCCATGGTCAATAAATTATAGGTCAGTGAGCTGTTATTCAAACCCTAGCAGTTTGGCCTCAGAGCCAATCCTCACATTACCAAACTGAAAATGAAAATAGGAATTTATAAAAAAGCATAAAGTAGGACAACTTAATTTTTAAATTGTTTTATTTTTAACAGGCTTAACATTTAGTCTGTAGAATTTCCTTAATGCTTTTCAACAAAATATTTGAATAAAGGGAGGAGTAAAATTTTTAAAAATTTATTCTGTAGTTTATGCTTCACACTAATTCACATATACTAGTATAGTTCACTAATTTCACATACTAAATTAGGGAGATTTTATCAACATATTTTACACTGTACATTATTCTATGAATTAATATATTCCATGAATAAATGGTGTTTATTTTTCCTTTGGTAAGTACAGATGAGAAAGTTGAACAAAGTTTTGCATATAGGAAGAGTCTTCCTAAAATTATGTACTTTTTGTTCCTCTTTTAGGACAGAATGCTTTTTTTTCAGTATTTGCATAGGACTTGCCAAAAAAAGACTGCCTTGCTTATTTTACCTTTAACTTAGAAGAAACATTCAGAGCTCTAGATTATTGTTTTCAAAATAAACTTCATTTATATACTATTTTTCATGTTTTTTTTTCTCATCTTGATAAACTGTTTCAGAACCTTATAGAAGAGTAACCTTAGTGCAAGTCATTAATGTGTTGAAATGAATGTAATTGAAGAATCATGAGGAAAAAAGTTGATACTGACTAATATAAAAGAATTGAAATGCATGGTCACAATTTTTTAAAATCATGGCATCTCCAGCAAACAGTAAAGCACTTACTGGTGTTTAAAGAACAAATATGATTGATCTTTTCCTTGTTTCTTGTTAGAAAGCAATTGAACTGAACCCTAAAGATGCTACTTCAATTCACCTTATGGGTATTTGGTAAGAAAATTTCTTGAAATAAATATTTCAGTCATTGATCTTATTTTTAAATAAGATCAATATGTGTATAAATATTTTATAGTATATTAAAAAACAAATAGGGTGGGTTGGGGGAAAAATACACCAAATGTAAGATAAGGGCTATAATTAGTAGTAATATTTTGACAATATTCTGTCATAATTTGTAACAAATGTCTCACGACAATGCAGAGTGTTGGTGGAAGGTTGATGTATGGGACCCTTGTATGATGATGTTATGAATGTTTGCTTTCTAAGTTTACAACTTTTACTATACACTTATTGTTTATGTATGTTCATATATAAATGATATAAAATAATAATAATAGGGTGGGTTGGGGAAAATACTTTGCTTAGTAGTAATATTTTGAGTTAAAAATGTTTAACAACAATGTAAGATATTGGTGGTAGGGTCAGTTATGAGAGCCCTGTATGATGTTATGAATGTTTGTTTTGTAAGTTCACAACTATTGCTATACACTTATTGTTTATGTAAGTTCATTTATGAGTGATAATGCTTCGATGAATTTTTTAAAAAGATGTAAAATATTTTTGGCAGAGGCTAGAGTGATAAATTCAGTAAATTAATTAGTACATGTGCATGTATTGTTAGAAAATACTAAATTTGATTGTGATCTTGATAAATAGTATTCTTCAAATTATTTAGAAACATGTACTCAGACTTCAAAGGCATTAAAACTTTTTGTCAGAGCTTTAAATTCCCTTTGTTAGTAAATATTTTTCTCATTAAAAGGCTAAATGAAACTGGATTGATCTAATTATAGTAATACCATAGGAGGCCACAAGAGGGTCTTTGCATCTTCAGAATATGTCAGTACAATATGATTCATCTAAGGAAAAATATAATTTGACTTTCATTATCTTTATATTTTTGTGTGACCTTGTGTCCTATATAGATAATTATTTTGTTGGTATGATGGTGCATCAGTCTCTTAACTGCTTGCTATTTAAGAGTTTGTCTTGAGACAGGTTGGCCACTGTTTTCTTAAGGTGTATTTTGCAGAATTAAATACTTATTGTAATCTAAGAGGTGGGTAACAGTACAGACAGTCCTTTATCAAACTCATTTAAAAGAGAGATAAATACTTCTCAGGGTGAAGTACATATTATTAAATTAACAAATACTTACTGAGGACTAATGATAATTGAGGGGCCGTCACAAAGTCAGATGCCAGTGATCAAACATATGAGATAGAATTGTTGCCTCAAAGAATTCAGATCCTAGTCAAAGATTAAAGACTTTTTTTCCTACTTATTTCTAAAAGTTGTAAAAATCCTGCTTTACACATTAAAAAAATGTAGACTTAAATTGTAAGTCACCATTGTTATTTCTGCGTATTATGTTTACTTTTGTCGTTTTTCTTGAATAAGTTTTAACTTAGAGTTTGTTTTTGTGTAAAAAAAATTGGAGTAATGATGGTATCACAGTTGTAAGGCAAAGAGGAGAGAGATAATAAATGTAAATCATATAGCCCACCATCTGGCACAAATTGAGCTTCCAAATAGTGGATGATATACTATTTTATCATTACAGTTACTATTGCTTACTGCTTTTATTTAATCACAAAGTACATGTACACCCCATCTGATGGATTGATATATGTTAATCTCTAAATAATACAGTATGAATATTAGTCTACTGGCTATCATATAAAGCCCAAAATGTTTAAAACTACAACAGGAGAGGATTCTTTTTATAATATCTATTAAGATGCCCAGTTCTCTTTAAGAGGAAAAAAAGGAAGCTTCAATTCAAATGTATAAATGTTATTTTATTTCCATATAGGTGTTATACATTTGCTGAAATGCCTTGGTATCAAAGAAGAATTGCTAAAATGCTGTTTGCAACTCCTCCTAGTTCCACCTATGAGGAGGTAGTATGATGTCCTTTGTTAATTTAATACCGATTTCCTAACTACAGCGCCATTCTACAGTGTCCACACATCTGGAGCTCTGATTCAGTAAGGGACTTGAGCAAGTTTCTAAAGATTCAGTTCAACTGTCTTATCAGAAAAACTTAATGTTTTACTTATTATCCATGACTGGTGAGTGGTTCATTTTCTTTAGGCAAGTGGCTGATAATTGTGGTATATTGTCAATTAAAATAGTTTATGGCTAAAATACCTTTATTTTCTGTTAAAAACCTGTACCATATAAAAGTCATAAAGGAGAACAAAAAAATACAGCAATCATTACCCAGCATGTTTTAGGCACATTCTACACAATAATTTCTCTAGAAAAGTGCAAAGCATTTGTTTGCATTGCTAAAGGAACATTAATCATAACTTTTTAAAAAAGTGGTTCAGAAAGGTTTATATTCTCATTTCCAGTGCCTTTTGCTTTTCTTGTTAAAAATAAAATTTGAAAGGGATTTCTGGATAAACATTTTGGGTTTAATTATCAGAAAGAAAAATTTCAGAGTAAGAAAATAGGTAATTAAAAAAGTTCTCCCAATACTTATAGCATAATAAGGAGCTATTTTTTCTTTATGGGAAGCTATAGTATAGAAATTTATGTAAAGAATATTTAGTTTTATAATTATAACACAATTGGGAAATATTTATTGTTATTAAAAAGAATGCATTCTGAGGAGAAAAGATACAGTCAGTTCTATAAACAAATTATGTTTCTAAGAAACCAATGCATTGCAAAAGCAGTAGTTTATCGCAACTAATAGAATTAGAGTTTTAGGCTCATAAAAACATTTTATATAAAGGACTGAGTATATACAGCTTTTGATTTATCTAGTTTTTGCTAGTAGTCACTGTGAGTGATTTTTAAAAGGTCAAAATTGCTGAATTGCACATGTTTTCCCCTCTCTGCACTTGATACTAGTTTAGTATAAGTTCTTAATAGCAACCAAGTTATTGCCAGAAGTGGTCCTCATATTGTAATTCTCTTTTCTTTTGATGTAATAGTATTATATTTATTTAGGCTTGTTGACTCTCACTGTTGAAGCATTAACTATTATTTTAAGATGATTTAGTTTACTTCCTGCCTTATATTAAATGTAGGAATAGAGAGCGCTTTCGAGAAAATGCTTTTACCAATTTATATTGAATAAGTTTTAATCCTTGTTTTTGGGATCTTTGTGTGTGTGTGTGTTTTTTTTTTAACAGGCCTTAGGCTATTTTCACAGAGCAGAACAAGGTAATATGTTTTTGGTTTCACATATTAATATAGTTAAAACAATATGAAAAAATGTATGAATGCTGAATATATATAAGAGGAATTTTAAAAACAAAAATAAGTTATGTATTCTGATATACTTAATTTTTTTGTACTAGATATTGTGAAACAAATTTTAAAATCTTTATTTAATAAAGATCACCTGAATTTAAGAAATAGGCTGTTACTGAATTTAGAGCTGCAATTCTGAAACAGTTCTTCATTGTATGTAATTGGACTTTCCTTTATGAGATGAGGCTTAGATAGGTAACTGTCTTATTCAAGATGACATAGCTAATTAGAGATATTTAAAGGAGAATGCTCTGGTTTTAAATCAGGCTTGTTTTTTATTCTTTAGAAGATATTGTCTTCTTAATTGAAGAAAAGTTTGTCATTTTTGCTTTAAAGAAATAACCTACAAAACTGACACCAGCCCATCCGAAATTTATCCTTATAATGTTAATAGCATTAAGTGGAAAAATAAGGAACATAAGCATACATATTACCAAGTATACCAAAAAAAATCAGAAATATATTTCTATAATAGTAACCAAAAGAAAATTGAAAAGACATTGTGTTTCTTAAATTTCTCTGAGATCCTACACATATGGGTCTGTTCAAATGCTTTCACGATGCCAGTGTTTTTTTTTTTTTTTTTTTAATAATTTCTGCAGTAGCAGAACTGTTTCTGAATGTTACATATCTCTGTAATTTATAAATTCTGATTCACTCTATTATTGCCTTCCATTGATATCCTCTCATGATGGTACTATTTTACGTATCATAATTATGAATCTAAGAATTAAATTTTGTCAAAGTTATTTGAAAGTGCAATTGGAAAGTAAATGTAAGGCATTGGAGACTTAAGGGTTGGGAGTGTTGAGAAAAATACAGTTTTACCTCAGTTTGCTAAGATAGTACTCTGTAACTCCAGTTATCCTTCAGGTCTTACCTTAGAGGTCACTTCCTTTAGACAGCCTTTCTTTATGGCCCAAATCTGGGTTAGATGCTCCTCCTATACCCTTACACCTTTTAGTTCTTCCATCAGGCCCTTATCACTCCATATTTTAAATAAAAATATAATAAAATAAAAAGAAATTATATAAAAAGCAATACTGTGTCATTGAGATAAACTTGATTTTCTTTTTTATATACAGTGGATCCAAACTTCTATAGCAAAAACTTGCTTCTTTTAGGAAAGACTTATTTGAAGCTACAAAACAAAAAGCTTGCTGCTTTCTGGCTAATGAAAGCAAAGGATTATCCAGCACACACAGAGGAAGATAAACAGGTAATCATCTCCAATAATGTAAAGCAGATAGGTTTTTGTGACAGCAATTAAATAAAGGTGAATTAAGGATTTCTTTAAGCATGATTGTCTAAATGCATATATTGCTGAAAATGTTAGTGTTCCTTTCAAATGTGCATTCATTGACCTATACACTGATTTCTGCATAGGAAATGTTTAGTTCCTATCACCAAATAGATGTTATAAATCACTTCTTGCAATACAGAATTATTCCTGCTTGACATATATGGCAGATCAAATACGATTTCTAAAAGATAAGGTATAAAAGGTAAGGGGATGTGTACCAAAAGGAAAATTTCTCTGAGAGTTTCATTTCATCACAGTCACAAAATTTTCTTATGTTCTATCCTTGTTTTAGAAACTCTTAGAAACCACAGTCCACTTTAAAACTTCATTTTCATAAATTAATCTCTATGCTGTATTGCTTATTTAAAACATGTTATTTTTCCATTTTAGATACAGACGGAAGCTGCTCAATTGCTTACAAGTTTCAGTGACAAGAATTGAGAACTTTTCAGAGAAGAAAGTACATGAAATAATAAACATTGTCTTTTCGCTGAATTATAAGACTAATACATTAATTATAAATATTCTTTGACTGTTTTCGCAGTTCTTTTAAAGTTATGACCATTTAACAGAATAACTATACAAAATTCTAGGTTTCTTCACAAAAAAACAAGATTAAAAATTTGACATAAGAATGGTTGAGGGTCTCAGAAATTATTTTGCATCTGGGGGACACCAGCAATACTAAGTAGTATAGAATTTCCAGGAAGGATTGATCACATAAGGCTGGGAGAAGCTAAAGTAAAGAAAGCTATATGGGAGAGATGAATATAGGGGGAGTGCATTTTCAAGTTGGATTCATTCAAAGTTGAGACCTTGCCAAAGAATGTGCAGTGAAAGTTAAGAGGTTAAGATGTTGAGAGTTCTTGGTCTAAAGTAGTAAATGATGTATCTTGGAGCCAACCTGCATAATGAAATAAGTCAGGCGGGAACAAAAAATGGAATAGTTTCCTTTTCAAACGTGGAGTAGTCTCACAAGTAGATTGAAAGTTGTCACTAGACAAAATCCCTAATGGGGTGAAAGAATACAGAACTTGAGGGGGAAGTAGAAATTAAGTTGATATAAATTGGCGGAAAATATTACTTACTTGAGGCTGGGGTGCCATCACTGCAAAATTTTAAATTTGGTAAAAAAAAAATAAGAGTATCTCAAATGCTACTTAAGTAGATCTGAGAGTTAATGTGTATCTAGATTTTCCCCAAAGATTTGGGGATCCTAACATTACAATCAGTTGTTGGTCTGTGCTGTTTATCATGTAAATCTTCAAACAAAAATGAAAACAAAGCAGTGAACTCTGGATATCCACCATTCACTTCAATATCTGTTATTAATATTTTGCTATATTTTACTTATATATGGGTATATATTCATAAATATATTTATTTCTGAACCTTTGAAATTAGTTGCAGACATCATGACATTTCATCTCTAAATATTTCAGCATCCATCTTAGATTAAGACATCCTACTATACAAATAGAAATCCATTATCACTACTAAGAAAATGAACAATAAGTCTCTAACATTATCTAATATCAACCATATTCACATTTCTTCAACTGTCCCAAAATGTCTTTTATTCATTTTTTAAAAACTAGGATTCAGTCAAAGATCATAGATTGCATTTGATTTGCATCTTTAGTTCCCCACCCCCACTCCCCAGATGGCTCCATTGTCTGTCTGTTGTCTGTTTGCTGTGTCCACTCGTCGTCCTTTTTTTTTTGGGGGGGTGGGGTGTGTTTGACTCTCTTATTCATTGATTTTTTAATGTCAGCAATAAATTCCCTTTATTTTTTAAGTCAGAGATTTGACCATTGGTTTGAATAAGGAGATTCATTCTTTACATTCCTGAAAATTAAGACTTAAGTCCAAAAATATTTTTGTTTTCATTCTGGATCACGGAAGAATCATCAGCATTTTTCCAAATTTTTCCTAGGTAGAACCAGTTTCTTCACATTATAACATAGTAATTTGGGGAAAAGTTGTGTGTCAATTAAAAAATGCCCAAACCATAAATTCTTTCTCATTTGACAATCTTTATTCCCATGTTCCCGCACCCATCTCACATTTGCTTCTTGGGTCTCCTGAATCCCACAGCTGGTCTATTCCTAGGAATGCTTCCCAAATGGCCCCAGCTTCTAAGAAGAATGGTCTTCCAAATAATGCTCAAATTGAATGCAAGGTTTCTTCAAATTAAACAGAAAGGATCTTTTTCCCCATAAGTCTGCTATTTATAGAAGACTTATTTGTTACTTCAATGACTGAACTGTCAATCTTTCTGGTAAACACTTCCCTGTATTCCTTTTTATTTTATTTTTATTTATTTACTTTTATCTATTTTTACACGCCCCCCCACCTCTGCTGCTTTTGTGTCCATACACTGCGCAACTCCCTGTGTCTGTTTCCTGCCCTCTCCTCTCATCCCTCTCCTGTCTTCCCGGGGATTCGATCCTTGGAACCTCTGATGTGGGAGAGAGGCATCTCACTGCCTGTGCCACCTTAGTTCCTGGTTTTTCAGCATGTCTTGTCCTGGCTCTCCCTTGTGCCACTCCTGCTACGTCACCATCCTGCTGTGTGGCTCAGTGGGGCCTGGAAGCGCACCCACACACAGGGTCTGGGGGGCTCACCTGGTAGCAGGGCCTGACGTCGAACCTGCACATGGGGCCCAACGGCCAGCGTGCCCTCTACACCCTTCTTTTTTGTTATTGTTACTGGGAGGTTCTGGGGACCGAACCCAGGTCCCTCCACATGGAAGACGGATGCCCAACCATTTGAACCACATCTGTCCCCCTGCTATATCTCTTAAAGCTGACCAAAGATACCTAGAGTTACAGTCATTTCCCATACAGGATGGTCACATAATAAATCAGGCTTTGTTTATCACCAGCATTCTAAAAACCAGGCCTAGGGAGAAAAACTAGGTCTCGGGACACATACATGGTTTCTAATACAGCGAATGTTTAGCCTACCCTGATTATCACAAAATCAGGACAGCGAGAATATTCGCAGCACTTGTCTTCTTTAGGAGGCACCTGAAATCGAACCGGGACCTTCCATGAGGGTGGTGGGGAGGTGCCCAATCACTTGAGCCACATCCGCTTCCCTCTAGTTTCTTTTATTCTAAAAATAGTTTCATCTTTTTTTACCCATGGAAATGAAAAAAAAAAAAAGTTTTTTTTTTTAAATTAGAGAGGTTGTGGGTTTACAGAAAACTCATGTAAAAAATACAGCGATCCCATAAACCCCCATTGTTGACTTTTTGCATTAGTGTTGTACCTTTGTTACAATTGATGAAAGAATATTAAAATTAACTATAGTTCATAGTTTAGGTGTATTTTTTCCTCCATATTTCAGCCTATTATTAACACCTTGCATTAGTGTGGTACATTTGTTATAACCCATAAAAGAACATTTTTACACTTGTACTGTTAATTACATATAGTCCATCATTTAAGAAAGGGTTCATTGTGTTATACAATCCTATATTTTATCTTTTAATTTTTATTTTAGTAACATACACAACTTAAAAATTTCCCTTTTAACCACATTCACATATATAATTAAACATTAACTCCCCATTCTTTACCTGGTAACTGATATTCTAGATTCTAACTTATATTATGAGTTTGCATATTCTAATTATTTCATATCAGTGATACCATACAGTATTTGTCCCTTTGTGTCTGGCTTATTTTACTTAGCATGTCTTCAGGGCTCAACCATGTTGTTACATGTATCAAGACTTCATTCCTTTTTACAGCTGAATAAAATTCCATTGCATATATGTACCCCATTTTGTTTATCCATTCACCAGTTGATGGACATTTGGGTTGCTTCCATCTTTTGACCATTGTGAATAATGCTTCTTATGAACGTTGGTGTGCAAATATCTGTTCGAGCTCCTGCTTTCAGTTCTTTTGAGTATAAACCTAGAAGTGGTATTGCCAGGTCATACGGTAATTAAGTATTTCTAAGACAGCCAAACTGTCTTCCACAGTGGCTGCACCATTTTACATTTCCACCAGGAAGGAATGAGTGTTCCTATTTCTCCACACCTCTCCAATACCTGTCATTTTCTGCTTTATTTATAGTAGCTGTTCTAGTGGGTGTGAAATGGTATCTCATTGTGGTTTTGATTTCCACTTCTCTAATAGCTAATCATGTTGAGCATCTTTTCATGTGTTTTTAACCGTTTGTATATCCTCTTGGAGAAATGTCTATTCAAGTCTTTTGCCCATTTTGTTGTCTTTTGGTTGTTGAGTTGTAGGATTTCTTTATATATTCTAGATATTAAACCCTTATTGGATATGTGGTTTCCAAATATTTTCTCCCATTTAGTAGTTTGTCTTTTCATTTTCCTGATGAAGGCCTTTGATGCACAAAAGTTTTTGATTTTGAGGAGATCCCATTTATCTTTTTTTTTTTTTTTTTTTAAGGAGGTATGGGGGATAGAACTCAGGACCTCGACATTTGAAGCGTGTCCTCAACCACTGAGCTACACCCACTCCACTCTATTTTTTGCTTTTGTTGCTAGTGCTTTGGGTGTAAATTCTAAGAAAACATAGCCTAGCACAAGACCCTGAAGATGCCTCCCTACATTTTGTTTTAGGAGTTTTATAGTCCTGGTTCTTATATTTAGGTCTTTGGTCCATTTTGAGTTAATTTTTGTATATGGTGTGAGCTGGGGGCCTCCTTCATTGTTATGCATATGGATATCCAGTTCTCCCAGCACTATTGGTTGAAGAGACTCTTCTTTCCCAATTGAATGGACTTGGCAGCCTTGTCAGAAATCAGTTGGCCATAGTTGTGAGGGTCTATTTCTGAACTCTCAACTAGATTCTATTGGTTGATATATCTGTTCTTTTGCCAATACCATGGTCTTTTGACTACTGCAGCTTTGTAATATTCTCAAAAGTCATGAAGTGTAAGTTCTCTAATTTCGTTCTTTTTCAAGGTGTTTTTGGCTATTCAGGGCCCCTTACCCTTTCAAATAAATTTAGCCTTTCCATTTCTGCAAAAAAAATGCTTTTGGAATTTATATTGGGATTACGTTGAGTCTATAAATCAATTTGGGTAGAACTGACATCTTAACAATATTTAATCTTCCTATCTGTGAGCATGGAATGTCCTTCCATTTATTTAGTCGTCTTTGATTTCTTTTAGCAATGTTGTGTAGTTTTCTAAATACAGGTCCTCTACATCCTTGGTTTAATTTATTCCTCGTTATTTGATTCTTTTAGTTGCTATTGTAAGTGGAATTTTTAAAAAATTTCCTCCTCAGATTGCTCATTACTAATATATAGAAACACTACTGATTTTTGCATGTTGATATTTTTTCCCACCACTTTGCTAAATTCATTTATTAGCTCTAGTAGCTTTGTATAGATTTTATGGGACTTTTTATGTATAAGATCATGTCATCTGCAAACAGTGAAAGTTTTACTTCTTCCTTTCCAGTTTGGATGCCATTTATTTATTTATTTATTTATTTATTTATTTATTTTCTTGCTTAACTGCTCTGATTAGAACTTTCAGTACAATGTTAAGTAACAGTGGTGATAGTGGGCCTCCTTATCTTGTTTTAGGGCTTAGCTGTTGTTTTTCATATAACAATACTGACTTTTTGAATAATTAAGTCCAGTTTTCTTGTAGTGTCCCTCATTCCAAATTTGTGTAATTGACCACCCTTTGAGAACATTGAAATATAGTTTTAAATATTAGCTTGTTATTTTATTTTCAGGGATGCAAGTTATGTATTGGATCTTCCTTTTTTTTTTTTTAAGGAAGACATTTATTTTTAATTCATCTTTATAATTTTATAATGCCAAATAGCACCTTGCACATTGTAGATCCTCAAATAAAATGGATACAAAAATAATATAATGAATTGTAATTGAAGTGGCCTAAGAAGGTTCCATAGGGGTGCCACCACACAAGCCAGTCCTGAGAAGGGAGAATTTGATTTGTTATAAAGAACAAATTGTACTCCAAGTACCTCTCAAAGAGATGCTGACTATGCTTGTCTTTATGATCATTATGATCCCATTTTATTTATTGGGGGAGGGGTCTAAATTACTTAGCTTTTTAAAAAATATATATTTTTATTATAGAAGTTGTGAACTTACAAAACAATCTCACACGTGTGGACTTCCCATACAACACCCCTTCACCAACATACCACACCATTGTGGAGCATTTGTTACAGATTATGAAAGAGCATCATTTGACAATTAACACAAACTATGTTCCATAACGTACATTTGGCATATTTTTTCCATACCCCCCGCCTATTATTAAAACAGTGCATCTTTGTCATAGATGCAAGAATATTACAGTATTGCTGTTAACTATAGTCCATGGGTTAAATTAATTGTATTTTCCCCATGCTTCTCCACATTTCCACCACACTGCGATAGTGACATACATCCATTCTATTTCACAGGACATTCCTGCATTTGGTAGTATTAACCACAATTCTCATCCACCTCTGGGTTTACTGTGTATTCAGTCCCTAGATTATGCTCTAGCTTTCTTTCACTTAACATTTACATCCCTAGACTACCCTTTTCAGCCACAATCTCATTTTTGAACTAGCTACTACTCACTACAGTTTTTATTATCAACTTTATCCATTTCCACAATTTTACAGTCAAGTTAATTAAAACTTCTACATACATTAAGCATCAATAGTTCACAACCCTCTTCTTATCTCCTAATAACCTATATTCTAAATTATAACTCCATGCATTTATTCTTTGTATTTAGTTCATATTAGTGAGACCATGCAATATTTGTACTTTTATGTCTGGCTTATTTCACTTAGCATAATGTCTTCAAGGTTCATCCATGTTATCATATGTGTCCCAATTTCATTTCTTCTTACAGCAGCATAGTATTCCGTTGTATGTATATAGCACATTTTGTTTATCCTTTCATCAGCTGATGGACTCTTGCATTGTTTCCATCTTTTGGCAATTGTGAATAACATCACTATGAACATTAGTGTGCAAATGTCTGTTCATGTCCCGGTTTTCAGTTCTTCTAGATATGTTCCTAGTAGAGGGATTGCCGGATAATATGGCAGTTCTATATTAAGCTTCCTGAGGAACCACCAAACTGTCTTCCACAGAGGGTGCACCATTGTACATTTCCACCAACAGTGAAAGAGGTTTCCTATTTCTTTACATCCTCTCCAGCACTTACTGTTTTCTATTTTTTTAAAAATAATGGCCATTCTTTGCGGTGTGAGATGATATCTCATTGTCGTTTTGATTTGCATTTCCCTAATAGTTTACTGATATTGAACATTTTTTTCATGTGCTTTTTGGCTATTTGTATTTCCTCTGTGGAGAAATATTTAAGTCTCTTGCCCATTTTTAATTGCATTGCTTGCCTTTTTATTGATGAGTTGTATGATCTCTTTATATAGAATGGAAATCAAACCCTTATCGGATGTGCTTTCCAAATATTTTCTCCCATTGAGTGGGATGCCTTTTCACTGTCTTGATAAAATCCTTTGAATCATGAAGGTATTTAAGTTTGAAGAGGTCCCATTTATCTATGTTTTCTTTCATTGCTTTTGCTTTCAGTGTAAGGTTTAAGAATGCACCACCTACCACTAGGTCTTGAAGATCTTTTCCTACATTTCCTTCTAGGAGCTTTATGGTTCTAGCTTTTAAATTTATTTATTTATTTATTTATCTTTTAAGATTTTATTTATTTATTCATTTATCCCCCCCTTGCTGCTTGTGCTCGCTGGGTCAGCTAACCACGCCGTTCGGGCGGGCTTGCCTTCACCAGGAGGCCCCGGGAACCGAACCCGGGGCCCCCCATATGGTAAACGGGTGCCCTACTGATTGAGCCACAGCTGCTTCCCTTAAATTTAGTTTTTTGATCCATTTTGAGTTGTTTTTTTTTTTTTAAGGAAACGGGACTGCAGATTGAACCTGGGACCTCATAGGTGGGAAGCCAGCGCTCAACCACCGAGCCATATCTGCTCCCTAAGTTAATTTTTGTATAAGGTATGAGACAGGGATCCTCTTTCTTTCTTTTGGCTTTGGATATCCAGTTATCCCAGCACCATTTGTTGAATAGACTGTTTTGCCCCAGCTGGCTGAGTTTGACAGGCTTGTCAAAAATCACTTGGCCAAAGATGTGCAGGTCTATTTTGGAGAAAGTGTTTTGTATAATTTTAGTCTTGTTGAATTTATTGAGTTCTGCTTTGTGACCCAACATATGGTCTATCCTGGAAAAAGATCTATGAGCATTTGAGAAGAATGTATATCCTGCTGTTTTGGGTTGCAATGTTCTGTAAATGTCTATTAGGTTTAGTCCATTTATCCTATTTTTCAAACTCTGTTTCTTTATTGATCCTCTGCCCAAATGTTCTATCCAATGCTGAGAATGGTGTATTGAAGTCTCCAACTATTAGTGCAGAGACATCTATTTCTCCCTTCAGTTTTGCCAGTGTTTTCTTCATGTAATTTGGGCCATCCTGGTTAGATGCATATACATTTATGATTGTTATTTCTTTCTGGTGAATTGCTCCTTTTATTAATATGTAATGTCCTTCCTTATCTCTAATAACAGTTTTGTTTTTAAAGTCTATTTCATCTGATAAAAGTATAGCTACTCCAACTTTTTTTTGTTTTGTTTTTGTTACTGCATGTGTGGAATATTTTTTCCCAGCCTTTCACTTTCAATCTATTGGTATCCTTTGTTCTAAGGTAAGTCTCTTGTAGCCAGCATATAGATGGCTCATATTTTTTTATGCTTTACACCAGACTGTGTCTTTTGATTGGGGAATTTAATCCATTAAAGTCAATGTTATTACTGTAGAGGCAGTTCTTATTTCACATATTTTGATCTTTGGGTTTTATCTGTCATATTATTTTCACTCTTTTTATACTTTTAATTACTTTTACTGATAGAATCTTCATTTCTAGACTCTTCCAAGCCTCTCACTCCTGCCGTTTCTTTTCAGGCTGTAGCACTTCCTTTAGTATTTCCTGCAAAGTTGGTCTTTTGGTTACAAAATCTCTCAATTCCTGTTTGTGAATATTCTAAACTCATCCTCATTTTTGAAAGTCAATCTTGCTGGATATAAGATTTCTTGGCTGACAGTTTTCTCTTGCAGTATATATCTTGCAATATATTATACCACTGCCTCCTTGCCTCAATGGTTTCTGATGAGAAATCGTCACTTAATCTTATTGGGTATGCCTTTTAAGTTATACATTGCTTTTCTCTTGCTGCTCTCAGAATTTTTTCTTTGGCATTTGACATTCTAATTAGTATGTGTCTCAGAGTTCGTCTATTCATTTATTTGGATGGGTGTACATTGTGTTTCTTGGATATCTATGTCCTTCAATAGGGTTGGGAAATTTTCTACAATTATTTCTTCAAATATTCATTCTGTCCCTTTTCCTTCTCTTTGGGACACCCATGTTTGCATGTCTCTTGCTGTCATTGAGTTCCCTGAGACTTCATTTTTTCCATTCTTTTCTTCATCTGTTCTTTTGTATGTTTGCTTTCAGTGGCCACGTGTTCAAGCTCACTGATCCTTTATTCTGCCTCCTCAATTCTGCTGTTATATGCCTCCAATGTATTTTTAATTTATTGTGCCTTTCATTTTCATACCTACTATTTTTCTATGTATACTTTCAAATTATTCTTTGTGCTCACCTAGTATCTTCTTAATATCCTTAATCTCTTTAACCATCTCATTGAATTTATTAAGGAGATTTGTTTGAACATCTTTGATTACTTGTCTCAACTCCTTTATATCATCTGGAGGCTTATCTTGTTCCTTTGACTGGGCCATATCTTCCTATTTCTTGGTACAGATTGTAATTTTTTGTTGGTGTCTTGGCATCAGGCTTACTAGATGTATTCTGGGCACAGTTTCTCTCTATAGTTTAGGGCTTCCTTGCCCTTTCTCCCTTGATGGTTGTGTAGTAGGAGCCAAGGATGTAGTTCATACTGTAAGCTGTGGAGGCTGAAGCTGCCCTCGTACCAGGAACCAATGAGGTGTCTCTTCTGCCAGGGGTAGGGACAGAGCCACAGCTGTTTGTAATAATCCAAGTCATGCCCATCTGTAGTTGCCTGAAGAGACTGATGAAGCTTCATGTCCCTTCCTTCCCTGCCTGGGGCGGTGATGGAACTGCAGGTGTGGGTAGCAGTAGCAGTCTGTGCCGTGCAGGTCTAAAATGACCACAGTTGTCAGGTAGACTAACGTAGCACCGGCCCCCCTCCTCTCCTGCCATGGGTGAGGATCAAGCCTCCAAAGTCCCCAATAATCTAATCCATGTGGGCCGAATGTGCCTGCAGTTGCCCTGAGAGACTGAGGGAGTACTGTACCTTCTTCCCTTTAGGGGCTGGGGATGAAACCACAGGCACTCAATAGTTCAGTTTGTGTAGGCCAAAAGTGCCCGCCGTTGCCTGGAAAGACTGGGGAAACACCAGGCCCTGCCTGTCCTACCTGGGAGCAGGGAAGGACGTTAGGTGTCTGACTTCAGTCTGTGTGGTCCAAAAGCACCAGTAATTATCCAAAGAGGCTGGGGAAACACCACCCCCCTCCTGTCCTATTGGGGCTGGGAGTGGAGTCACAGGCACCCAGCAGTCAAGTTTGTACAAACCAAAAGCACCTGCAGTTTCCTTGAGAGGATAAGGAAACACCAGCTTCCTCCTATCCTATGGGGGTGGGGAGGCAGAGGTGGAGATGGAATCAAAGGCACTCAACAAACCAGTTTGTGCAGGCTGAAAGCGCCTGCAGTTGCCCTGAGAGGCTGAAGAAACACCAGCAACCTCCTATCCTATGGGGGTGCAGGGATGGAACCCCAGGTGTCTGACTATTCAGTCTGTACTGGCCAAAAGTGCTTGCAGTTGCCCACAGAGGCTGGTCGCTACTGTCGCTGTTTTTTTCAATCAGCCCCACTTCCCCTCAAGCTGGAGGCAGAGTTAAAATGGCAGCTATCACTCAGATTTCTGTCTTCGACAGGTTCAAACTTTAGCTGTTCTTAGGATTATACTTTAGCCAGCCAACTTTTCTATCAGTAGCTTAAGGTGGTGCCCAACCGTCTCTTCCTTCTGTTTTTGGGACATGGAACTTCCAACTCCAGCTACGGAATAGATCCCGAGGCGGCTTGCGCTGCAAGTGGAGGATGGGCACTGCCCTTCGTCATGTGGAGTGCTCCACTGACGAGTCTTCTCTGCAGATGAGCAGTCTCCTTCCATTCTTTCAAGGATGTTGCAGGATGCTCTTCTGCTATCCTACTTTAATTTTATTTTTGAAGAGAAAATGCACACATACGCTTGAAAATGCAGTAAAGATTCTCCCTCTAATCCTTGTCCCCTGTGCATTCAGTTTCTCTTTCTGGGGACTAATATCAGGTTTTTGTTTGTTTTTTTTTTTAAAGAGGTACTGGGGATTGAACCCAGGACCTTGTACATAGGAAGCAGGTACTCAACCACTGAGCTACATCCACTCCCCAAAAAGAGTTGGCCTTTTCGTTTGCTTGTTTTATTATGAGGTACCAGGGATCAAACCCGTTAATTTGTACATGGGAAGCAGACCCTCAACCACTTGCGCTACATCCACTCACACTAATATCAGCTTTTAATTAATCTTATCCAGAGATATGATATACATTTTAAATAAAATATATATATATATTTCCTTTTTTAAAAAGCACAAATGGTAGTATACTGTGAACACTATTTTCTACTCAGCTTTATACATTTAACTCTATTAATAAAAGGCCTCTTCATTAATTTTTAAACTTTTTATTGTAGCAACATATATACGACTCAAAAATTTCCCATTGTAACCACTTTCAGTTGTGCAGTTCAGTAGTATTTAATTGCTTATAAAATATATACTACCATCACCAATATCCATTACCACAACTTTTTCATCACCTCAGACATTCTGTATCCATTAAACAAGAACTCCCTCTTCCCCTAGCCCCCAGTCTCTGGAAACTCTAATCTACTATCTGTATGAAATTTCCTTCTTCTAGTATTTCATATAAGCAAGAGGCTACAATATTTGTCTTTTTGTGCCTTGACATGATTTCTTCAAGGTTCTTCCATGTTGTAGCTTGCACCATAACTTCATTCCATTTTATGGCAGAATGATATTCCATTGTATGTATTTACCATGTTTTGTTTATTCATGTATTGGTAAACACTTGGGTTGCTTCCATTTTTTTATATACTGTGAATACTACTGCTATAAACATTGGTGTACAGATATCTGTTTGAGTCCCTGCTTTCAATTCTTATGTATATATACCAAGAAGTAGGATTGCCAGGTCATATGGTAATTCTATGTTCAACTTTCTGAGGAACCGCCAAATTGATTTCCACCATGGCTGCACCATTTCTTAATACCATCAGCAACATATAAGGGTTCCTGTTTCTCCATCCACATTCTCTTTAATGCATTTTTTTTCCTTCTAGCCATTCTAGTAGGTGTGAAGTAGTATCTTGTGGTTTTAATGTGCATTTCCCTGATGACCATGGACACTAGGCATTTTCCATATGCTTATTGACCAATTGTACATATTCTTTGAAGAAATTTCTATTCAAGGTCCTTTGTCCAGTTTTTAATTAGGTTACTTGTCCTTTTGTTGCTGAGTTGCACCAATTCTTGATATTAGATCAGATACATGGTTAGCAATTATTTTCTACCATTCTGTAGGTTTTCTTCACTTTCATGATAGTTTCCTTTAACATACAAAAGTTTTTTATTTTGATGAAGTCCATTTTATTTATCTTTTCTTTTGTTGCTCATGTTCTTGATGTCATATTTAAGAGATCACTACCAAATAAAAGGCTATGAAGGTTCCCTCCTGTTTTATTCTAGAAGTTTTATGGTTTTAGCTCAAATGTTTAGAGAACTGATCCATTTAGAGTTAATATTTGCATATGGTGTGAGATAGGGGTCTAATTTCATTGTTTTGCAAAGGGATACCCAATTTTCCCAGTCACATTGGTTGATGAGACTGTTATTTCCCCAATTAATGTACTTGGCAGATTTGTGAAAAGTCAGCTGGCCTTAGATGTTTGGGTTTATTTCTGAACTGTCAGTTCTGTTCCATTGCTCTACATGTCTTTCTTTATACCAGTACCACACTGTGTTGACTATTAGGGGTCTGTAGCAGATTAAATTATGTTTCCCAGAAAAAAGCATGTTTGTAATTTTAATCCATTCCTCTTATGTGTGAACCCATTTGTAATTAGGACCTTTTGAAGATATTTTTAGAAAGGTGTGGCCCAACTGAATGAAATTGGGCCTTAATCCTATTATTGGAGGCTTTATGAAGAGAAAGCCATGTGGAGGAGCAAGAATATGGAAGTCACAGAAACCCAGAAGAGCAAAGAGAGGACATGGCCATATAATGGGAAAGCCAAGAAACCCAAGAAATCCAAGGAGTGCTAGCCAGGCAGAACACTACCAACCCCAGGAGGAAGCAAACCTTCTAGCCTCTGAAACTGTGAGCCAATAAATTCCTGCTGTCCACTAAAACCATTTTGTAGTATTTGTTCTAGCAGTCAGGAAACTAAGACAGTACACCATATGAATTTGTGATTCAATATGAATTTAAAGATTGGTTTTTCCATTTCTGCAAAAAAGGCGGCTGAAATTTTGATAGGTACTGTGTTGAATATGTAGATCAATTTTTGTTGTATTGGCATCTTAATATTGTCTTACAATCCACAAACATTGAATGTCTTTTCATTTCTTTAGGTCTTTGATTTCTTTCAGCAATGTTTAAGAGTTTTCAATTCACATCTCATACATCCATGATTAAATTTATTCCTAGGAATTTTATTTTTTTTAGGCGCTTTTATGAATGGAATGGTTTTTAAAATTTCCATTTCAGAATATTCTTTCCTGATTTATAGAAGCACAACAGATTATTGTCATCTAGTAGTTTGCAACTTTGCTGAATTCATTTATTAGTTCTAGTAGTTTTCTTGTGAATTCTGAGATTTTCTATATGAAAGATCCTGTCATCTGAGAATAGTTTTACTTCTTTCCAATTTGGATACCTTTAATTTTTATTGTCTAGTTGCTCTGGCAAGGACTTCAGTACAACGTTGAATAGTAGGGGTAAAAGCAAACATCTTCATTTTGTTCCTGACTCCAGAGGGAAGGCTTTCAGTCTTTCATCATTTAGTATGCCCTTTATCATGTTTAGGAAGTTCATTTCTGAGTGCTTTTATCATGAAAAAGGTGTTAGTTTTGGTCAAACACCTTTCCTGCATCAATTGAGATGATTGTGTGAATTGTTTCTTTTATTCTGTTAATGTGGTGTATTATATTGATTTTCTTATGTTGAGCTACCCTTGCATTCCTGGGATAAATTCCACCTGGTCATGGTGAATTATTCTTTTAATAGGGTGTTAGATCAATTTGCCAGTATTTTATTGGGGATTTTTCTATCTATATTCTTAAGGATAATTAGTCTATAGTTTTCTTTTCTTGTAATGTCTTTATCTGGCTTTGGTATTAGGGTAATATTGGCCCCATGGAATGAGTTAGGAAGTTTTTTACTCTTCAATTTTGGGGCAAAGTTTGAGGATTGGAATTAATTATTCCTTGAATATTTGCTAGAATTAACCAGTGAAGCTGTCTGGTCCTGGACTTTCCTTTGCTAGGAGGTTTACTACTGAGTCAATCTCTACCTGTTATAGGTCTATTGAGATCTTATGTTTCTGAATCAGTTTAGGTAAGTCATTTGTTTTTAGGAGATATAGACAGATAGATAGATAGACAGGTATATATTTTTCTCTTGTATTCTTAGGATATATTTTCTTCCTTTTGAGGATGTGAGAAGAAATCTGAATTTGGAAAGTGGCCATTATCCTATGAGATCTCATATCTCTCTATAACATCTTGATGGCAAAATTTCCTGAGTTTCTAATTATAGGTTTTAGACTAGCTGTGGACTTTGTAAAAACGTTCTTTAGCCTCACTTTCCTTATCAGTAAAATAAGCATTGATAAAACAAAAAAAGCAGAACACCAACCTTATGGCACCGGGGTTTAAGAGAATAGTTTTTGTAAAGGACTTACCTTTAGTATCAATAAATACTAAAAAAAAATTACCCAATTTGATATTGGGTATTTGGATTTGAGGCAGTGGCCACCGAATGTTCTGAGAGGAAGGAGAGGGAAAAATAGGTGTAATATGGGGGCATTTTTCAGGACATTGGGATTGTCCTGAATGACGTTGCAATGACAGAAACAGACCATTATATATCTTGTCGTAACTTAAAAAATTGTGCAGGAGAGAGATTAAACTATAATCCACACTTAGGGGCAACGCTCCAATATGTGTTCAATTTTAACAAATGTACCACACTAATGAAGGATGTTGTCAGTGTGGGAAAGTGTGGGAGGTGTAGGGAGCGGGGCATATGGGAATCTCCTACATTTTTAACGTAAGTTTTATGTAATCTAAGTATCTTTAAAAAAAATTTTAATATTTTTAAAAAGGTATGAATTTTAGACTTCTGTTTTTGTTATTGGTACTACATTATTTGGAGGGTCATTTAATATTTTCAAGTGAAATTTATTCATTTTCAGTTTTCTCCCTAGAGTGACACTAAGTTTTCTTTCTTTTTTTTTTTTTTTTGTAAAGAGTTTATTAAGAAACAAGAAAACCAGGAAAGTACAGGGCTTGAGGGACCATATGCAGGGTGAGCTGCGCCACTAAGTTTTCTTTCTGGAGGGCAAGATTTTTTTGCATGTTGGGAATGCTGCTCAGACTGCATCTGGGCATTATTGGGAAGAAAAAAATTGAAGGATTTTTTTTTTTTTTTTTTGCCAAGGATGCAAGAGTCTTGGAGTTAATTTAATGAATATTTGGTTCTGACTCACTTCATTGCCTGCCGAGAGCAGTGAACTGAATTGGTCTTGTAACTAAAGATGATATGCTTTAGGTACAAAGGAACCCCATAAAGGTAGGTTCCTCTGGTTTCCCCGAGGGGAGAACAAAATTCCCATTAAAACTCAAGTTTGGCTTTCAAGCTTAATGGATTACGGAAAGTGGGGAGTGTTATAGGGAAACCTTTATTCTCTCAACAACATATTTCAATAAGAGATTTCTTGTTTCGCTTCTGCAGTGTAT
>JAKSZT010054487.1:33902827-34270726 GCA_026826555.1 Tolypeutes matacus | reverse complement strand
ACAACATATTTCAATAAGAGATTTCTTGTTTCGCTTCTGCAGTGTATACCAGGGGATACATTCAGACTCAACAAGACTACAATAGATAGTATTTGGCATCACCTTAGAAGGATATAAGACAAGAACCAGAGTTTGCCAGCAGGGCAGTGTCAGGCCTATTTTCAGTAGAAGACCTGCAGTAGCAGGCTGTGTAACAGACCATCCACACAGCTCTCCAAGAACTATCTCAGTTTCTCAGGGTCCTCCTAAGGGGCATGCAGTTAGTTACAAAAGTTTACATACTCAAGGGAAGCCCAAAACTTTCATCAAATCCCTAGAGTTTCCTGAGTCCAGATGGAACTTGCCAGTCAGTGGTCATTTTTAATAGAAGCAAAGCTGCCTGGCAACACAGTTGACACATACCATCCTCTCTAGTGTTCAGGGTGAGAAGAGGTTGTAGATGGTAAGAAAGTCAAGGAAAAAGATTTTGTTAACCTTTTCACCCTCTACTGCTTATGAGGGGGAAGTACTGAAGAAAAAACTTGTACCTTCTTCCCCTCAGAAACAAGACAACTTATCTAGTGGATGAAATTACATTGTGGCTGCAATCCATCCACTAGGTTCAGTTTACTGGTGGTGGTAGGACGTGTCACCACAATCAAATAGCAGTATTAACCCATCTCTGAGCCTCCCTTTCTTGCTGCCTATTTCCTCTTGAACTGCATAGTGAGCCATGCACTTCTAATTTCTTTGTGGTTAGCTCAACAGGGACAGAAAGGGAGAAGAGAAGGTGAGAGGTGAGCCACATTTCTCCAGTTTATCTGACTGCTACTGAGTAGATAAATCAAAACATTTTTGCCTGCAGGTAATCGGGTATGAATTCTTCAAACTTGCTCTTCCCAGAAAGCTGGTTTGGTCTCTGTATCCTCACCTAGATGTATGGTAATTTCTTATTCTGAGGTGGGGGTGGGGGTGGGGTGGAGTCAGAGGTGACCTACTAGCTGTCTTCAAATAAACCTACTGAATGATATTCAGTAACTCTTCTGTCATAGCAAAATTCATACAGCAATGGTATCTTTTTATGTGTCTGATACTTATCTCCTTTTTGGTTCTATTTAAGCAGTCCTTTTCTTTGAAGACTGGTCATCCTCTAATTGTATAACCCATCACATGCATTGGAATTTAAAAAATTCTTTAGGCTTCAAAATAACCATAGTGTCAGTAAACAGAATTTGGAAAAGGAGTCTATTCAACCAAGTGGGTCACTGCTTTTATTTCATCTTTACTATGAATTTTGAATAAAAATGCAGAACACAATCTAAGTTAATATGTAGAAAAATAAAATTTTGGCAGAATACGAACTATTGCTTAGGGAAATTAAATTGTACACTAGTTATTTTCCTCAGGTCCTTAGCAGTGAAGTATGTTACAGATATTACATTCTAAGAAGTCAGTTGCATGGTTATAAAAAATTTTAAGTTAATTTAATGAAATTTACAGTGTATATTGAAAGCATGATACAAATGGAAATTTAAATTTTGGTATTGGTAAGGAAGCCCAGTTTGCTAAAAGTAGCATTAATATCATTCACACTAGATTTTAATGTGTTATACATCTTTGTAGTTCAGCAAATGCCCTTAATAATGAAAAACAAAAAGTGTTATTTACTTAGGACAAAAATAACTTGGTTTATGAAAAAAGGGGAGGGGGGAACCAAAAGATTTTTTTATAAGCTTATTTAATTCAGATACATAGATTTTCATGAATTTAAGAGGAATGGAAATATTTAAAACACTAACAGAAAATCATTAGTCTCATAGTTGAGTGTTCAAAGGCTTATGTAACTTTTCATCCATCTGGTTTCATAAAACCAAAATGCTAAACACAAACAAAAGCAGCAAAGTTCACATTACTTTGTGTTCCTAAGTATCAAACTGCATCAATTTATTATGAATTAAATTTAAAGAACATTACAGATTTAAAAACAAGAGTACAGAACTTCCTGATTCTTTTAAATTCCACAAATGCCAGCATCCCAAAGTAACATGTAAACAAACCTCTGTGCTGCTTGATGAATTCTTCCAATTTTTATAATACACTAAATGGTATCAGTTCTATTATATGACTTTTATACAAGTTAGGTTTCATTCATTATTTTATATTAGATGTAGCAAAGAGGGAAAATTTTCAACTATTTAGTTTATTTAAAACAAACTGACAGGTTCAAGTACCTGTCTTCAGAAAAGCCAGCAGCATTTCTTAACATACTCAAAGTAAGATTTGGCCTAAGCCCTTAATACCTTCCTGAACAGCCATGCAACTAAACACCCTCAGATGTTGCATAAGGGAGAAGAACATGGAGTAATTTGCACTTTTTCCCCTGGATAATAGAAACAAGGTAAAGCAAATCCAGATACTTTTGAATGAACAGCTGTCATGTTTAATACCATCAGAGCTCTATAAAACTAGAGCCATGATCAAATATGCTTATATAGATATATAATAATCATTTTTAATAAAGTCTCTTGCTTGTTTCAAAATTTAAGGATGAACTTTTTCCTGGTCAGTTGCTTCAAGGGAACAATAAATAAAGTAGAAAAGGATGAATTGTTTGCATATTTCTGTGGAAGAATGGAAAAGATACTTGAAGAGGTTCAGAAAATTCACTATACAGAATGAACAGCTTATATACACTATCTGTGCAATTTTTCTTGGCTGGGGTATTTAAATGCAAGAGCTCTTCCAAATTAAGAAGCCACATTCATTCTTGTCCAAATCCCTCTGTCTCTTCTATTGCAAAAAGAAGCTTTTCCTTTAGTTGTTCGTAACTCTTATATGGTGGTAGATCCAAGCGATTAAAACTGAACAAAAACAGAAACAACATCAGATGTTTCCAATAAAACTGAAAATATTACTAATACAATACCTTAATTTAAAAGCACATTTGAAAAACTGTATAAAGTATGCTATATATGAAAAATTTGCAGGAAGTATTCTAACAGTTTTCTACAAAAATATTTCTTAACTAGTATAATATGTTTATCAAGAAATCTTGATATGTTAAATCTATTCAATTTAAAACTTACAAATAAAAATGTTTTAACATATCCCAGAAAAAACTGGAATTAAAGACTGGAATTTTTTAAAAACGAATTTAATCCTTTCTATACTATTTCTTACTCTGGTTTATACTGTGTCATGAGTCTCCCTAACTTCTCTTAGATTAAGAGAGTCCATTTCATTTCTCATTCATGTACCTATTATATACCAGGAATTGTTCCAGGAACTGGTAATATGGTAGTTAAAAACTAAAGTCCCTATTCTGAGATAGAGGCACTCTAAAAACAAATATATACTTTTTCTTTTCAAATTATCTCATCACATGTATAATCTCCTAAAATGATATTTTTTCAATCCTGCCAGCCTCAAGGAATTCCCTTCTGGAACTAATTGAGGAAAACAGAAAAATATTTTACAAAAAAATGCTTAAAATATCAAGGTATTGTTTTCAATTTACAAAAGTGAAATAACATTTAATTTTGTGAGACACATGACTGGTTGCATTAGGATTTGAGTAAATGGGATTTCGGCCTTTAAAATGTATTTGGCTAGTATAGCTCTGAGCAAGTCAGAACCTTTCTATATTTTCATTTTCTCATCTGGAGTTATCAAGGTTCCTTCCTTCCACTCCTACCACTTCCTATCTGCCCCTGCCATGTAATAGTTTAAGTTCCAATCCTAAAAGGAAACCTGAAAATTAAGTCTTTTGAAATAAGACTGCTAATTCAAACAGTGCTCTTCACATACCATTTAATTCTAATTTTAAAATAAGTTAAATATATTAATGATAGCAATTAAACATACCATATATTGCCTTTCTATTTTAAACTCATGCTTTGAAGGTAGAGTCTAACAATCAGCTGAGGCAAGGAAAAAATTTCAGTTTCAATATAGTTCTATATATATTAACATAATTGGTCACTTTCTAGTTCTCTTCATGTCTTTCATATCTAGCCTTTGTCAAATTCTGTCATTCTCTTCACTCACTCTCTCCCATCTTGTCCCTCTTGTCTGTTGCCACTACATACTCATATTTATACTTCATCATCTTTTATCTGGACCGTTATGAGAATTTATTGCCACTTACCTTGCCTCCAACTTTTTTTTTTTTTTTAACCTCTCCACAACCTATCTAGTGTTGTATCATTGCCAGAGGTACCTTTTTATAAAGATATGTCAGTTTATACCACTCTTCAAAAACCTTTGCTGGCTTCCCATTGCTTTGGGAGGAAAAAGCCTACTCTCTTGAGTATAGTCCTCATCAATTTATTTAATGTTCTCCAAGCCTATCAGTATTCTGTTTCTCTGATCATGCTTTTGTGGATCCTATGGTCTGGAATATCTGTTTCTTCCTATGAAAATCTTACTCATCCATCAAGGATTAGTCCAAATGCTACTATTTTCTCCAAGAAGTTCTCCTTGAATATTTTATATAGACTTAATAATACCCCTATCCATAAGCTCTTTTTATTTCTACTATAGCATTTACTTTACTCTGTATTATGACCAACTGGGTTCTACCACTAGATTCTAAAATCTATGAGGACAGTCATCTGTACTTTCATAACAATGATCACTTGCTTTGTATATAGTAGATAGGAAATGTTGAGCTGAACTGAATAGCAAAATGGATTACTTCAAAATATCCAAAACAGAGTTGCTTTAAGACATTAATCATGCTTTGTGCTGGTTTGCAAAAGTACACAGATATACTAAAATCCATTCATCTTTCCTTTTTTTTTTTTTTATTTAATTTTTACCTCCGAGTATCACTTTGGAGTTTTAAGTTTCAGTTGCAGCTTTGAGTCTGATGTGTGTGTGCATGCACACACAAGATCAAATTTGCTACTTCAACTTTCTTGTCTATAAAATTGGGAGAAACTAATACGTTTCCCATGTAGCTTAAGGAAACAGTTGACTTGCTATACCACTGTATAGAGCCTGAGAAATGACAGCCCCAAAATCTCCCACATCACTAAGCAAAGCACCAGAGATGGTAACAGTAGGACTCATTGCCCTCCTTTTCTCTGAGAATTATCAAGACTAATTCCACCATAGATTACATCATTGCATATCTTAGTCATTGCTAAAAATGCAAACCTTTCCAGATCATCCATTATCACCCAAACACTCATCCCAATATTGATCTGTATTTCCCCTGATCTGAATTAAATCCTCACCCCTGTCTTCCATCTCAGATCTTTCCAATCTGCTCATTTGAACTTCTATTTTTATGATTTGCAGTCTCTTAGTCTTAACTCCTTTCTTGCTTTAACTGAAATCTGGCTAACCTGAAACATACAATTTCCCTTGCTGCCAAATAAACAAAATTCTCCTCCTCTGAGGCACAAACCATCCAACAATGCAATCTTCTGAATATAATGCTATCATCTGTTGACCTCTTGGTCATACTCTTTTCATTAATTGAAAGCTATGGCATCTTGTTCATAGTCCTCTCATTCACATGGATGATATGCAATGCCATGGCCTCCCAGTTCCATGCTCTTCTTGTCCTTGGTAACCTATTCCTCTACTTTTCTTCAGTTATTGACCTCTTGCCATCACCAGTAAAGGAAATTCCTAATTAAAAAAGAATTCTCTGATCACCTGTAGTTCTAGTTTATTTCAATTAAAATTCCAACTTATTAACCCATAAGTTTCTCACTAACCTGTCTTGTCCTCAGCCTTTTCCTGTCCCTACTTCTTTCTTTATCCACAGTCCATTATTATAATTACAGTCAACTTCTTTCCTGTTACAACAAATGAGGCATTCCTGTTTCTATCCTGTACTCAGAAGCCCAATTCTTTTCATCTTAAGGATTTTCAACTCTCTCTCGCCTCAACAATCTCTCCCTTTCTACTGGATCCACCACTTTAATCTGGGCCAGTGATTCACAAATGTTTTGACCTTGACCTCATCTTCACTCTTAAAAATTGAGAACCCCAAAGAGCATTTGTTTATGTGGATTATATTATTGATATTTACCATATTAGAAATTAAAACTGAGAAATTAAAATATTGATTCATTTTGAATCATTTTATTTCCTTGAAGTGACAGGCTTGTGTCATTAATTTTCAAGAAAATGTCTGCAAAATATCCAAGTCCAAATAAACATATTGTGTCTGTCAATTATTCTTTCAAGTGAAAATGGTGTTCTATTAAAATCAAGCAAGCTGATTCAGCTTTCAACTCAAACAACCACCAAGAGCTTTCCCTCAAGACAACCATCATTCTCTGGTGTGCAGAAGTGCTTTATGCATACTTCCCACTCTGTCACACAGAATATTAAACAGATATATAATCAAACATTAAGATTTAATGAAACTAATAATGCTTACTGCTTCATAAAGAACACTCTTCAATGAAGTTGGCTTCTTTTGTTTTACACTACAAGTAAGTGATAGTTCAGAATATATAGATGAGTTTGGTGCCACTGCATTGATTTTTACTAAGGCCCCAAAAGTGATACCCTCCACTGCTTTTGCACCATCTAAGTGCAACTTAGTATGAAAATAGTTTTGACCTTCTGAAAGAACTGCTGATCTCTAGGCAATCATCTTTTGCCTGGATTACTGTAAGGGCTTTGGAATTAATCTCCCTTCATTTACCCTTGCATCCAATTACTTCTCTACACTGTTGCCAGTAATGATTTTTCTTGAGTCCCATTACTTGCTATTTAAAACTCTTCAAAGGCTTCTAATTGCCCTTAGGTTGAAATCCAAATTCCTTATAATAATCTATAAGGTGCTATGCTACATCATTTAATCCTTTCCCACATTTCCAACTTCTCATGCTCCTCCCCGCCCGATTCACTAAATTCCAATTACACCAGTAATATTTCATTTCCATGAAAAACTATTTCCCATTTCAGAGTCTTTGCAAAGGACCACGTGTACAAAGAATGCTCTTCCCCTGCTTCTTCCCACAGCATGCTATTTATCATACTTCACCTAAACAGTATCTTTTTCAAGAAGGCTCTGACACCCAATTTAGAAGAGGGGCTCCCGCCCGTTGTTTTTTATCACAGCACCAATGGACTTTATAGAAATTGTAACTAGTTATTTGTTTATTTACCTGTTTATCATGTGTGCCCCCAACATGGAGCGCAAGCTTTGTAAAAGGCAGTGACCACATCTCTCTTATTTCACATAGCATGGGTACTCAATAAATATTTGTTGATTCAATGAATACATTTCTCAAAGATTTCCATTAGCCAACTAGAAATCATTCTAAAGTGTTTAGTTACAGTATGCTATATCAATCAGTCTATCCTCAAAAGTAAAATCCTATTTTAATGAGTAAGCAGTTAATACTAGATTTTATATATTTAAACAAATAAAAGATTATTTCTGGTTTTTACCTTCCAATTTAGGATTCTTGTACTTACCACGTGTGGCTTCTTGGTAACCAGGTATCTTTGCCAACTTTCTCAATGCAAAATTTTTGAGGCCCATTACTTCCTAAAAGAGGAGATTAAGATAAAACTTATCTTTAAACTTTTTCATTTTGACAACTAGTTAAGTAAAAGAACATGCTACAAAGTCACGTGAATGATTCAGATAAACTAAAGAAGAGATTCACAATGTAAGATGCCTGCTTCTGCCTGGATTGCTGTAGAGACCCCACAATAAGAATTATATCAGTAGAAAGATAAGTATAAATATATGCCCCCTGCCCAATCACCCCAGTAAGCAAAAGTAATGGCCAAACAGGCTGTACGAGAAGACTTCATTTTTGTTTTACAAATGCATCTGACATTTCATTTGTCCTTCTGATAGAAGCCCTAAAGTAAAGAAGATTAATCAAATTCAAGTCTACTGTATACCAAAGAGCCACTATTATTACAAAATTTTTTACAGAAAAAGTGCATTTACCCATAAGCTCAGCAAATCCTCCTAGAGGTAAACGGCAAGTTCCGGTGACAAACTGCAACAGTCGCATTCTTACTTCATTGTCTGTCTCCTTCACAAACTGTGTAACAAAATCATATTTACTTCAATATAAAATAAATGCAAAATATCTTCAATAATGAAATACAGATGTTTGAAGAAAATTAAGAAATTATATTCAGCATTGAAATTGGTTCAAAAGATGTGATAAAGTGGTTGCAGTATTTATCATTTATTAAGGCTAGGTACTGTGCTTAGTACACTATGAATCTTCAATTAATCCTTGCATTACTTATATTAGCCATATTTTCTTTAGGTTTATATATGACATATGTTGTTTTTATTTCTCTTTTTATCTTTTTAGTTATTTTTACCAATAATCTTCATTCTTACACTCTCCTCTCCTCCAACTCTCTCTCTCCTGTTCTTTTCATTTCAAACTGCAGAACTCCCTTTAGTATTTCTTGAAGGGCAGGTTTCTTGTTGACAAACTCTCTTAATTTCTGTTTACCTATGAATATTTTGAACTGTCTGTCATTTTTGAATGCCAGCTTTGCTGGATACAGAATTCTTGTCTGGAAGCTTTTTTCTTTTAGTACCTGAAATATGCCTTCTTGCTTCCATGGTTTCAGATGAGAAATCAGCACTTAATCTCATCAAGCTTCCCTTATATGTGATGGATCTCTTTTTTCTTGCTGCTTTCAGTATTCACTCTTTGTCTAGAGCATTGGACAATTTGATAAGTGTATGTCTTGGGGTAGGCATGTTAGGATTTATACTGTTTGGGGTGTGCTGTGCTTCCTGGACATGAACATCCATGTCCTTCAAAAGAGTTGGGAAATTTTCAACCATTATTTCCTCCAACATTCTTTCTGGCTCCTTTCTCTTCTCTGATCCCTCTGGGATGCCTATGCAACACTACTATACAATGGCCACTATTATTACATTCAGCTTACAGAGGAAATAGAGATTTAGAAAGGTTAAGGTGTAGCCTAAGGTGCAACTGCTAAGGGTGCATGTGCACCTAGGATGGATGACTGGATTATAATATAACAACTATCACCTATGGAGGACTCCTGCCAAGTACGGTGCCATATGCTTTTTGTGTATTTAATCCTCACAATTCTATGGGAAAGGTATTATAATTTCATATAAGGAAATGGAAGCCCAGAAAGGTTTAATAATTTGTCCTTTCCAAACTGTTAATAAGTAGCAGAAGTAAGATATGAACAACTAACTGTGGGAGGTCTAATTCACTATGTTAGCCTGCCCTAACCCAACTACAAATCCTCTCTTTAAGCCATTGAAAAAAAATACCTCCCGAATGCCCTTATCAGCTTCTGGTATTTTCTTTCACTAAACACCTTTTCCCACCTCTTTGTGTTCTTCCTTACTCATATGTGAAAACCCAAAGTACACATTCCTCTCAAAATATCTAGTTCACTGACTAGTTCTTTTCACATAGGGATATATATGGATAGATGTGATAAAATACTAATTTGAATTGTTAATCTATTATACATCTTACAATTTGAGAGACAGGTCTGAGTATCTTATAACAGAAGGTAAGGAATTTAGGGACCAATCTGAGAGTAAAAATGGATCTTAAAAATATGGAATAAACTTTAGCTAAAGGTAAGAACAAAATATGATCGATAATGTTCCACTGCAGAACTGTACCAAGGCATGTATTTCACCAGGATGCAAGAAACAGAGCTTATTACCAAGTCTGGCATAATCTTCACCACTTTCTCTAAAACAAACCCAATTCAGAAAACAAAACCATCTATCTGGATTAATCTGACCCTAAACTTAAGCTCCTTATGGATATAGATAGAAATGTCCAAATGGAAAGTCAAGGAATGCAAATGAGTAATGGAGCTAATAAAGAGCCTAAAAGGGGAAATTAGAAACCTGCAAAATACTGTATGTATCTTAATTCAGATATTTTAGGCTTGAAAATGGACTTCCTCTACCTTTTTGCATATTTATTATCTTTTATAATAGGTATAAGATGCATACAGTACAGAATTCAAAAGTTAATAGAAAGCTACAGAGTAAAAAGCAGCTTTTTCACCTTTGCTTCTGTAGTTTGTTGCCAGTTTTTTGTCTACCTTTTTAGAGAGGCTAATATTCATATACTAGCATACACTTTTACTACAAAGCATATAAATTTTTAAATAAAATGGCATGATAGTGTACATATTGTATAGCACCTTGCTTTTTCCCCTTAATTTAATGAAAAATATTTTCTCCAACATTTTTGTTAATTTGCATTTTAAAAATTTTAAAAAAAGAAAAGAAAAAGAATGACCCCAAAGTACAGAAATAGATATACTGTAATTTAATTACCAGTCCTCTTCTAATGAACATTTAGGTTGTTATTATACCAAAGTATACTAAGTAGCATGCTAAAAGTCTGTTACTATACCAAAAATCTGTTGCATTAGATACCTGGTATAGCAGTTTGATATTATTGATGAATTCCAAAAGAAAATGTTGGATTATGTTTGTAAACTGGTCTTTTCCTCTGGGCATGATTAAATTATGATTAGGGCTTTGATTGGGCCACGTCAGTAGGATGTTGAGTCCTTGTCCCCTTGGTGGGAGGGGACCCACAGAGAAAACGACATGGTAGAAGTTAGTTGGAGTTTTAATGCTGGAGCCCGGGGAAGTAAGCACACAGAGGAGCTTGGTCTTGAGGAAAGAAAAAAGGCCCCGAGAAGCGAAACAAACGGTTCACCTGATAGTCTACAGCTGGTCTTGTGGAGATAGCAGCTGCTGAGCCAGGAGAGAAGCAAACCCCAGAAAGAGAGGAACCCAGGAAGCCTGAACCCTCACAGGCATCAGCAGCCATTTTGTTCCAACACATGGCAACAGACTTTGGTGAGGGAAGTAACTTATGCTTTATGGCCTGGTAACTGTAAACTTTTCCCCCAAATAAATACCCTTTATAAAAGTCAACAAATTTCTGGTATTTTGCATCAGCACCGCTTTGGCTGATGAATATACCTGGTATTTATCTATTACTGCACATGTTGAAGTAATTATCTATAGGATAAATTTCTAAAAATGTCAAAGTTCTTTAAAGTATTAAGCAATAAACACATGATACATATTCTTATAAAAAGATGCAACTTTCAGAAAAATCTTTCTGAAGTAATTAAAACAAAAAACAAACAAACAAAAAAAAACCCCAGGCTTCCTTTTCACCTGAAAGCAGAGGGAAACCAAAAGTTCAGTTATTAAGTTGTTCAAAAGAGTCTCAATTAGTAGGAAAATATTTAAGTGAAGTATATCCCCAGCCTAGAGATTTTAAATTGTAAAAACAAAAAAAAAAATTAAAAAAAAAAATCCAAGTCTATTAAAATAAAATGTGCTTCAAGATTAGTACGGAACACTTCAATACCCAGGGACCATCCTACTACAGTTTAAGCCAAAGCACAAGTCATAAAAATAAATAAATTATTAGGGATTATCCCCTTGATTCCAATTCTCTAGCATATTATCACCTTCAGAGGAATTAAGTATCTGCATTTACTTTCTTATTAAAAACACACTTTCCCAGACTTCCTCATTTACTTCTAAAATAAACAGGAATTTATAGACTACTGTGATACCACTAGAAAAAAATGTTACAGCTTAAAAACGATTTTATCGACTACCATTCGTTCCATCATTTAGGAAGACAGTCAAAAGAGCAATGGAAAATACTTTTAACAAGTGTTCATACTACTTTTGATTTAGAATTGGAAGATTAAAGCTATGTCCAAAAGCAGTCTCAATTTAAGAAATAAACTTTTAAAGCACTGTTTAGAGAATATTTTGAGTACTTTGTTCCAAAAGATAAAAGCAAATACCTGCCAAAACCAAATTATTTGCTTGCTGTTTCTTGTGTAATGCCGATAAACAGTATTTCTCTGCCAATCTGCCAAGTCAACCTCTTGCATGCCACATAACATAACCTGGGAAATGACATAATAAAGATTTGGTGAAGATAATAATTACATGCTTGTAATTCTCTAATGTACAGCTATGCATGTGGCATAACTATAAGTGCATGACAAGTAATGATCACTGTAAGCAAATCCAACAAAATTTGTGGCAATGTGCATAAAAGACTCTTTGGTAACTCAAACTGAAAGCAATGCTTAGAATAACTCTATTTTTTAAGAAAAAAATTAGCTGTACTGAAAAGTATGTCCCCTTTACCATAAATATATTCCAAATTGGGCATCCAGATTGTTAGTTTCAAACATAACTTAAAAAAAAAAAAAACTATATTGTCTTACAGATTTAAACATCAAAACTATACTAACTTCCTGTTATTTATTTATCCACCCATTGAGAATAAAGTATTCTACACATGTGAAATTTTCAAATAGCCCCAGCTTATCCCACACAGACTGAAAACTAATTTAGGTATAATAAAATATATTATATAATAACTCTCCTCTTTCAAAACTTTTTTCTTTTATCAGCTCTGAGTTATAATTTACATGTAATAAAATACTAGGCAATCAACAATTTGCTTTCTTTCACTATGGATTATTTGATTTTATCTTTTTGAGAATGACATATACATATGTATATATATCAAATATATACATGTATATACTGGTAGCCTGCCTATCTTTATCTGTGCTTGTGCACACACACACAGTCTTTTCTGTCTGTTTTTGAGATTCAGCCATGCTGGTGTGTGTATCCTGATTGTTTTGTAAGCTCACAACTTCTCTAATAAAAAAAAAAAAAAAAAATATATATATATATATATATATATATATATATATATATAAAGAAACTAACAAAAAACTTGTATTTTCTTCCAGCTTTGAACAATGAGCTATAGACAAATCAGTAACCAATATGGGCTCCAGTCTCCTATATGTAAAAGGAAATTAAATATAGCCTACCTATTTCACAGGGATATATGTGAGAACATTGTAAACACTACCAAGGGCTATAATAAAATATGTTCCTATTCATATCTTTCTTGATCTGTTGTTTTAGTTTTATCTCTGTTATAATGTCAGGTTCTCACCGTAACTTATTCCTCTCTTTCATTGGATACACCTGTAAGACAGTGTTCTTAATCAGGGGTATGATGTATTTTAGGGGTATGCACTTTGAGGATGCAAGACTTTTTAACTTCCATTAGATTCTTAATGAAGTCTGTGATTTAAAAAAAAATTAAATAATACTCTAAAAAATATCGTCCATACTGTGTTTCTAAATATGTTTCTACTAAATTGTATAAGCAAGCTGTTAAGAAAGAGATGGTAATCAGGTTCAGACAAAGTCTACATATATCAGGCACAGAGTCCCTTTCATATACTTCCCACGTCAGTCATTCTCGCTAGGCTAATTTTTAAAAAGGAATATTACTGTATAAAGTTTAAAATGCTAATTTTTCATATGTACATTTGATTAAATCTATGAACCAAGTACCTTATTAGAGGAACAAACATGGCTAAAGTCAAAATACTGTACTCAAAGGGAGCTGAGAAGAAATGTCATGGATTAACCTAATGCCCTGATTGTATTTCTAATCTATATGGGAAAAGAAAGACTTCAAGGATTCCTGATATATTATGAAAAAGTTCAAATGTGGTTAAGACCACTAAGAACTCATGACTTAAAAATGTGATTTTTTGGGGGAACTGACTAATAATTTGGGATTTGAGAAAGTTCCCAGAATTATACCCAATAGGGTTCTCTACTTGCTAACAGCTGTCACTGATTAATGATTTTGTATCCATGCCATCATCACGGTTCAGAGAACTTAATCAAGATCCTCACCCAATGCTAGACTTTAATACCTCCTCAGCATGTGGATTAATGATAGGGTTCAAGACTGTACCCTCATGATTTTTAAATATGTGTATATGTTTCTGCAAAGCACAAACACACTGTACAATAGCATAATAAAAGAGTCTAACCTCCAATTCTTTTTCATCAAAGTACTGCAGCCATTGAAGAGGAACAACTTCATTAAAACCATCCAGGAAAGCTTTGGTCTGTTCTTGTACTCCTCTAGAAAAACGCCATTCTGTCATTAAACTGAAAATAAAGAAGGTATTTAAAAAACAGGTAATTTTAATGAGAAGTAAAAGGCTTAGAAACATCAAGGACTTCCAAAATTCCTTCTCTTTTTCTAAATATGCCACACACACACACACACACACACAAATGTATGTTTGTGTGTATGTAGGTAATTTTAGAATTAATCCATGCTTCAACATTAGGAAATTTTATTTTAGCACATCAATACCTACAAAAAAGGGATGCTTTTCAAAATAAACAGGGAGTTCTTTCCTTGAATGACCACCAAATCCTGGCACTAATTATTGCCTATTCATATCGAGACAATTAAAATCAAATATTGTGCACTGACATAGGAAGGGAATGCCTACTGTCAGACTTTCCCTCCACCAAAGCAATGTGCCAAGGGAGAAGTGAAGACTCTGACTCAAAGCCTTCCTATTAGGGAAGCGGGATTGTCTCAATAACATTCAACAATAATCAAGGGCTATGTGCTTGTATAAGATTTATAGTCCCTTTGTTTGAGAAGACTTAAAGCTGGAGATAAGGTTCTTTACTTGCTGAAATGGGTTTACTGGAGTACATGAAGAGTTTCTAACCACAATGGAAGAAATAATTTAAGCTGGAAACACATTCTGAGGAGACCGAGAAAGCAAATATAGAGAAGTATGATAAAGAAATAAGGAAGAAAATGTTAAGTGACACAAGGCCTCTATGAGGAGTTTCCAGAAGGAGATGGAGCTGGAGGAACAGAACACACTACCTAATGAGCAACCACACATATTAGCAGGTAATAGGAAAGCCAATTTATCCATGTGAATCTCATTTCTAACTCCTTATGTTCTAGAGCAGGGGCTCTTAACCAGGGGGTCTGTGAGCTTGAACTGAAAAAAAATCAACTTATTACCTTTGTTTTCTCTGACTTCTAACTGAAATCTAGCATTTCCTTCACTTATGAATGTATGCAATAAATAAAGAGTAGTATTCATTTCACCTGACTGGCAAAGGGGTCTGTGGAACAAAAAAGGTTAAGAACCCCTGTTCTAAGTTAGCCTTATTCTTTTCTGAGGCAGACCTTTCAACCTGTAGTCTTAATTATAATCCTTCTGGCTGCCTCCAAAACTTTTCTTCATCAATAAACCAACCCTACTTCGTCCTACACTCTCAGCTCTATCATCCTATTCTTCTTCCCATTTGCCCACAAGGCTGCTCAGATCAGGCTTTTCCTAAAAATCCCTTTTCTAAACCCAGTGTCACTTTAACTACTGTTCTCTCTTCCTCTCTTTCTACCATGTGTTTTAGTACTCTATATTCACTGTCTCACCTCATATTCATTCAATTTTTAAACTATTGTGTTTTGGCTTTCCACACCCCACAGACGAGACCGCCACCAGCACAGAATTAAAAAACCTTTCCTTACAAATGTTACCAAGGAAACTTTCATGCCTAGCTCAATATCCTCTTTTTGTTGTTCATGCTACAAGAACTTCCTGTAACATCTGACACTAGCAGCCTCTCTTCTCAGCCAACTCCTCCTGGTCCGGCAATACCACTTCTTCCTGATTTGGGCTTTGCCTGATGCTCCTTTGTCTCCTTCACTGGTTTCACTATTCCATAAATGTTCATGTCACTTAGATCTCTCTCTTCTTTTTGCTTCTAGCTATTCATGCTCAAAGATGTTATTATCAACTATCAAAGTTTCAACTATCATATAAAAGTTAGTAATTCTTAAATTCCCAAATCCTGCTTCACTAAGATTAAAATATTTATAGGTCAGCTCTCCTTGGATGTCCTGCTAATACTCTGTAGCAGTTTGGGTATTATTTATGGATTCCAAAAATAGATTTCTGGATTATGTTTGTAAACTGGTCTGTTCCTCTGGGTGTATTAGAGTCTATTATCTTCAGAGTTCTCACTTTTACTTGCTTAAACAAGGCAGAGTAGTTGGTTGGAGTTTTGGATGCTGGAACCCAGGGGAGTGAACACAGAGGAAAAGAGACGGCTCCACAGACACGGCAGAGGCCCTGGGAAGAGAGAGAGCCTGATAGATTACAGCTGACCTTGTGGAGAGAACAGAGCAGCTGAGCCTGGAGAGGAACGAGTCCTGGGGGAGAGAGACGCGACTTATCCCAGCCTATAGCTGATACTGGAAGAAGCTGGGAACATGGAGCCTTAAAGAGTGAAACTGAACTCTTGCAGACATCGGCAACCATCTTGTACCAACACGTGGCAACAGACTTTGGTGAGGGAAGTAACTTACACTTTATGGCCTGGTAACTGTAAGCTTCTATATCAAATAAATACCCTTTTATAAATGCCAACAGATTTCTGGTATTTTGCATCAGAATCCCTCTGGCTAATACATACATCCAACTGTTAACCAATATAGAAAGCTCAATCATCATGTATTTCATTTACTATTCTTTCCCCGCTACAGTGATACCTTGGTATTCATTGTTAATTGGCTCAGGGAGGTGTGATTAGTACCAAAAACGATTACCAAAAAAATTTTTCCCAGAAGGAATAATGTAAATAAATTTAATGCATTCCAAACCAAGACAATGAACACCTTTAAGGCAATATGTAAAAATATAGGGTTCTATATCATTACTTTACATAAGAAATAAGCCTAAAGATTAATAAACACTTAGATTAAATAAAATAAAAACTTCACTTTACTTGACTGTGAAGAGTCTATAGCCTAACGGGATGGTGAGAGGAGAGTGGTGAGGAGAAAGGTTACATGGAGTGTTGCTTGGAAGGAGAGTCCCCCTCCAATAGAACATAAGGCATTTGCAATTCAGGTGTTCTTTCTCTTTTCTGCCTTTTTTCAACTTGCACCACAGGCTCCAACATACTCTTTGTCACCTTCACTAAAAACTTATCCAATGAAGGCTGCTTCTGTTTCCTTTCAGAATTCCTCAAAAGTGTGAAATTGTTTGGTCATTCAATAAATTCACATTTCTGCTTGTCAGAACTTTGTCCGGATAGTACTTCTCCACAAAGTTTTGAACTGCTGCCCATTTTGCACACATTTTTTAATCAAGGAACTGGGGACATCCTCCCTTATCTCCTCCTCACCTGAAGAAATCTCTTCAGCCACCTCTTGTTGCTCTCCTTCTGTAGTTCCTGCAGCTCCTCAGTGCTGAACTCTTCACAATGTTCCTCCACTAACTCCTCAACGTCAACAGCATCAACCTCCAGACCCATGGATTGGCCCAAAGATACAATATCCTGCACAACTGTATCCTCTATACCTGCAGGCTTGGGGTCAGCCTCAAACTCCTTGAAGTATCCCTGAGTCACAGCTTCTGGCCACAAATTCTTCCATGCCAAATTCACTGTCCTATAACAGACTTTATTCCAGGCCTTATCAATAAGGTTAAGGCAGTGCAGGATATTGAAATGCTCCTTCCAGAATTCTGTGAGGGTCAACTGGGTGTCAGAGGTGATCTCAAAGCACCTCTGGAAAAGCGCCTGGTATACATTTTTCTGAAGTTTGAAATGACCTGCTGGTCCATGGGCTCGATGAGAGAAGTAGTACTGGGGAGCAAGAACCTTACAGTGATGAAGCTGAACTCCTCCAGTAAGTCATCCTCCAAGGCTGGAGGGTGGGCAGGCGCATTGTCCAAAAGTAGGAGAGCTTTCAAAGGCAAATCTTTCTCCAGAAAATATTTTTTCACTAAGGGACCAAACACTTCATTTATCCACTCAGTGAAAAATTGCCTCATAACCCAAGCTTTGCTGTTGCCATCCACATCACATGGAGTTTGCTTTTTATGATACTATGTTCCCTGAAAACTTAAGAGGTTTTCACTATGATAGACTAGTAGAGGCTTGAGTTTTAAGTCTCCACTAGCATTCCCACACAAAAATAGAGTGAGCCTGTCCTCCATTCGTCTGTGGCCTGGTAATGCCTTCTCTTTTGTGATGTAGGTCCTACTCGGCACTTTTTTCTAAAAAACTTTGGTCTCATCACAGTTAAAAACTTGGTGGGGAATAAAACCCTCAGCCTCTATGTAGTCTTGAAATTCACTGACGAATTCATCAGCAGCCTTTTTATTAGCACTCACTGCCTTGCCATGCTTCATGACACTATGGATGCCAGTCCTCTTTTTAAAATTATCAAACCGGCCATGGCTGGCCTTAAAAACTTCAACACCCTCATCACTGGGTTCTGGTTTGTTTTTCGAAAGATCAGCATGCAACACTTTTGCTTTTTCACATATCATGGCTTCCAATACCCTGTTGCCTGCTATCTGCTTCTCGTTTACCTAAATAATAACAGCGTTTCAACTTCGAGTATTTGGGAATGTTGCTTTGTTACTGCTTTAACTCCTTTCGCAACATCAGCCTTTTTTTTTTTTTTTTTACCGGGAGGTCCCAGGGATCGAACCTAGGTCCCTCCATATGGGAGACAGAAACCCAACCATTTGAGCCACATCCATCCCCCTCAGCCTTTTTTTCAATCACTTCTTTATTCTTATTCTTAAATAATCTGATATCAGAATATTTAGAGAAGCAAGTTGAACACAGAACCTTGGGAAAATACCCACATTTAGGAAATGGAGATTTAGGAAACCATCATGAAGACAATCAGGGTGGTGGGGGATCACAGAATTCAAGAGAACATAGTTTCAAAACTGAGGCTGTATTTAGCACTATTAAGAGTAAGCTAAAAAGGGAAAAGTAACATGCAATAGGATACGAGCAATGGACTCGTGGTCAACTTGGGTTCTAGATTTGGTTGTGCTACTCCCTAACAGAGCCTCAGTCTTCTCATCAAGAAATGAGGCTGTTCCAGTCTTTCTGAAGACCCTATTAGCACCAATACTTTATGATTTTTGATCTGGACATTAAAAATTAAATGGTGACCTTTAAGAGGGCAGTTATAGTAGTGCGGTGAGGGCAGAAGGCAGAGCAGACAAGAAGAAGCCAGTGCCAGTGGGAGAGTGGAGGTCACTGTAAGGAACGTTGGTACTATTGGGAAAGAAATCTTAAATAAATTTGTCAGAGGCAAGGGAAGTTCTTTTTTTTTTGTACATTTGAGTTTTCAGTACTGTTCCAAGCATGTTTATGAGTAGAGAAGAAGAAAGAACAGAGAACAAATGATTGAAAAAGATAAGTGAAAGAGGAGATAAATATAGAATACTTTCCCAGAGGACATATAAAGGGATAAAATTAAGGATATAGATAGAGGAGGTAGTTCTAACATGGAAGAAGTTCTAGAAATTAAGGTCAATAAAGCATCACCTTACCCAATATATTCATCTTTATTCTCTTCAGTCACCAGGATATTTGAACCTCCCAATTTCAGATCATGTGAAGTAACTTTTCCCAATATCTCCATGTCTACAGAAAAGTACATTTCTAAGCCACATTCTTCAATATTATTGTCTCTGGATGAAAGAAAATATATTCACTAATTAACAAAATGTATAAATGTATTTCAAGAAAAAATGAATCTTGTTGAAAAAATGAATCTTCAAACCTTATCCAGATAAGGGAGTTATAAAATTCAGTATCAATGGATTCCAAATCCTTAATAGTAAGTTTTTTACTTAGCATACGCTTGTAGAATGGTAAAGAGAAACCAGTATCGATAAACTTTCCATGAAAAAGGGCCTACCAAAGAAAACAAAAAGGTTTATTTGAAAATTTACAAAATAAGTATTTTCTTATTCAGAGCAAAATAACAGAGAAATCATGAGCCTTTACAGGCAAAAAAAGGTAGTTAATAAATGAATGACATAAATTATGAAACCTAAAACATTTAAACTGCTAAGTATTAAAAGCAAAATCTAGTTCACTGTGATCAAACACTTAGCTATATGGTTTCCTATCAATAATTATAAAGAAGTTACTTTCTTGCATACCTTTAAACCCTGTGTCCCCACCCTCAATGTATTTCTGGCAAAATTCCAAGCTGAGAAAAATCTAACACTCAATCTACTACATGCCTGCAACTGGACATGGAACATGTTAAAAATACACACATAACCATGCTGAAGAGTTCATGACTAACAAACTCAAGTGAGAGCTTAGTATATTTCCCAACTGCATTCACTCTCCCACTCTCCTAGATGACTATTTCAGTCCTTCTCTTCTTTCCTCAAATACCTCTTCTTTACTCCTCACTCTGAGCTGATGATCGCACTTCCTATTTCAATGAGGAAACAGAAGCATTAAGAAGAGAACTTTTTACAACAGCTAACTCCTAGCATTGGTATCCATATACTCTTATGTGAAAGTTTTCTGTTACTTCTTTGTACACTAAATAAATCTCCCACTCAAAGTAATTCTTTCTATATTCCTTATCTCATTGGCCTCATCAATTTCTTTCTCCTCTTACTTGATCACTGCTATCAGCATACAGATGCTTTATTCTCCACGCATTTTGGACCCCACATCTGCTACCACTGTCTCTACCACCCTTTAAAGCAAACTTCTTTAAAGGACTTGTCTACATCGTCTGTCTCCAATTATCCTTCCATTCTCTCTAGAATTCATTCCCATCAATCTTTCCTCACTACCACTCATAAATATCTTCTAAATGACCAATTCTCTGGCCTCATTCGAGTCTATCAGTTAATACCCGACACCATGGAGCACTTTTTCCATTTAGAAGCACACTTCCTTCTTTCCTTTGCTTTTGGGAACTCCCTTTGCTGGTTTGTCTCATTTCCCTGACTTACGTCCTTGAACATCTTCTCTGCCCATTCTTCTCAGACCATCACATAGCTTTTAATACTCTCTATATGCTGAGAACTCTAAAATATGCCTACCTCTCACCTAAATATTCTCCATAGCCAGAATTGTATATCCAACTACCGATTCTACATCTCCACTTGGATGGCTACAGGTATCTGAAATCTAACATGTCCAAATCCAAATTCTTGATTCCTCCCCACCCCTAAAACCGGCTCTTTACTACGTAAGTCCATGCCACTATCATCTCTCACCTGGAATGTTGCAAATGGTCTCCCTGCTTCCACCCTTGTTTTCCTATGGCACAAATTAGAGTCTTTTCTACACAGTGGCAAAAATACTAAGTAAAATTTAAGTCAGATGACGTTTACTTAGTCCTATCACTCCCTTACTCAAAACCCTTATGTGAATTTCCTTAAGGATACTGTACCTCTCAACCTCACCTCCTACCACATTCTCTCTTATACTCCACCCTAGCCATGCCTGCCTGTTTGCTACTTCCCTATGACTAGAATTTTCTTCTCCAAGATTCAACCCTTCATTTTCTTGTTTCTATTCATGGGCAGTCCATCAGAGAGGCCTCCTCTAACCATACAAAATAAAAGAGCAGTGCTCCCTTTTCCCTCATCACATATTTATTAGCCATCTCCCTCCAAGAGAATTTAAGATCCCTGAGAGAAGGAGCTGTGTCTATTTTTCATGGCCTACTACCAGTGCCTAGAACAGTGCTTGGGATCATGATAGGAGCTCAATAAATATTTGCTTAAAGAATAAATAGTAAAGTGCAAATAAGTAAATAAAAAGATTTTTCAAAAAACAAGTCACACAGAGCTTTTGAAAAGCTCTGAAAATTCCAAAAACATCAATTGAATGTAATTATTAGATAACTCAGATTCTCCTTTTATAGAAAAGTAGTCACACTATAATTAGTTTTTTTTTTAAAGGAGGTACCAGGGATTGAACCCAAGACCTTGTATATATGAAGCACACGCTCAAACACTGAGGCATACCCACTCTGTTATAATTAGGTTTTAAGTTTTAAAATGAAGAGACATTTAAAGACTAAGTAGTTACGTAAGTATTCCTCATATTCATAACCTTCATTTCATGCATGTATGCAAAAGAAATTCATTGCGATATTTTCTGGGCAAACGTCCTTGGTAATAAAATTTGTGAATATCCAAAAACAAAGATAATGTATATCATTTTTAAAGTCCTAGTAAAATACTTTGGAAACATGCAAAGTTGAAATGAAACAGACAGACAAATAAATACATAAATTTTAAAACTCAAAGTGAGGAACTCACCATAGCGATAAAGCGACCAATGAAGCAAAAGTATGAAAGATGATCTGGATTAATTGTTGATGCTGGATTTATCTGCAAGCAGTAGTTGTTCTTGCCAGCATATTCAAATAAGCAATACATTGGGTTCAAAACTTCATGTGAAAGTAAGAAAAACCATTCTCTGTAAGAAAAGAAATCAAGGTTTTTTGTTTTTTTTTAAAAAATATTCGCATATATGTGAATTTTAAAAGACATTAAAAACACTCATACATACATCATACATCTGCTCAACAGCACTTAACAACTCTGTTGCCCAATTCCTCAGCCCTTTATTTAAGTACCTCTATAATCAGGCCCTCCCTTCAAAGTAACCTAAAAACTTCCTGTGTTGTAGCCAAACTACAAACTCACTGTTCCTCACAAATAGCATGCTTATTTCTACTGCCATGTTTTGTATGGGTATGTCTTCTCCAACTTCCACATAGTTCATGTAGACCCTCCTTTTCCTTTCCAGCACAGCTCAAATTCTACTTTAGCAATTCTCTGTATTCCTATGTAGCTTTATATGTATCAGTTGCTGAACACTTTGTGGTAACCTCACAATATTCATTTTTATGCACATGATCTGCTCCATCCACCAAACTGTAAGCCCCTCACAAAGGCAAAAACCATGTCTCTATCTACTTTTTGTATTCTTAGCTCTTACAGGGATTCTAGAACCTATACACTATAGATTTTAGCAGATATTTGTTGGTGACAATTGGGTACAAAGACTGCTGCTATGAAACAGTTTTAATTTTATTATCACTGCATTAAAAATTAAAAAGGTGAAAATTTTAAATGTGATAAACATTCTCTAACTCTTTATCACCTTTTGGTCTCATTTTTTTAAAGTATGGTATATAAAATCCAACTAAAGAATTAATAATCTATACTACAAAATAAATAATTTTCTAAAAGATCTTTTCAATAGCAATTTCTTATAAGTAGAGTTCCAAACTCAAATGCCTACAGCAGTTAGTTAGTAAATAAGTAAAAGGGGTTTCCTTCTCTAGACTGCGTTAGCATTCTCTACTTAGCCATAACTGCCCCATTCTTCACTGCAGCCCTGATAAAGAATTATTACTGGGAAGGGATGTGGCTCAAGTGGTTGAGCACCTGCTTCCCACATGGAAGCTCCTGGGTTCGGTCCTAGCGCCTCCCGAAAAATACAACAACAAGCAAACAAATGAAAAAAACAACTCAGGGGAGCTGATGTGGCTCAGTGGTTAAGCGCTGGCTTCCACATACAAGGTTCCAGGTCCCGGGTTAAATTCCCAGCCCTGGTACCTCAAAAAAAAAAAAAAAAAAAAAAAGAAAGAAAAATTATTACTGGTTTTAAGAACCATTTCTAGGCCTGTTTTCACAGTCCTTAGACCACTGGGCAGTGGTGGGCACTGTAGTAAAATACAGTGTATGCTCCTCCAAAGGGGAAGCAGCTATTCTGCTTCAACCAATTGATGCCAAGTGAGAAGGTAGAAATGTGGGCCTAGTGCTTTTAAAGAGACTTCAAGAAATTTTCATTAAGCATAATCTCTTGCTTTTTGAATGCTGTCATTAATGAAAACAATTAAAATCACAATAGGGCCACCACTATTGAGGCTAGATCTGGCCTGGGCAGCCAGTTTGCTAACTCTTTTTCAAACTTTAAAAAACCCAACCCAGGAAGCTGCCTGAAGTATAGAGAAGGGAAAGACAACCAGTCCTTAAACAAAATTGACTGCAAAATGATAAACACCAATGAATAAAACAAAATCCAGTCCCAACCACTAGTCCCAACACAGTAGTCGAGCCAAGTCAACTTCCTTTTGAATTGAGGCTGAGGTAAGACATGCCCCCAAGGAAGAGGACTGAGCAGATCTAGTGATAATGTGTTTAGACAAAAACTACAAATAAAAATTTTAATTGCCTCAGATCATTTTCAACAAACAGCAGACCAGAGAAAACTGAATCTATTCACACAAGAAGAATGGCTATCACATGGCACCTAAGATACCCAGATGCTAGCAGGAAAGAAGGAAAAAGTCTCAACTAGCAAGAGGCAGAAGAATTAATTTTAGACAAATCCTTCTTTATACTCTCAAAAAAACTAATGAGATACAAGGGATTGAAAAAATTGAGACAATACATGAGCTAGCAGAGTCCAGAGAAGAAAATGAAGAAAACAATAAAACCACTAAAGAAGAAATATCACATCAGATACAGCAAAACAGGGCAGTACTGCAAAGAGTCAGTGACATGAGGATAGGTTGAGAAAAATCAAAACAAAATGAAAAAGCACAAAGATAAACTGTTCAGAAAAAAGATGACAGACATGTAAGACCGACAAAGGAGATTCCACATACCCATGATTGATGTTCCTGAAGAAAAATGGAACAAATGGAACAGAAAAAAATATTCAAATACATAATAGAAGAAAACTTCCCTGAAAATCTTAATAAATTAAAAAAAGATATAAAACAATCAACAATGAAATTAATGAACATCAAGGAAAAGGACTGGACTATATGGGCACCCAGAGGAAAATAACAAGTTTCCTACAAGGGGTTGGCCTCACACAGCACAGTACTATTATTCAATGCCGAAGACAGTGAGGTAACACCTACAGAGCTCTAGAGAGACAAGTGTTGTGTAAGAAAACGTTTACCTACTGAAGATTTTTGTGTACAAAAGCAACAAAAAACATTTTCTCAAACATGCAAAGACTCCAGGAATATAATATCCTTGTGAATACTTGAATAAACCGTTTTATGGTACCAACCAGCATATGAATCAAAAAGGTTTAGGAATAAGAAAATCATGGTATAGAAGAACTGGCTATATACATTAAAAGTTATCACATTATAAAACTAAACCCAAACAGTTGAAGCAGATATGGGTTCAGGCAAGAATGTAAATATTAAAAGTCAGACAAGGTGAAAAAAATAGCCATATTTTCTCATTTTTTATGGTGTACTTTTTTAACATTTTAATATTTCTGAAATTGAGATAAAGGACAATAGATGTAATAAGAATATTTATTATGTTAAGTAGGGTTTCTTTTCTGGAAAAGCCTCTTAACCAATAACATTTTGGATGAGGAAATATGGTAATATAAGCAGAACTCGTAACTCCACGTACATTTGCTCCCACCAGCCACGCTTGGTCCCACATCTCTTTTGGCTGGTTATTTTAAAAATTATAATTATTTAATTTTGTATACCTGTGAATATAAGTTCAAAAGGAGAGTTGTTTTCTATGAAAAGAAAGTTGAATTCTTTGGAAAGATTTAATGAAAATGTTTTACTAAAAAATAAATAATCATATTAGGTTTGGGTGAGGCAATTGAGGAAAAAATAAAAATTTTGAAGGATTTTTCAACAATATATTTAGTGAATGGAGAAAATTTTACTCTCCAAAGAAAAAGACTCAGACTATATTAAAAACACAAACATAAAGCCAATTTACACTGTTATAAGAGCAAAAAATAAGAAACAACTTTATGTATGACGACCTATTATGATATCTACATACAATGGAATACTGTGTAGCCATTACAAAAAAAAAGTATTAGATCTATATATTCTGATATGGAAAGATGTCCATGGTATGTAAATGACAAAAGTACACTGCTGAAGGGAAAGTCTAAGGTAATGTATATTACTAAAAGGAAAGATAAAAAACGTAACATGGAACTGTATAGCATAGCAAAACCACGTGTGAAATATGAATATGGGTAAAATTGCATATATAAGACTGTTTTTCTTTGAAATTGATCAAATGTATGTTAATACTACAAGATGTTAATAGCAGACTAAAACAACAACAAAAAACCACTATGCTAAGTAAAAGAAATCAGACACAAAGTACTACAAATTATATGATTCCATTTAAATAAAATGTAAATATAAACCAATACATAAAAATGAAATTAGATTAGTGGTTATGTAGGACTGGGGAAGGACTGCTAAGGGATGTGGAGTTTTTCTTTATGGAATAATGAAATTGTCCTAAAAATTTTTTGGGTGATGAATGCATAACACTGTGATTATACTAAAGGCCATTGATTCTACACTTTGGATAGATCGTATGGTATATGAATATATCTCAATAAAACTGCTTAACTAAAAAAAAAGTACAATGCTATATCATATACATTATAAGATTAAGTCTGTGTTTTAAAAAAAACAGCAAATACACACTATATCACATATATACACAAATTTATATATATATGTACATAGAAATGCATGGAAGGATATCCAAGATAAGGAATAACTATGGTTACCTCTAGAACTGTGGGGATATTTTAATTTTTGTTTTTAAAAACAATTCCAGATTGCTATTGGAAAAATATAATCTAGTATATTCATATACCTTTTCAAGAATACATCCATTGCATACAATGAGGTACTTATTTCAAAGCAGATTTGTGTTTTTTTTTCTTTTACCTTGCTAGACCACCGTAATCAAGTCCTTCTTCTCCTCTAAATATTACATATAATCTTCTCCTCAAGTCATATGGTTTTAATGCCATAATCTAATTAAAAAACAAAAACACGAATAATTTAAACACTGATATGAAGCCTAAATTTCTTTCAAAACAATTTAATTAAAATTTCAACTGTATTTTCAAAATTACATAAATTCCTTATCTCATACAACAATGCCTTTCTTTCAAGGGATCAAATGATTTGTTCCATACCCTAGATTAAAGACTTACTTATTAAGCTTTCTCTGATTCGCTTTCACAAGTGTTAAAGAGTAGCTCAACTTTTGGTTGGTGACAAGAGAAGAGTTCGGCACAGAAAGCTTTTAGGGCTAAAAAAAATTCCCTCCACCCCTCTCCTAACAAATAGTACCAAAAATCTTGTAAAAGATGACTTGTAAATTCTTCTGACTAGTGACACTATGAAAGGAAAAGACTTGCTCTTTGTCCTGCTAATACCATGAATCCCCATGTCTCAGCAGAAAACAAACTCAGCTACAACAAAGATTTATAAAATGATGAATTTATACGCATGATATTATACCATAAATAACAACTATGCTGAATTTTAGCAATCCTTAATAGCTTACAGCAAGGTTACTAGTAAGCAGCTTTACTTTTGGATAAAAATGAATTACTTCTGGGAAGCGGATGTGGCTCAAGCAGTTGAGTGCCTGCTTCCCACATGGGAGGTCCCGGGTTTGGTTCCCGGTGCCTCCTAGAAAAAAAAACAAAAACAAACAACAAGCAAAACAAACGAGGAAACCAACTCAGGGGAGTCAATGTGGCTCAGTGGTTGGGCAGGTTCAATCTCAACAACAACAAAAAAGAAAATTACTTCTACCACTCGTGTCAAAACCAAAGCCAAGACCAACATGTCTGGGTCAGGATACAGCTCCCCAGCAGGCCTTATCTCAGGGGCAACCATGGGCTCAGTCCTGCACTCCAAAGAGACCATGACTCTCGTCAAGCTAAACCAAAAAGCCAAATAAAGACCACCATGAATTTAGGTATACCCACTTAAATAAAGCTCAAACAGAGCTTGGAACAGGTTGTTCCATTTTGACAAATTTATTTTGCTAAGAATGGATCAACTCAAACAAGCAAACAAAAAGTTCTGATAATAATTACATTAAGTATCTTGCCCACAGCCCAACAGCTAGTAAAACTGATCTAAGATATGAATGTCTCTCTCATTTCAGGGTGCTATTTCATTTGGACCTGTACAGAGTATAGCTAAAAGTCCCTGTGTACCTGTTCACACAGGGAATTTTTGGTTCAACATGGTAATACTTTGGAGGAGACCGTGAAGACTCATGAAAAATTCTCTACTTCATCAGAAAAAGAGGCTGACAATATTTGCATTTTTTAGTCTTCAGATAGTCTGCAGATGATTCAGGAATTTAGTCATTCACCAAATATTTATTAAACACATGCTCTGTGGGAGGAACTTTTCCAGGTACTGGGCATAACAGTAAACAAAAGAGCTCTGGCTCTCATGGATATTACATTCTAATAAAGGAGACAGACAACAAACAAATACATCATGTCAGGTGGTGATAAGCCTTACAGAGAAGAATAAAGTACCAGAATTGGATAGGAAGTGACTGTGAGGGGAGTGAACAGAGATTGCTGTTTTGAAAAGGTCTCTGAAATTATGACATGTAAGCAGAAATTTAAAGGAGGGAGCAATTAACATTAGGGTTATTAAATGAACATTCAAATGTAATGTGGAGATTGAGAGGAGATGAATTTTTTGTTTTGTCTGTTTTCTGTTTATTCTTATTATTGAAATAATGAAAATGCTCTAATAATGACTGAGGTTATAAATGCACAACTATGTGATTATGCCAAATACGAATGACTATACACTTTGGATGGAATGTATGCTTTATTAATATGAATCAATAATATTGATTTATAAAAAAATATGTAATGCGTCAGCTATCAATTTAATTTCAATTCCATGGCCATTATGAAACCTTTTTTTGTTAAGTTAATAAATTCTTAGCAAAGTAAAATAAGTGCCAAAATAGATCAACTTGTCCCAAGCTATATTTAAGCTTAATTTTAGTAAGTACACATACAAATTCATGGTAGAATTATTTTGTCTCCCGGCCTCAGTACCTTTACTTATAAAAGAGAGATATTGATAGGAGTATAAAATAGAGAGAACGACAGGAGTTATTTCAAAGGGATATTCTGAGGATGAATTAAATGAAATGATAAATGTAAGATGCCAGTGCCAAGCACATGGCAATCACATAATACAGAGCAAGATTCATTATGATTATGACTCTGTGTACCACTCTATGTGGTAGCCATTATTACAGATGTGTTCTGGATGGTTTAAAATTTCTAAAACTCTAACTCCCTTAAAATAGAATACAATCAGACTAGTACTGTTTTAGTATGGTAAAATATTCCTTACCTGTTGGAAGGAATCTTCAAACAACGTCTGCCGGGATACATTGATCTTCACGTGACTGGGTAGTGCATTAGACTAGAAACAAAAATTATAACATAAAATCATGTAAGCTATAGTATATGTGTTATGCAACAGTAAGACTAAATGAGTATGAAGATAAGATTTATTTACCACTGTAGTACCTGGCACAAATAACGGAAATGAGCAAGTTTCCACCTAAAGCTGCGTTCATAAGCAATTTGTGGACCACCTTTCGTTCTAAAGGAAAACAAACAGACAAAAAAAAACACATATTATCAGGAGTGATGTCCTCCAGACGGCAATGTAAGACAACCCAGAAACAACTAATGAAAGGGTAAATCTCACTTGCTTGGAACTCTGGAGGATATTAGAGACTAGAGAAAGACTCTACAGACACTGAATCAAAGGACAAAAAATAAACCACCAAAAAATAAAGTAGGAGATCTGTAACACCAGCCTGCCAGTCCATACCTGCCCCATCGCTTGGTCCTACATGGCTAAAGAGTCATACAGTGGCAGCACTCTGATCCAGCCACCTTCTGCTGTGGCTGCAAACCACAGAGCCACTCACAGCAGCAATTTAGAAACCCATTCACATTCAGGCACAGGACCCAAGGCCACACAGACCCAGGGCAGAGTCCCAGCTGTTGGTGAGTGATGCATACAAAAGGGACCCCAGGAAACAAAAGAGACCTGTGGTGGAACTGTTAGCAAGCAGTATATACACCCAACTTGTTTTCAAATTGCTGAAGCATCTAAAAGAAAACAAAAACAGAAAAAAAAAAACAGGCCTATTTGTACACTGACCCCATCTGGCTCCCAAGGGCAGGATACTCTAATGTGGAAGTTACTGGAAGCTTCACAGAAAAAGAGGAAACTGAACTGGGGTAAGGTATGGCAGGCCCCAGGACTGAAAATTATAATGAAAAGGGGGCAATGAGCATGGAAAGCAGTTGAACAAATCATAACTGCTGGGAAGGAAAATCTGCACAAAAACAAACCTGTACTGTATTCTCAGTTATAACTCTACTCTTTATTTCCTCTAAGTGTTAGAATACAATTGAATAAGAAATAATCATATTTCCTTTTAACGGAGAAGCAAAATATAAAGAGGTAGTATGTGACAAAAACAACATAAAGAGGGGAAACAGAGGGACATGGGAGCAGAGAACGTGTATGCTATTGAAGTTAAGTTGTTTTTTCAAACTAGTAGGTTATAGACTTAAGTCATCTAATACAAACCCCAGGGTTACCACAGAGAAAGTACTTAAAGAAACAGAAATAAGGAAGGACTCAATTAAGTATATCACAAAAGACCAATTATACTCAAAGGAGGCTGCAAAAAAGGAAGGAAAAAAAAAAGGGACAACAAAGATATAAGAGACATGAAAAATACAAAGGACAAAATTGCTGAAATGAGTCCTACCTTATCAACAGTAACACTGAATGTTACTAAACTCCCCAACCAAAAGACAGCCCACAGAATAGATTAAAAACAAAAAACAAAAAAACAAAAAAACATGAACCAACCATACGTTGCTTACAAGAGACTCAACTTAATAAACGTTTTCTGCGTGACTAAATGAACTAAATGAATCTTCCTGGCCCTTAGTGATAATTCTATGAGATTGCAGGAAGAAATTTAGCTCACTTATCTTCACAGAGAAACAACAAAATACACTTCAGGTAAGAACCACACTGATAATAATGTCTTACTGATTAAATGCAGCAGACAAGTGTAAAAGAACTTTTTTGTCTGTGAATACGAGTTGATAGATTTGACATAATAGGTATATAAGGTGCATATATTAGCCAGTGATTCTGAAAGGATTATTCCAGCAGTACTGTTTTTGTGGAGGCATTTATTTTCATTTCTCCAAAGCCTTAAGAGTCATGAGAATAAAGGAGAGGTGTTGCTGCCACCAGCTTTCCTGATGAGTTTCAAAGGGAATTGCTGCTTTGCTGTTTGATTTCCAGTGACTTTCTCTGTGTGTCCTGATTGGTATGTATAACATCTGTGTTGCTTTCAAACCTTTGCGACAGGATGGTAACATATAAAGATTGGAAGCTATCAAGAAACCAGGGTTCTAATCCTAACTTCATTATGTACTAGCTGGGGCAAAGCAGGGCCCATTTCCAACACCTATAAAATAAGGGACTAGACTTGGAACTTTAAACTTCCTTCCAGTCTGACATTCTGTGATAAACCTGGTTTGAATACCTGAAAGCAGACTGTGGTAAGACTGTGCAAAATGCACCTGATTTAAAGAAATATCTGATTTTGAGCATTATCTCTGTTGCCTTGTGATTGGTAGTATTATATCAGGGCAGCCATTCTCCCTTGGGTCGCAGTAGTTCCACCTATAAAATGGGAATGCTTCTAACTCAATTATTGGGAAGATTAAATGTGATAGTGGATATTAGAATGCTTTGTATACAGACAAGGACTATAAATTGCTTTATTAATAAAGTAGACCCTACTACTGATTATCTATAGGTGCACATCTGTTACAGTGATAGAATGAACTGTTGGTGCCCAACCTCTCTTGAGTTCAGCACATTTTACAGACCATAGAGAAGGATTTCTTCCCATCCTGTCCCAAGACTATTTTGTATTATCCTTCCATACTCTTGATATCTCGTGATCCATCCCCCATATCCACCTCTGTATTACTGGAACTGAATGAATGCATGAATGAATAAATGAATGGATGAGTGAATGGTAGTGGGTGATGGGCTATGAAACTAATATTCAAAGGCACTATTTCATTTAAAAACATGACCTAAATAACTACAATGGTATTTGTAAAAGAAAGGAAAAAAAAGAGAGAGAGAGAATATTAACTTAGACACAAATAGGTTCAAAGTGAAAGAATGGAAAAATGCAAATAATAACCAAAAGAGAATTGGGGTAGCTATACTAAATTCAGATGAAATAAACTGTAAATAAAAATCTGTTTGATTTACAAGAAACAAAGGACATATATATTTATATATTAATAAAAGGGTCAAGCAACTGAGAAGACATAACAGTCAAACATTTATGCACCTAACCACAGTGCCCCAAAATACATGAGGCACACACTGGCAAAACTGAGGGGAGAAATAAGACACCTGTACGGTAATAGCTGGAGATATCAATATACCACTCTCATCAATGGACAGCACATCCAGACAGAAGATAAATAAGGAAACAGGAAACTTAAACAATATGATAAAGGAACTAGACCTAACAACCATATACAGAATACTGTACCTGAAAACAGCAGGATATACATTCTTCTCAAGTGCACATGGATCATTCTCCAAGACGGACCACATGTTCGGTCAAAAACAAGTCTTAATAAATTTTAAAAAACTGAAATTATACAAAGCATCTTCTCTGGCCAAAACAGAATGAAGGTGAAAAATCAAGAAGAGATGGAAAACTAGAAAATCCACAAATATATGGAAGAGAAACAACACACTCAAACAATCAATGGGTCAAATAAGAAATCATAATGGAAGAAAGGAAATATCTTTAGATGAATGAAAATGAGACCACAACATATCAAAACTTATGGGATGTACCAAAGGCAGTGCTCAGGGGGAAATTTATAGACCTAAATGCTTATACTAAAAAAGGGGAGAGTCAAATCAGAGACCTAACCACACACCTGGAGGAACTAGAAAAGGAACAGCAAACTAAACCCAAAGCAAGCAGAAGGAAGAAATAACAAAGATAAGAACAGAAGTAAATGAAATAGAGAACAAAAAACAACGGAATCAACAAAACCAAAAGTTGGTTCTTTGAAAAGATCAATGAAATTGACAAATCTTTAGGTAGAATGACAAAGAAAAGAGAGGACACAAATAATTAAAATCAGAAATAGAAGGGTATACATTACTACTGACCCCACAGAAATAAAAAGGATCACAAGAGGATACTAAGAATAACTATGCCAGCAAATTAGACAACTTACATGAAATGGACAAATTCTAGAAACACACAAACAACCTATCCTAACTCTAGAAGAAAGAAATCTCAACAGACCAATTACAAGTAAAGAGACTGAATTAGACATCAAAAACCTCCCAAATATGACAATGGTTGAAAGGGAAATCTAAGGTCATGTATATTACCAGAAGGAAAGCTAAAAACTGTTAACACGGGACTGTATAGCATAGTAAAACCTCATGTGAAATATGAAAATGAGTAATACTGCATATATAAAACCATTTTTCTTTGAAACTGAAAAAATGTATGTTAATGTTACAAGATGATAATACCAGGCAAAAAAACAAAACAAAACAAAAAGCAAAACCATTATGGCAAATGAAGGAAACCAGACACAAAGTACTATATATTATATGCTTCCAAATACATAAAATGTAAATATAAATCAATTTATAAAGATGGAATTAAAATAGTGGTTAAGTAAGTCGGGGAAGGATAGAGGGATTGAGAAGTGACTGCTAAGGGGTGTGGAGTTTTTCTTATTGGAATAATGAAATTGTTCTAAAATATTTTGTGGCGATGAATGCATAACACTGTGATTATACTAAAAGCCACTGAGTATACACTTTGGATAGATTGTATGGTATGTGACTGTATCTCAATAAAATTGCTTAAAAAGAAAACAAAAACCTTCCAAAAAAGAAAAGCCCAAAACCAGGAGGCTTCACAGGTGAATTCTACAAAACATTCCAAGAAGAATTAACATCAATCCTGCTCAAACTCTTCCAAAAAGCTGCAGAGGAGGGAAGAGTCCCTAATCATTCTATGAGGTCAACATCACCCTCATACCAAAGCCAGATAAAGATACTAAAAGAAAAGAAAATTACAGACCAATATCCCTTATGAATATAGATGCAAAGAGACTCCAACAGCACACTAAAAGAAGTATACACCACCATCAGGTGGGATTTATCCCAGGTATGCAAGGGTGATTCAACATAAGAAAACCAATTAATGTAATATACCACATTAACAGAATGAAGGGGGGAAAACCCCACATTATCAGCTCACTCGATGCAAAAAAGGCATTTGACAAAATCCGGCACCTCTTCTCAATAAAAAATACTTAGAAAACAAGGAATAGAAGGAAATTTCCTCAATATGATAAAGGGCATAAATGAAAACCCCACAGTTAACATCCTATTTCATGGTGAAAGCCTGAAAGCTTTTTCTCTAAGACCAGGAATAAAACAAGGAGGCCCACTGTCTACCACTATTATTCAACATTGTACTAGAAATTCTAACCAGAGCAATTAGGCAAGAAAAAGAAATAAAAAGCCATTCAAATTGGAAAGGAAACAATCAAACTCTACCTATTTGCAGATGACATGATCCTTATATAGTAAGTCCCAGAAAATCTATAACATAAGCTACCAGTCCTAATAAATGAATTCAGCAAAGTGGCATGGTACAAGATCAATACCCAAAACAGCAGTAGTGATTCTATACACTAGTATGAACAATCTGAAGGTGAAATTTGTTTTAAAAATCCATTTACAACAGGGGCTCTTAACCAGAGGTCCACAGACCCCCAAGAGGTCTCTGGAAAGATTTCAGGGGGTCCGTGAACTTGAATTGAGAAAATTAAAAAATACATTATTCTTGCGGGAAAGTGTTGGTGTGGGTATGATATATTTATTAAATAACACACAGTATAGTGTGGACTTAGTATGATTTTTATTTTGATGTAGCGTGTTCTGAGTGCAGTGGATAACTGCCTGCAAAAAGGCTGGTAAAGATGGCTGAGATGGTTTTATGATGCCCATGGGAATACTCGAATTTCTAAATGTTTGCTGAAAATGACCGTTTGAACAGATTTTGAACTGTGTTAGGTAATCAGATATTGAAATTATCATAAAGTTGTAAAACGTAACTTTGAATAATCCTAAAATTTAATTTAAAGGCATGCCAATGTTGAGTGTCATAAAACTATCTGTTGCTACATTCCAAGAAGGGGTCCATGATTTTCACCTGATTGGCAAAGGGGTCCATGGAACAAAAAAAGGTTAAGAACCCCTGATTTTGTTCAAATGTTCATAGGGCATTGTCACAGTGGGTGGAGATTCACACAATAACCAAGAGAATATTGAATTCCCATCCTGGAGAGCTCTGTCATGTTTTCTAATGTAGGAGCAACTGTCCCCCAAGTGCAGGGGCAATGACTGGCGAAGGAGGATGGTTCATTGATGGGCCCTTGATATTGACAACTATGCTTGTAAGCGTTTGCTCTTGAAATTGAAAGTTAGTCTAGTGTTGTGGGGTGCCAAGAGTTGCCTCCTGAAAGCCTCCTTTTTGCTCAAATGTGGTCTTTCTCTAAGTCAAAAGCAGCATATAAATGTATTACCTTCTCCCAGAGTGAGACAAGACTCCAGGGGATGAGCGTCCCTGGTACCATGGGATTACTACCAAGTACCAACTAACAATGCAACTGGAAAAACACCTCGAATAAAAGGGGGAAAAGGTAGACAATTGAATTTATATGGCTAAGAGACTTCAAAGTGAGTTGGGAAGTCATCCCAGAGGTAATGCTTATACACATTTCAGCAGGATCTCACAGACAGCCAAAGTGGATACTACCTCAAATAGTGGGGCTCCTGAGGGCTCTGGAGACACCCAGGTCCTATGGTCAGGGCAGATAGCTCTGGAGTTTGGTGCCTTGCCAGCGGGCCCTACTTTGGAGTTTGTGTTTTTGAGAGTGACAGAGCTGGACTCAGTTATGGCTTCCCTACACATGGCTCATATGTCCCTTCTGTTTGAACCTATACTTGGTGCTGGAATTGGAAGGTGTACATCCAAGAGACTTGAATCTTTGGGCTGTCCATGTGCCAGCTGGGCCCTGGGTCTCAGTGGAGTTGCAACACCTTCTCTCCAGTTCATTGGACTCGCCCCAGACAACTAACAAGGAGGTGAGGATGGACAACCACCATACCAAGGAAATGAGAGAACCTACAACTGCAAGCAAGAGAGTCCCATCCATCAGCTGTATAGGATAGAAGCCCCCTCTCAATTAGAGGTGGAGTGGATATCACCATACCATAATCCTCAGGATGGGGAATGAACTATGGACTAGAGTGGACTCACTGGTATTCTACAATGGACTTGTGATTCTAGCAATGGAAGAAATTACAGTATTGATGTGGAGGCAGTGGCCACTGGAGGCTCTGGGGGCAGGGGGAGGGAAAGACAGGTGTAATGTGGGGGCTTTTTTGGGATTTGGGAATCATCCTGAATGGCACTGCAATGACAGATATATGCCATTATATATCTGCTCATAGCCTGCAGAACTGTGTGGGAGAGAGTGTAAACTACATTGTGAACTATGGTCCATGCTCAATGGCAATGCCCCATGATGCATTTATCAATTGCAATGAATGTGCCACACTAATGAAGGATGTTGTTTGTGTGGAAGGGTGTGGGAGGTGTGGGGAGTGGGGCATATGGGAATGCCTATATTTTTTGTGTAACATTTGTGTAAACTAAGTATCTTTCAAAAAATAAAAATATATATTTTTTTTAAAAAAAAAGAACCCCTGATTTACAATAACAACTAAAAGAATGAAATAGTAGGAATAAAAAATTTAATTTAATCAAGGATATAAATGACTTGTACACAGAAAACTACAATATAAATTGCTAAAAGATATCAACAACCTAAATGGAAGGATATTCCTTGCTCAGAGATTTGAATACTAAATATTGTCAAGGTATCAATTCTACCCAAACTGATTTACAGATTCAAAGCAACCCGAATGAAAATTCCAACAGCCTTCTTTGCAGAAATGGAAAAGCCAATCATTAAATTTATTTAGAAGGTTAAGGGGCTCTGATGAGCCAAAAACATTCGAAAAAAGAACAAAGTCGGAGAACTCATACTTCCCAATTTTAAAACTTGTGACAAAGCTACAGTAGTCAAAACAGCATGCTACTGGCACAAGAAATGATATACAGGTGTATGGAATTGAGAATTCAGATAGATGCTCACATCTATGTACAATTCATTTTTGACAAGGATGGTAAGACCACTCAATGGGGAAAGAATAATTTCTTTAACAAATAGTGCTGGTAAAACTGGATATCCATATTGCAGAGAATAAAGGGGGACCCCTATCTCACACCATATACAAAAATTAACTGAACATGGATCAAAGACCTAAAAAAGAAGAGTGAAGTCAGAGGACTTATGCTTCCTGACGTTGAAGTGAATTATAAAGCTACAGTGGTCAAAACAGCATGGTATCGGCATAGACACATGGATCAATGGAATCAAATTGAGAGTTCAGACACAGAACCTCATCTCTATGGTGAAATGATTTTGAATAAACCTACCAAGTCCACTTTTCTGAGACAGAATAGTCTCTTCAACAAATGGTGCTTAGAGAACTGGATATCCATGACCCAAAGAATGAAAGAGAACCCCTATTTCACTCCCGATACAAGAATCAACTCAAAATGGATCAAAGACCTAAACATAAAACCCAGGACCATAAAACTCCTAGAATATAATGTAGGGAAACATCTATAAAATCTTTTAGTAGGTGGGGATTTCTTAAACTTTACACCCAAAGTACGAGCAACAAAGGAAGAAATAGATAAATGGTACCTCTTCAAAATTAAACGCTGTGCACCTCAAAGGACTTTTTGAAGGAGGTAAAAAGGTAGCCTACTCAATGAGAGAAAATATTTGGAAATCACACATCCAACAAGGGTCTAATATACATGATATATAAACAGATTCTAAAACTCAACAATAAAAAGATAAATGACCCAATTAAAAAATGGGCAAAAGACCCTAAGAGATATTTTTCTAAAGAAGAAATACAAACAGAGAAAAAAACACATGAAAAAACGTTCAACACTGCTGGCTACTAGGGAAATGCAAATCAAAGCTACAATGAGAGGGAGCAGATGTGGCTCAAGCAGTTGAGTGCCTGCCTCCCATATGGGAGGTCCCGGGTTCAGTTCCCAGTACCTCCTGAAAAATAAAATAAAGACAGACAACAAGCAAAACATATGAAAAAGCCAACTCAGGGAAGCTAATATGGCTCAAAAAAAAAAAAAAAGCTACAATGAGATAATCATTTCACACCTACTAAAATGGTCACTATTAAAAAACAACAACAGAAAACTGCAAGTGTTGGAGAGGTTGTGGAGAGACAGGAATGTTTATTCACTTGTGGTGGCAACGTAGAATGGCACAGCTACTGTGGTAGAATGGAAGCTCCTAAGAAAGTTGAATATAGACTTGCCAAGTGACCTAGAAATACCACATCTAGGTATATACCAAGAAGAAATGACAGAAGTGACATGAACAGACATCTGCACATGGATGTTCATAGCAACATTATCCACAATTGTCAAAAGATGGAAACAACCTATGTGTTCATCAGCCGATGAATGGATAAACGAAATGTAAATACATATGATGGAATATTATTCAGCTGTAAGAAGAAATAGAATCAGAATGCATATTACAACATGGATGAATCTTGAGGACATTATGTTGAGTGAAACAAGCCAGACACAAAAGGACAAATATTGCACGGTTTAAATAATATGAACTAAATACAATGAGTAAACTCAGGAAGCTAAACTCTAGAGTATAGGTTACTACGAGATAGAATGTGGATTAAGAATGGGAGTTGATGCTTAATGTATGTAGAATTTTTAATAAGGTTTATTGTAAAATTGTGAAAATGAATAGAGCTGATGGTAACACATTACAGTGAGTATAACTAACACTGCTGATTTACAAATGGATTGTGGCTACAAGGTGTAGTCTGTGGATGTAAATGTCAACTGAAGGGAAGCTAGAGGATAATCTAAGGACTATAACAGTGATTTCGGTGATGGAGGAAGATTGTGATTAATAGGCTGAGTATAAGAATGTTCTTTTATGAAGTGTTATGAATAGGGTGATACACGGGAAAATTACAGCTAATGTAACTTATGGATGATAGTTAACATTAATATTTTTGCAGCAATGGCAAAGAAGATATTATATCAATTCTAAGGGACAACAATGGAGGTTATAAAGGGGTAATGGGATTTTTCTTTTGGAGTAATGAAAATGTTCTAAAATTGAGTTTATGACAGTACAATTATATGATGAAAATGCACAAGAAGAACTGTGATTAACAGGACAAATATAAGAATGTTCTCTCATGACCTTAAGAAATATAGAATACTTAATATAGGGTGTTAATAATCGGGTGGTATAGGGGAAAAATACACCAAGAGTAAGATATGGGCTATACAGTAGTAATATTTCAATGAGTAGTAATATTTCGACAATGTTCTTTCACAGTTTTTAACAAATGTTTCACAATAATGCAAGGTGTTGGTGATGGGGTAATGTATGGAAGCCCTGTATGCTGATATGCATATTTGTTTTGCAAGTTCACAACTTTTACTATACACTTATAGTTTATGTATGTTCATGTATGAATGATATATTTCAATAAAATTTTTCTAAAAAAAAAAAAAAGGCAAACAGAGCAGGATTCATAGGGAAAGTGACATTTCAACAAAAACTTGAAGAAGGAGAGGATATAAGCTACAAAGAGATCTGGGAGAAGAGAATGCCATGAAGAGAGAATAACGGCAAGATCCAGAGGCTGAAGCTGCTTAAGGGGTTGACTGCTAGGTGATCAGTGAATTTGGAGCAGAATGAATGAGGAAGAAAGAAAAAGGGTCAGATCCTGTAAAGCCAGGCAGACCACTGTAAGGACTTTGCTTTTCACCCTGAAATCAAAGCCCCTGAAGGGTTTGGTGCAGTGGCATGAGTTAATGGTAGTCTGGACCAAAGTGACAGCAGTAGAGGTGGTTAGACAACTGAATTCTGGATATATTCAGTAACTAGAATTCTAAACGGACTATATGTGAGGTAAGAGAGAAAGAAGAGTCAAAGATAAGCCAGGGTTTTTGGACTGAGCCAAGGTAGAAGTGGAGTTATCATTAACCAAGATGGGGAATATTGCAGGTAGAACGGGTTTTATGGGGTCTATCAGGAAGAAGTTCACTTTTGACATCCATGATGTAGAGAAGGCAAGTAAGTGGCTACATATAAGAAGCGAAATTTCAAGTGAGAGGTCTGAGCTATAAATTATATTTGTGAGTCATCAGCATATAGATTTGTAGGAGCATGACACTTGATGAGAGTCACCATGAGAGGAGAGGATAAAAAAGAGAACTAAGGACAGAACTCTGGGTACATATATCAGTGTAAAGAGGCTGAGGCAAAAGGAGGACGCAGCAAAATAGAAGAAGAAATGAGGTCAGTATGACAGAGGAAAATTAAGAAAGTATAATACTCTTGATTATTTTTGCCAAGAGAGTCTTGCGTCAAATGTACTTGGTAAGTCAAATGAGAGAAGGACGGCAGGCCAATCCCTAGGTGAGCAATGAGGAGATAACCGGTGCCCATGACAAGTTCAGTGTCAATGGAACTTCCTTTAACAGAGAAATCAGACACAGAATATAGAGAACTCTTTCAAGTAGTTTTCCTGTAAAGGACAGTATTAAAAACAAATAGTCACTGAATGGATTTCTAAGACCAAGAGCTGTTTTGTTTTAAATCTAGGAGAAACAGATTTGTAGGCTAATGGGAATAATTCAGGAGAGACAGAAAAACTGATGATGTAGGACAAAAAAGTGGTAAATGCTAGAACAATTAAGTGGGAAAGTAGGGGAGAGGTCTAGTGCACCAGTGGAGGAAATGGTCTTTTATAGAAACAATGACAGTTCATCTACAGGAATGGGAGGGAAGACAGATGCTGGTAGGTGGGTAAACGTGATAGAGGGAATTTGCAAGAGACCTTTTAATGATGCTTCTATTTTCTTAATGAAGCAAAGACATCATATCTAAGAGTGAGGATGAGTGGGAGATCTGTCAGCTGCTTAATTAAGACAAATTAAATTTCTTTGAACATATCACTCCCTGCTGTTACAGCAGTCTGTGATTCAGAGCAGGGATTCTGAAGATAGACTAGCTTGTTCTGAAGTCTGGCTTTGTTACTAGCCATGTCATTTTGCACAAGTTACTTATGCTCGCTACTTCTCAGTTTCCTTACTTGGAAAATAACAGTACCTACCTCAAAATAATAACACCTACCTCAAGGGGTTGTTGGAAGATAAATGAGCTAATATATGCAAAGTGCTTACAAGAATCCTTGGCATGTGGTATTCACTATATAAATATTTGCTATTATTATTATTAAAGAATTATGTGCCATAAACTCATTCTGAAATAAGGTAGAGCAAAGATAGGTATATCACAAAGATAAGGCTTTTTTGAAACAAAAAGTAAAATTTTTCACTAAACTTGAGGCTAAATTAGAGACTAAACCTCATGTCCTCATTAAAAAGCAATTCTAAGGAGAGCTTCAGGTTTTCACTTACACAGATGACTTCCCATTGCGAGGATCTTTGAATGTTGTTGTTCTTGTGTTATGATCAACAAAGTACCTAACACCTTCTCGGGTATACCTAATTTCCCAGCCTTCTGGTAGGGGTTCTTCATTCTGTAGGCTAAAAGATAAAGTTATAATCACAAGGTGAACACCTTCCAGGTATTAAAAACATTTAGATCAAGTTCACTTGATTCTATCTATAGATAAAAGCAAGATGACTTAAGTAAGGCTGTAACATGTACATACCCTTGAGTTCTTGGATCTTCCCATTGGGTCGTTTTTGTGTTATGATTCACAAAGTAAACCCTGTCTGTGGAATCCACTCTTTTTTCTGAAAAAAAGAAAGTAAGCATAGCATTCAAAAACTATTTTCTAGTTGTACCTTTCAAGTATTTTTACCAACAGCATATTAGCTTACCCCAACCTGGTGGCAAAGGCCCATATGGGTCGTTTTCTGCAGCTAACATTGAAGCCTGATTGGGAGAGGGGTTGAGGGGAGAAATAAAAAATCTTAATATTAGTATCTTTTACATATATAAAAACATTTATACTTACTAAAACCCACAACTATAGATTCTGAAGAAAATGGAAACATTTTATCATCAATTTTAAAAGAATGACAAATATAAAAATCATTACTTGAGATAATTTAATAATAAAGTATGTTGAGTCTTCGATGAATATTTTATAACCTTGTAAAAGATATCACAAACTGTATACTCAATATCCATTTATACCCCTTCTTCCTTGATAACCAAACATTTGTTTTGTTTGAGGCAGCAGCAAGCTGCCCATCTAAAAACACTGCATTCCCAAGCCTCCCTTACTGCTGTGTTGTACGCTGGCCAATCTGTACAGGCAGAAGTCAGTTGAGGGCATCCCTTTCTAAGTAAAAAGGCAAGGGCCTGCTGGGGAAAAGCTATCTTCCCTTTTTCTTCTTTTCTTTCTTCTTGTCTGGACCGTGGAAATGAGGCCCAGAGGGCAGGAGCTCCATATGTTTGAGATACAGGTATGAGGCACGATAGGGATGAGGGAGCAAAAGAGTAGGAAGAACCTGGGTACCTGATGGCACAGAGCCAGTGCAGTATTTACCCAGACTTGGTGTTGTATGAAATAACTAAATCTGAAACCATTTAGGCTTTTGTAAAGTAGGGTATTCTGTTATTTGCAGGATACACTTCTGCTAAATACTACTACCTTATGATTACCTTATTCTGCCCTGTTTCCAAAGGTTTTCATGAATATAGATTATTCTAAACAAAAACAAATGCAAAATGAACTAAAAACAAAATAAAAAACAAAAAAACATACAAATGCAGTACATAATTTCTTGCTTACTACAGACAGCTAAACTATGGAACCTTACTACAGATTTCTGTACATGTCACCAAAGAACCAGTAACTGGTGGTAGCAAGGGATGCTAGGGAAGCTGGGTTGCTCCACTACCTCCCTGCTGGCTACCTAAGTCAGATAACTAGGATAGTGGGGTCGACCTGAGAATGAGAACTTATGATTTAACCACTGAAGAAATTGAAAGAGCCAGCCCACAGCAGGAATTTTAAAAATTTACATTTTCTTTCCATGTCTCTTTCCTACTTCCTTTCTGTCTGCTAACCTCTACATTCTGGATTTCTTCAAGGTGCCCCCAAACACTATCTAGAGGCAACCCAGTATTTAAATCTTTTCTACCTCCTACAATCAAACCCATTTAACACAGTTTCTTCTCTTCCCCCACTCCTCTTGTGGATGTTTGCTTATAGCAATAAATAAATCACCAATTGGTTGAATTTCCAGACAGCATGAGATGTTTTTGGACAAAGTTCTCTCTAATTCCAGGAGTTATCTTTATTTTTGATGGGCCAAAAGAGATCCAAGTGCTGTTTTTTAGAAGCTGGGATGTGAATCAGAATAGCTAGAATGTGGCAAGACTGGCCCTAAGTAAAATCATGAGATAACTGGTTTAATTTAAAGCAAACAAAATAGTTGCTTCATAGGCAGAGGATAGGGAATTAGTAAAAGCATATTATTTTCTTTGATAACTGCAGTTATGAAACTATCCTTAATAAGGAAATAAAACAGTAATAGTTATATTAGTAAACTTGAATATTTTTTAAAAATTAAAAGTTATATATATATCAGAAACAGCTAAGGGCTTATTAAAGATTAACTAAAAAATACCATGTAATACAGCCTGTGACATTTTAAAAAAAATCACCAAAGAAGAAAATGGCAAACACTTGAGAGAAAATGTTGTATTAACATCTTATGATTTGCTAATTACCGAATAGAGGTATCGCTGGTTGAACTGTTGCATAGCTCCCTGTAATTGGTTCCGCTGAGACTGCCACTGTTCAAAGTTTCGGACAGATTCCATGGTCGGCCGCTGCCACGTTGTTGTTCTGGTGTTATGGTCCACATAATAAACTCTTCCACGATCATCGACTCTCCTTTCCCAACTATCAAAAATAAAATAGGGGAGCAGATATGGCTCAAGCAGTTGAATGCCTGCTTCCCACATGGGAGGACCAGGGTTTGGTTCCTGGTGCCTACTAAAAAAAAAAAAAAGAAAGAAAGAAAACACCAGCAACAAGCAAAACAAATGAGGAGATCAACTCAGGGGAGCCAATGTGGCCCAGTGGTCGAGCTCTGGCTTCCCACATATGAGGTCTGGGGTTCAGTCCCTAGCCTTCAGTACCTCAGAAAACAAAAACAAAAACCAACAACAACAAAAAACAAAAACAAACAAAAATAAATAATAAAATGGAAAGTGAAAAGTATTCAGTTAATACTTCACTCAAATTATTTAAAAATCAAGTCCAAGACATGAAAAACTAACTTGAAAAGAATGTAAATATTAATATTTTTCAGGGTAACAGGAACTTGCTATTTATCTTCACTAAATTACTGCTACTATTATATGATTTCTAAGGGCTTTCTAAAATAGAGCTCATAGATTGAACAGCTCCTACATTGATCCATGATCCCTTTCTCCCTCTTTTTTTGATAAGCATTTTCTGAGTGCTTTATGCATATCTAGCAATCTGCCCTGACAGCCACTACCCAAGTTCAGGGTTTTAACTGAACTTTTTTTTTTTTTAAATAGCTTTTTGTCCTATCTCCCTGCCAGTTATCTTTCTGAGGTACAGATTGAATCACATCATTTTTCCTATCATATAGCTCTATGGCATGGCATAAAAATGAACCAATCCACCTTTCCAAGCTCACCCTTGACAAGATCCAAGGGTCCAGTGTGAGAATAAAACCAACGATTTGCTGGTCATGCATTTCAACCCATGATACAACCTTTGTTTTAATATTTCCTCACAACACAATGTCCTTCCCTATTTCTCTACCAAGAGAATTCTACCTATCCTCCAGAATTCATTTAATTCCCACCTCTTCCACACATCTGGAGCAGGTATAGTAATTAAACCAATTTTGTTGTTACTTTATACAACAATCTCAGAATCCTTTCAGCAACCAATTCTAACTTATTACTGAAAATACAACTGAGGACATAAAGCACATAAGGTAATATAAGTTTAAGAGTGGAGAGCTATAACAGGCTCTAGAGATAAAATTAAAGATAAAGATAATCCCTGCCTGGCTTTTTGACAATATCATCAGTGAAATCAACCCCACCTTATGGCAATCAATGGGTTAAATGAATGGCTGTAACTTGGTGATCCTGCTATAGTTAAAATGAACTTTGTTATGCTATGTTGACAAACTGGGTCCATAGTTTCCACTGGTAAGTTCTCATTAACACTGTAGGACCAAGGCCAGGGTGCCTGCAGTGAACTAAAATAGTATAGCAGCTTTTTCTCACCATCATGATGCCTTCCCACCTTAGACCCCATAGTTAGGTCCCTCAGTGACCACCCCTGACACCTCTTTATACAAGATAAACAGCTTCTCCCTCTCTTCCCCATGACCTATCTAGGCTCACACCCCTCCAAAAATCAAATACAAATCCCCCCAAATCCCCACTTCTCTTTGACCAATAGCTACAGCTCTACCCATTGAACACTCTAAGGGCAGAGTCCCCAGGTGCACTGTGCACCTCATGCTCCCCACCCACTTGGCTTTGGCTCAGCCCATGCTCCTGACGTGTTACCCAGTAGGACGCTGCGAGGTCTGCCGCTCCTCGATGTTCTAGGAACTGTGAGTACTAATAATCTTTTCTTTCATACAGCTCTAGTGTCACTGATCCTTGCCACACCTAACTATCTAAAGAACCTTTCAATACAGTGTTTTATTCCATGAAAAGGAAGTATCTCACAAAAATAATATATTCCCTGCCTTAAATTTTCTGAATTCTGTTTTACATTAATAGAATTTAAGTTGAGTCTGGAAGGCCAGAGAGTGAGTGGCAAAGACAAGAGGGAGAAACTGTAGGCACAAGCAGTGTGTCTGGGGGGAATTCAAATAGTATAATTCACTAGCTCTCAGTCCAGCTTCTGTAAAATGCTGTGAAAGATAAGAATACAGAAGTAAAGGAAAATCAGTGGTGAAAAGTCCTGAATGACAGCTTAATAGCTTTAATTATACTAATATTAAATATTAATATTTAATTATATTAATATAAGCTTTAATTATATTAATAGAAAGGTTTGTCTTTATTTAAAACCTCCTATAATGATTTTAGCCATAATGTAATAAACTTTTACTTGTAGCAATCTTTGTAGATTACTATTTTGACACACTCTAATTTAATCATGTCATAAACCTTTGAACTTACATAATTTAGACAGCTATAGACAACAATACACCTAAATTGTCTTTTACATGCCTTTCATTTCTTACCTTTTTTTTTTTTTTTTTTTGAGAAATGAGAAAAAAGAGTACACACCCAAGACATGGGTGTGGGAGTGCTGCAGGGTGAGATGCGCAACATGGGACTCCAGGGTAGGTCTTTTTGAGGCCTTTCCTCTGCACCCCCCCTGCCCCCCCATTAAGGGGGGAATCTCAGCTATCTGCTATCCTGACTGGTTGTCGTTCTACCTTCACCTGTCAGCTCTCAGGGAACCAATAGGGAGGCCAATCTGTTTAGAGGTATCTAGGGATTCTTTTGAATTACAGGAGTTTCAAATGGGACATTGTGACCAGGGTCTTGGCAGGCTTTTCGGCTGTAACGGTTATCTTTCATTTCTTAAAATATAATAATGACTGAATTTGAGTTCTGCAACTTTTCTCAGTAACTCATGTTAATGTCTGACAATCTCTTAAGGAAGCTCTTCAGACTAGCTGTAAAAGATAAAATACAACAAATATCTTTTTATCGACATTCCTTATTTAAAAACAGATCAATTCGGTAAGGAAATTTAATATGCAGGATGAATATGTTATGCTGTACCAAATAAAATTTAAAATCACACATGTAATAAAGCACAACTGGAGATGCACAAAGATGTCTATTACCCTGGAGGTAAAGGCTGTGGTCTCTCCCATGTGGTTGTCCGGGTGTTATGATCTACGTAATAGGTTCTACCATGAGGATCTTTTCTCTGTTCCCACCTTTAATAAAAATACAAAAATACAAGTAAAAGATAACAAAGTAAGATAATCTGAAAAATAATTCTTTCTTAATAATAGATAAGCTTTATTTTAAAAGGCTTTATATTATAAAGTTACTGCTTTTCTCAATTATTAGTCCTTCAGTTCTTAATTATTCCCTTTTCATTAACAATTTTGGAACACAAATACTAAGTATAGTTACCAGAGAAGGGATAGAATAATGTCTAAAGTTTTAAACAGTACTAATTTACAAAATTCCACATTTCCAGGAAATGGAAATTTAAATAAGGGTGAAGGAGCTTTCAGGGTAATTTCAAGCCCAAGGCACAAAATAGTGATGATTTGTGCCTATAATTTAAAAAATACAATTCTAAAAGATTTTAGCAGAAAGAGCCTTAAATTATTATATGGCAATACTGTTCCATGAAAATTCTTTCTTCTACATGCGTATGGTATCTTCTTTCTGGGTACACCTCTCCCTCTCTTGTTTTCGGTAAGCCTCCAGGCTTATGCTCATCGACATTTTATCTTTTTCTGTTCTATTTCTAAGACTCTCAGTCTCTCCTATTCCCCACTCTCATTTTCTCCTCTGTGATCTCTATTTCTTCCTCTCCGTGGTAAAGAAGAAAAATTTTAAATGTAAAAAAAAGAAACCAAAAAAAAAAAAACCCAATTTGGTACTTCTGAGTTTCACGGTCCTGTTTTAATTTTAAAGTAGAATGAGAGGAAAATATTTTCCTTTCTCTGAAGCACAGGAGCTTCAATTTAATTTCACTTCTTTTTGATTAGAGAGCCCTTAAATTATTTTCCTACACAATGACCATATTTATTAAAGTTATTCCCTAAGCAAGATATATACATACACATGTACTTAAAATCATATGCAAAAAACAATTCAATAATTTGTTGAAGGCACAAATGTAACTCACAAAATGCTTTATGAACTATAGTTAACAGCACTACTGTAATATTCTTGCATCAATGCCAAAGATGTACTGTGTTAACAATTGGGGGTTATGGAAAACCTATACCAAATATACACCATAGACCATAATTAGTGGTAATAGTCTGATATTATCTCATAATTCGTAACAAATATTCCACAACAATGTAGTGTGTTGGTGGAAGGGTGTTACATGGGAATTCCACACATGTGCATGATTGTTTTGTAAGTTCACAACTTCTCTAATGAAACTATATATTTTAAAAAGTTAATGGGAAGACAGGGTTTAAATATGGAATTTCATTTTAAAGATGTTTTGGGGGGGCGGATGTGGCTCGATGGTTGGGCATCCGTCTGCCATATGGAAGGACCTGGGTTCGATCCCCGGGACCTCCTGATGAAATTAAAAAAAATATATAGAAGGAACATGGGCTGCCAGGCTCTGTATGCTGGTGAGCCGCCAGGCCCCGGGAGCCATGCAGCAAGATGACGACGTAACAGGGGAGAGAAAAGACAAGATACTCCGAAAGCTCTGAAACCCAGGAAGCGAGGTGGCGCAGGTGGCAGAACACCTCTCTCCTACATCGGAGGCCTCCAGGATCGAATCCTGGTGAAGACTGGAGGAGGAGAATGAGAAGAGATGGCAGGAAAACAGACACAGAGAATGCCCAGCGAACGGATACAAAACAGCAAATGGGGAAGGGGGTTTAAAATGGATAAAGTAAATAAATAAATCTTAAAAAAAAAAAAAAAAAAAAAAGATGTTTTAGGAATACCTATTACATATACCAAGGGGCTATCTATCTGTATGAAAGCTTAACTTCCAAAAACAAATGAAATACCCCCAAAATCGATCAAGTTTCAACTTCCTAGTAATGATACTTCACTATTTTTAGATATTAATCCCTATAATCAGTCATTGAATTTTTATTGCTATTCTACAGCAAAATTTCCTACTTTTTACCCTTCTCAAATGTCCTCTGCTATGTGGAGGCAGGGGGAATGGACTTTTTTTTTTTTAATACAAAAATGTTTATTCTTACCATGGTCATACATACATACATACACACACACACACACACACACGCACATACCCCATAACATTTGCTATTTTAACCATTTTTAAGTGTACAATTCAGTGGCACTAATTACATTTACAATGTTGTGCTACCATTATCACCATCTGTTACCAAAACTTTTCATCACACATAACAGAAACTCTGTATCCATTAAGGGATATCTCCCCAATTCCCTCCCTCTAGCCCCAAGTAACCTGTAACCTATTTTCTCTTCCTATGAATTTGCTTATACTATATATATATATATTTTTTTAAGATTTATTTTATTTATTTCTCTCCACCCCATCATTGTTCACATTTGCTGTGTCTGTTTTGTTGCGTGCTCGTCTTCCTTTTAGGAGGCACCAGGAACCAAACCTGGGACCTCCCATCTGGGAGGGAGGCACCCAATCACTTGAGCCACCTCCACTCCCTGCTTTGTTGTACTCTCATTATGTTTTTCCTCCTTGCGTCTCTTGTTGTGTCATCTTGTTGTGTCTGTTTGCCATGCTAGCCCATCGCGTCAGCTTGCTGTCTTGCTCGTCTTCTTTAGGAGGCACCAGGAACTGAATCCAGGACCTCCCATGTAGTAGGCAGGAGCTCAATCACTTGAGCCACATCTGTTTCCCCTATATATTTTATATAAAGTAAAATCATACAATTTTTGTCTGTTTGTGTCTGGCTTATTTCACTTAGCCTAATGTTTTTACTTAGCATCACTTCATTCCTTTCTATGACTGAATAACACTCCATTGTATGTACATATCGTTTTTTGTTTATTCATTCATCTGTTGATAGTTACTTGGGTTGTTTCCACCTTTCAGCTCTTATGAGTAATGCTGCAACAAACACTGGTGTTCAAGTATCTGAGGTGCTGCTTTCAATTCCATTGGGTATATACTTAGGAGAATTACTGGGTCATAGGATAATTCTATGTTTAATTTTTTGAGGAAAAGCTAAATTGTTTTCCACAGCAGCTGTACCATCTCATATTCCCACCAGCAGTGTATGAGGATTCCTCTTTCTCTGCATCCTTGTTGTAGCAGTTTGGCAGTATGATATAGTTATGAATTCCAAAAATAGATATTGGATTATGCTTGTAAACTGGTCTGTTAATCTGCGCATGATTAAGTTATGATTAGGGTGTTGACTGGGCCTTGTCAGTAGGGCATTGAGCCCCACATCTTGGTGGGTGGGGAATCAAATATAAAAGGCATGGCAAAGGACAGAGAGGGAGTAGTTTTGAGTTGGAGTTCTGATGTTCAAGTTTTGATGCTGGAGCCCAGGGAGGCCAGCAGATGAAGGAGCTTGGTGGTGAGGAAGGAGAGAAGGCCCCGGAATAGAGACAAGCCATTCGCCTCATAGTCTACAGCTGACCTTGTGGAGATAGCAGAGGAGCCGAGCCCAGAGAAAAGCAAGCCCCGAGAAGGAGGAACCCAGGAAGCCTGAACCCTGGCAGACAATCTATGATGCTCATTATGAAAAACAACGACTACTGCCCCCTTGTGGTAAGATGAATTATGTACCCCCACACCCCCACCACCCCCAACACAAATTCTTGGTCTTAATCTGTGTTCCTGTGGATATAGCCCATTGTAAATAGAATCTCTTGGAGACGTTTTAGAGTATGGCTCAACAGAATGAGGGTAAGCCTTAGTCTGATTATTGGAGTATTTTATAAGCAGCAGAAGACATTCAAACAAGAGATAGAGAAAGCCAGAAGGGGTGGAATGGAAGTGAGGTGTCAAGGGAACTAGAAGAGAAAGATGAGGACATTGCCATGTGACAGGAAAGCAAAGGAACCTAAGGATTACCAGCCAGTCAGAATGCTACCGACCCTGAGAGGAGGAAAGCCAACCCTCAAAGCCATGAGTCAATAAATGCCTGTTGTTTTAGGCCAACCTATCGTGTGGTATTTGTCATGGCAGTTGGGGAAATTAAGACACCCCATCATCCCATTTCCCATTCCCCAAAGGTAACATTTTCAACTTATCATTACTTTAACCCCAAATTCTTTTCAAGTTGCATAAATCTCCTCTCAAAATCTTCAAGCTCAATAGGTGTTGTATCCATTTCACCTGCCTTTGGACTAGATCCCAGTCTAGACTGGCCAAGTGCTAGGCCGGCTGCACCTCTGCCTCCTTGGGCTTTCATTTCACCATCATGATGGTGGTGCTTTTCACTTCTCTTCAAACAGCTCCCCTCTTTCCTGGACCTCATGTCTTCACGTCCACTACCTAGTTGTGGAGAAACACATGGTCCAGCAGCTTGCTAAGAAAGAATAGATGGGAAGCAAACTTTTGGAAAACTGGAATGTCTGAAAATACATTTTATTCTATGCACACACTTCACAGTGTGGCTGGAAACAAAATTCTAGGTTGGATACTGTTTCCCTTGGCATTTAAGGCATTTGGCCTAATGTCTTCCAGAGCTTGTAGTGTTGGTTCTGAGAAGTCTAATGAACTATTCTGATAGACATGAAACCTTCTTTTTTTTTTTTTTTTTTAAATCTCTGGAAAAGTTTAGAATCTTTTCTTTGGCCCCAGTTTACTAAAATTTTTGGAATGAAGTGTTTTAATGCAGTTTATTTTCACCCATTGTCCTGAGTTCTGGTGAACACTTTCAATAAGGAAATTCATACCCTTCACATTTATGTAAGGCTATTTTTTGTTATTTTGTTGACGATTTACTCCCATTTTCTCTTTCTGGAACTTTTCTTACTGACTTTCTGAATTGGTTCTCTAGTTTTCCTATTTTGTTTCTTCTATTTTATGAGTTTACCATTTTGTTCTACTTTCTGAGAAATTTCTTTACCTTTATCAGCCAGGTCTTCTACTGAATTGAATTTCCAGGAACTTTACATTCTCTGAGTATTCCTTTTTATAGCATCTTGTTCTTGTTTTATGTATGCCATATCTATTCTTTTCCCTCTGAGAATATTAAAGTTGCTTGTTTTCTTCAAGCAGCATTTTTCAGCTTGTTTGTTTGGATCTCTATCTTGTACATTACACCAAAAATCTAACTCAGAGCTTTGTGAGCCTGAGTGGGGCTTGTGAATTGTGGGACTCATTTGAGGGTGATATAATGAGGCTGTTTTGTTGAAGAACAATCAATATCAGTATATTCACTCTTTTCTTTGGGTTCTAAGAGAAGACACTTCCAATCTCCTGGATGGAAAGGTAAAATCCTATCTGTCAGTATTCTGAGATTTGGGTGGGTAAGAAGGAGATGGGTTTAAAATTCAGCTCAAGTTTCACTTACATCCCCTGATATGTACATAGCACAGTCCTTTGCCCTCAAATATGCATTGCATTCCTAGGTGCAGGGAACCTCCAGTGAGGAAACCCCTAGGCAGAGTAGCAGTCTTGGCTGTGGGGAGGAGGAAGGGAATTAGGGATTCATTTCTCATACTGACTTCCCATCAATCTTGCTGTTGGTAGTACCATCTTTACTACCACTTCCAAAAGTATCTGATGCTGCCAATTCCTAAGCCTCTTAGAAGTCCCAATGCAAACCCTGGGTTTCTCCCACCAATAGGCCAGGATCAGCTCTCTTGGGTTTGCCAAGTCAGCTACACTTAACAACTCTTCAGATGACTGCAGCCCCCGCCAACAGCGTGACTGCAACTTCAAGAGGGTCCCTGAGCAGAAGTACCCAGCTAAGCCACTTTCAAGATTCCTGGCCCCCAGAAATTGAGAGCTAATAAATGTTTATTGTTTTAAACAGCCATGTTTTAGGGACAGCAATAGATAATTAATACACAAGGAAATATTATAAAACCATTCAAAAGAATTAAGGCCGGGAAGCGGATGTGGCTCAAGTGGTTGGGCTCCCGTTTACCATACGGGGGGCCCCGGTTTCGACGGTGAGCTGACAGCCCGCGTGGCGAGGTGAGCTGGCGCAGCAAGATGGCGCAACAAAGGGAGACAGGCAGACACAGAAAAACGCACAGCAAATGGACACAGCGAGCGCAAGTAGCAAGGGGGGGGGGAGGGGATAAATAAATAAAATAAATCTTAAAAAAAAAAAAAAAAAAGAATTAAGGCTTACATATTTAGACTGTAAGCTTCACAAAAGCAGGGTTTCGTATATCTTGCTCATCAGCGCTTAGTACTTAACACCATCCCCGCCACAGCAAAGGCGCTTAAATATATACTAATTAAATACTTGGTCAATGTGTGACTCTACTTGTAATGACAGTGAAATATGACCAAGTTTTTACAAAGCAACAGAAAAACAGTAAGTTGAGTGAGGCCATTTTCTTAAAATAATCCAACAAAGTTTATGCCAATAAATAATTTATATAAGCATTCATTATCCTCTTCACCTACTTTTATCTTTCCTCATAGAACTGTCACTCTCTGGCATTATGGAATAAGTTTATTTCTGTAAGGCCACTGTCTCTACCCACTGAAACACAAGCTCCACAGCAGCAAAGTCTTGGGCCCTCATATGTCTCTTTTCAACCAATGTCCAGAACAATGCCTGGCCCAGAGAAGACTCTCAAATATCTGCTGCTAGAGTAATATAAAAACACCATTCTATGGGTCGTAAGCTAAAGGAGTACTTTAACAAATATTTCCGTGTATTTTGAATATTTTACTTGGGCATGCTTTAGTTTTGTAATTAAACAAATTTTAAGATTGGGGAAAAAAACAGAAAAACACCTGCCATCCACACAATTGGCTATGAAGCTTCTTCTATACTTTATCCTTAGTGGCAAATATTTCTGATTTAACATTCAATATTCAGTAAGCACTTTTGTTTCAAACTAGTCCCTGGTCCTTAATTTTCAATGTTATTGCTCTAAACAGAATGTATCTTTCTCCAACTAAATTGCTTGCTACACAGAACACTATATTCAGAATGACTTTTGGATATCTCCTTTTTAATTTTTTACACTCTGTTCACTAGAACAGGGGATGGGCACTTTTTCTACAAAGAGACATTTAATAACATAGAAAATTCCTTTTCTGCCCTACTCCCATTTGCCTAGGGTGGGCCATCCCAGATTGTATGCATGCTTTGTGCCCAGCTGCCCTGTGATGATGACATTCTTGGGACAAAGAACTGCTGGCCCACTGGGGCATGATGAATTTTGATCAGTGACTCCCAGCTCCCACTGAGTCCCTCCCACATCCTCCCACATCCTCTGGGACTTGGTGGGAGATGGGGCAACTCATGAAGTCACCACTCCTTGAGTGAGAGTCTACCGCCTGGTGCCTGGCAATTGCCAACAGTGAGTCCCCAACATGTATGTGGGACCAGAGCATGAGCTGGCCTTGGGCAGCAATGAGGGAGGAAGGTGCTGAGCAAAGGGGAGGGAAAGAGAGGGATGTGGTACAAGGGCAAAGGGGGACTGCCCTGGCTTGGTCTGGCTCACAGTGCTCAGCTAGAGCTGTACCCAGGGGCCATATAAAAGTGGTGATGAGTTGGATTTAGTCTCTCAGTAGCTTATCCCAGTAATGATATTCATGAACACCCCACCCCCAAACAGGTGCAAATCACCTGGCTGATTGATGAGAATTCTCAATAACATTCCTTAATTTATTGTAAAGGAGCCCTAATTTATAACTGCTGTACTTGACCTTCAACCATCATACTCTCCTTTCTAGAATTTATATATGGTCTACATGTCTCATTAAACATCGTGTGCACAGGAAGCAGATATGGCTCAAGAGACTGGGCTCCCGTCTACCATATGGGAGGTCCAGGGTTCAATTCCTGGGGCCTCCTGGTGAAGGGAAGCTGGCCTGTGCAGAGAGTTGGCCCGCGCAGGAGTGCTGGCCCATGTGGAGAGCTGGTACAGCAAGATGATACAACAAAAAGAGACACAGAAGAGAGACAATAAGAGACACAGCAGACCAGGGAGCCAAGGTGGCACAAGAGATTGAGGGCCTCTCTCCCACTCCAGAAGGTCCCAGGATCGGTTCCCAGTGCCACCTAAAGACAAGACAAGCAGAAACAGAAGAAGGCACAGCGAATGGACACCGAGCAGACAACTACCGGGGGTGGGGGGAGTGGGGGAATAAAAAAAAAAAAAAAAAAAAAAAAAAAAACCCAAAACATTGTGTGCAAATTTCAAATACTAATACTAAACAAAGACCTTGCTAAAAGGAAAAAAACAAAACAAAACAAAACAAAAACATAGAAGCAATTCATGAAATATATCACAATAAAAATAATAGGATTCAGTTGCTGATTAGATAGCTACTGGTTTCATTCACACTGGGATAATGGGTATATGGTAAGACTGTTGCCTTCTCATAACCCACAATCCAACTTTCTCTCCTGTACTGCCAACCTGTCTCCAGATTCCCTCCCATCAGCAGCTAGCCATCCTTTTTACCTTCCCTTTTACAAAGCAAAACACACACCACAATAAAAAACTGCCCCTCAGTTCTGCATCTTTTCTTGCCCCTCCCATCTAATATCCTCTTTCCCTGTGTCATCACAAGGAATTTTCTCACTCTTAGTTCTCACTCTTCACAAGAGTGAAGTATCATACTTCCTCCCCTCTCATTCACTACCAACTCAAAGCAATTCAAATATAGTTTTCCATCTTTCCCTGAAACCACTATTGTCAAAAGTAAACAATAACCTCTTTGTTGTTAAATTCAATGGATACCTTTCAGTTCTTATCTTACTTGAATTTTTCAATAGCTCTTGACCTTTTCCACAATTTCCTTCAGAGGCATTTACAAGCCAACGCTTTTGCCCAGCTGCTCACTCACTCACTCAAATTCATTTAATCAAGCACTAATTCATTTATTTAACAAATATTTAATGAGTGCTTACTCAAATGGCAGGCACAGTTAAAGCACTAGGAATATAAAAATGGACAAAATAAAATAAACATAAATATATGTCACATGGTAATTTAAGGGTTGTAAAGAAAAATAATTCAGGTTACACCATGCTGATTAAAAGAAACCTACTCAAAAGAGTTCATACTGTTTCCTTTTATATTAAGTTCTAGAACAGGCAAAACTAATCTATAGTGGAAAAAATCTGAACAGTGACTGTCTAAAGGTAGGGACAGGGGCTGACTGAAAAGTGGGCTTGAGAGCACTATCCAAGGTGATGGTCTATCTTCATATATTTCTTAATAGGCATTTCAGTTACACAACAAAATGTGTTTATCAAAATAAAAAATCAAAATGGCACACTTAAGATGTATGTATTTTCTATATAAACTTTAAAATTTAAATAAATACTGAACTCTAGTTAATGACATATAAGCTGAAGTATTGAGAGGTGAAATGTACATAAAAATTAGATGGATAGAAAGGGATGAAGAGATATGAGATACAGTTAGTAGTTTTAATAAAATGTCAATAGAAGAATTTAGGTGGTATATATATGGGAGTTTGCAGCAAAATTCTTTAAGCCTTTCTGTAAGTTTGCAAATTTCAATTATAAAATGTTGGGGAAAAATAAGGTAGGGTAAGTGGATGGGGTAGAGCTGATTTAGACAAGGGATTCAGAGAATTGAGGTAACATTTGAGCAGAGACCTGAATGTGAATCATTCAGATATCCGGGGAAGAACATTCCATACAAAAGTTAGATAAAAGAAATAACAAAGGTCATTAGATTGAGATCATGGTTGGTAAAACACTCAAATCTTAGCTCCAGCCCAGAATGCTCTTTTTCAGAATACTCTTCTTGACTTCTGATACATATATACACAACTGCTTCTCAGAAACTACCAACTGGATGTCCTACAAATATAGAACTCTTTCACTCTCCTACCCACCCGAAGTCCAATAGTCTCCCTATAATCAATATCTCAGTTCAATATACCACCACCCAGCTGCCTAAATATTTGGGGCCGGCCAGGGTAGGGTGAGTAGAGACCTAGAGACCTACTTTTACTCTCTGAAGAATCAACCCAGTCCTGATGCAGTAAACTGATTTTCCACTGATTTGCATTTTAAATTGGATTCTGGTTTATGGAATTTTTCATTTTACCTATATATCGCTATATAAAGTAAATCAAAGTTAAAAACTATGGAGAGTAAAGAATTATTTAACAAAAGCACTCGGAGCAAGTGGGCTGCACATTTCAATCACTAGGACCTGGGCACTCGTGAGTCCAATGTGTAGTTAGATAAATCACAGAGTAAGTCCCCAAAGACAGGAGACAGAGATAAAGAAAGGTTTTTGAGGGAAGAGGAAGGCACTGAAGAGTTGACAACTACTCCAAAGGAGTATATAAGCCACGTACTACCTGAGCCAGAAGAACCTTAACTCCTCCACTCTTTCTCTATGCTTCAACCTCTCCATAGGTAATTACCAAAACCCTAAAAAACTAGCATCTACCTTAGTTCAGGCTTGCTTAATTTTCACTGTCATTTATCAACAGATTACATACACAGAGAGAGAGAGAGACAGAGAGAGTGAAAGAACAGAAAAACAAAAGTTCAGGAAACAGTCCTTACTCTCATTACACTCAACACGCTACGGTATTTTCTATTCCAGTTTATATTGATTTATTTCATCTTTTATGTATTCAAATGCTGATCATTATTAATGCATTGCAACCCACAGTTTGAAAAACATTTATCCAGATTATTCCTGAACTTCTTCTACTGCTTTGATGGTAGCAGTGGAGAATGGTAGCTTCAGGCCTGCTGAAGCATTTATTTGGCCCTCACTGAATTAAATTTATGTGCTTATCATTCTGAATTGGAATACCTGCTTCCTTCGTTTATAAAATTGTCTGGCTGCTATCCTTACTTGTCTCCTTAACTCTCAATCTGCTGTCTATACCACTGCTAGAATGATTTTAATAAAATGCAAATATAATTAAGCCACTCCTCTAATATTCTTTAAAGTTTATTCATGGCATTCAGGTATAATGCCCAAACCCTTAGTAGGCATATAAAAATCCTCCTAGGACCATTTACTCTTCAGCAACACATAATTTGCTGTTTCTAACAATGAACTCTTTCCTGAGTCTGCCTTACTCATTTTTATGGCTGCTAAATATTTGAACACGCAGTTGGTTCCACTTGGAATTAAACCTCCTATCACCTGCCCTCCATTATTTGATTTACTAACTTCTACTCCTCTTCCAGAAAGCCACATAAGTGTCATCTCTTCCAGAAGTATTCTTTGATCTCAACAACTACCCTTCCTGTCAGCCCATACACATATGTTCCCCCCAAAGTATCCTAAACCCACCACTTGCATAGCTTAAATTGTACTATATAGAATTACTGTTACTGATTGCTTACTTATCTTTATTCCCCATTAAACCATAAGGATGAGTGAAATCAGACACAGAAGTACAAATATTGTATGGTCTGACTAATATGAACTAAAATAAGTAAACTCTAGAGCATAGGTTACTAGGAAATTGAATATGGGTTTAAAATGGGGGCTGATGCTTTATGTAGAATATTTAATAAGGTTTATGGAAAATGTGTGGAAATGAACAGAGTTGATGGTAATACATTATAGTGAGTATAATTAACTGCTGATTTATAAATGTGATTGTAGCTGAAAGGGGTAGTCTGTGATGTAATATTTCAATTGAAAGGAAGCTAAAGAATAATGTAGAGACTGTATAACACTGATTTTGGTGGTGGATGAAGATTTTGGTTAATAGTATAAGCATGTTCTTCCTTTACAAAGTGTTAGGTATATGGTTACACATGGGAAAATTACAACTGATATAACTTATGGATGATAGTTAACAGTAATATTATAAGATTTTTGCAGCAATGGCAAAGAAGATTATTCCAATACTAAGGGACAACAATAGGGTGTTAGAAGGGTGTATGGGTTTTTTGTTTTTGGAGTAATAAAAACATTCTAAAATTGACGGAGGTGATAACAGCACAACTCTGTGATGAATATGACAGCCACTGAGTGTACACTTTGAATAGACTATACAAAGCATGGGGCGGTATAACACAATGACTCTTGTGGTAGAAGACGGACTGCATAACAGAACAAATATGAGAACATTCTCTCATGAACTATAACAAATATATAATACTAATACAGTGTGTCATTAACTGAGTGGATTGGGGGAAAATACACCAAATGTAAGGTATTGGCTGTAGTTTGTAGTAATGTTTTGACGATGCTCTTTCATAGTTTTTAACAATTGTTTCACAACAAAGCAAAGCACTGGTGTTGGGGTAATGTATGGGAGCCCTGTATGATAATATGCATGCTTGTAAGTATATATTACACCCTTATTGTTTAAGAATGTTCACGTATGAATGATAAAACTTCAATAAAAAAAACAAACCACAAGGTTCTTGACCGTAAGAACATTTTATGTGTCTGTGTCACAGTGGCTGACACAAGAGGAACTTGGATGACTAAGTTACGAAAGACAGAAGACAAAAGGACAATGAGAGATTTCTGTGGGAGGAGGGTAGATAACAGAGGGTTTAGAATATCAACAAGAAGAGGAAAGGACTTCCAGTAAGCAGCTGAAAAGAAGTTCCAGGGAAAGGTCTGGCCTGGACATATAGATTTAATAGTAAAGTTACAGAAGATTTCAAAACTACTAAGGGAAACACATGCAGGAGAAAATCAAATGCTGAAACCACAGTTAAACAGTGGACAAAGTCAGATTAGCCAGTGACAAGTGCTGAGACCAACCCTGCTCAGAAAGTAGGATGGATTTTGGACATGGTGGCTATGATGAGAAAATGAGGGAAATGAAATAATCTAGAAGGGCAGTTTCAACAGCTATGACAGCAGACTTTCAACTGCTGTCAACTGACTGGGAAAGTGCTGTGTCCATATATTTACCACAGCATTTACAAATTATATTGTATGTTTACAAGTTTGGGCCAGTACATAACAAGCTTCTTGAAGGCAAAGAAAATGATTTATATTAGGGACATCAATGCCAAGTAAACAGAAAACTGTTAAGTAAATATGGGGGAAATGACAAAATGGAATACAAGTATAAAATAGTCTTTCAGACAAATCATAGAGAGCTAAATAACAACAGTGGAAAATCTATAAGAGCAATAAAAAACAGAGACAGTTTGTAACAGATTCAATCAGCAGGGTTATGACCTTCCCGAGCACTCAGTATTTACAAAAAAAAAAAAAGGATGGCAACTTGTTCTCAAGTTTGGGGCCTAGAGAGCAGAACAAAAAGGAATATGGAGAATATCATGGTCACTTTTATCTAAAAGCAAAAATAAATCAAGAATCAAATTGAGGGGATATTAGAAATTAATGTTCGGTTTTTTCCCTTTTCCCATTATATGCATATACTTCAACCAAATAAGCAATTGTTCTTAGTTTCAAAAAGAACTTAGTTTGTGGGAAATAGTATGAATCAGATTTCCATAAATTTCAAATTACTGAACTATGGAAAAATTTTATATATCATTCAATGGTCAGATATTATCTAAAAGTTGATACTTTAGTCTAAATCAAACTTTAAAAAAATATATTTAACATACCCTGATGGCAAAGTTTCTGTGGTGGCATTTCCAGACTGTTGCCTTACAGGTTCTACACACCCATCTGGTTGTCTTAATTTGGCTGCTTCAAAAGTAGAACTATTTCCAGAATCAGAGGTGGCAGGATCTAAAATACTTCTAGCTTCTGATTCCACTGCTGCACTGGTAGAAGGAATACATTCATTGTTTTCTGAGGAAGTTAGTATTTCTTGAACTGGAGGATCTTCAACAGTAGTACTAGTGCAATTTGAAGACAAGGCAGTTTCTTCAGAAACTACTGCAGTCCCTATGGCCGATGCATTATCAGTTGGTGCAGATGAGGATGACTCGCCATTAACTGAGAAGGGAAAAGCAGTAAGAAAAGTTATCGAGAAACCAAGAACTAACCAATCAATTTTACTTATTAAGAGCCTAATTCACACTGAGCAATGGACCAGGTACAGATGAACATAAAATAAGACAGATTATAGTTTCAAGTTACTCACATTTTAGGGATGAACAACATATGATAAAAATTTAAGAATCTATATACTAATACCTTTAACTTAGGAAAGAAAAGCAGGATTAGGATAACAAATACCTTTCCTCTGAATTATCAATTCTGAGGGAAAGTGTGCTTGGGTTATAGAAAAACTTTAAAATGAGCCCTTTCAATCCCCTTTTCTCATGCAAATGGTAGCTACTATCAAAAGAACTCTTCTGCTAATGTGGGAAATACATGGTGGCATTAATTCTTAAAATAGTACTATAAGAGATGGCAGAAAAAGATTCAAGAACCCATTCTATACTTTCTGGAGAAATAACCCAGTACTGGGACCAGTTATACAATTTTCTTAGTTTTCATTTTAAGTGTGAGCAATCCATTTAAAACTATGTATTGCTATAAAAGTGAGTCAAGTTAAAACTGTGTGGGCAATAAACTTTTATTACACATCAAAGTTCAAATTGAAATGAGAGAGGAAGACATAATTAGGGTAACGAAATCTTCAGGTACATTTTAAAGAAAGAAAAAGACATACAGTGGAAAGGAGAGAAGAGGGCATCAATAAAGAAATCAGATGGTATGTACGAAAGAACAATGGTAGAATCAATCAACTTCTGTACCAAATATGGGGAGAAACTGGCTTTCGGGGGAAAAAAATCAATAATCAGATATAAAAAATAAAGTATTCAGAGCTATCCTATACCCAACACTGTTAAAAATTATGGAGAAATAAAAGGAGAGTGTGTCTAGAGACGAAATTCTGGCATCTCCTATATGATGTTCACGTATAAGCATTCTCTAATTTTTACTCTTCAACAGAGTGGAAATTAATTCCCACAAAAGAAAGGATTAACAGTTGTCTTTTAAAGCAAATTAGCATAAACGGGAAAAGAGGAATATATGAATAAATATATAGGTATAATCTAGTCCACAAGAAACAGTCATAAACCTTTGTGTTCACTAAGACACAGCACATGAAACACAAACTACTAGAAACAGGAAGAAAATTAAATATTAAATGGCACCATTCAGTTGTTCAAGACAAAAACTTCTCTTCCACATATAACTCCATAGCAAGTACTCTCAGCCATTCTCTTCATCTTTACTACTACCCCAAGTTCATCATTTCTTGCCTACTCTACTGAAATTGTCTCCCAACTGGCCTGCCTTTCTTGTCCAGCTAAAATCCATTTTCTAAACATCAACCAAAGTAATCTTTTTAAAACATAACACTGATTTTTCACCCTAATTAAACACACCATGGGAGTCCCATTACAACCAGAATAAATCCCAAACTATTTACTACAGCCCATGATAAAGACCCTACATAGTCTGGTCCACTGCTATGTCTGACTTGTCGCATTGATCTTTCTTTTCCTTGAAGAGAACAAATTCCTTCCCACTTCAGAGAAATACACTTGCTATTCCCACAGTCTCAAAATATTTTATAATGGGCAGCTACTCATCATTTAGTTCAGGTTCAACCACATCTTCAGAAAGGCTGAGTACCCTCTAGTACCCTGTCTGATGTTGCATACACCCCCTATACACTCCAGACAACCATATTTTCTTGTTTCATTTTTTCAAATTCTGAAATCATTTCATTTTAAAATTTCACTTATTTTCATTAATGCAAGAACTTTGTCAGACTTCTTCATTTTTGTATTTCCAACAGCCAAAATGGGCCTGGCATATGAAAATACCCAATAAATATTGGTTGACATGGCAAAAAAAGACAAATCACAGCAGAAGAATTGAACATAGATCTCTCAAAACTATGTAGATAACAGATAATGCATTCACAGAAATGCTAAATAAGGATATGAAGGATTTAATAACAATAAATACACTTGGATCTAAGTTACAGAATTACAGAGAGGTATTTGCATATATATTCCATCCAAACAGTCAAAGAAATTTTCAAGAAACTGACATGTATAAGGACACAAAGAAAATCTCTAATTCTATAACCTGGAGGCCACATTCTGACTGTAATTCAATAAAACTAGAAATAACAAAGAAATTCAACTCACTGAAAGGTTTACTAAAAGTTTGGCAGAACGTGGTCAATACTTTTTAAGGATTAACCTCAGAAAACAATGCTATGAGGCAGATACCACCATTTTCCCCACTTTATTAGTAAGAAATTGATGTGTATGTGTGCACAGAAATGACAGTTCTCCCCTTAATTCATAATTGATTTGCTTAAAGTTAAAAAAACAAACAAACAACAATTAATAAAATAATTCGTGAATTGAGGAATCAAAATGAAATCACAAACTTTAGGGAAACTAATGGCAATGAAAACACAACAACTACTACTACAGGATGTTAATAGCAGACAAAAAAAAACCCACCAGAACAAAACACTATGCTAAGTAAAAGAAACCAGACACATAGTACTACATATGGTATGATTCCAGTTATATAAAATATAAATATAAATCAATTTATAAAGATGAAATTAGATTAGTGGTTATGTAAGACTGGGGAAGGATAGAGGGACTGAGGTGACTGCTAAGGGGTGTGGGGGTTTTCTTTTTGGAGTAATGAAATTGTTGAAAAATCTTTCGTGGTGATAAATGCCCAACATTGTGATTATACTAAAAGCCACTGATTGTACATTTTGAATGGACTGTACGGTATGTGAATATATCTCAATAAAACTGCTTAAAAATAAATAAATAAATATATAAAAATAGCTAGAAATAACAGCTATGTATGCCAGAAGAAGCACAAAGAGATTGAGAGGTGAAAAATTTTCTTGTTTGCTTTTTATTATTGAAGTAATGAAAATGCTTTAATAATGATTTAAGTGATGAATGCACAACTATGTGATTATACCAAATACCACTGATTAGTACACTTTGGATGAATTGTATGCTTTATTAACATGTATCAATAAAAGTGATTTGTTTAAAAAAAAAATGCCATTGGAGATGGCCAAGGAAGTATCCAAGGATTTAAGAATGAATAACAATAAATGAGTTTACCAAATACATTTGGTAAGTAAAACCAAGAGTTGATTTATTAAAAGACCAATAAAACAGACAAGAGTTTGCCAATTTGCCTTGTAAGAATTAGTTGGATATTAGGTTTGTTGCTACAGAGCAATAATAAAATGATTCTTTTTCAAGAAAAAAAAAATCTGTTGGCATCTTGCTGAAAACATATATCCCAGTTCCTATCCCATACTTATTGAATCGCTGGAATAAATCTCTAGGGAAGGGCCTGGAAATCTATGTTCTTAACAAATGCTTCTGGAAAGTTGATTTCTTATCAGGAAAGTTGTTGAAACCATGAAATATACCATTCCAAGTTTTATTAAAAAGAAAGTGATATGTGCCAAAAGAACATTCCTAGCGTTGTGCTTTTAACCACCTGCAAATCCCCAGAGTTGACCTGCTTCTTCCCCCGACTCTCCCCTCAGTTCCAGGGATAGTCCACCCAATCCCCCCACTCTACCCCCACCCCCTACAGACCAGCACTGCTGACCCAATATCCATAACGTAAATCATTGACCATGGTTAGTAGCAATGCTTCAATATTTGTACATCAATTATAACAAATGAACCATCCACATGTAAAATATTATTAATAAGGGAGAGGGTGATGAATATATGGGAATCCCCTATATTCTGTATGTGACTTTTCTGTAACCTAAAGCTTCTTTGAAGATAAAATGAAAAAAAAAAAAAAGACTCTGAGGGAATATATGGAAGAAAATGTCACTGCACATACAAGACAACAGATCTTATAGTGATGAAAACCATGTCAGAAAAATGTTTTTAAATTATTTCAATTTTTTTCAATTTTTTGTATTTTTATTTTTAAAACTATCATTATTTCATTTTCCTATTAATTTTATTTGGTTATTTTATTGGTTTCATTTTTGAAGGACTTTTGGATCACAGGAAGGGTCACAACTGTGGCAGGGGAGGATCATTGGCACGGGGTATCAATGATGGGGGATGCATGGGAGGGTTCACCTGGAACATACCTATTCGGAATACGAATGTGTTCAGGTGTTCATGGGGCATTGTCATGGTAGGTGGAGATTCACACAATAACCCTAAGAATATCGAATTCCCATCATGGGGAGCTCTGCAACATTCTCTAATGGGACAGCAAGAATCCGGAGTACAGGGGCAGTGCCTAGTGAAGGAGCAGGGACCATTGCGATGGGCTGCTGATACTGATGACTGTACTTATGAACCTTTTCTTTTGAAATTGAAACTTAGCCTAGAATTATATGTTGCCTAAGAGTTATCTCCTGAGAGCCTTCCTATTGCTCAAACGTGGCCTCTCTGTAAGCCAAACTCAGCATATAAATGCATTACCTTCCCCCCGCCACCGGCATGGGACATGACTACCAGGGATGAGCCTCCTTCGCACTGAGGGATTACTACCAAGCACCAACTAGCAATGCAACCAGAAAAAGACCTTTACCAAAGGGGGAAAGGATAAACAAAAATGAGTTTTTATGGCTAAGAGATTTCAAGGTGAGTCGGAAGGTCAGTCCAGAGGTTATGCTTATGCATGTCTCAGCAGGATCTCATTGATTGCCACAGTAAATATTGCCTCAAATAGCCCTCAAATTGTCTCTGGGGGCTCTAGAGATATTCAGACACTACAGGCAGGGCAGACAGCTCAGGAGTCTGGCAACTGCCAGTGGGCCCTACATTGGAATTTAGACTCCCCAGTGTTATAGAGTTGGACTCATTTGTGGTTTCCCTACACATTGCTCTTCTGCTCCTTTTATATGAACCTATAGTTAGTACTACACTTGATAGGTGTAAGTCCAAGAAACCTAAATCTTTGGGCTGTCAATGTGCCATTTGGGCCCTGAATCTCAACAGAGTTGCAACACATACTCTCAAGTTCATTGGACTCACCCAGGACAACTAACAAGGAGATGATGATGGACAACAACCATCCCAAGGAACAGAGGGAGTCTGCAACTGCAAGCAAAAGAGTTCCATCCATCTGCCACATGGGATCTAAGCTCCCTTTCAATTACAGCAGAGTGGGTATCACCATCCCTGAATCCTCAGGATTGGGGAATGAACGATGGACTAGGGTAGACTTACTGTTATTTACTACAGATTTATTGTTATTCTAGCAATGGAAGAACTTTAATCATTGATGTGGAGGCAGTGGCTACCAGAGGTTCTGAGGAGGGAAAGGGAAAAATAGGTGTAATATGAAGGCATATTAGGGACATTGGAATTGTCCTGCATGATGCTGCAATACGGATACAGGCCATTATACACTTTTTCATAACTTACGAAATTGCACGGGACAGAGTGTAAAGTAAAATGTAAATTATAATCCACAGTTAGTGGCAATGCTTCAATACGTGTTCAATTTTAACAAATGTACCACACTAATGAAGGATGTTGTCAATGTGGGAAAGGGTGGGAGGGGTAGGGGGTGGGGCATATGGGAATCCCTTATATTTTTTATGTAACATTTATGCAAGTGTATTTTTAACTGAAGTTTTTTTTTTTTTAAGTATTTTTTAAAAAGTGATAGAATTGACAACCTGAAGATGGCAGCAGAGTAAGGAGCTCTTAGAGTCAGCTCATGCTATAGGGCAGTTAGTATTCGCCCAGAGCTATCTAAAGCACTTCTTTCGGGGACTCCAGGAGACCAAGAGTATCCTGCAATATCCTTGAAAGAATGGAAGGAGGAGACTGCCCATCAGCAGAGAAGATTCGTAAGTAGAGGACTCCATGCCGCGGAGGCTGATGACCATTCTTCATTGGTGGCACAAGCCGCTTGAGAGCTATTCCATGGCTGGAATTGGACGCTCTAGCCCCCAAAAACGGGGGAGGAAGAGACGGATGGGCACCAAACTCTCAGCTACTGACAAGTAAATTCAGCAGGCTGAAGTATAATAGTAAGAACAACTAAAGTTTGAACCTCCAAGTCAGAGAGAGGTAGCTACCATTTTAACTCCCCTGGCATGAGTGGAATTGGGGCTGACTGAAAATCACAGTGCTGGTAGGAACCAGCTTCTTTCCATCCAGATCAGACTGTAGCTATGCTAAGCTCCAGCCCCACCTCCAGCAGGGAGAAAGCTGGCAGGACCTGCACCAGCCTCTCCAGGAAAATACAGGCCATGCCACAGAGACTGATAATCATCCTATTCTGGCGGCAAAAGCCTCCTCAGGAGTTATTCTGTGGCTGGAGTTGGAAGGTCCATTTCCCCAAAACAGGGGAGGAAGAGACAGTTGGCCACGGACTTCAGCTACTGATTAATAAATTCAGCTGGCTAATGTAAAATTCTAAGAACAGCTTAAGTTTGAACCTGTCCGAGTCAGAAAGAGTATAGTAGCCGCCATTTTGACTCCGTCCCCAGCATGAGGGGAAGCCGGGCTGATTAAAAATCACAGTGATGGTAGGGAACGGCTTCCTTCCACCTAGATCATTCTGCAGCCCTGCCACAGGCTTCAGCCCCACCTCTGGCAGGGAAGAAGCTGGCGGTACTTGCACCAGCCTCTCCAGGTAACTGCAGGTACATCTGACTGGCACAAATTGAATAGTTGGAAGTCTACCAGGGCAGGTGTGGTCATTTTGGACCTGTAAGGCATAGACTACTGCCCACACCTGTAGTCCCATCACTGCCCTAGGCAGGGGAGGAAGGGGCATGAAGCTTCATCAGTCTCTCTGGGCAACTACAATCTAGGCCTACATGACTTGGGTTATTACACACGGCTGTGGCTCTGTCCCTATCCCTGGCAAAGGATAATGGTGGGAGAAGCTTCACTGGTCCCTGGGGCAATGAGGGCAGCTTAAGCCTCCACAGCTTACAGCACCAATTACATCCTTGGCTCCTACTACACAACCAGCAAAGGAGAAAGGGCAAGAAAGCCCTAACGTAAAGAGTAAAAATGCACCCAGAATACAAACATCTAGTAAGCCAGATGCTAAGATACCAATAAAAAAATTACAATCCATATCAAGAAACAGGAAGATATGGCCCAGTTAAAGGAACAAGATAAGCCCCCAGATGACAAAAAGGAGGTGAGACAACTAATCAGATGTTCAAACAAATCTCCTTAATAAATTCAATGAGATGGCTAAAGAGATTAAGGATATTAAGACGACACTGGATGAGCACAAAGAAAAATTTGAAAGCATACACAGAAAAATAGCAGAACTTACAGAAATGAAAGGCACAATAAATGAAATTAAAAATACACTGGAGTCATATAACAACAGGTTTGAGGCAGAAGAAAGGACAGGTGAGCTTAAAGAAATGAAATGGCCTCTGAAAGGGAACATACAAAAGAACAGAATGGGAAAAACTGAACAACATCTCAGGAACTAAATGACAGAAAGACACATGCAAACATACATGTCAAAGGTGTCCCAGAAGGAGAAGAGAAGGGAAAAGGGGCAGAAGGAATATGTGAAGAAATAATGGTAAAAAATTTTGCAACCTTGTTGAAGGACATAGATATCCGTGTCCAAGAAGTACAAAGTACTCCCATCCAAATAAATCTGAATAGACCAACTCTGAGACACATAATAATCAGAATGCCAAATGCCAAAGACAAAGAATTCCGAGAGAAGCAAAAGAAAAGCAATGCGTAACATATAAGGGATACCCAATAAGCTTAACTGCCAGTTTCTCATCAGAAACCATGGAGGCAAGGAGGTAGTGGTATGATATATTTAAGATACTACAAGTGAAAAACTTCCAGCCAAGAATCTTATATCCAGCAAGACTGTCTTTCAAAAATGACACAGATAAACAGGAACAGAGAGTTTGTAACCAAGAGACTGGCATTGCAGAAAATACTAAAGAGTGGGCTACAGTCTGAAAGAAAAGACAGGAGAGAGAAGCTTGGAAGAGAGTCTGGAAATGAAGATTTATCAGTAAAAGTAACTAAAAGTATCAAGAGTGGTGAAAAATAAAATATGACAGATAAATCCAAAGGTCAAAATGGGTGAAGTAAGAACTGCCTTTCCAGTAATAATATTGAATGTTAATGGATTAAAATCCCAAATCAAAAGACACAGACTGGTGGAATGGATAAGAGAATATGAACCACCTATATTCTGTCTGCAAGAGACTCACCTGAGACCCAAGGATATCAATAGATTGAAAGTGAAAGGCTGGAAAAAGATATTCCACACATGCAGTAACCAGGAAAAAAAAAAAAAAAAAAAAAAAAAAAAGCCAGAGCTGCTATACTTATATCAGATGAAACAGACTTTAGAAGTCACTAGTGGGGGCGGATGTGGCTCAAATGGTTGGGTGTCCGTCTGCCATATGGAGGGACCTGGGTTCAATCCCTGGGACCTCCCGGTAAAATAAATAAATAATAAAAAAAAGACACTAGTAATGTAAAATCTGAGGAGGAAGGAAAAAAAATTCCATTTACAATAGTGACTAAAAGAATCAAATATTTAAGAATAAACTTAACCAAAGATGTAAAGCACTCTATTCAGAAAATTACAATGCATTGTTACAAGAAATAAAGACCTAAGTAATTGAAAGAACATTCCATGCTCATGGATTGGAAGACTAAATATCATTAAGATGTTAATTCTACCCAAACTGATAAATAGATTCAATGCAATCCTGATAAAAATTACACCAGCATTTTAAAAAATAAATGGAAACAGGATTATCAAATTTATTTGGAAGGGGAAGGGATCCTGAAACATCTTAAATTTATTTGGAAAGGATCCAGAAACATCTTAAAAAAGGAAAAGCAAAGATAGAGGACTCTTACTTCCGGACTTTAAATCATATTACCTAGGTACAGTCATAAAAACAGCATGGTACTGGCATAAAGCCAGACACATAGACCAATGGAACCAAATTGATGGTGCAGAAACAGATCCTCACATCTATGGTCAAGTGATTTTTGACCAGCCTGTCAAACCCACCCAGCTCAGGGAGAAGAGTTCATTCAAAAAATGGTGTTGAGAGAACCGGATATCCATAGCCAGAAGAAAGAAAGAGGACCCCTATCTCACATCTTAAACAAAAATTAACTCAAAATGGATAAAAAACCTCAATATAATAGCAAGAACCATAAAGCTAAATGTAGGAACCCATCTTCAAAACCTGGTGGTAGGTGGTAGATTCTTTTTTTAAAATTAAAAAAAAATTTTTAAGCTTTATTTTGTACATTTAGTAATTGAATATATAAACAATTAAAAACTAAAATGTAAACACAGATGAATACATACATACACATCTCAATTAAATGTACTGGATACATATAAATTTTTTTTGAATAAAACAGTATGTTACACAATATATTTGGTTCATAGTAATGCAATCATTTGTCCTTTTGTGTCTGGCTTGCTTCGCTCAGCATAATGTCCTCTGGTGGTGAATTCTTAAAGGAGATAGGAGGACTGAGATGGATTACTGATGCATAATGTATGCAGAAGTTTTAATTAACTTTACTGTAAAAGTGTGGAAATGTATAGAGTTGATGGTAACACATTATAGTGAATAACAACTGGTTTATAAATGGGAATGTGGCTGTAAACAGTAGTCTAGGGATGTAAATACCAATTGAAAGAAAGCGAGAATAATCTAGGGACTGAATAACACAGTAACCTAGAGGTGGAGAAGAATTATGGTTGATGGTACAGATGCAAGAGTGTCCTTTGTGAGCTAGAGCAGATGTATGACACTACTGCAGGGTGGTAGGAATGTGGAGAAGCATGGGAAAAATACAACTGGAGTGACTTATGGACTGTAGTTAACAGCAATACTGTACTATTCATGCATCTATGCCAAATATGTACTGTGCTGATAATGGCAGAGTATGGAATAGTGTGCCAATATATGCTATGGCCCATGGTTAGTGGTAATAATCTGACGATATTATCTCATAATCCATAGCAAATGTTCCACCGCAGTGTGGTATGTTGGTAAGAGCGTTGTTTGGAAAACTGCACGTGCATGACTGTTGCATAAGTTCACAACTTCTGTAATAAAAATATATTTAAAAAATAATAATAGGGTGGGTTGGGGGAAAAATACACCAAATTTAAGATACTTTGGTTAGTAGTAATATTTTGAGGATCCTCTTTCATCATTAGTTAAAAATGTTTTACAACAATGCAAGGTATTGGTGGTAGGGTGAGGTATGAGAGCCCTATAGGATGTTTTGCAAGTTCACAACTATTACTATACACTTATTGTTTATGTATGTTTATGTATGAGTGATATACCTTAATAAATAAAAAAAAAAAAACTGAAAAAAAGAAAATGATAATATGAATAACAGGAATACCATGTACAACTTTATATCACTAAGTCTAATATATATTAGCTAAATTAACTCAAAAGAAAGAAAAATTGAAAAGACTAATCAGAGAATAAATTGAAAAGGTGATGACAGATCTAATACCAGCCCCCTAAAAGGCACCAGGCTCAGAAACTTTTGTGAGCAAATTCTATGAAGTCTTCAGGAATAGATCCTATCCCTGTTTTTATTTAAAGTGTTATGGTACATTAAGGGAAGGGGAAAAAAAGGAGTTACCCAACTGCTGTGAAGGTAACAACCCAGAAGCTGAAACAGGAAGAGCACAAGAAGATTACAGACCAACATCATGTATAAAGTCAAGGATGGTACAATATAAGGAAATCATGTTAGGAAATTAATTACATGAATAAATTAAAGGATAAAGGCCATATAATTACTTTTTAATATGAACCAAAAAGCATTCATCAAAATCTTGATAAAAACTCTTGATAGAAAATAATCAAGGAAACTTCACCAACTCAATCTAGATCAAGGTTAACCAGGGATCCATGAGCTTGAACTGAAATTCAAAATGACATTCTTGTGGGGATGTGTTGGTACAGGTATATCAGTCAGCCAAAGGGGTACTGATGCAAATTACCAGAAATTGGTTGGCACTTACAAAAGGCTATTTATTTGGGGTAGAAGTCCACAGTTACCAGGCCATAAAGTGTAAGTTTCTTCCCTCACCAAAGTCCATTGCCATGTGTTGGAGCAAGACAGCTGCCGACATTTGCCAGGGTTCAGGCTTCTTGGGTTCCTCTCTTCCCGAGGCTGTTTCTCTCAGGGCTCAGCTCCTCTGTTTCCTCCACAAGGTCAGCCGTAGACTATGAGGATCTCTAGGCCTTGCCTCTCTCCACAAGGCCAGCTGTAGACCCTCAGGCGAACGGCTCATCTCTTTTCCCAGGGGCTTCTCTCCTTCCTCACGACCAAGCACTCTTACTTCCCAGGGCTCCAGCTCAAGACTCCAACATCAGAACTTCAACATCAAAGCTACTCCAACTCTGTCCTTTGCCATGTCTTTTTATCTTTGAGACCCCACCCACCAAGGGGTGAGGATCAACACACTACTGATGTGGCCCAGCCAATGCCCTAATCAGAACTTAATCATGCCCAGATTAACAGACCAGTTTGCAAGCATAATCCAATATCTATTTTTGAAATTCATAACTATAACAAACTGCCAAACTGCTACAGTGGGTGTGTTATATTTATTATATAATACACAGTATAGTGTGGACTTAGTGAGGTTTTGTGGTTTTCACCTGACTGGCAAAAGAGTCTGTGGAACAAAAGGTTAAGAACCCCTGATATAGATTATCCATCAGAAACCTACAGGAGGCATTATATATTAATGGTAAGAGAAGAATTTCTATTAAGATCAATAACAAAATTAGGAATGGGCAAGGTTGATCTCAACTATCAACTTAATTCAATACTGCTGACAATACCTGACAACGCAAGAGATATGGGGGAAAAAAGTAAAAATAATGGAAGGAAAATGGAAAATCTCTTTGTTCATACAGGACAAGATTATTTATTTAAAAACAAGAAATCAACTAAAGAAACATTAGAACCAATTAATTATTTAAAGCAAGAACATTTTAGCAAAATGACCAGATAAAAGTTCAAAATGAAGATTAAAGTCAAGACATATCTGAAGAAAACTAAAAATATTACTAAGGGACATTTTAAAAACTGGAATGAGTGGAGACAGACATAAAATATCTCTGGATAGGAAGATTCCATACTGTTTAATAACTAGAAGCAACCAAGATATCCTTCAATAAGTGAATGGATAAACAAACTGTGGCATATCCAGACAAGGAAATACTATTCAGCAATAAAAAGAAATGAGCTGTCAAGCCAGGTAAAGACAAAGAGGAACCTTAAATGTCTATCACTAAGTGAAAGAAGCTGATCTGAAAAGGTTATATATGGTATGATTCCCACTATATGACATTCTGAACAAAAACAAAATTCTAAAGAAATTAAAAAGATAAGTGTGTGCCAGGAGTTCCTGGAGAAGAATGAATTGAAACACAGTGAAACTACTCTGTATGATGCTGTAATGGTAAATACACAAACAATATGCATTTGTCAAAATCCACAAGCCCAAATACCACAAAGAATGAACCTAAATGTAAACTGTGATAAAGCAGATGTAGCTCAAGTGGTTGAGCACCTGCCTCTATGTAAGAGCACATTCTTTGGGGAGAGAGCAACACTTAGATGATGCCTTGACTTGGACTTTCTTTTAGCCTCAAAACTATGAGTGAATAAATTCCCACTGTTTAATTTGACTCATTTCATGCTATTTGCTTGAGCAGCCCAGGAAACTATAACAGGTAATGATAGTAGAAGCTTACAGAAAAGCATTTCCTTCTTCACAATCAATAACCTCATGCCCACTGACTTTATTTCTTAATTAATAGTGCCCAAAGTTTTACTTTCAACCATCATGATTTTTGGGTTACAAGAAAGATCTCACTAATTTCATTTTAATCCTTGAAAAGTAAGTTTTTCATGGACTTTTTAATACATACATCTTATAGCACTATGCATTTGTCTTCAATCTAATAATTCATTTATATTAAATAGAAATACTGGAGTGCTTGAACACCATTTTTATTCCCTTTTAAAAGTATGACATGAAAAATAATTGCCTGCATATATACACTAAGTTTCTCTACAAGTCGAATCACACTTGGTGGAGAGGTGGCTTTAAAGGGGTAGAACAAGGGAGCATTGTGGTGATGGTACAGTGCAATATCTTGATTGTAGTAGTTAAGTTATACAAAGTCACACGTGATAAAACTGCACAGAACTACACATAGACACACACACAGAAGAGTGAATGCATAACTGGTGAAATCTGAATAAACTCTGAGAACTCTATCAATGTTAATTTCCTGTTAACATTGGAGGAGGCTGATGAAGGATGCATGGGGTCTCCCTGTACATTTCTTTGCAACTTCCTGTGAATCTAATATTATTTCAAAATAAAAAGTTACAAAACAGTCCGGTAAACTTGTGAAATCAGTTAGTTCTCCTAGAAACTTACCAAATTTTCCATACTGACAGTTGAACTATTTTACAAATAAAACAACTGTATTTTAGTAAGTCATTCTACTCTAGAAATTAGAGGCAGGAAAAAGTTGAGAAGAAAATATTTTCCTTAATTACATGCCATTTTCCAAGAATTATGCTAGAAATTTTAGATATAGATCTCATTTAACCTTTAAAACAATCTTATAAGATAGTTAATTGAGTAGTATCCTTTTATTAATATGGAGGAGTTAAATTTGTCCAAGGTCATACCTTCAATGCATTAAGTGATAAAACTGTGATTGTGAAATCTTTGTCAAAGGCAAAATACAATCTTTTCACTACTTCATGACAGTTTCTCATTTTAGGTTAAAATAACTATCAATATTCAGCAACTACACATATCAAATGGGTCACCTTAACGAAGACTAAAAAGAACAGAAGGGGGAAAAAACCTCTCATGTAAAATACTGTCTCTGGTAAAAAAGAAACAATTTGTCTTAACTCCTTAGCACAGGCTTTACAAAACCTTATCTGAAATTATTCGGCCCAGTTGTGTTTCAGAATTTAAAATTTTGGAATTTAAAAAGGGGATAAGATAGATGTATATATAAATAAACACAAACACACACATTGTGTATTTCAAGAGCAAGGTCTGTGGTCATACATTAAAATTAAACACATTAATAATTTTGAGGCAAAACATAGGGATACTCACATTAAGTGTGATAAGTAAAAACTATAAAAAGCCTCCTATCAATTAGTTCTAATCACTTTGCCATCAAATGAGTTCAGCAAAAAAACTTTTGGTTTTAGGTATTTTAGGATTTCAGAAACTCAAAAAAGATTATTAAACATATAATATGTTATACACAGAATACGTACATCCCCACCCACACTGTGACTACAACTTCAACAACAAAAATTCATCTTTAAAGTCCTTAGTTAGAAGGACTATCATTTTGTATGAATATCTTAAAAGGATTGGGATCATCCACATTCCTTGAAATGGTACCTGGATTCATCCTCTGATGAGAAATCATATAAAAGACATCGGTCAAGTGGTTGCTACCAACAGAATAGGTTCCAGAAGCCTCTGTAAGCCAACCAATGGTATGATGACAGTTGGATTGTTTTGTCAGATGTCACAAGAATCAGAGGAGATGAAAGCACCATGACTATGTTGGTTGGTGGAATATTATTTCAAGCCTACCATAGTATAAAAGATGAACAGACAGCTTTGAAACACTATTCAGAAAACACATCAAAGTAAACAGGAAAGCAAACTGTACATAGTCAAGAGCCACAGAGCTGGATATCAATTATAGTTCTTTGATTTACAAGCTGTGACCTCTCTAGTGCTTCATTAGAAAAAAGGTAAAAATACTAGTACCTATTTCAAAAGTTAGTCTATGAATTAAATCAGTTAATGCATACATAGTGTTTGGAACATGTATAGGACAAATATTATCAAGTTTCCTTGCAGTTAATTTGAATGTTATGAAAATTATATTTATGAGGCAGCCTTCATTGCTTGTTTCTCCTATGTGTGCTGTATTTTCACCTTGAAATTTCCAGCAAGGATAAGAGAGGAATATGGGAAGTTAATTTATTCCCAATGGATAAAGCCTATTAAGTATATGACAAGCTGTAGAATGTAAAGAAATTCTACAACATGGGGAACTGCAATAAGTCCATCATAAAAATCTGATATTCCCGAATGTTAAAACAAGCAACTAACAGTCAATGAATACTTTTCTTTTCTTTTTTTTTTTTTTTTAAAGATTTTATTTATTTATTCATTTATCCCCCCCTTGCTGCCTGCGCTCGCTGGGTCAGCCAACCACGCCGTGCGGGCGGGCCCGCCCCCACGGCAAACGGGAGCCCCACTGATTGAGCCACAGCCGCCTCCCTGAATACTTTTCAAAGAGCTAAATATTATAGGAATAAGAGCTATATCTCCAAAAAAAAAAAAAAAAAAAAAAAAAAAAAAAAAAAAGAGCAATATGGCCAAATTTCAGATATTCTAAATGAAGAGACATTTTAAATGAGGAGTGTATGTATATGCTATTGAAGAAAGTTGGTATCAAATCAAATCATTGTTAAGATATATGATATTAAATTTTAAGCCCATGGTAACAACAAGGAAAATACATGAAAAATACATTTAGAAAGAAATAAAAAGAGATTGAAAATGGTACAAGACAAAAAAAAAATATATGGAAGAAAACATTAATGAAAGAACTGAGGTCAAAAAACATGTAAGACTTACAATAACAAAATAGCAAACTGGCAGAAGAAAGTACTGCATTATCAGTAGTTACTGTATTTATTTTTAAAGATTTATTTATTTAGTATTTATACCCCTCACCCCTCACCCCCTTGGTGTCTGCTCTCTGTGTCCATTCTCTGTGTGTTCTTCTGTCTGCTTGTCTTCTCTTTAAGCAGCACTGGGAACCGAACCTGAAACCTTCCGGAGTGGGAGAGAGGTGCTCAATCTCTTGCACCACCTCAGCTCCCTGGTCTGCCATGTCTCTTATTGTCTCTCCTCTGTGTATCTTTTTGTTGTATCATCTTGCTGCTCCAGCGTTCTGCATGGGCCAGCACTCCTGCACAGGCCAGCACTCCTCATGGGCCAGTTCTCTCTCGGGCCAACTTGCCTTCACCAGGAGACCCCGGGAATCAAACTCTGGACCTCCTATATGGTAGATGGGAGCCCAATTGCTTGAGCCACATCCGCTTCCCAGTAGTTACTTTAAATGTAAGTGGATTAAACTTTTTAGTCAAAAAGCAGAGATGGGCAGAATGGATAAAAAGCATAGGCTACTTTACAAGAAACTCACCTTAAATTCAAAAGTAGGCTGAAAGTGAAAGGATGGAAAAAAATATATACCATGCAAGTAATAACCCCATAAGAGCTGGGGTAGTTATACTAATATCAGATAAAAACAGAATTTAAGTTAAAATTGTTAAGAGGGATAAGCAAGATTATTATATATAGATAAAAGGATCAATTCAACCAGAAGATATAATTATAAATATACATGCACATAACAGTAGAACCCCAAAATATAAGAAGTAAATCTTGACAGATTTGAAGGGAGGAATAGACGGTTCTATGCTAATAGTAGGAGACTTTAATAGACCACTTCCAATAATGGACATAACATCTAGACAGAAGATCAACAGGGAAATAGAAGACTTGAATGATACTCTTAACCAACTAGACATAACAGACATATATAGAACACTTCATCCAACAGCAGCAGAAAATACACTTACCTTCTCTGATGCTGGATCATTCTCCAAGATAGAGCATATGTTAGGTCACAAAACAAGTTTCAATAAATTAAAAAATATTGAAATCATACTATGTATCTTCTCTAATGACAATGGAATGAAACTAGAAATCAGTAACAGAGGGGGATTTGGAAAATTCACAAATATGTGGAAATTAAACAATGTATTCCACATAAAATATATGAAAAATCAGGAAAATTAGGTAAAGGAAAATGAAAATACAACATACCAAACTTTTAGGATGTAGCAAAGGCAGTGCTCAGAAGAAAATTTATAGCTCTAAATGCTTACATTAAAAAAGAAGAAAGAGCTAAAATCAGAGACCTAACCTTAAAACTAACAGATCCTGAAAAAGAAAACTAAACCCAAAGCCAGGGGAAGGAAGGAAATGACAAAGATTAGAGTGGAGATAAATGAAATAGAGAACAAATAAAGCAATAGAGAGACTCAACAAAACCAAAAGTTGGTTCTTTGAAAAGATCAATAAAATTGACAAACTTTTAGCTAGACTGACAAAGAAAAACAGAGAGGGGACACAAATAACTAAAAAAGAAATGAAAAGGGGGTAATTATTACTAACCCCACAGAAACATAAAGAACTACAAGATGATACTAGGAACAACTGTATACCAACAAATCAGATAACCTAGATGAAATGGACAAATTTCTAGAAACACACAAAAAATCTACACTGACTCAAGAAGGAACACAACTCAACAAACCAGTAACTTATGAAGAGATTGAATCAGTAGTAGTAGTAGTAGTAGTAGTAGTAATAATAATAATAATAATAATAATAATAATAATAATAACTCTCAAAACAAAATAAAGTGCAGTACCAGATGGCTTCACAGGGAAATTTTACCAAACATTCCAAAAATTAATAACAATTCTGCTCAAACCCTTCCAAAAAATTGAAGGGGAGGAAACACTACCTAACTCATTCTATGAGGCCAACATCACCCTCATACCAAAGCCAAATAAAGATACTAAAAGAAAATTACAGACCAATATCCTTTACAAATATACCTACAAAAGTCCTCAACAAAATACTAGCAAATATAATCCAATAGCACACAAAATCTAGCACCCCTTCTCAATAAAAAACACTTAGAAAATGAAGGAAAATTCTTCAACATGCTAATGGGCATATATGAAAAACTCACAGCCAACAACCTACTTCATGGTGAAAAGACTGAAAGTTTCCCGTCTAAGATCAGGGACAAGATTAGGAGGCCCACTGTCACCACTGTTATTCAACACTGTGCTGGAAGTTCTAGCCAGAGCAATTAGGCAAGAAAAAGAAATAAAAAGGCATCCAAATTGGAACAAAAAAGTAAAACTTTCATTATTTGCTGATAACATGATCCTATATAAAGAAAATCCTGAAATAATCCACAACAAAGCTACTAGAGCTAATAAAAGAATTCAGCAAAGTGGTGGGGTACAAGACCAACATCCCAAAATTAGTGGTATTTTTGTATACTAGTAATGAACAGCCTGAAGAAGAAATCACGAAAAATATTCCATTTACAATAGCAAATCAAAGAATCAAATATCTAGGAATAAATTTAACCAAGGATGTAAAGGACTTGTTGCAGAAAACACTTCTAAAAGAGATCAAAGACGACCTAAATAAATGAAAGGACATTCCATGTTCAAGGACTGGTGGACTATTGTTAAAATATCAATTCTACTGAAAGTGATTTACAGATTTAACACAGTCACAATCAAAATTCTAACACCCTTCTTTACAGAAATGGAATATGGCCAAATGATTTTTGACAAGGTGCCAAGTCCACTCAGTTGGGAAAGTGTGGTCTCTTCAACGAATGGTGCTGGGAAAACTGGATGTCCATACACAAAAGAATGAAGGACCTCATCAAAATTTAAAACTTTTGTATATCAAAGGACTTTAATAATGAACGCAGAACAGCCTACACAATGGGAGAAAATATTTGGAAACCACATATCCGATAAAGATTTAACACTGAGAATAGATAAAGAAATCCTACAACTCACAAACAAAAGGACAATTCAAACAAAAAATGGGTGAAATACGTGAATAGACATTTCTCCAAAGAAATATAAATGGCAAAAAAGCATATGAAAATATGCTCAACATCATTAGCCACTACTAGGGAAATACAAATCAAAACCACAATGAGATACCATTTCGCACCCACTAGAATGGCTACTATTAAAAAAACCAGAAAATTCTAAGTGTTGGAGAGGATGGGAGAAATAGGAACACTCATTCATTGTTGGTGGAAATATAAAACAGTGCAGCTGCTATGGAAGACAGTTTGGATGTTCCTCAGAAAGTTTAAGAAATACCATATGACCCGGCAGTCCCACTTCTAGGTTAATACCCCAAAGAATGGAAAACAGGGACTGGAACAGACATTTGCACACTGCTATTAACAGAAGCATTATTCACAAATGAAAAAAAATGGAAGCAACCCAAGTGTCCATTAACTGATGAACAGATTTTAAAAATGTGGTATATACACATAATGGAATATTATTCATCCATAAAAAGGAATAAAATTTTGATACATGTGACAACATGGATGAAGGTATTCATGATGAGTGAAATAGGCCAGACACAAAAGGACAACTATTGTATGATGTCACTGATATGAAATAATTAGAATAAGCAAATTCATGGAGTCAGAAACAAGAATATATGTTATAAGGGCAGGAGTGGGAGTAGGGAATGCTTAATTGGTACAGATTTCTTGTTGGGGTGATGGAAAAGTTCTGGTAATGGATAGTTATGATAGTAGCTCAACATTGTGAATGTAATTAACAACACTGAATTATATATCTGAATTTGGTTAAAAGGGGAAATTTAGGTGGTATATATACTACTAGATTCAAAATTAAAAAAAAAAATCCATAGGACTGTACAACACAAAGAATGAACCTTAAAGTAAACAATGGACTATAGTTAATAGTGCAATTATAAAAATGTTCTTTCATCAATTGTAAAAAATGTACCACACTAATACGGGGCGTTAATAATAGGGTAAGGTACATGGGAACTCTATTTTATGCATGGTTTTTTTGTAAACCTAAAACTCCTCTAAATAAATTTTTTTAAAAAAGAATGAAATAGAATTGGTGAAGTAAGACTTTTTGAAATGAGCACTCAACAACACTTATACTTTTCAGAACCCAAACTGGATTTAATAAATAATTGACTCTACTATCTTATTACTATCAGAATGAATTGAATTGGATTGACCACCCTGAATCCAAAAACAATCTCATGTAACAAATCAAGTCATTTATTTGGTCACATAGGGGTATTATCATTATTTTTTTCTAACATTTTTTTTTTGGAGAGTTAGCATGGAAGTTATCCTGTTTAAAATTTAAAAAATTTTATGGGTGTAAAATAATTTTGTTTTTTTGTTTCCTTTGGATTTTTCAAAGTGCTAAGCATGGGATAACTTAAAAAGCCTTCTGAGGCTAAAAAGTACTATATTCATGCTTTATTGTAAAGAATTCTGCCACTCAGATAAACTATTTTCCCATGTGTAAATGATTTTAAAAATAAATAAATTATTGCTCTTTCCTCAGATAATACATTTTAAACTGTAAAATTTAATTTTTAGATTAACCAAGCCATGACCAAGCTGATTATTTATAACATGCTGTCCTGGCTATCTATAGAACGTTTTTTTATTGTTTTTTTTTTTTTTTTTTTAAGATTTATTTATTTACCCCCCCTTGCTGCTTGTGCACTCTGTGTCCATTTTGCTGTGCGTTTTTCTGTGTATGCTAGTCAGCTCACCGTGCCGCACAGGCCGGCTTGCCTTCTTCACCAGGAGGCCCCAAGAATTGAATCCGGGGCCTCCCATATGGTAAATGGGAACCCAACCAGTTGAGCCACATCGGCTTCCCTAGAACGTGTTTTAATCAATTTGAAGTACGATGTTATGCCATTTTCTTACACTAAGGGATAATATAAGGTAGAGTTCTATGGAACTCGCTATTATATTTATTCTCTTGGTATTACTGAAAGTATCATTCATATTATGGTGTCTTTTCCTATAGATCCCAAAAAGATGAATTATCAGTAATTGTTTCAACTGGTCTGTTCATAATGTAAAGATCATTGTAAATGATCTATAATGATGTTTCCTTTTCTATTTTGCTAACAGAAATCTCAGACACCTGTTCTCACTATAAAGTAGACCAGACCTAGAAAATAAATGCCATTTGCTCACTAATACCATCCTGATTACATATATTTACATTCTCTTTATTTTACAGCCACCCTTAATTAATTTTTTTAAAGATTTATTTATTTTACTTTTATCCATTTTTTACACCCCCTCCCATTTTTGCTGTTTTGTTTTGTTGTTTGTATTCCCTGTCCATTCCCTGGGAAGTTCTGTGTCTGTTCCTTGCCCTCTCTTCTCATCCTTCTCCTCCTGTCTTCACCGGGATTTGATCCTGGGAACCTGCCTGCGCCACCTTAGTTCTTGGTTTCTCGGTGCCTCTCGTCTTGGCTCTTCCTTTTGTCACTCTCCTGTTATGTCATCATCTTGTTGCATGGCTTGGTGGGGCCTGTCGGCGCACCCACATGCAGGGCCTGGGGGGTTCACCTGCTCGCGGGACCTGTTGGTGCACCCACGCATGGGGTCTGGCGGCCTGCACACCTTCTATATTTTTCTTTATTTTTACCAGGAGGTCCCAGGGATCAAACCCAGGTCCCTCCATATGGGAGACAGACGCCCAACCATTTGAGCTACATCTGCCCCCCAATAATTTTTTAAAGTTCTACTATTATGGGTTCTTTAGAAACAATCATTAAGTCCATCATTTTTAAAAAGGACAGCATTTAATAAATTAAAGAAAACAAGACAAAACAAAATGTCATTCATTTAAGTCAGTTCCATTTTTACAAAAACTCTCAGGATAACTCCTGGTAAATATCCTTCCACCCTTGGGTAAACATATATAATTAAGCCTTGTTTATAAATCCATCTACATTAATTTCATTGCTGAACTGTTTCTTTACATCTTTCCACTTCTGAATACTTTCCCATAAATAGACTGACACAGGAAAGTTGCATGCAAAGAAAAAAACATTTGTTTAATGAAAGGTTAAAGGAACCATGAGTTAACTTTTACTAATAAATCAAGGCATTAGACAAAGTTCTTTCAGAAATATGTTTTACATCATGAATTACATAGTATTTTTGTGGTACAAGGCCTAAGAATCTAGCTAGCACAAAAAACTGCTTAGGGAATGCATAGTGATTTCTAAATTAATATGTTTTTTTTTTTAATATTTTCCAAAGTATTCTAAAGATAGTCAAACTATTAGAAATTCCACAGATAGTAATTTTTAAATTCTTATTACAGAATAGAGCATTATGAAAGATTACACAATAAGAGAAGTGTGGGTATAGATGCATAAAACTTAATTTAGTTTTCATTTAAACAAAGTGTCATAAATAGCCATCTTACCAGAGTCATTGGCAGGCTCAGATGTGAGTGGTTTTGGAGCTGGTATATTTTTGGGTCTGGCAGCAACCTGAGATGGAGATGAAGGTGTGTTGTCTCCATTAACTACATATGAACAGCATGAGTTTTGGACTAGAATATTTGGAGGTACATGATTATCTATTCCATTAGTACCTTCAACAGCCAACCTTTGGGGAAAAAAAAAAAAAGATACCTTACTCGAATGAGTTTAGTATTATTAAACAATTCTACATCAGAACAATTTAACTTAAGAAACATTTACTGAATTCTTAATATTCCAGCAATGGGTTAGGTATAGAAAATAAAGAACAAACTGCTTTTATTACATGAAAGTTTAACTTACTTTCAGCTCTAAGTGTATCCACATTAGCAGATAAAAACACTGAGATATAAATATACTAAGCAAAAATCAGTTCAGTTTCCCAAAATATGCTGAAAATGTACATTTTAAATATTTACATCTAAGAATATGAAACTTTCTTTTAAATGCTCTTAAAGTAGATTCAAAAAGCAATGCTCATAAAACTGTATGAAATGTATAATAACCAATTCCAAATATAATTACTATAATTTTACCGAATACCGAAAAATAAGTTGAAAATGTCTTCTAATGTTGATTACAAATTATGTGCTAGGCACTCAAATTATGAGTACCTTCTGACCAGAAGAGCTAACTATATTCCAGATTTAGAATAATTTATAATTTATATATACATTATCTGTAAATAAGCAAATATACACTATAACCCACAAACTCAAACATTTTAAGTCTTAGTGGCAGTGGGTGGGGAGTTAGATGATAATCATGGAAGTCACCAGGGGAGCTTTACCAAAATAAATTACACAAGCCTTCCAACAGCCTCCTAACTGATCTGTTTCCTCTCTTGCCATCCTATACCTATTCTCCATAGAGCAATATGAATGTTGTTATAAATAATATAAACCAAATCCTGTCCCTTCCCTGATTAAAATTGACTGCACTTGGAATAAAATCTGGATCACAGCTGTTACCATGATGAAAAAGCCTTTTCAGGGGAGTGGATGTGGCTCAAGCAGTTGAGCGCCTGCTTCCCACATGGGAGGTCCTGGATTCAGGCTCTGGTGCCTCCCCAAAACAACACAAAACAAAACAACAAAAAAACAAACAACAAATGAAAAAAAAAAACAACTCAGGGGAGCTGATGAGCCTCAGTGGTTGAGCATCGGCTTTCCACATGAGGCCCCAGTTTCCTGGGTTCAGTCTCCAGCCCGAGTGTCTGGAAAAACAAAAACAAACAAAAAAAACCCTTTCAAAACTCAGTCCCTTCCCCACCCCATCACTCTATGATTTATTTCTCTCCAAGTTCCTCCTTGCTCACCTTTAAGCAAACATACCATATCAATTTTTATTGAATATGAAAAAACTCACTGAAATGTCTTTAAATGTTTATTATAAACTATTACATACTAAGTGATAGAATTATGACCACAAGATGACCAGAAAAGGTTGAATATTATACTCATGTAAGAAGAATTCACAGAACATAAATTAACTGCAAATAAACTCAAAGTGTTTGCACTTGCTATTTCCTCTGCCTGGAATGTGCTTCCCTCAGAACTGTGTGGGGATAGGGTGTTCTTGGATTTTTTTAGCTTGTATGGCACTTCCTCAGAGATGAATCCCTGACATCTCTTTTTTTTTAAAACAGGCTCCCTTCCCATTCCTGTCACCTTCTCCCATTTCAATGACTTTATAGTTCTTATCACTATGTCTGATCAGCTTATTTATTTCTTTACTTTTTTATTATCTATCTTTATTTCACCAGAATGTAAATTTCATGGGAACAAGGATGGTATTACCAGTGCTTGGACTAGTGTCTGGCACCAGATGGACACTTAATAAATATCTGCTGAATTGGCAACTGAATGAATGAATGCCACCCTCTCATTCCTTATCACGTACATATTTGGAAGGAGATGGTGCAGGAAATGTGGGCAGGTAAAGTCAAAACAAAGCTCCCTGGGTGATTCTGATTGGTAAATCCCTCTCCAAACACCCAGTGCCAAGTCAAGGATTCAGTTCAGATAAAAGGACCCGCTGAAGTCCTTCAGGTGCCATAGAATTAACCTTTGATTCAAGATGTGTTACTTCATAATAAATAACATTTGAGTTTCAGATTGGTAATGATTCAACCTCCTTTACCCTGCAAAACTGTTATTTCAAAAATTATTTAAAAAGACATATACATACACACACACAAATACATTTTCATCAATCTAACGGTTGTAACCTTTCAATAATTATATGCTCTGATGAGACTCCTTTAATGGCAATTTAGGAGTAATGGTATCAGTAACTTTCTAGATTAATAAAGGTCACAATTTGTCATTTACAGGAGTGCTTTTTTAAATGCAAGAGACTTTACAGCAATATATTTTTATACTTTTCCATTATAATTGATTATATGCTTTTATTATAATTTAAAAATTTCAAACAGAGTACTCTTATTAATCATCATGAAACATGAATGCCAGAGAATTTTTGAAATGGCAGGATGATTTTGAAGAAGACCACAACATTTGAAGATTCTTTTTTTTTTTTTTTTAAGATATTTAGATTACATAAATGTTACATAAAAAATATAGGGGATTTCCATATGCCCTGCTCCCTACCCCTCCCACATTTTCCCACATTAACAACATCCTTCATTAGTGTGATACATTTGTTACAATTGATGAACACATTTTGGAGCACTGTCACTAAGCGTGGATTATAGTTTACATTGTAGTTTACACTCTCTCCAGCACATTTTTATAAGTTATGACAAGATATATAATGGCCTATATCCGTCTTTGCACTGTCATGCAGGAAAATTCCAATGTCCCGAATATGCCCTCATATTACACCTATTTTTTCCTCTCCCTCCCTTCAGAACCTCCTATGGCCACTGCCTCCACATCAATGATAAAAGTTCTTCCAATGTTACAATCACAATAAGTATATAGTAGAATACCAGTAAAGCTACTCTAGTCCATTGTTCATTCCCCAATCCTGAGGATTCTGGGATGGTGATGCCCACTCTGCCTCTAATTGAGAGGGGGCTTAGAGCCCATGGGGCAGATGGATGGGACTATCTTGCTTGCCATTGCAGACTCTTCTCTGTTCTTTGAGATGGTCATTGTTCATCATCATCTCCTTGTTAGTTGTCCTGGGTGAGTCCAATGAACGGGAGAATAGGTGTTGCAACTCTGTTGAGATTCAGGGCCCAGCTGGTACATGGACAGCCCAAAGATTTAAGTCTTGGACATAAACCTATCAACTCTAGTACTAACTAGATTCAAATAGAAGAGGCAGAAGAGCCATGTGTAGGGAAACCACAACTGAGTCCAACTGTGTCACACTGGGGAGCATAAATTCTAATGTAGAGCCCATTGGCAGTGCACCAAACTCATAAGCTGTCTGCCCTGACTATAGTATCAGTCTAGTCTAGTCTAGTCTAGTCTAGTCTAGTCTAGTCTCCAGAGCCCTCAGGAGCCCCAGTATATGGAGTAGTATCTACTTTGGCAGTCAGTGAGATCCTGTTGAGATGTGCATAAGCGTAACCCCTGGAAGGGCCTCCCAACTCACTTTGAAGTCTCTTAGACACATACACTCATTTGTCTTTACCCTTTCCCCCTTTTGGTCAAGGTCTTTTTCCAGTTGCATTGCTAGTTAGTGCCTGGTAGTAATCCCTCGGTGCCAGGGAAACTCATCCCCAGGAGTCATGTCCCGTGCCGGTGGGGAAGGTAATGCATTTATATGCTGAGTTTGGCTTAGAGAGAGGCCACATTTGAGCAACAAGGAGGCTCTCAAGAGGTAACTCTTAGGCACCCTATAATACTAGGCTAAGTTTCCATTTCAAAAGTAAAGTTACCTAAGCACAGTCATCAATATCAAGGGCCTGTCAATGGAACATCTTCCTTCACTAGTCACTGCCCCTGTATTCGGGGGATTCTTGCTATCCCATTAGAAAATGTGGCAGAGCTCCTCAGGATAGGAATTCAATATTCTTAGGGTTATTGTGTGATTCTCCACCCACTGTGACAATGTTCCATGAACACTTCAACACATTTATTGTAGGTATGCCCCAGGTGAACCTCCACCCAAGTATCCCCCATCATTTTAGTGATCTACAAGAAGCTGCCAATTCAGAGAGCAATAAGATATCCATTTGTCCACAATATCTGACTCTATCTATAGATAAAATATTCCTAAATACAGATTTTAAGAAGTCATTTTCCGATAAAAAAGAATGAAGCACTGATATATGCTATAACATGGATCAACCTTGAAAACATTATTCTAAGTAAAAGAAGCCAGCCTCAAAAGGTCTCTCATTTTATGGTTCCATTTATATGAAAATGGACATATAGGCAAATCCATAGACACAGAAAGTAAGTTAATGGTTTCCAGGAGCTGGGAGGAGGGAGGAATGGGGAAGGTCTATTCATAAGTTTGGAGTTTATTTTTTGGGGTGATGAAAATGTTCTAAAATGAGATAGTGGTGATGGCTATAAATATACTAAAAATCACTAAAATGTATACTTTAAAGGGATAAATTTTATGGTAAATGTATTATATCTCAATAAAGCTGTATTTTTTAAAAAGCCATTTTCACAAGAATTTGATCAAATTTAGATGCAAGATTTAAAATTTTGTGGCAAATTCTTAACTAAGTTTAAAATGTAAAACTTTCAATATGGGAAATGTTACATCAAGTTGCTGTAAATACTAAAATAAAATATTCTACCTTGTAGCTGTCCTTGCTGAAGGATCTCCATTTTCACGTAAGGCATCACCGTTTTGCTGTATTTCTACTGAATAATAAGAAAGAAAAAAACTAGGTTTTTATATATATACTTTCCACTGATTTCCTGCTCCCCCCCTTAAGTTTTAAAAACACAAAGTTAGCCTACTAGTTGGAGATGAGCTGCAGTTTGTTAGATTTTCTTGCTCAACCACCAATCCATCAAGCACAACTGTCAATTCGCCAGTTTGCACTACGCCATTTTTGTTTTCCAAGGAAAGTTTTAATTGTTCTTTCACTCTTTCCACTAGAAAAAAAGAATAGATTAATTTAAAAGCTCTTGCCAAAATATGTTTTATTTATTTTATTTTTTTTAAAGATTTTTATTTATTTATTCATTTATCCCCCCCTTGCTGCTTGTGCTCGCTGGGTCAGCTAACCGCGCCGTGTGGGCGGGCTTGCCTTCACCAGGAGGCCCCGGGAACCGAACCCGGGTCCTCCCATATGGTAAACGGGAGCCCTACTGATTGAGCCACAGCCGCTTCCCCCAAAATACGTTTTAGAAATCAAAATTACATTTCACGAATTACTCTATTTCATTTCTTGAAACATTTAGAAGAAATTATTTGCATTTTTATCCGTATACTCTTCTATACTACACAAGGATCACTCCCTTTCATACCTAGTTGACTAACTCCTCCCCACCACTCTTTCATTATATATCACACAAAACATATAAATATATCTAGATAGTAAGTACAGCAATTGCCTAAACTTGCTCTTCAACCCAAGGTACTATGACACAAGACTCTTGCAGTTGAAGCAAAATTTCTGCAAGGAGTCACGCTGTTTGGTTAACAAATGCCAGCACTGCTGGCATCTGAGTAAGTTATTCAAACTTCTAATTTGAGTAAGTTATTCAAACTTCTTTAAGCCTCAGTTTCCCTACTATAAATGGGGATAATAACAGCATCAAACTAAAGGGATTATTGTAGGGCCAAATGCAAAACCATACAGAAAGCTCTTAGTACCACATCTGACACAGTAAATGTGTGTCAGTAAGTACCATGCTCATTAGATAAGTACTGTAACAAGTTATTCTTCAATTTTTAAAATGCATATAAGACCAAATATTTCCTTCCCATTCCTAGACTATCTGGTTTTTAAGGTCATTTTGCTTCAACTTCTTCTGTCCCACAGATGATATATTAAAATATTAAAATTATTAGCATGGAACAGATCCTTCCCACAGATTTCAGAGGAAGCATGGCCCTCGTGACACCTTGATTTCAGACCTCAAGCCTCCAGAATTGTGAGATGATAAATTTCTGTTGTTTTAAATACCTGTTTGTGGTACTTTGTTACGACAGCCCTAGGAAATTAAGACAGCTACCTTTAAAATCTATTTGCCTCTGGTGTTATACATTTCACTATGATGTGTCTTGGCATAACTTTCTCTTTATTACCTTGTTCAGGATATGATGGGTCTGGAGACTCATGTTTTCCGTTAAGTGATAAAAAATTTGCAGCTATCATCTATTAAAATATCTCCTCTGTTCTGCCATATGTTCCAGGGGTCAGCAAACTACGGTCCATAGCCTGTACAGTCTATAGCCTCAAATCTGACCCATTGCCTGTTTTTGTAAATAATCTTTTCCTGCAACATAGCCATGTTCATTCTTTTATGTATTGTCTATGGCGGCTTTCACACTACGATGGCAGAGCTGAATAGTTCCAACAGAGACCACATGGCCTGCAAAGCCTAAATATTTACTATTTAGCTCTTTATAGAAAAAGTTTGCCAATCCCTGCTTATGTTGTCACAGTTTCCTTTGTTCTGTTTATTTGTAATCTTTAATGGTGAGTTCATTTCTAATATCAATTAAAGGCAATCTCACCTTCAATACAGTCAGGTTTTGCTTCTCTTTCTACCAGTGGTTTGAGAGTACCTCCAGAATCTAGAGTCTGCAGAGGAGTCTAAGCTTAGCACCCTTATTTAGCTGTTAACCAAAGGCTCAGGATCCTGAAAACTGCTACCAGCATCACTACTATTCTAACTCCAGTTCATGAGGTTTTCTTTGCCTTTCTGTTTTTTGAAGTATGGGGGTGTGGGGGTGGGGGGATGGGCCTGGCCTGGGAGACCACCCCTACCTCTCTGCAAAATCATCAGTACCATAAAGACTTTATCTAGCCAGGATCTAGCTGTTCTGCAGCAGGAAGTTGTTCACAGAATCTAGTCCTCCCCAATTCTGAACATGGGAGTTTGAAGTAAAACATTTTTTTAAATAAAGAAGATTATCACGTAACTCCCATCTAAGTGTGTGTGTGTGGGGGGGTAAGGGGCTGAGGGTGTTATTCTATCACAGTATAAACAAATCAACTCAGACATATCCATTTATTTAATGTTTGAATGCCCAGTAAATGCCAGGCTGAACCCTGAGGAAATAGGATAAACCTTGAACAGCCTAGAGCAGACCTCCCTGCCACTACTCTGCTTCCTTCCTTTGATGAATTTACTCCCAGCTTAATTATTTATTGTCCAACTAAACTTGAATCCTCCAACGAAGCTGAAATCTCGTCCATCTAATTTAGCCATGTAACCTAAGTATCTGACAGAGGTATGTGCTTCAACACTTAAAAATAAATAAATTATTCCTGTCCTCAGGGAACTCATTCTAGTAGGGCAAAAGTTGATTTTTCCTACCACCAAGACATTGTTCCTTAAATTTATTAGAGCACAATTATAAGTCTTTCCATTATAATATACGTACAATAACTAACAAAGTTAAACCTCCACCTTCTAGCATATAACAAAATAAATTTCAGGATTTATAAAAGAAATTTAAGTAAAAATAAAGTGATACATGTACAAGAAGAACAGAGATAACTATCTAGAGATTGGAAAGAATTCATAAACATAAAAATAATGGAAGATTAACTTCAAAGACAAAAATTATTCAACTTATATAAAAATCAAAGCTCAGGAAAAAAGTAAAGAAGCAAATGATTAACTAGGAGAAAAAAAGTAAGAGCTCTTAGAAATCAGTGAGGAAAAAAATCAACAAGCCAATAAAAAATTGGGCAAACAACAATCATAATGATAAAATAGGAATGACCAATAAACAACTGACCAGATTAATAATCAAAGTACTTTGAGTTGAAAATTTTTCAACTTTTATATCCATTAATGGGGCAAATATTTCCAAACGGAATCTCTTCTACACTATATTGTGTGTAAAAATTAGTACAGACTCTTAGGAAGGAAATTGGACAGCATGTATAGCTAGAGGCTTAAAACTCATTTCCCTAGTCATTTCAATCCTAGATAAAAAAGTAATTACTTTCTAAAAAAGCAATAGAAATGCACTCATCACTGACTTTACAAAACAGAACTTAAAGATTTAGTCAGCAATGAACCACTACTTGCTAAGCAAATCAGGCTAAAGTAAGTTTTCAAATAAAATTAATTTGACTATGTTCTGTCCTCTCTCATAAATGATAAATTTCTGTTTTTCCCTACCACTTAATGTAAACAGATAATTGTTCATCAAAGATCCCTTTGAACATAACTACATTTGAAATGAACTTAAATAGGGTTCAAAATGCTTTCTCTGACAAAAGCTAAGTTTTTAGTTCTACTGGCACCATAAAAAGTCAGCTAAATTCTCAGTGTTTGAATGGCAGGCATTATGATTGAAATATATTAATAAAGGTGCTAGAATAAACACAAATGACAACTGGCAGAGTATCATAATGGAGGAGGAGGAGACTAAATAAAATTTTCTAAAACAGAACATAGCCTTTACGCTACCAATTAAGAAAATACACTAAGGAGCTTCCAGAACTGAGTCTCACAAGGATGACAAACTGACACCTACTGGTAAAAAATGAAAATTCTATCAAAAATGATAAAAAGGAGACAAAAAGAAAGGAAGCTAATTTTCTGAAAAACAGGAATAAATTCTGATTTTGCAACTTAAATATTAAAAAGAAAGATCTAAGGTTGCACTGTCCAATATGGTTGCCAGTATGGCTACTTAAATTTAATTAAAATTTAATAAAATTAAAAATTAAGCCCCTCACTCACACTAGCCACGTTTCAAATGCTCAACTGTCACATGTGGCTACCACACTGGACAGCACAGGAACAGAACTTTCTATCATTCCATAAAGTTCTACTGGACAGCAACCTTTAGGAAACTATGCTAATGAAGCTAATTTTTCATTCTGAAAAAATATATATATAAAATCAAAAACACTAGAAGAACATGTCAATTAAAATTCAGTGTTACTGGGATTACACAGAATATATTTAAAAGGGTAAGAAAGCAAGATTATGGTCAGGACAAGTGGCAATATAAAGTATAATCTTGTACTGTTTCACAGACTATCTTTTTTTGGTACTCCCTCTGCCTTCTTCACAAGATTCTTGGTTTTGTATCATTATTTAAGAGGTTCTAATATAAATATCTTTCCAATAAAAGATAAATATCTAACATTAAAAATACCTAACAGCATCATTACTAATAAAAATAAGACATTAAGTATCATTAACTATTTGAACTTAACATATAAAACAGTTTTGGATAGGCAATAAGTTGAACCATACTTATAGGAAAAATTTTGCCCCTATATTACAATTAAGCTTTCATTTAAGTAATTATTTATTGTACCGTCACCCTGTTTCAAAAAGGACTTAAGGCAAGTTTAAGTAAGTATGTTGAAAGATAAGGATAGTTTAGAAAAGATTATATTCTAATAGCACTTAAACAAAAACAGAGTCGGCTACATTGGCAAAAGACAAAAAAAAAAAAAAATTAAGGCAGAGAATCTGCTAGATAAGTGTAACATTATATGTTAGTGGGCCAACTTCATCCATGTGATAAGAAAAACACCATTTAAAAAACTGGGTAGCAATAGAAGGAAATTAACTTCTATATACTTTTCACACCATTCTCCACAGTAATTCCACATATGTTTAGGAATATAAAAGCACACTAAACAAATGTATAATTATTGAAAACACCAAGCCAGTGATTAGTAGCAAAGAGACTGCTTTCAGGAAAGGAGAACAAGCAAAGCATATGCAGAAGATAATTACACAACTAGCCTAGGAGGAACAGGTGGGGTACTAAGATTTGAAAAAAAAGTAGAGAAATTGAACTAAGCCTGTAGAGGGTGCTGAGAACCAGAAGTTGGACTTGTTCTTCTAGACAAGTAGGTTTTCAAACTGGATTGAGGAACAGGGTTCCACAGATGTTAATTCAGGGACTGCTGTGGGTAACATGCATGGGTGCATGTGCATGTGCATGCTTTTGAGGTTCGATATTGCCAAAGGATTTAGATATTGGGTTTCCACAGTAAGAATTCACTTCAATAATCAAGATCCTCTGCTAAAATTATTTTTTAATCTTCAGCTGTTGATTGAGGGAACCACTTACACAACACAAATGGTATAGTCTCTACTTCTGAAATGCTCATGAATTCCATTTTGTTTGTGGTTTAGAGCTTTTGTAAATATCATCTCAAATTCCTACAGTAAATCTCCCACTATGACCATACCATGTGCTTTCTTTCATTCTTTAAAATTACCTTCGAATATCATGGTCCCCACAAATAATTCTTCTGGTTCCAGTTACCTTCCGCATAACATACTCTGCCTTCAGGGATTTCATTCCATCTACCAATCATACCACAAATTTTTTTTAAAGTGCTCTGCCAAAACCCATACTGAACTTTTCAAGAATGCTAGATATCCAGGGCTCCCCCTTAAGAACCAGACCAGATTTGAATGCTGTTCTCTTCTTTCTTTAGAATAAGACCTAAAACCTCAGTCTACTTTCTTTCTTTCATGAAAATTCCTCTCCCACTTCATCCCCTGAAAATCTAATGTCTGCAAACAGGCAAAGAATAGAGACATACTCACTCTAAAGAGTTCCTCCACTCTCTATACAAGTACAGCCTTCTATATAAGTATACAGATTCTACTCATTTAAGGTGGTTATCAAACATTTTCTGGTTACTGCATACCTCGGAAACATACCTTTTTATCAATATTGTTCCTCCCCTAGATAAGTGAATGATTTCTGATTTGAGGGTAGGGATGGGATGGGGAAGGTTTTTAGTACTGAATATCCCTATTCAATACTGGGTTGTAATGCTTTGTTCGGTTACTTGTTTTGTTCTTAAGCATTTTTGGGGTTGTTTCTTTTTAAAGAGAAATACCAAAAGACTCCCAAATTTTAACTAGAGCCCATTTAACTGATAATCTAACTAAAACCAAGAGTATGAATGCTAAGCCAGGAAGGTGAATCAAACACAAGCAAGAATTTTATCATAAATTATAACTGTGTTTTAAATTGCTTTGAAGTTGTGCAGAACCATGTTTATCTACCACTTCAAATCCAAAATAAGCAGCCAAGAATCAGAAATAGAACACAGGTTCTATTCACAATTCTGCAATTATTTGTATACTCTTGAGCAGGTCACTTAGATTAAGTTAGTTTATCCATAATTGAGTGGCTGGGGTTAGATAATCCCCAAAGGTTTCTCCCAACTTTAAAATACTACATTCCATTCCAAAAAAAAAAAAAAAAAGACTGCTTAGTGTGTGAAAACTACAATTTCTGAAGCTATCACATACTATATGGATGTTTATAAAAAAATTTTTTTCCCTCTGAGAATATTTTGTGTTCAATTAAATCATAAGAGATAACTTAAGCTTTACAAAATTAATGAGGATTCCATTTCAAACTATATTGGCATTAAAACCATATAAAAACTATTTTGTCAGATAAATGATATAATATTTATATGAAGGTCCAGAATAGTATAATATAACTGAATTGGAAACAATCTACATGACCAAGAATAGAAGTATGGTTAAATAAAATGCAGGATGTAATAAAATATTGTGAAGCTACTAAAATCAGCTTTCAAAGAATATCACTGAATTATCCAGGAAAACACATATGCTATAATTTTAAGAGAACAAGTCAAAACAAAACTGAACATGACCTTAAATGTTATACATAGATACACACAGACGAAATTCACCAAGATGTTAACTGGCAGATTATAATAATTATATGTACTAAAAATAAGGTTCCATACAAATGCTTAATCCATGCAGAGGTAAAACCAAATACTAAACCCTGAAATAATATGGATTAGCTGACATATTTCATATTTACATAAATAATATCATACTGCCACCAAAGGGGAAAAAAAAAAGTACAACTCTAGCCACCATCATATTGGGTTCAACAGGCAAGGTCTGGTATGCTTATAAGGTCTACTACTTATTTCTGTAACCAAGACTAATTGCATGATAAAACCAAAAAATACACTATGGTCACAAACGAAAATAAAATTTTTCAATGGTTCAAGAGAATATTTTTTTAAAAATCAGAACTCATAAAAATTAGTATGGCTTTTATACCATCTTGCATAACTCCTTGTATGTCCAAAATATCTATTTGCTAAAATCAGATAAAAATCTAGCTATTTGTGGATTTTTTTTCTTTAAATTGAGACATAAAAATGGAAAGAACTTTTAAAAAACCTGATATGTTAAGCATTTTTTTAAAAAATTTTATTTATTTATTTCTCCCCACCCCTTCGTTGTTTGTGCTTGCTGTGTCTGTTCATTGTGTGCTCCTCTTCCTTTTTCAGGAGGCACCAGGAACAGAACCCAGGACCTTCTGTGTGGGAGGGAGGTGCCGAATTGTGTGGGAGGGAGGTGCCTAATCGCTTGAACCACCTCCGCTTCCTGTTAAGCATTAGTATTTTAACCCTTAACGGCAAACCTACTTTTAGGAATTAATGAAAAAATTTGTAGGGAAATAATAAGGTGTTCACAAAGATTTACATATCAATGAAGGTATTCATTGCAGCATTAATTTGAGTAAACTATCAGAAACTGCCTAAATATTGAAAAACAGATTAGTTAAATAAATTATGGTATGAAAAAATATGCTGTGGCCATTAAAAATCATAAACTAGAACTATGGTTTTTAACCTTTTTTGGAACACACAACATTTTGAGAATTTGATAAAAGCTATGAACTATGAACCTTCTCCCAAGAATTAAAAGTACATGTAAGGGAAAAAAAAAAAAAGTAAAAGTATATGTACAAGTAAAACAGATGTGGTTCAAGTGATTGGGCTCCTGCCTACTATATAGGAGGTCCAGAGTTTGATTCCCGAGGCCTCCTGATGAAAGGCAAGCTGGCCCACATGGAAAGCTGGCGCAGCAAAAAGACACAATAAAAAGAGATACAGAGAAGAGACAATAAGAGACGCAGCAGACCAGGGAGCTGGTGCAAGAGATTGAGCGCCTCTCCCATTCTGGAAGGTCCCAGGATTGGTTCCCGGTGCCACCTAAAGAGAAGATAACCAGACACAGAAGAACACAGAGGGCAGACAGTGAGTGACAAACAATGAGGGATGGAAGGGAGAAATAAATAAATAAATAAATCTTAAAAAAAAAAAAGTCTATGTACACATCCCAAATTTTTGTATACATGATAGGAAGTTTACAAATAATTGAAGCCCATTCTACTTTAGGAATCACCTGGCTAAAGAATTTAATACTGTGGAAGCATGATGTTTATATTATAATGTTAAATGAAGAAAGAAAAAGATAATTTGTGTCTATGTATAAGAAAATGATGAATACAGAAATCACATTATTAATCCTTGACAATAGGATTACACATCATTTTTATTCCTTTTTGTGGTTTTCTATATTCTACATATTTTTCTACAATGAACTAGTATAATTAAAAAAGAAAATCTGAGGGTTAGAATTTATTTATTGTATACAAACAAAATTGTCATTAGCCAAGAAACAAATAGAGTAGGCTCAGATATGTACTAATACATACTAATATTACATGAGTACATAATTACAGTAAGTAAATAATAAATCACTGATAACCATAATAAGATACTAGTTTTGTAAATTTGTAGGATGGAGAAAGGCCAGGGTAAATATTTTCTTTATCAAATAATGCCACAAAGTTTTTTTAAAAGCCATCAGGCAAAAGCTAAAGTTCTCCTTTATAAATATAAACTATACTTCAACATAAGTTCAAAGCATTTAAACTTTTAAAGAAAACATAGAAGTTTAGAAGGAAAAAACTTACACTTTCTATTGTGGATTAACAGAGCTTGTTTCAAATCTATTGCTGCTCTTCCTAATAAAGCATCTGCTTTTAAAGTGTGATGACTCCAAACTCGAAATTCCAATGTAGTCTGTGGGGTCACATGTCTGTAAGGGTTAAATTATAGGAAAAACAGGAATATACACCATCACTCTAAGTGATAATTCCTATTAAATGATTTACATTTATAATTTTTTAAAAGCCATGAATTCAGTTTGAGAAAAAATATTGCATGAAGCAATAAACTATCTGAATTATAAATAAAAACAGTATTTACTTTCAAGTATATTAGAACTTTAATAACTAGATAAGGATTTTTCTGATTAGTGAAGCAAAACACCAGCAGTACATTAAGAGTCTTACTGTAGGTGGAGTGGACATCTCCATTCCAGTCTCCTCAGGAGTGGGGGAAGAGCTATGGACTAGAGTGGACTTAATGGTATTCTGTTGTAGACATATTGTGACTTAAGCAATGGAAAAAATTATAACAGTGAGGTGGAGCCAGTGGCCACTAGATGCTTTCAGGGCAGGAAGGGGAAGGGCAGTTGTAATACAGAGGCTTTTTCAGGACTTGGGGGTTGTCCTGAGCGACATTGTGGTGACGGATATAGGCCATTTTACATCAGCAAATACCATGCAGAACTGTGTGGGAGAGAGTGTGGTCTACGATGTGAACTGTGGTCTATGCTCAGTGGCAAAGCCCCAGGATGTGTATATCCATTGTAGGTGATGTGCCACACTAATGAAAGATGTTTATGTGAGATGTTACGGGAGGTATGGGAGGTGGAGATCATGGGAATCCCTGTAATTTTTGTGTAACATTTATGTAATCTAAGCATCTTTCAAAATATATAGGAAAAAAAAAATTTATGTAAGCAAATGCACATATACGCATATATATCTATATATCATTTTACAAAAAAAAAAGTCTTACTGTAACTTCACACTTCTTATATTTGAACAAAGTTCAACTGATACATTAGTTACAATACTTTTACTATACACAACTTTATACCGTATTTCAGAAATGCTAAAATTAAGAGTGACTGATCTTCTGCCATATTTATTTCTAAACCAAGAGAATAAGAGAATGTATGACTATGTAAAAGTAATTTTAGTTTATAAAGCAAAAGCAAGAATTATGCTTCCTTGCTAAAGAAAATGAAATTAACCATTTTTCCCCCAATGTCTACACACATTGGGAAAAAAGCACTCATTGCTTTGAAATCATTCTAATCCCCTCACCCCCACCCCTACAAATATTCCAAGAAGCATACTCCTTTTTGAGGAATTTGCTTTATACATGGTACTTACACAGTTAGCTGTTCATCCCATTTGGGATTAGAAGAACTACTGGATTTTGCTGTTTTCTTAATTTCTCGATCTACAACTACTTCTGCATATATTGCTGTTCCAAACCAGTTCTTTTTTCTTTTCAGTTTGGCACTAGAAACTAACAGAAACATGATCATCACTAGATAATGCATGTAGCCAAAAGAAAATTCCATATTAATAAATTAAGAATGGAACTGTGCTTCTTGGGCAACTAGAATTCTTATTAGTAAGATGAACAAATAATATAAAGGGGCTAAAATAATGACTAAGAACCAGTTGAATTTTTTTAAACGCTGTATTAAAGATATAATTCACACACCATAAAATGCACATATATAACCTGCCCAATCCAATGTTTTTAAAAATATATATAGAGGCATTACCACAATTAACTTAAAAACATTTTAATCACCCCAAAAAGAAACCTCATACCATTTAGCAGTCATGCCCCTTTTACCTCCCTAAACTCTCCCCCCTAGCCCTATGCAACCACTAATCTTTCTGACTCTATAGAATTTACCCATTCTGGACATTTCAAGGAATCATACAATATGTGGTCTTTCATGACCAACTTGCACTTAGCATAATGTTTTCAAGGTTCATACATGTTATATAGTATGTATCAATACTTCATTCCTTTTTATTGTGAAATAATATTCCATTGTGGGGATATACCATATTTATCCATTCCTCAGATGATGGACAGACATTTGGGTTGTTTCCACTTTTTGGCTACTGTGAATAATGTCACTGTGATCACTCATGTACAAGTTTTTGAGTGGACATGCTTTTATTTCCTTTGGGGATATGCCAAGGAGTGGAAGGGCTGGGTCATATAGTAACTTGCTGTTGAGGAACTGCCAGACTGTTTTCTAAAGTGACAGTACTATTTTATGCTCCCACCAGCAGAACGGTTCCAACTTTTCCACATCCTTACCACCATGTTAATTTAATACTCAACTACATGAATTATAAAGAGAAAAACATTTTCAGATTCAAGATGCCTACTGACATCTTTAACATGCAGTATTGATAGTACATTTCTGAAATTATATAACTTTGGTACTTTATTTTCATTGCTTTACCTGGAAAGTTTGGTTCTAAAAAATAATGTATTTGCTTTGTTAAATAAAAACTTTAAAATAAAAATGTCATTATACTCACCAAATACAAAAACTAACTCAAAACAGATCAACAACTTAATTATAAGAACTAAAATTATAAAACCTGTAAAACAAAGTATAGGGGGTTATATTCAGGACCTTGTATAAGACAATAGATTCTTAGATATGACACCAAAAGCATAAGCAACAAAAGATAAAATATATAAAATGGACTTCATCATAATTAAAAATTTTTGTACATCAAAGGACATTATCAAGAAAGTGAAAAGACAACTTACAGAATGGGAGAAAATATTTGGAAACTCACATATCCAATAAGGGTTTAATAACAGAATATCTAAGGAAATCCTATAACTGAACAATAAAAGGACAAACAACCCAATTTAAAAATGGGCAAAAGACCTGACGAGACATTTCTCCAAAGATATATGAAAAGGTCAAAAAGTACAAGAAAAGATGCTCAATATTATTAGTCATTAAGGAAATGCAAATCAAAATCACAATGTGATATACTGCATACCCACTAGAATGACTACTTAAAAAAAAAAGAAAGAAAAGGAAAGAGGTGGTGGTGAGAATGTAGGGAATTTGAAACCCTCATGCATTACTGCTGGGAATGTAAAATGGTACAGCTGTTGCTGAAAACAATTTGGGATTCCTCAAAATGTTAAACACAGAATTACAATATAGGGCGGATGTGGCTCAACTGGTTGTGCGTCCGTCTCCCATATGGAGGGACCCGGGTTCGATCCCTGGGACCTCCCAGTAAAAAAAAAAAAAAAAAAAAAGAGACAGAATTACAATATAACCCAGCAATTCCATTTATAGGTCTATACCCAATAGAATTGAAAGCAGGGACTCAAACAGATATTTGCACACCAATGTTTATATAGCAGCATCAGTCACAATACGCCAAAAGGCAGAAGCAACCCACATATCTATCAACAGATAAATGGATAAACAAATTGTGGTATACAAATATAACAGAATATTATTCAGCCATGACAAAGCATGAAGTTCTAATACAAGTTACAACATGGATGAACCTTGAAGATATTATACTAAGTAAAATAAGTCTGGCACAAAAAAGACAACTATTGTAGGATTCCACTTACATGAAATATCCAGAATAAGCAAATTCATAGAGACAGAAAGTAGGTTAGAGGTTTTCAGAGACTCAGGAGATGAGGAATGGGGAGTTGCTACTTAATGGGTACAGAGTTTCTGTTGGAGGTGATGAAAATTTTTGGTAATAGATGTTGATGGTAGCACAATATTGTAAATGTAATTGAATTGTACATTTAAAATGGTTAAAATAGCAGTTTTTACATTATATATCTTACTAGAATTTTAAACAATGTCATTATAGAAGGTAACCATAAGCCTTTAAAGAAAGTAAATTTTAACTCTATTTTACTCAAGACTTGAAGGAACTAATCTAAACTAAACATTTGATTTTAAATAATTTTTGCAACCAATAATTCAAAATAGGGGACTACATGCTTTCAGGACAAAAGTATGAATTACCAAGCAGTAAGAACAACTAATAAGATCACCTCTATAAGCAATTACCTACAAACTACCTGTACCGGAAAAGAAAAAGAGGAAATCCTCCTCTGTACCATACCTGCATGTTAAGGATATGAAAATAACCTAATACAAACTTCCATTTTATTGTGAGAGATGATAGCATAAATAAATGGTCACACAAATAATTGAAGGATGACCATGTCAAAAGGCTTTAGAAAAAGCAGAATATTTAAAATATAGTTCCTCAATTAATTAAATTTGAGGAATAACAAGAAAGATTCAAAACAACTATTATATTTATGTCCTGGCAACATAAAGCAATCAAAGAATGTTTGGTGTTTTATCTAAAGTGTTACTACCAGGGTCTTGGAAAATTAATTTCCATTCTTGCCTGTTCCAAACTGCTCCAAGTCCTATTCCATTCAGCTGATATGGTGTTAAAAGTACAGGTGTGAACAGACCTGGGTTCATATTTTGACTGTCCCTTATAGATGTCTTACCTTAAGTAAATCAATTGACCTTTCTGACCACTTTCAGTTTTCTAATATGAAAAGTAAAGGAACAGTAGCATCTAAATCATAGACTGGTGAGTGAAGGCATACAAAGCACTATCATCAATGAATGTCTGGCACCCAACAATTTCAGCTATGCTCTGTTACTATTACTGACTGGAGAGTATTAACTCTTGCAAGTTAACTGCGGATTTATTAAAAATGAAGCCTTCAATGGGCAAAGTGCTCATTCTACAGGCTAGCAAGGCAAAGAAAGATTTTTAAAAGATAATTTCAAATCTCACAAGGAATTTATAATATGCTTGCAAAAATGTGCATATAAATAACCAGAATACTAAGATTTTAAATAACTGAAAGACTTTATTATAACACAAATAAGAGTTCTAACTATTGGAATGTATAGGATAGATTTTCTTTTCCCACTTAATGAGTATCCTTTGGTATTATACAAATAATGTCCTTTACTGTAAAATAATATAAATACTGAGAAAGTATTAGAGTCCTCTGAGTGTGTATGTATAGAAAGATACGTGCACACACAGAACTTAATTTTAAAATCCTACTCATAACTAGCCCCCTCCAAAAAAAGTTCCAGTAATAAACTTAAGAAATGTACAAAGTCCACATGAAGGTAACTATAATACTATATGAATGAGCATTAAAAGAAAAGACTTGAAGAAAATGACATAATACACTTCTGGATTTGGAAGCTTTTTGTTAATCTCCAATTTAATACAATTTTTTCTTTTAGGAGGTACCAGGGATTGAACCCAGGACCTTATACATGGGAAGCAGGTGTCCAGCCACTGAGCTACACTCTGCTCCCCAGTGAGAGTTGGTTTTTTCTTTTGTTTTGTTTTTAGGAGGCACTGGGGATCAAACCTGGGACCTCATTAATACCAATATTTTTGAATGATCTAAATAAAAATATCAAGTGATTTAAGAGTTGGAAGGGAGGAGGAAAAGGAAAGGAGACTCTAAAATTCAAATGAAAGGTAAAGAAAATTAGAGAAGTGTAAAGGCATTCTTTTAAAAAGCAAAGTGATGAAATTTGCCCCAATGTGGTCTTTAAAAAGCGCTATAAAATTAAAATAATTAAAATAATTATAACAGTCTGACCATGACATAAGAATAAATGTTAGTATGTGAAAATGGTGGTATTTCAAATCATTAAGAAAAGATGGATTATTCCATAAATGATGTTGAAATGTTTAAAAAGAATAAAGTTAAATTCATAAGTCACACCACTCATGCAAAAACAAGATCCATATAATTAAAAAAAAATGAAACTACAAGGTACTAGAAGAAATTATAAATATGTATATAATAACCTGTTAGGTTAGTCTTCCCATCTCAAGTCTTATCCTTTTTATACATCTTGCACACTTTATGTTTCTGACCTTTTCCTGCACATTGTCTGAAATCTAAATATTAAAAGATATTACATTTATGTATACTATTGTGCTTATATACATGCTATACTATAGTATTATTACCATGTTACGATAGACAGTTTTCTGTTTTATTTTTCCTGCTTTCCATGGACAATATTCTTATTCTTATTTGCTGCTGCTAATCAGCTGTGGGTTAAGAACAGAAATAAGAATAATAAGAATAAGCTAATAAGAAATGTAAATTAGTATCTCTCCTAATTTGGCTTAGCGCAGTTTAAAGACTGTAAACTACTAGACTGCAATAGTGGAAAGGCCTTGAGCATGGTACTATTTGGTTATTTACAAAACAAAAGAAAAATCAACATAGAGGTCACTGTTCCTTAATAAAAGAAGTGACATCTTAGAGTGAGTCCTAGATCTTGGATGGTGTCCTATTACTAACAGAAGGCACTTAATCCCTCCAAGCCTGTTCCCTCATCAGTGAAAGAGAAATAGTAATATTTACTCATGAAATATTGTGAAATCAATAAAATGGTGGATTTTAAGATGCTTTGTATTTTAAAAAATTAGATAAATAAAATGAAAAATCAGCAAAGGCAAGGAAAAAAAAGAAGAGTACTAATATTTGGTGACATTTAGCACAAGTCCAAGTTTACTATTTCCAAGAGCATCACTATATTCCAAAGAACAGTAAATGATGCTCAAAATGATAAATACTATGGTGGCATTATCTTGGCTACTTAAGACTCCTTTGGTCCATATCCATTTTCCAACTGGTTCTCTAGACTTCTGGTGATTCAATGAACTACCTGATAGTCTTTCAATAAGTTCCTTTTTGGCTCAAATCAGCCAGATCAGGTTTTTCTTATTTCAACTAAGAAGTCTTGACCCTTGACACAGATCAAGACCAGGAAGAAAGTTATACCTCAGATATTGTGGGCACAATTATTACAGAAATAACTCTAAGCCAGATACGTGGCTCTAAACTTCCCAGGTAGAGCAAAAGCAGAGCATTAGCAACTTTATCAGTGGTTCTTAGGGTGAGTACACATCAGAATCATCCGGGGGAATGGCTTGAAAATATACATACCTATGATTCATGGAAATAGAAATACAAATGTCCCTTAAACATGGCTCAATCTGACTCATAATAAGAGAAATGCTAGTTAAAATGACATTAAAAATATATATATATATTTTTTTAAAGTACAGGGCCGGGGATTGAACCCAAGACCTCGTATGTGGGAAGCCGGTGTTCAGCCACTGAGCCACATCAGCTTCCCCAAGTTGGGTTTTTTCGTTTATTTTGCTTGTTGCTTATTTTGTTTTTTTCAGGAGGCATGGGGAACCAAACCCGGGACCTCCCATGTGGAAGGCAGGCACTCACCCACTCCCAGAATATCACTTCTCATCAATCTGTCAAAAATCCAAATCTTGCTAACATAATTTGGTGAGCCCGTGGAACAGACACTCTCACATATAGCTGGTGGGTATATAAAATGATACAAACCCTATAGAAAGGAATCTGGTGATAATTAGCAAAATCTGTTTACTCTGACCCAGTAATCTCATTATATGATTCTATCCTAATGATACTTGAACAAAAATAAGAAATAACATTTGCACGAAGAGATTTACTGCAGCACTATTTGCCATTCCCAATCTCAAGCAGACCGAGGACAGCTTCCTTTAAGTCCTCAACTGTGGTAAGTGCCCATACAAAGCAGGTCTCTTTCACCACTACATAGTAAATTCCTGGAAAAGTAGATCCTGTGTTTTCATAAACATAGTCTACTTAAATATCTGGCCAATGTTTGAGTGAATAGATAAGTGAATGAAAGAAAAAGGCCTTTAGTATCCTTTTAATAAGGCAAATTCAACGATGCTCATTCCAATTCCTAAATTCTCCCACCACCAAAGAGGATCTATTTTCTCTGCTCTGGCATGGGCTCAGTATTTACTGAATAAGTAAAATACTTTTAGAGAGTATTTACCTCTGGGTTTGTTGCAACAAATACACTACAGTATGACTGTAAAAGAAAAAATACTTATGGAGTAAGTCTGCTGAACCAGGTATTACAAAGAAAGCTCCATCATATTCAATATTTTAAATTATTATGAAAATAACAACTTACCAGTTACCTGTAACTGTAACCTTCCACTGTGGTCATTATTGGTTTCAGACCTTGGTGAAGCAGTGGCCATGTCCCAAAATTCAGCTTAAACCTAGAAAAAAGTTAATTTATTCATGAGTTAAAAGATTATAATTTGCAATATTATTAAAACGGAATCAACTAAGAAACTACACCTAAGGCTTAGTACTTATAAGCATTACATAACTCCATTAAAAGAATATGGCCATTTAACCATATCTGAGACAATCTGAGCAACAAAATAAATGGTGACACTAAAAGTCCAGGGTCATGTATTGATTTACTTATCATGTCTCCTCAGTCTCCTTTAATCTAGAGCAGTTCCTCTGTCTTCGTTTTTCATGATCTTGATATGTTTGAAGTATACTGACAAGTTATTTTGTAAAGTATACCTCAATTAGATGGATCCCTCAGTTGGATTGGGTCCTGAACCCAAAAAAGGACATTAGTGGCACTATTTGCAAATTTTGCATAAAGTCTATAGATTTGCTGCTATTTCCTGATTTTGATTATTGTATGAGGTTATGTAGAATGTTAACATTTGAAAATTTGAGTCCCATATTCAGGGACCTAGTACCCTAAAATCATTATATAGTCTACTTGTCTGTAGTTGCATTAGATAGATATATAAAAACACAGACAAGATAAAGAATTGCTTATTATTTGATTAACTGATTCTGGTTAATATATATTCAAAGGTACTGTAAGACTTCATTCAGACCAATGCTCTCATTCTGCAGATAAGAAAACAGACCAAGGATTATCTCTAACTGAGGATACATCAGCTGTTATGTTTATATGAGAAAACCAGAAGTGAAAGCCCGATTTCCCTTCCATCCACTTATATAACACTTGAAAGTATCATTCACGTATAGGTGGTAGTTGAAGAAGTTAAAAGGAATGTGATCAGAAAAGGCAAGTAACAGCTTGAGAAGAGACTGCCGATTGCCAGAACCCTTAGAAATACTGTTATAAAACTGGTGGATAGAAGAGAAGCCAAGAATGGAATTATTTTTAAAAGTACTCAGAGAGGGGGAAGCGGCTGTGGCTCAATCAGTAGGGCTCCCGTTTACCATATGGGAGGCCCCGGGTTCGGTTCCTGGGGCCTCCTGGTGAAGGCAAACCCGCCCGTGCGGCGTGGTTAGCTGACCCAGCGAGCACAAGCAGCAAGGGGGGGGGATAAATGAATAAATAAATAAAATCTTAAAAAAAAAAAAAATAATAAATAAATAAAAGTACTCAGAGAAAGAGAAATATGGAAGAGGCGCACTGCAGAAACCAAGGAGATAGAGTTTTAATAAGAAGTTGTTCAACAAGGTCCAAGCTTGCTGAGAGGATCAAATAAGATGAAAAGTGATAAAAAGACTATTCAATTTGTCATTTTGAAGGTGGCAAATAACTTTTAGTTTTAGTAGAGTTCTAAGCATGGTAGCTAGAATGCAGTACGCTTGCTATTTGATTAATTCTAGTTAGTATATATTCACAGGTTCTGAGACCCCATGCAGGCCAATGAGCTCATTCTCAGATGAGTAACAGGTTGAAGGATAACATCTACCTGAGGGTACATGAGCTGTCATGTTCATATGAAAAAAACAATGAAAATGGAATGCTTGGATAACCAGTGGACACTGAAGAAAATCAATGCAAATGGATTTCAATTTCTAGCAGCTGAAATATCTGGTGTACTGGTTATTTTGAAAGGCCTTCCTATTATAATGCAAACAGAACCTGGATAAATTAAAACAATGTACTTTTCAGATACTGTTGTATTCTCAGAAAGTATGGGAAATTATCAAGACTGCTCCCACCACATAACAATAGTAGCCAAAAATACTTTTTTTAAAGTGAGTTGAAATAACAGAAGGGAATGATGAGTAAAAATTTAAAAAATCAGAGTGTTGTGTTGGATGCACATGCAGATAGTAACACTGAGAGCAAGAGACAAAGACAGGAGGAGCCTGCTGCAAGGGGAGAGAGCATTAAGTTACGGTCCAAGTCAGAAGTAACCTCTAACATGCAGCAGAAGCATAAACACATACTCCCAGCAACCCCAATTTAAGCCACTGGGATTATCCAAGATTAAGAGCAACTAAATATGAGCCCATAATTTAGGAAATCAAATTTACAAGAAAATAAGCCACCATGAGTGAGAGTCGGCAGAAACAAAAAGCAGTCGTTTTTGACCTCCAAATACTTTAAATACTATGATTATCAAATACAAACTTTTACAAATTAGTAAATTCATAAAAGAGGAAACAAAACATGGTCAAGCAAGAAGAAATAATGAAAATAGTCTTGCATGTTTGAAAAAGAACCAAATAGAATTTTTAAGATAAACTTTTAATTTTACAATAGTTTCAAATGTACAGAAAAAGTTGTGAAGATAGTAGACAATTCCCATATACCCCACACCCAATCCAGTTTCCCTTATCTTTTATGTATACTTTTGTCACAATTAATGAACACACACACACACATAATACATTATTATTAACTAAAGTCCAAACCCTACTCAGATTTCCTTAGTTTTTATCTAATGTCCTTTTTCTGTTCCAGGATCCCATCCAGGATTCCACAGTATATTTACTTGCCCTGTCTCCTTATGCTTGGCTTGGCTATTTCTGACTTCCTTGTTTTTCATGACCAGAACAGCTTTGAGGAGCACAAGTCACATATTTTTTAAAATGTCCCTCAACCATGTTTTTCTCATTATTAAGCTGGGGTTATGGGTTTGGGGGAGGAAGACCACCAAGATAAGTACTATTCTCATTGCATTCTATCAGCATGACTTATCACTGTTGATGTTAACCTTCATCTCCTGGCTGAGGTAGTATTTGTCAGATCTCACCACTGGGAAGGTACTTTTTCCCGCTTCCATACTGTACTCTTTGGAACAAAGACTATGCAAAGTCCACACTTAAGAAGTGGGGAGTTATGTTCTACTTCTTTGAGGGTAGAGTATCTACACATATTATGTCATCACATATATCTTTTTTTTTTAAAGGAGATACCGGGGATTGAACCCAGGACCTGGTACATGGAAAGCAGGCACTTAACCACTGAGCTACATCCGCACCCACAGATAGAACTTTTAAAATGAAAATGTATGAATACTGAAAGATTTAAAATTAGTTTAGACAGAACTTAAGAACTAGTAAATTTTAACATAAATCTGGAAAAAAAAAAAACAAAACAAAACAAAAAAAACTTTTAAGTGTGCTTTTTAGATAGAAAATACCGAGGGGCTAGGAGAATGAGATAAAGTGAGCTCGGACTTGTATCTCTATAATTAATCCCAGAAAACAGAGAAAGAGGAGAGGTCATACTGGGAGAGAAAAATGATTTAATTTTCTAGAACCATTAAAAGACATTTATCCATAATTATGTCACAATTATTGTGACATTTAGACACAATAAAAAGAAGCAGGCTAGGTATAAAGAAATTCACTTAAGACACACAGCAATGAAATTCCCGAACCCCAAAACAAAGAGACTCATGCTAAAAGCAGTCAGAGAGAAAAGAGATTACCTAAGAGGACGAGAGTAAAATGACAGCAGAAATCTCAATAGCAACAATGCAAGCACAGAAGGTAGAACAAGTGTCTACAAAGGACTGACACAATTAAAATGAATGCAATGACCAAAATTCTCTATGACAAACATGGAAAGCATTACGACATCTTCAGATAATAATAATCTTTAGACTCAAGAGTGCATGCCTCTGGTAACCAATAACTGCAAATGTGAACTGCAAAAAGTGACAGAGATGGCTCAAAACTGGCACCATCTTGCCTTGATGCACAAAATATTATAAATTTTAACATACAATCAGTCCCTACACTTCATTTAATAATATATAAAATTGTGTGATACTTAGAATATACTGCTATATAAATTCTTTAATCTAAGCCTTAAAATAACTGTATGAAATAGGGAGGTACTATTTTTATCTTACAGATGAGGAAAATGAGCCCCAGAAGGGTAAAAAAGGCTACAGTCATATTCTTCATGACAACATATTACTACACATGTTTAATTTACTACATAGGTTTAATTTACTATTTTCTTTTTTAAATTATTATTATTATTATTAATTTACTATTAAAATGTATATAGTTTGACTGTTAAAGATAGTCTTATTTCAAAAAAATTGATAATCACTTACTATGTACCAGGAACTGTGCTAGACACTGCAGATACAAAGATGAGTAAGACACTTTTCCTTCTTTCAAGGAGCTCATAGTCTACTGAGGAGACAAACCTGTAAACAAATAAATAACTTTCAGCCTTATAGTTACTAAAACAGATATAAAATATCAAGTAATATATCTGGGCACCCAAGAGAAAGTAGATAACTCAACAGACAGATCAGGAAAGAGTTCACAGAAAAGATAACCTCTGAGTAAACTGCACCTTGAAGTGCAATGCTTCAAGCACTGCTTGCAGAAAGAAAGTACAGACAATTCAGAGAATTGCTGGTTTGGCTGTACAATTGAACATACGTATAGTGTAAAGTGAGGCTTTCATAGGCAAACAAAGCAGAGTCTAAATTGTACAGTCCCCTACGGAGTAGTTTATACGACAATCTATATATACCATGCATAATAGTTTAGAGTTTATCCTGAAGGTAACTGACAGACACTGAAGGGTTTCAGTAATGAGACTTGCATTTTGGAAAAATAACTTTGGCAGTAGTGAGGTTAGATTTAAGATAATGAGTTCATCTGAACTGGGTATTGGCAGTGAGAAAGAAAAAACTCAGAATATATATCAGATCTTTAATCAGTTGATTATGGGATAACTGAGGGTTAGAAAGAGGTAGGAATCTGAACAGCTAAAATTCCCACTTTATTACCTCAATATATGATGGTGCTGTCATGACCAGATTAGAGAGTAAAAGAGAAGAGCAAACTGGGGAGACAATACTGCACAAAGTTTTCAAGAGCTTACTCTAGAGTCAGACTAGTTATACTTCATTTCCAGTTCTACTACTTAAGACCTGTATGACCAAGTTAACTTTTCCATGGCTTATTTTCTGTATCAGTAGAATAGGAAGAACAAAGGCATCTACCTCAGGTCACAACAAGGACGGAATGAGGTAACACATATAAAATGCTTAGTATTTTCAGTGTATGGCACAAAGGAATTACTATGTAAATGCTAGTTACTGTTCTTATTGTGGGAATAGGAAAATGAGTAAGAAAAGGAAAAGTTTCGTTTGGACAGTTGTTCATAGAAACCTGTTAACATCCAGGTGGAGACATTTAATAGCTAGTTAAAGAAGTATGCAACTCAGAAAAGGTCTATGGGGAAGAAATATTTCAGAGTCTCAGTTTTTATAGGTGGTATCAAATCCATGTGAGAGGATGGGCTTGCTCATGAAGGAATTTTTGGAATAAATGCTGAGTAGAAATCAGAGACAGTTTCTAAGTACTTCCAACTACTACTAAGCAGTACTAATACAAATGTGAGTGCTAATCACAAACCCACAATGACAACAATCTGCATGATGCCATGACTTCTCTCCAGCTATCCCTAGTCCCCAAGGAATAAAGAACAGACAAGAAATGTAGGATCATATTGGGTTCAGGAATTTACAAAGTGAGTGTGTCAAAGAAAAACCAAAGTCTAAATATTAACAAACTTTAAAGCGAATTTGGTTATTCGTCCAAGTGATAAAGGCCATAATCTACACCCAGAGGATATGGTCAGTTTATCTCCACTTCAAGCCTTTAAAGATGCTACAGGGTTATATAGAGGTTCATTATTATTCAACTGCAAAGAAAAGAGGACAGCCTGAATGTAGATAATAATCTACATTTCCAGTCCTCTGAGGTTATATATATTTATCCTTAATGTCAAGATGTCATTCTTAAGTCAGAAGCAAATTTTAAAAAAGTTGTGGCTCAAGTGGTTCCCACATGGGAGGTCCTGGGTTTGGTTCCCAGTGCCTCCTAAAAACAAAAACAAATAACAAAAGAAAAAGGAAAAAAAAAAAAAAAAAAACTAAAGCAGGGAAGTGGATGTGGCTCTACCCCTTGGGCGCCAGCCTATCACATGGCAGGTGCCAGTTACAGTCCCGGTGTCTTAAAAGAAGATGAGCAGATGCCATCTCCCACCACAACGAGGTAGACTCCACCCTGGCCGCAGCAAGCAGACACTGTAGCCCAGGGGCAGCCCATGTGGCTCAGTCTGTTGGGCACTCCCCTCTCATGTGGGAGGTCCCAGGTTTGGTTCCCAGTGCCTCCTAGAGAAGGCGAGCAAACAATGAGTAGACAGACAAGAACCATCTGGGGGAGGGGGAAATAGATAAACAAAAATAAAATCTTAAAAGAAAAAAAAAAAAAAAACCAACTCAGGGGAGCTGATGTGGCTCAGTGGTTGAGCACCAACTTCCCATTTATGAGGTCCCTGCCCAGGTACCTCAAAAAAACAAACAAACAAAAAACAATAACAAAAAAAACCACATTTACTGAATGTGGAACTTGTACATTTATGTAAAGCTATTGTATCAACAGCACAGAATTTAAGAATGTGCCAAAGATAATGAGAAATGCATTAACTAAGAAGTCTCCCTCCCCCTAAATTATCCAAGATACAGCAACTCTAAAGCAGAAAATAAGTATTTCTTAAAAACAAATTACAAAATAGATTTAATTTTAAATCATCTAGGAATATTACATCTGTATTTAAAGATCATCTTCAAAAAGATTTTGTTTAAAAAAAAGATATAGTTGATTATTTCAATGTGATTTATAAAATGGGACAGTAAACAACAGGGTGACTGACTCATCAGGTTTGCCCAGGACCATACAGGTACATCTGAGAAAGCCCACAGTTTTGGGCAAACTGGGATATCTGGTTACCTTAGTAAACAATGTAATGGCTCTAACTGCCTAGACTCCTTTTCCATTGTAATCCTGTTATAATAAAGCATAATTCTGTTAGATTTTACATTTGTGTGACTTAAATATTCAGAAAAGAAAAATCAATTTTTTAGGGGCTAACCTGACTAGGCTTCACTATCACTATCACCTCACTGGAGCTTCACGTTGGAAAAGGGAAAGGGAAACCAAGTGGAAGAAAGAGGCTTTCCAGTGTCTTTGAGCATTCAGAATCACTTACTTTTACCAATCTCTCCATTGCCACTGCTGTCACCTAATGATCCAAAGGCATTTCCAACTTCCTGAACGACCTCATAACATTCACTCCTATTCACTGTTCTACGCCCCCCACGCCCTCATCCTCACTCCAGAACCTCAGCATCTATGCCAACAACTCACTTGACGATCTCCATCCCATTCACTAGCACAGATGACCCCATCCACAGTATGAAGGGCCCTACCCTCTTCATAACCTTCCAATAGTCATCTCTACCACTGCATTACCCAGAAGAATCTGCCCACCAACTCAGGGACTCCAATTCTTTGCTGGGGAAGTCACCAACACGCTCAGTGCTACCTCACCATCTCCCAGATCTCACCTAACTTCCTCCTCTACTTTGGATGTAGATGTTTCAACGTTTTTTTTTTTTTTTTTTCCTTCCATTTTTTTTTTAGCCTGAGGGGAAGAACTTAGGTCTAACAGAATGGCCAGATCCTTACCCTAGGAACAAGTAGTTCCAGCTGCTTATCAGGGTGGGAACTCTGCACAAGGGTTGCCTGAGGTATGCTTTTTCGCTCAGTCGCAGGGCCCCCTCCTCCTGGGCTGTATAAATACCCCACACTTAGGCAGCACAGGCATCCCTCCTCTCCTACCTAAAGAGGATGTGCCGAGCGGACACCCACCGATCCTGACCCAAAAGCACTTGGCTGCCAGGGGGACCAGCCATTATGGGATCTCTTCCCCTGCTCTTTTGAACCCTTTGTGTTGCTTAAGTAATAAAGTGATAATATGCTGAAAATCTTCATTGGGCCTGAGTCTGTATTCCCACGATGTACCTGTAGCAACTCGTTCCACAGCCCTCTAGCCTTCCTTCCAGCTGGTATCACCCTGTGGTAAAACCATTACTACTTTATGTTTGCACAGCACTTCAGAATTCTCAAACTTTCACATACCTTATTTCAGGAAACAGGCTAAGTAAAATTGCTACCAATTTTTTTTTTTTTTTTAAGATTTATTTATTTACTTTATCCATTTTAAACACCCCCCTTCCCCATTTGCTGTTTTTTGTGTCCATTCGCTAGGCAATTCTCTGTGACTGTTTCATGCCATCTCTTTTCATCCTTCTCCTCCAGTCTTCATCAGGATTCGATCCTGAAGACCTCCGATGTAGGGGAGAGGTGTTCTGCCACCTGCGCCACCTCAGTTCCTGGTTTTTGGAGCTTTCGGAGCATCTTGTCTTGACTCTCCCCTGCGTTTCTCTCCTGTTAAGTCATCATCTTGCTGCATGGCTCCCGGGGCCTGGCGGCTCACCAGGACGCAGAGCCTGGCAGCCCACCGGCACGCAGAGCCTGGCAGCCCATGCGCCTTCTATATATATATATATATATTTATTTTACCGTGAGGTCCCGGGGATCGAACCCAGGTCCCTCCATATGGCAGACGGACGCCCAACCATTTGAGCCACATCCGCCCCCCAATTGTTACCAATTTTAACAATGCAATATTAACATTATTTTAAATTTCTATTCTACCTCCCATAGGGCTTTTCCACCCAGGATGGCTCCTCATCTCTCTTCAATCATTGTGCCTATCCCCCTACCTTCAAATAAACTTGATACTGAGGTCTAGTATATACTTTTTAAACTGTCTGAGCTAGAAACTAGCTTTATTCTTATATAGCTTTCTGGTCCACACTGACATTTCCCTAAAAATATCACCACTCCATTCTCTTAACTGCACAACACAGGACTATCACCTTCCTGGTAATTTATAAGTATGCCACTGGGTGAAAAAGAACACTTCTAAACTGTGTTGGTCCAGTGACTTAAGAGCACTTGCAATATCCACCATACAAAAGAAAAATAAAGATGGTGATTTCCATAGTTACCTGAGCCAATTCCTATAATAAATCTCATAATATTTACATTATATATATATGTGTGTGTGTATATATGTATATATGTATCTCCTGTCATTCTGCTTTCCTGGAGAACCCTGATTAATACAATGATCAAAGTAACTTAACTTGCTTTTTGTATCAGGGTGTTTGCCCCTGTTAATGAGAAATTGTTACAATTACCTTCCCAAAGCAAAACAGAATGTGTTTCATGTAACTCTGAGCTAACAAAATTTAAATGGTCTCCTGGTTTATACAGAACACAAATTCCTCCAAGAAAAAGCAATAAATAATAATAGACTTTGAGCAGAAGACTAGACGCAGCAGGATCCATGACACACCAAAGGGTAGACCGTTCAGGAAATCAAATGTCAAAGATATTTCCATTCTGAGCTGATAGAATTGCTGGTCTTGCTCTTTTCCAAATGAGAGGTAAGCAATTAGTTGTTTTTTTAGGAGGTATCGGGGATCAAATGCAGGACCTCGTACATGGGAAGTAGGCATCCAACCACTTGAGCTACATCTGCTCAAGATGTTAACAGGTTAACAATTTAAAAAAACAATTGTAAGAGGTTAACAATTAAAAAAAAAAAAAAAAAATTCCTTCCACATGGTGCAAATTTAATGTAAAGCTCTAGAAATCTAGTAACACTACACGTTAAAAGAAACCCAAGTCAAATTCTGTTCAGCAATGAAACTTTCCTTTAAAGAAGACTTTCGAAGTCTGCTTTATATCCAATTATTTCAAATACAGGGGTGGTGAGGGAGTGGGACTAACCATCAGCCCTACTGCACTCAAGCACTATAGTCGTAGCTGGCGTGTTCCTGCTAGTGTGATTTCACCCTTGAAAATAGGAAATTATCTTTTACCACAGTCTAATTTGAATTTCTGCTCTTACACTTACTAAGAGGCAGCATAACTACTAAGAGTAAATTCTGCAGCCAGTTGGGTTCAAACCCCAGTCACCAACGGACTGTTTTGACTTCTAGCAAGCTCCTTTACCTCCTTGGCTCAGTTATTATATCAGAAAAATGGGAATGATAATACTACCTACCTTAGATGGTTATTATGAGTATTAAATTGGTGAATACTAACAAAACACTGAGAAAACTGCCTGGCACACAGAAAGTGCTTAATCAATAAATCAGTAAGTCTGCACAAGTGACAACGTCTCTAAGTCACAGATGCCTTTCAGCTAAGATGGATATTATGTAAAGCACTTTGCGAATTATAAAATGTTATGCACATGCTTAATTATTAGGAACATGAGAAAAACAATATAAATATACGGGACAACAAACGCAAATTAAATAAAGCATTTATAGAAAAATATACTAGTCCTGCAAAATCTACATGATTTTATCTGTTAATTCTTCTCAATACTGAGGTTACCCTTTTAAGACTTAACAAATTTTGCATCTTTTTAAAAAATAACTCCTGATGGAAATATTTTTAAAAATATACTACACACAATCCTGCCCTAGTATTAAATCTTCTAAAATGACCTCACCTATATTTCAAAATGATTGATTACCTATATCACCTTTACCTCCTAAGGTAACCTCTTCCTCTCCCCAATTTATAGCCTCCCTACTTTGGTAACCCAGCAGACTTGGGGCCCATTCTAAAAACAAACAAACAAACAAAAAAAACAAACAAGAAGCAAAAGAAGAGTTAACAAAAAAAGAGAAAAAGAAAAAAAAAATTCTTTGACCAACTAGCTTCTTAAAAAAATCAGTCAACCCTCTTTCTCACCTCCTACTCACTCCTCTACCATAGTAATTTAGTTGCTGCCCTCTACTGAAACACACCACCACCATCACAACCATGGCCAAATAGTGACCATCTCATAGCCCTTTTCTCCTGAGCCTCTCTGCACCATCAGTCACTCAAACATTTCTGGGGCCTCCATGTTTCCCTAAGAAATCCTGATCCAAGCCTTTAATCGAATCTTTCCAGTAAAAGAGAATCAATTTACCATATGGCAAGAAACAACTAATAATAGAACAAACTAGATATTAGGCATTTCTTTTAGCAAGTTTTCTGAATTTATTCATTCAGCATAAATATAGCAGGCATGCTTTCAGATAATGTGTTAAACACTAGGAATTCAAATATCATATATGCTCTTGGCCCTTGATGAGTTTATAATTCAGTAGTGGAAACAGACCAGTAAATCATCAGTTTTAAGCTCACTGATAGAGATATGCAGAAAGTATTACAGAAGCACAAAGGAGGAGCATCTTGATTGAATTTGGTGGTGGCAAGATGTGAGGAAGCATCATGAGGGGATTCTGAGAGCTGGTGACAGCTGAGCGGAGTTGTGGAAGACTCCTATTTAGAAGTTGCATAGATGAAAGGAAAAAAGTACTTTCAAGATATTCTATGTGGAAGCAGATGTGGCTCAAGCAACTGAGCGCCTGCTTCCCACATGGGAGGTCCCAGATTTGGTAAAACAAACAAAAAAACAAACAAACAAAAACAACAAACAAACAAACAAACAAAAAAACAAACAACAACCAAACAAACAGATGGAAAAAAAAAACAAACAAAACTCAGGGGAGCTGATGTGTCTCAGTGGTTGAGTGCTGGCTACAAGGTCCCAGTCCCTCAAAAGCAAAACAAAACAAAAAAAGCCAGAAGAGTGAGATGACCAATATAGGCAGGCAAGAGTATAAGGAGAGAAATGCAGGAGATGAAACTATCAAGAGGCTATACCATGAAGAATACTAAGAAAGCAATGGAGAGCCACTGAATTTTCAGTATGGAATAAACAGACATTCTAGAAAAACTGCTTTGGGAGTATTGTGAGGGAAGCCTGAAAGTGGGCTAAGGAGGATATGGCCTAAAATAGGAGGGGGACAGAAGAAGGAACAAAGATATAAAAAAGCAGAATCTACAATAATTGGTGGAATAAGTAGATGCAGATTAAAGAAAGAGAGAAGTTTTGGACTGCTCCCAGATCTGGCTGGGCCAACTAGAATGATGGTGCCAATATTGAGATAGGAAAATCATTTTTAAAAAAGCATAGTTTGAGGAAAAAGTGATCAATTTCCTTTTGAATATGTTGTTTGATGCCTGTGAGACATATACAAGTGGTACTATCCAGTAAGCAGTTACTTAGTTGCCAGGGATCCCTTAACCAATTACTTCTCACCACCTCCACCACTACAAACCTCATCTTTAAGCACCTTCATTTCTCATTCGAACTTCAAGAACAGTTTCCTAAATGGTCTGCCTTCCCTCTTCACTATCTAGCAGTCAGAGTGATCTTTCCAAAACAGAGAATATCACAATTCTGTTTCACACTCCAACATTCTCTCTCATTTTAACCAAAATAAATCCAAACTCCTACATGGGCTTCCTGATCTGTCACCCCCACCTCTCTGACTTCTATCCTTCTCCCTTCCCCCTCGAACAGTGTTCCACCCTCACTGGCATTGTTGCCATCCTTCAATTAGATTAGTTTGTGCTGCCTCAAGACATTTGCATTCACTGCTCCATCTGATAGTCTTTAGGGGCCATCTCAGGGCTCACCTCAATTAGGATCTCTTCAGAAAGAATTCCTTAATCACCCCAAGCAAAACCTTTGGTCCTCCAATTCTACCATCTCACCCTATTTTATCTTTCCTAGCAAATCTCAATTATATATGCTTATATATTTAGTCCTCTAAATTCCATTCCCATTGCCCCTGCCAAGATAAGTTCCTTGAGGGCAGGAACTCCAACTTACCATTCTATTCCCAGAACCCAGAGTGGGCCTGGTTGGGGCAAGGCTCCCATTAAATAATTACTGACTGACTGGACAGAGCTCAGTAAAGAGATAGCTGGAGTTTGCGCAAAGTATATATGACATCCTGTAAGCGGAGTTCAGAAATAAACTGAAAGCTAACTCTGTTGTGACAGGCACTCTGCTGCAGCACATGAAATCATCCAGAAAGGCCTATTATATATGACCTGTAGCACAGACAGGACCCTGGGGCACACAGATACTGAAGGGCTGAACAGTAGAAAAGGATCATGTATAGGGAGGAGAAAAATTAGAAGAAAACGTCGAGAAAGAATTTTAAGGAGGAAGAAATAGTGGCCAACCCCACTAAATGACCCAGGTAAGATTAATTTAAAAAAAAAAGAGAGAGTGCGAGAAAATCAAAACGTTCAGTGAACAACACAGAAGTTACCAGGGGACTTAGGAAGGGCAATTTTAATGGTAGGACCAGAAACCTAGTCACCAAATGAACAAATGAACAGACAGAAACCTTTTCAGACATTTGACTGTAAAGGAAAAGAGAAGATACAAGCTTAAAGGGAGGTGTTTATAGGTTTGTTTCTGAAGATGGAAGAGACTTGAACATGTTCATAGGCAGGAAGAAACTCAAGTCATAGAAAAGAAAATGATTACTAAAGCAAGATCCCTGAGAAGGTAGGATTGTTTTAGAGTTTACAAAAAACAGAGTTATGCCTCATGTAAAACATGACTATGGGTGATATATAAGACTGTTTTTACAAAATATAAATACAAACGTACTAGTAAGACGGAAAAAGAATAGTAGCTATGTATGGCAGGGGAAGCACAGAGAGACTGAGAGGTGATGAATTTTGTTTGCTTTTTATTATTATCATTGGAATTATGAAAGTGCTCTAAGAATGAATGAAGTGATGAATGTGCAAATATGTGATTACATCAAATACCACTGATTTTACACTTTGGATGGATTTATGCTTTATTACTATGTAGCAATAAAATTGACTTGATTAAAAAAAGTTATGAACAGAAATAGTTCTTCTGCTGTGATTAATGAGAGAAATGATGGATGTAAATGCAGATAGCTCTAAAAATGTCTGGAAAGGAAATTAAAGAGATTTTACCTATCAGCTCCAATTTCTTCAGTAAACCAAAAGGCACTCTGAGGCATTGGGAAAACAATGGTCAATAAAAATAGACAAAATTCCCCTTTTAACAGGGATGGAACTAGGTAAGGAATCTGAGAGCAGAGACATGGGCTCAGAAGTGTAGTGCCACCAATCCCCAGAGACGAGGGGATTTTTCCCCCAACCCATTTTACTAGTTCACGTTTAGAATCAATGACATAAATGGTTAGAGCTATCTAGGGCACAGATTACAGAAAAGGGCACACTCCAGATATTATCAAACTACTTCCAGTCCATCAAATCCATCCAGTATACCCATACTCTCTCACCTCCACTCATTAAAATTCAGTTAGAGAAAATAAGAGGATTGGTGTTCTCCAGAAAAGCTCTTTATCAAAGCTCACTGTTCACACATACTTCTAATCCACTACCAATTTCCCCCAATCTATTTGTACATCAGCATCACCAAGGCACAGGGACTATTCTGGGGTACACTAGGTGATTCTCACACACTGATCTGTGAACCAATGGCCTCCAGCATGTTACTCCCACCTCTCATCTAATCATCCTTGATTCAACTCAAGTGTCATCTTTCCAATTTCTGTCTAGTTGCTGGGTCTTCATAGCACTTTAATCATGTTAATTTCTCTATCTCTCCCACTACACTGTAAATTTTTTTATTACTATTCATTTTTGTAATTCCAGCCTCTAGTCCAGTGCCAGGCCCTTACTAAATACTCAATAAATGTATGTTAAATGAAGATTCCTAATTAATAAAACATTAATTCTGCAGAACAGGTAGAGAGGTTAGGTTCTGAAACTTTAAATTGAAGTATTAAAGAAAATCCTACATAAGTGGGACTATAAGCCACCTATACCCTCTCTCTCCTTATCATTGCCTTGCTAATTCTTAGTTCCAAGAGCAACTCTGTCTATGCTCAAGCCCATGCCCACTTAACCAATATGTTAAGTTCAAAATAAGTGTTTAATACAAAAATAAAAAATGTTACTAAAATGCTAATCAGATTTATTAAATATCCAAAAGGGCAAATTTACATATAAAAGAAAAGAGCTCATTAAACTTGGACACTCTCTAGCCCTAACCAAATATTTAAAATAAATTGAAGTATTCTTACTCTCAAATTATATACATCAATTGGATTCCAAAAGCGTGAGGAAAAGAAGACTGCTTAGAACAGTACAAATTTTCCCATGGAAACAAAGTTATAAGTGGTGATAAGATACAGGGACCAACCATAAAAACCTGCTGGACCCATGATATAGCTGAATTATTTCCAAGGTAAAAGGAAATCTATTGTTTCACAAGGATGTTCCAGTACTTCCACAATACTTATTTGTGTGAATATACAATGCTCCTGTAAAATCAAAGTAAAATTCCAAAGTAAGCTGAATGCTTAGACTTAGAAAAAGTACTGAAAGCACTCTGCATGGTGCCCAGAACATTGTAAATACTCAATAAATTATAGCTATTTTTTTAATCCAGACTCCCTGATATCAAACTTTCATGTTGATCAAAACAGCTTGGTTTCTCACTGAACACTAGACTGTAAATTTCAAGAACACCAGGACAAATTCTTACCAATGTATCTACCATGCCTAGCTCAAGGCTGCATACAAAAGGTGCTTAATACATATTTACTAATAAGGGATATTTAGGGCCAACTAAACTTAACAACCACTAAGGAAACACAGGTACTAAAACAACATGGCCTTACTTAGTTTTTAGGTGCTCATCCAAACGAACTTCCAAAGTCTAATGACTTTTTTCCTCTAAAAATATTTATCATCGAAATGAAAAAAGCATAAAAATCCATGTAGAAAATACTCCTCCAAGAATCACCAGTAGAAGGCACTGTTCTAGACAACAAACAGTTCCATTAAATGGCTGAATGAGATGGTGCAACTAAACATGTCTAGGCTTTGGTTTTCTTATTAAATGAGAGAGCACAAAATATATTAAGAATATTAGCTTAGCATTATAAATAGCCTGCATATTTCATGAAAATAGGAAATATTAGCAAATAACCCATAATCACAACAACCCACTTACAACTATTTCATTTTTATATTTTATATTCCTTAAACAATTTTTTGTTTAGTTGCAATCCTAGCATACAAATTAATTTGTATTCTAGCCTATCTTCCCCCACCCTCAATTTATAGTAAGAAGTGCCAATTTGCAAACCTCGTGGAGCCCTTAACCATTATCAGAGAACAATTTAATTTATGCTTATAGTAGTGAAAATGTAACTTTGGCAACAATATTCCAGAAGGCCACAAGATGGTGATGTTACTCCATAAAATGCATTTTCCTCAATACAATTAAATGCCTTCTATTTACTTTCTAAAATATGAAATTAAAGTTTTCCTCCACTGCAAGTAAAGACAACATATCAAAAATGTTTAAACTTTTCTAGAAAACACTAGTAAGAAAGGAAAATACATTTACCAAATTTAGCAGCATTTAAATTTTTACACTTAACAGCCATGGTCCTTCAAAACAAAACAAATAAAAACACAGGACTTTGGCTCCATTGCAGTATCTTTTTTTTTTTATTTTTAATTTTTAATTTTACCGGGAGGTCACAGGGATCGAACCCAGGTCCCTCCATATGGCAGACGGATGCCCAACCATTTGAGCCACATCCGCCCCCCTCTGTATCTTTTATCACACAGACTTTTCCTTTCCTCCCCGCTCCATAAGCCCCACCCTACCCCCCGGTCATAATACAAAAATAAGTATTTTTAGTTATCATGCATTGGGTTTCTTGTTTTTAACTGAAGAGATGATTCCTATTTCTCTGCTTTAAAAAAAGTGATACTAAAATTTATTTAAGTCAACAAAGGAGAATTATACCAAAATGTTATCAGTACTGAGAACGGGGTATTCTTTTCTAATTTTCTATAATTTCTCAATTTCTTTATTATGTTTACAGTGGTGTATTAGTCAGCCAAAGGGGTGCTGATGCAAACTACCAGAAATTGTTGGCTTTTATAAAGGATATTTATTTGGGGTAAAAGCTTACAGTTACAAGGCCCTAAAGAGTCCAACTCAAGGCTGCTTTCTCATCAAAGTCTGTTGCCACATGTTGAAGAAAGATGGTGGGCCATCTCTGCCTGGTCTTTCCTTCCTTCTTCCTCTTAAGAGTCCATGAGCTCAGATTCTATCTCAGCTGTAGGCTGGCATAAGTCTCAACTCTCGGGGCTTCCGATATCAGTCTGGCATAGGGCTCATTTCTTTCCAGGCCTTATCAGCTACTAACTATCAGGCGAATGGCTCGATTCTCTTCCCAGGGACACAGAATCAAAGTTCTCTCCTCTGCTGTGTCTAAGGAGCTCTCTCTGTCTTTCTGTGTCTTCTTCTGTGAGTGCCCATTTATATCAGCATACCAAGGGGGCGGGGACTCAACCCTGAGTCACGCCCTACTGACGTGGTCAAATCAAAGCCCTAATCTTAATAGGTAATTTAATCAAGATATGTCATCTGAATCTAATGCATTCAAAGGGTATCATACCCAAGGAAGAGACCAGTTTACAAACATAATCCTTCTCTTTTTGGGGGTTCATAAGTAATATCAGACTGCCACAAATGGGAAAATAACAAAACCTTTTAAAAATGAAAAATTCACAAATTTCATAATTTTCTCCATGCCTTACTAAACAGAAAACAGGTTTCCTACTCCTATGCTATATAATGTCCCTTAAGAAAATATAATTCAAGTAACACTATGCATCCTAAAACTTGGGTTCCAAACTTACCAAATCAACTTAACTTAATATATAAAAAGAGCTTTGTAAATATAGGCTAGGTAGAAAGGTAAGATGACACAGCATGACAGTCTGGGACCTTTTGCACTCACATGGGCATCCAAATGATGCAGGAACACAGTCGGTCTTAAACCTGGAATCTGAGCCAGTTCTGACTCCAAAAAGAGTAAGAATAATAGTGACCATTTATTGGGGTCCTATTATGTGTCAGTCACTTTACAAAAAAATTTATCTCTACTCCTATCAATTACCCTTCAAAGTCATCATTATTATTCCTATTAAAAGACCACAAAATTAGTGAAAGTCACAATTTGAACCCAGATCTTTGGAGCTCAAAGCCAATGCTTGTTTCACGACAAGCTGCAAAAACAGAATATAAAAAAAGAAATGCTGAGCTGAACTCATGCCTTAAATTGAGTAGTCTACAATATCAATCTGACATTACCATGCTCTTAATAAAAAGCCTGCTTAAGCAACATCATAGGCAATTCGGAGTAACTTTTAAGCTACTAACTGAAAATAGTTTGCCTTAGGTTGAATGAGAATGAACAATTAATCTTTAAAAAATAAACGTGTAAAAGCATAAGCACATTAACAATGAAGGTAAACTGCTGGGAACTCTAATAAATCATTTCCACGTGTCCTGGAAAAAACACACAGGAGTAACATAACACTCTTACTTTCTGAAGATCAAACTTCATATAATTTTATTATGTGTAATCTTGTATTTTAAAAAGTCACAAACATTTCCATAAATAATTGCTCACTTGATTCAAAGTGAGGCATTTTAATAGTATATTTGCTTAACATATTTTTTCTTCAAACTCAAAATTTTTATACAAATTGGTAATCTTTAAATACACAATATTTGCTATATCTCATGAAGCAGCACAAAATACAGAATCATGGAAGACTGGAGCTGAAGTGAGGCTGAGAAGCAATTAAAAGACTTCCTCGAAGACAAGAACTTCTTAAAATCAGGCTAAACCCAGGCCTGCTGACAAGGTTAGTACTCTTCTATACTGCATCGGTCACCAGAATATCATGATTCAAAGTTATGTTCACCCCAAAACATTTCCTGATTGTTTCTAAACACAGGAAGAATTCTAATTTACCAGCATCTAAGGAGCCATGGGGATTTGCTAGCTCTTAATTCCAAAGTGCCAATTTTTAGATTAAGAGGACGGTGGGGTAATGTTAATACAGTGAACAGTTTTTGCAGTCAGAGAGACTTAGGTTCAAACTTCAACTCCACTCTTTGTATATTTAACCTCTGTGACTCTCAGATCTCTTACCTGAAAACGAGGATACCAGCAACAAACTAAAGTCGTTTTGTGAAAAGAAAAAAAATAAAGGTTAACATTAACTTTAGGAAACTAGAGCAGAAAGTGCCCAGTAAGTGTTAAATCTTGCTCACCCCCCCCCCAACATTCCAGCCATACACTCTATTACGCTGAGGCACAGAAACCACCATTTTCTACCGTCCTTCCACAATACAGACAGAGCAGTAGGTTAAGAAACACATTTCAGTCACTGGCCACTTTGCAAAGTAAACCCCACCCCCACCCCTGCAGCAAGGATATGATCAAAATTACACTCAAGTATTTGAGATGAATATAGTACTGCTAATTTTTTTAAATATAAATACACAATTCAAGGTATTATTTTAAAGCTATTCAAGTAACATACAAACAACTGTTAATTTACTATTTGCATATATTCTCCTTAATATTTTAAAGCATGTTGCAAAGTATAAACTTTCATCAGATATTCCTCACTCTTTAAGGAAAATATCAGAATCCAAAATACACAGAAATGGTTTCAAAATGAGAGAATCAACTAGACAGCTAAAACTCTTCTCCTAAGACAAGGTAATCCTTTTCAGGTCTAAAATACAGTAAAAATAGACAGACACAAGCCTTTATCCACAAATCCAAAAAGCTATGAAAGCAATGTTCCTTCATAACTCATTTGGTAGCAAAAAGTGAACAGATCTGAAATCATTTGACTATTTGGTAGCAAAATCTGACCTAGTGTGTAGCTATTTATTGTCTTTATTTATCAATACTTATATCTTTTGCCAAAGAAATTACAGGGCTCTGCCCCAGATTTCACTGGGATTTTATGTAACATAGAGTATGCGTATGTATATATATATGAATATATGTATATATGTAGTGAATTAACCTCTCTAAAATAAAAATAAAAAATTTGATTCTGAAACACATATGACGTTAATGACAAGGGATTATGAATCCATTTCAGTGAATACTGGTTGAATACTAAATGTCAAGTTAATCCACACAATAAATCTTACAAGTTAGGTATTATTATTCCCCCTCTACATGTGATGAAACTAGGGCTTAAACTAAGGTTAAAATGATAAATTTCACTTAGCCACTGAGTGCCAGAACTCAAACCTAAGTTTGTCTTACTCCACAGCCTAACCTCTCAATAGCTAACACTTTACAAGAAAATTAAATTACAAAAAAAAGTTTTAAAAGAAGTTATAATTACCAAAACTTTTAATCTAGGAAACGAATTCCTAAGTATACTGTATAATTTCCATTCTGGGTTTTCACATCTAAATATCAACACCATATTTCACAGCCTATAAGACAAAAAGACATGAGTGTGTTGTTTTCCCCCAAAAGAATGGGCTCACAAAGACAAGAGAAATGTCAACTAATCCTTTTTACTCAAATTTAGAAAGAATCGTGGGTTTGACATGTTTATTTTTACCACAAAATATACAATTCAGTAACCTATGCTTACATCAAACTTTTTCCCCCCAGAAACAGCCACAGAGTAACGATCTACAGTATCAATGACAGATATGATCAGATTCTGGGGTCACTTTGGTCACAGGACAGAGGATGGTTTAATGTCTTAGATGCAGGCTGTCATTACCATTGCCCTAATAAAGTTCAAGAAAATAAGCTTGAAGTTCAGATTGATTTTAAATTTAAACCTTTTCTCATGACTTTCTACCCATCAGCACCCTTATGCTAATTAACGGTTTTTCACAACAAGAGAGAGATCATGCCAACCCACTTTCCACCCAAAAGACCAAAGATCCAAATCAGATACACTCCGATCAAAATTCTGATTTTTGAGTGGCTTATTTTAGCTAAATGAAAAGTAATCAGATTATCTGATAAATAATCATAATACCTAGCTTAACTCTTTCAGTAGGCATTTTTAAAAAAGGGATATTTTCATTCGAAGGTATTTCTTCTTTTGTACAAGTAGTATGGGTAAAGTTTTTGAACAAGAAAGGCTTATGGATGCCTCTTTCAGGGTCACTTCTCTATACTGTAATCATCTGTATCAGATTTCTATAGTTTGTTCGGATCAAGTCCTTAGCTATTAACTTAAGCCTCTTTAGACATCTGGAAAGTTCAGATGTTAAGCTCCCTTTGTATTGGGTAATTTAATGAACACTGTAGCTAAAAAAAATGGCCTCAGAGCACACTAGACCCCCAAATTACAGATTAAGTGTCTACCAGTAGTTCTAAAACTAATGTAAATAAAATCATTTGCGGTATTTTTTTTTTTAGTGAAGATTCCTGAGCTCCACTCTCAAAAGATTCCAATTCCAGCGGTCTGGAAGGGTACTCCAGAACCTACATGTTTAATAAATATCCCAAAACACTATGATGCAGGGACTGCACTTTGAAAACAATGATGTATTATATAATAATTTTTTTCTTTTTAAGGAGGTACCAGGGATTGAACCTAGGACCTTGTACATGGGAAAGAGATAGATACTCAACCACTGGGCTGCATTTGCTCCCCAAGGAAAATTGGTTTTTTCTTTTGGTTGGCTTTTAGGAGGTACTGGGCATCGAACCCAGGATCTAGTGCATGGGAAGCAGGCGCCCAACCACTTGAGCTACATCCACTCCCCAGTGTTAATTTCTTATACCCAGGTTGCACAGCCAAACCATCACCAACTGATATACTGCCAGCCATGTTGAGTCAGTATCTTTCTCAGATTCATCCTTAACCTTTCAGCAACTTATTTTTGAATTAAGAAATGAGATTTGGTATGCAGCTCTGCCCTTGCCAAACCTAAGCTACAATTGTCTGAAAAATGATAGGCCCACAGCAAAGTGGACTTGTCTGAATTCTCACAATTGTCTGAAAAATGATAGGCCCACAGCAAAGTGGACTTGTCTGAATTCTCAGCAATAATGAATTAAAAGCAATAAAATTATTTAAGGAAAAAAAAAAAAAAAAAAGAACAGTCTGAGATACTGTGAGTGAAGAGGAGACCTGATGACTAAATTTAATCCTGAATGGTATCCGGGGACAGAAAAGAGAAATGAGGTAAAAATTAAGGAAATGTGAGTAAAGTAGGGACTTCAGTTAATGATGTAGCAATATGTATCAATAAGATGTTAAAATAGAAGAAACTAGATGTGGGGTTTATGAGAACTATCTGTACTCTGTGCAATTTTTCTGTAAAGCTAAAACTGTTCTAAAAAGTAAAATTTATCTTTAAAATGGGAAAAACGATTTAAGGGTTTATTCTGTTCAGGACAGCATGCTTTCTGCTTTATAAACATTATTTCGATTAACCTTACTAACACCCAATGAAGATATTCTTTACATTTTACAGAAGAAGAAACTGAGGCAACAATGCTACTAAGCAGCACTGACAAAAGTCAGTTCTGCCTGACTTTTAAAGTTAGGTCTATTAACCCATATGCCAGAATGCCTCTATCAAGTTTTGCTCACTTCAAGGTCAAGCATGCCATAATTCACACAGACCAAATTCATGTAACTAATTCTCCTTCCCACCCCAATTAAACACACACAAAAGTACATCTTGGCAAGTTGGGGCCAATATGTGGCCACAGTATCTTATTTCAAGTCAGGACTTAACAGATTGCTTCCACCCATCCTGTTTAATCATAATTATGGGTATAGTGCAGAGCTATCAAAAGAACTGGTTTTCCTTATTTAAATAAAAAATTACCAGACCAATAGTTCTGTTAATACTAGTACATTTATTTTTTTCTTTATTAGAGAAGTTGTGGGTTTACAAAACAATCATGCATAAAATATAGGATTCACATATACCACCCCACCACAAACACTTGGCATTGGTGTGGAACATTTGTTACAACTGATAATAGCACATTCTTATAATTGTTATTATTAATCAAAGTCCATGGTTTAACTTGGACTTGTGTAGTGTAGTTCCATGGATTTATTTTTTAATTTTTTTGTTCTATTACCATATTTATAATCTAACATTTACCCTTTTAATCATGTTCAGATATATTTCAGTACTAACTGCATTCACAATACTCTGTTTCCATCACCACCATCCATTACCAAAACGTTTCCATCAAATAGAAACCCTGTACATTATAAGCCTTAACTACCCATTCCCTAGTACATTTTTTTTTTTTTTTTAAGATTTATTTATTTACTTTATCCATTTTAAATGGCCCCCTTCCCCATTTGCTGTTTTGTGTCCATTTGCTGGGCAATTCTCTGTGTCTGTTTCCTGCCATCTCTTCTCATCCTCCTCCTCCAGTCTTCACCAGGATTCGATCCTGGAGACCTCCAATGTAGAAGAGACGTGTTCTACTGCCTGTGCCACCTCGGTTCCTGGTTTCCGGAGCTTTCGGAGTATCTCGTCTTGTCTCCTCCCTGCATCTCGCTCCTGTTACGTCATCATCTTGCTGCATGGCTCCGGGCCTGGCGGCTCACCGGCACACGGAGCATGGCAGCCCATGCGCCTTCTATATAACGCCCAACCATTTGAGCCACATCCGCCCCCCTTCCTAGTTCATTTTTAAACTACCCAAATAATTTACTGAAGAAATAGAGCCATTGAGAAACATTTTAACGTTATGCTATGTATCCCCTTTCTTTCACCCTACCCTTCTCTATTTCTATAAATCAAGTTACTTGGTGCATTCAATCACCAAACACCTCCTCCACAACAGCCAAATGTACTATTTTCATAAATTTCCAAAGAGATTTTGCACTAGGTGCAGGGGCCTATTTTTGAATGTACATGAAAAGCTTCAAAAATGCTCTGAAGCTATATATTAATGATCTAAATCCTTTAAATGAGATGAATTCATCATTTCACTCAGAAGCTAAAGTAATAAAAACCAAACACTGTTTTCTTCATTTCCACAGTCGGGCAGGGCATTACTTGGTAGATAATCTAAACTTTAAAGAGACACCACTGAGATTAGGATAAAGTGAGAAAAACTTAGCTAGCAACCAACGTAATCTATCTGTCCTTGGAAAGGAGTAGAATTACCCTATTTCTTACATTTCCATAAGGGGCAAAGACTTCATACCAGTCTCCAGAAGGAAAGAACATTCTCTCTACTACAATGACTCCTCCCCAAGGAAGGAAAAGTGGCTTATCAAAACCATTTCCAAGGCATTACAAACAGAAAATACTATTTGTGAGGCACAAGCTGCTCAAGGCTGGTCATGGTCAAAGAGACTGGACAGGGAGCTCTGCTATACTAGGTCTCATCTCATCATTCCAAGGGCTGAGGGGCTCAAGCTCTGCCCACCCGTAGGCCCTTCTCTGCGTGGGGTACTGACTGGGATGTTTTATGTAATCTAATTCATGACACTGGGTAAATCGTGGCTTCTGAACAGCCTGGGCTCACAGGTCCTACACTTTTTTAGACCCAAGTGCTCTGAAGTATATACAAGTCAATCCTGTCCCCATATGGTAGCATACTGGGTCAAAGCCCAGGGTCCCAAATTTTCTCTCCTTTTCTACCCAAAGATGGTACCAGCTACTTCCATCTGTGCAGTAAGTCAAGTATGCTATGATTTGCACTTTTAGACTCACCTATCCCTCTAGCAGGCCAAGATTCAAAGTTTAGATTTGGGGAAAGTAGTGAGCAGTTTAAGCCTCAGCTTCCAAAAGAGTTTTCAAGAAGCCCTAAGCTGATGGTGTACTTGGTCATTTGTGAGCTGTTACAACACTGGTGGCCCCAAGTAAACGTCACTTCTCAGGATTCACACCCTCAGGCAGTATTCTCTCCTTGAATCTGAGCAGGACCTGTGATTTGCATTAAACAACAGAATGTGGCAGAAATGATGCTGTGCCAGTTCCAAGCCCGTGCCTATGACCCAGTTGCTTCTGCTATGGCAATCCTGCAAGCCCTAAGCAACTACATTAAGGCCTACAACTCTGCTCTGCTTTGTGAGACATTTTTCCTTCACTAAGTATTAGTAGTTTCTTGGACACTGTTCATACAATTATGTCATATTTCTACAGAAAGACTTTTAAAAAGACCCCAGTCTTTCTAGCTATGGAATACGTTTCTAGAGCTATAGACTATATCAAGCAATAACTTGTCCCTACTCCCGGGGAGATACTATTAGGAGAAAAACCAATTGTTTACTAATCAAATTATGCCTGAATCACAATAGGGAGAGTTAGCTAGTTAATCCTGTGAAAAAAAAAATCATTTAATAAGAGTCCTAACTCTATTTATTTTATAAACTTTCAGTTTTCACTTGACAAAGTCTTCCTAAATGAAAGGAGTACTTTCCAATAAGGCATATCTGAATGAAGATAAAGTTCTTTAAGTTTCTCTTATTTCACTTACCTCCTCTCTTCCCTCAACCCAAGCTAAAAGTTACAAAGGCAATAATACTGAAAATGGTCTGATACTGCTACCTGCTTTCTAGCCATATAATTAACCCTCAGATTCACAAGCTCTCATGTACATTGGAAACCAAGAAGGATACAAAGATTCCTTGGAAAACCTAAACCAAAGAATCACAAAATGCTAAGATGAGGAAGGAACCTTACCTTCTGGAATCATATAGTCCTCACTGATGAAGTCACTTAAATTAGGCAGGCACTAACTATATCCAATTGATGGTAAATCAGTCACATTATATTCATACAAGAAAGAAAACCATCCTTAACTCAATGATTCCACCTTACCCACGTGCTTACCAAAATATTTAAGGAAAATCATTTAACCTCTTGAGTTAGTCTGTTCTGTAATATAATAGGAAAACATATATAGTCAAAATTCTCCATAAATTGTAAACTACAACACAAGTGTAAGGAGATATTATGTCTCTAGTCAACCTTCTACAGCCCGGGTTCTTATTGAGGGAAGAGGACTCTAAAGTTACTATTGTTTTATAAAGCTCCCAAGATAATTTTGGGACCTGCCTCCTCACCCAACCCACTGGAGAATGGTTTCCCAGAATGAGCTTCAGGTGGTCTGGGGATCCCCCTAAAATTGAATCCACAAAGCACAAGTGCATACAGGAATTTCCCAAGCCAGTTGATTTCTCTAGTTTCACAAAGGATTTGGTAGCCCCCAAAAGGGTGAGAACTACAGTTGTAAAGTTACACACATGTACTGAGATTAATGCTCCCACAGATGTTGCTCAAAATGGTACCACCATTCTCCCAAACAAACTGGATCAGAGTATTAGATATTTTCTTTCTTCATTTTCCCTCTCATCATAAAATCCAATCTACTCTACTCCCTTTCTCCTTTCCATTTCCATTACTACCCCACAGTTCAGACCTTCTCTATGTATTACCCTTGATAGGGAGCATTAGGGAAGCCATTTCTACCTCTAGGCTCTCCCTACATCAACCCCCACTACATGCTGCTACCAGATTAATCCTAAAACAAAACTTTAATAGTTTCACTCCCAACTCAAAAGTCATCTATGGAACACCACTGCCTACTAAATCAAGTCAATAGCCTGGCATTAAAAACAATCCATAAACTGGCCCAAATTTTTACTTCAAGTTTTATCATCCTGTATTCCTATACAAATACTTTATGTTCCACCCAAACATAATGACTTGCCTCTCCACAAATGTATGAACTCTGTGTTTGGTCCCTTTTCTCTGCTTGTATTACCTTTCCTTGTCAATTAAAAGTCACAGCAATCTTTCAAAACCACGATGGTCTCAATTTGAATCTGAATTCCTAGGGCACTTCTGTATTGTTTATGAAATGTAACTATATATTAAAAGACAAATGGAATATTTGTATAGTCGTACCTGCCTAACTAATCAATTAAAGCTGTGAAGGCAGAGACTGTTATCCTCATCTCTGTATTCCCCAAATATCTCACTCAGTCTCAGATACTTAATAATTGTGTAAGGAAGTAACAAAATTTAGCCAGCATGGAGTAAACAGCTAAGATTAGGATATCTTCCAAGGCAGAGACTTTATCTATGACATCTTCTATCATGCCAAGTTTCCAAAAATATAACTCTTTTTTTTTTTTAAAGATTTTATTTATTTCTTCATTCATCCCCCCCCTGCTGCCCGCGCTCGCCGGGTCAGCCAACCACGCCGTGCGGGCGGGCCCGCCCCCACCAGGAGGCCCCGGGAACCCAACCCGGGGCCTCCCACATGGCAAACGGGAGCCCCACCGACTGAGCCACAGCCGCTTCCCCAAAAATATAACTCTTAGTTACTGCTTTTCAAAACCGTGGTGTCATAGGGCTTATAGACATTTTTGCATTTTAAAGGAAGAACTATTTGAAATGTTAATAAACATCATCTCAAAGAAATTATCTATTCTACATGTTTTACATGTTTCAATTTGAGTTGCACCCAACACTTGGTCAAGTTTTCAATAAAAAAAAATATACTATTTATTTACTACTTTATGGCTAAAAACAAGTCACATTAAAATAATGCCTTTCTTTTTAAAAGGTGAAATACACAGTGCATCTTGCTTAATACACTTAGTGAAAAAGGTAAAGTGGATTTATACTTCTGCAAAAACTCCTGCAGAAAACTGCAGACCACTATAAACCAGGTATTTAAGGTAAAAACACCAAAGGAAAAAAAATTGGACATTATTATTTTCCACAACTACAACCAGAAGCACCTTAAAGCAGAAACTCAAATCTTTTTGCACATTAGCCTACACAAAGGGATAAAACATCAAACAGAAACGGTAAACCAAGTCAAGTCACTGGAAAACATAGTATTTTGGAGAAGTAAAAACGTCAAAATAATAACTTCGGTAACGAAGGTTTCACATAATCATCGGGGCAAAGGAAGTTCAACTCCAAATCGATGGAGTAAAGAAAGGGCTGGACATCAGACTGATAGTTTAAAGGTTGTAAAAGCAATGGGCAAACTACAAAATTTAAAAAAAGATGAAAGAAAGAAAAAAAGAGAAGAGAAAGGAAAAGCTCTAAGTCACAGATGGGATAAGGGCTGGTAAACACTGCAAGGTCACCGGGACCTACCAGGTCACAAAGGTGGAAGTGAGGGTTGTGCTGAGGGGAACTGCAGTCCGTGAAACCGGGGGTCATTTAAAAAATAAAATAAAATGTCAGAAAAAGACGATCTAAGGCTGGCAGTCCTTGGTTTGGGACGGTGGAATTGCGGTGAAAGTAAGGGCACCGGCACTCAACCCCAAATAATTGTGTTGGGGGGGGGAGTATTAGGGAAATGAAGAGAAGACAGAAAACAGGCGAAGAGAAGGCTAAGGAAGCTTGAGATCTGCGGCTGCAGAGTCACGGAAACACTTCTCTCTGCTCCAATAACAGCAGCCCAGGCCTCTGCCAGAGCAACTCGGGGCAAGACCCATGACCGCACCCCAGAAAACTCCCGGCCACCGGGCTGAGAGGCAGCCAGGGCGGCGCAGACCTTCGACAGCCCCTCGGAGCGTCCAGCACCGGTGCGCTGGGCTCCCGGCTCCCCGCCCCGCCGCAAAAGCTCAGGGCCCGCCCCCGCCCTTGCCCCTGCCCCTGCCCCTGCCCCGGGGCGTCCTTACCCCGCACGAAGCCTTCTGCACCCGGCCGCCGGGCGGCCACGGCGGCGGCGCCTCCTTCTGCGGCGGGCGCCCTCACCCTTCCGCGCCTAGGATCGCCATCTCGCAGCAGCCGCGTCGGCCCCGGCAGCCCAGGCCGCCTGCAGCCACTCGGAACCCGCACGGCGCGCTCGCCGACACCCGACCCTCCCCCCACCCCCACCCCAGCCACGCGCCACCCCCAGCCCAACCTAACACCTCCCTTCTCGGGAGCGCGCCACGGCCCGAGCGCGCGCCTCACCGCCCGCCCACCCCAGTACAGTGGGCTGCGCCGCGGCCGCCCAAAGCCAGTAGGTTCGGACCCGGAATCCGGCTTTCTGCGAGCATGCGCAGCCAGGGTGCCCAGTGATGCCTTTAGGAAACTCCGCTCCTCCGGGCCTTCGGAGTGGTCGAGTGGAGGTGGAAGACTGGCCAATGGGAGAGGGGGGTGGGGCCTGAACCCGAGGAAAGGGCGGGGCCGCCGCCGAGATTTGGGAAGAGGTGTGTCTAAACTGGCCGCCCATGCTGCTGACTTGACTTTCCGGTCCGCAGCTGGACCCGTTGCTTGACCTCAAGGGAGGTTCTAGGGACACTGGCGTTCTTTTCTCGAACGCTGTACAGTAGAAGTAGGCTGTTAATAAATTTTCCTTGACCTCGTTAAGTGTTTGACTCGGAACCCATTGTAAAAGTAAATATTACCAGAAGTCTTCCAGGCCATTGTTAGGAATAATTTAAACGTTCACTCCGCCGGCCCCACATCACCCCAGTGATGAAGCTAATACTTATTTAGCAAATACATGTGTTCGTGCAGTTAATCTACACAATCTCATACGGTAGAGTCTATTATCTCCATTATACATTTGAGTCAACTGAATTAGAAGTAGAAAGACACCTCAGCCCCCCACACAGAGGCCAGTGGTGAGCACGTTACTCACCAAATGACCTCACCTTCTGCTTCGGAGAGAGAATGAAGGCCATCGGGCATGGATTTCTACAATTTTTGCTCAACTGCCCCACCGAACTCCCACAAATAACCTACATCCACACCCACACTAGTTTTCCTTTGTTGCGGAAGCTAGGTGTCCCTGCTTATCTCTAAAAGCGAAACTCTTCTGCTTCCTCCTGTGATCCCTCTTTGCCATATTTTTAACCTCGCTCTGTCTACTGCCTCTAACTCCTTAACATGATCACGTTTTAAGATTCCTGTCATAAATTCTCCCTTATTTTAAACCCTCTTCCAGTTCTCTCCCTTCTTCCTCATAACTAAGCTTTTTCAAAGAACTGAGTCCCAAGAAGAGCTCTGACACTCCTTGAATGTTTGAACGAATGCACATTCCTTTCCCCTCCTTTGCATTAGTTCCAGCCTTTTGACTTCTCATCTGGGTTTGGGGCACAAATATATTCACAATGATCTTTCTAAAATATATATCTGACTATGTTATTCCACAGCTTAAAAACTTTCATTGGCTCTTCAGAGCTTTTGAGGCAAAGCTTAACATGCTATTTGAGGCTTCTTTTATGTCCATATGCTCTGTCCCTCCTGTTAGGACAAACTTCTCACAGTTTCCTGAATGTACTCACTCATTTCTGTGCTTTAATGCATACTGCTTCCTTTAAATCTTTCCTCACCTTTTACAAGTACTGTCTCAGAAATTCCATACAAATACTCAGCAGGGGTTTGTACTCCACCTCCAGAATTTATACAAGCCTCCTTTCACTTGCCTGTTGTACTCTCTCACTTTCTGCTCCCCTGACTACGGTTTCCCCTTTAGCTCAGCTTCATAGAAGCTCTTAGTACTTACCTAAGGCCCCTCAGTTGACACCCAGTGTTGAACCAGCCTTTTATTATTGAGTATTTGTTTGGTTTCAAATGAATACTATTATAAATATATTTTCATAAAACTTCATGCACATCCTTACTTACCACCTTAGTTTAAATTCATTAAAGTGATCAAAGGGTATGATCAATTTTAGCCCTTTTGAAACAGATTTGCCTCCCAGAAAAAGCTTAATCTGAAGAGTCCCATTGGCTGGAATCAAAACTCAGCAATACCACTCAGAGCCATATTCTGATTTTCATGGGCCCTAGGCATTTTTGCCTTTTGCATCTTCTTCCATAAAAGAATATTAAGAATGAAGTTTTATAACATCATTGGTATAAAGATGAATATATAGATATTATATATTAAAATATAATCTATGACCTAAACATTCTTTTTTTTCTCCTTCTGATTTGAAAAGAAATTAAAACATTTCTGTGGGCCCCTAAAAGTATTGTGCCTTGTTAACTACAAGACTTGACCAAATTACTTAATTTGACTGTGCTTCAACTAGAAAATTGTGCTACCATGTGATGTTGTAGTAAGAAATAAATGGGTTGCTACATGTAAAATACTTAAGGCTGCCTGGTGCAAAAGTATGGCACATAATAAAAAATTACTGTTATTATAATTATTATGAATTTCCTACAGCATTATATGAGAGTATATGATTGTACTTGTTCATCATGGTATATTTACAATGGGCAAATAAGGAATATTATTGTTGATCCATTGTCCATTTTCCTACCCGGGTATTCACAAAAAGGCACTTTGTATATTGTAGATATTGATCCTAGTTAAAATTATTGGTCTTTTCCCTTTTTGTTTTATTCTACTATTTTTTGCTTCACAAGTAATTTCCCATTCTGAAATGAAATAATTTATGTCTTTATTTTTTTTCTACTTGTTTAAGAATTTTACTTTTTCCATTAAATAATTTAATCCTTTAGGATTTCTTTTGAAGTGGTGGTCTAACTTTTATTTTCTCTAAAAAACTTATAATCTTTCCCAGCTCATTTTAAAAATAGTCCTTCTCTAACTATGGGCTAGAGTGGACTTGATGGTATTCTTTTGTTCACATATGGTGATTCTAGCAATGCAAGAAATTATAACAATGAGGTGGAGCCAGTGGCCACTTGACACTTTTGGGGTAGGGAGGGGATGAGCAGTTGAAATACAGTGGCTTCTTTGGGAGTTGGAGGTTGTCCTGAGTACTGTTGTGGCAACGGATGTAGGCCATTTTAAATCAGCACACACCACTCAGAACTGAGTGGGAGAGAGTGTGGTCTACAGTGTGAACTGTGGTCTATGGTTGGTGGCAAGGCTCCAGGTTGTGTAAGTTCATTGAGGGTGGTGGGCCACACTGTGGGAGATGTTTGTGTGGGATGTGGTGGGAGGTGTGGGAGGTGGGCAACATGGGAATCTCAGTGGGTTCCGTGTAATATTTTGGGTAATCTAAGCACCTCTTAAAATATATGTATATATATATATAAATAACATTTTTGTAAGCAAATACACATATATGCATATATATTTATATATCATTTTGCAAATGTTTGTATGTATTGTGAGAATTTTGATTTTTACCCATTAAAAAAAAAAAAAAAAAGTCCTTCTCTAATTATGGTAGTTTAAAAATACATTCACAAATTCATAGATATTCTTCTCTTCTAAAAGTGGTGCCTAATCCTCTTCCAAGTGAATGTGACTGTACTTAATGGCTTTCTTCTAATGGATACAATATTATGCAGAAATCACAGTGTGTCACTTCCAAGACTAGGTCCTAAAAAGGAATTGTGACTCCTTCTTCCTCTGGGATCACTTGCCCTGGGAGAAGGCAGCTGCCATGTACATGTCGTGAGGACACATTAAGCAGCCCTTTGGAGAGGACCACTTGATGAAGACCTGAGACATTCTGCCAACAACCAGCAAGGATCTGAGGCCTCCTTCCAGTCTCCATGTGAGTGAGACATCTTGGAAGCAGATTCTCCAGTGACAGGCAAACCTTCAGATGACGGCATCTCCCGCTGACACATTGATTGTAAGCTCATCAAGGACTCTGAACCAGAATCACTCAGCTAAACTCATTCTCAAAATCCTACCCACAGAAACTGTGAGGTAATAAATGTTTATTATTTTAAGTCACTACATTTTGGGGATAATTCGTTATGCAGCACTAACCCAGTGGTTCGGAACCAGGGAAGATTTGCATCCCAGAGAACATTTCACAGTGTTTAAAGGCATTTTTGACTGTCACAGCTGGAGGAAGGTTGCCATTGGCATCTAGTAGGTAGAGGCCAGGGATACTACGAAACACCCTACAATGCACAGGAACCCTCTACTTTCACCCTGCAACAAAGAATTAACGGGTCCAAAATAACAATAATCTTGAATTGTGCTGAAGTTGACGAACTCTGCACTAACCTAAGTGTCTGTTTCCGTCTGAAATACATAGGAATGGGATTCCTGGGTAAGTATATGTTTAACTTTATGAGAAATTGCCAAACTGTTTTCCAGAGTGGTTTGTGCCATTTTACAGCGCAAACGTATGAGAGTTACAGTGGTTTCATATCCTCTCCAGCTATTGGTAATCATTGGCCTTTCTAATTTTAGCCTTTATAGTTGATGTACAGTGGTAACTCACTGTGGTTCTAATTTGCATTTCTCTGATGACTAATGATGTTGAACATCTTTTCATTTGCTTTGAGCCATTTGCTTATGGAGTGGTGATCTAACTTTTTGTATATGTTCTTTTGTGATGTGTCTTTTCAAATATTTTGCCTATTTCAAGTTGTTTTGGTCTTATTACTGAGGTTTAGACATTCTTTATATATTTTAGGTACCAATCCTTTGTCAGATATATAGGCTGTGAATATTATCTCCCAGAATGCGGCTTGTTGGTAGTTATCTTCCAAGATACACCCCAATGATCCTGACTTCCTCATATCTACACTTTTGCATAGGCCCTTCCCTTATGAATAGAGCTGACCTGTATGACCAAGTGGAAATTGTAGAAGTGATGGTGTTCTTCTGGACTTCCAAGGGTATGTTATAAAAGACATTGCAGCTTCCACCTTTCCCTCTTAGATTGCTTGCTCTAGAGAAAGCCAGCCACTATCTAATGAGGAACTTCAAGCAGTCCTTTGGAGAGGTACATGCAGAGAGGAGCTGAAGCTTCCTATCAACAGCTGGCAGCAACTTGCCAGCCATGTGAAAGTTTGAAAAGCTACCTTAGAAAAGACCCTCCAACTCCTGTCAAGCCTTCCAACGACTGCAACCTCATGAGTGACTCCAAGCCAGAACTGCCCACCCAAGCCATTCACAAATTCCTGACCCAGAGAAACTATGAGCAATAATAAATATTTATTTATGTTTTCGGGAAATTTTTTACACAGCAACAGATAACTAATGTACTTGCATTTTTGTTTTCTTAACAATGTCTTTGGAAGAGCAGAAGTTTTTATTTTAATGAAGTTCAACTTTATCAATTGTTTTTCATGACCCATGCTTTTTTTTTTTTTTTTTTTGAGGCAGTACCGGGGATTGAACCTGGGACCTCGTACATGGGAAGCAGGTACTCAACCACTGAGCTACACCCGCTCCCAACTTGTGTTTTTTTTGTGACATATTTATGAAATTTTGCCTACTCCAAGATAGTGAAGGCTTTCTCACATGTTGCTTCTTGAAGTTTATAGTTTTAGCAGATGCATTTCAGTATATTATCAATTTCAAATTAATTTTTGTATATGGAGTGAAGCGAAAGTCAATGTTCATTTTCCAAATGAATATAGAGTTGTTTAAAAACCATTTGTTTAAAAAACAATCCTTTCCCATTGAATTACTTTGGCAACTTTGTTGAAAGTTCACTATTTCTGGACTCTTAATTCCGTTCATTGAACTATTTGTCTATCCTTATACAAATATCACATTATCTTGATTACTATAGCTTTATAAAAAAATCTTGAAATCAGGTAGTAGAAATCTTCCAGATTTGTCATTTTTTCCAAAATGATGTTGATTCTTACAGGATCTTTGAATTTCTACATATATTATAGTCAATAATTATGTTTTGGGGACTACAACCGAATCTTTAAAAACCACCTCCAGGGTTTTGACTGGGAGTGTCAATAAGTCAATTTGGAAGGAAGTGACATCTTAATATATAGTTTTCCAATCCATCAACATGGTGTAGCTCTCCATTTATTTAAGTCTCCTCTAATTTCTTTTATCAGTGTTTTGTATTTTTTATAGTATTGGTCTTGCACATATTTTATGAAATCTATTTCTAAGTATTTCATGCTTTTTGATGCTACTGTAAAAGATATATTTTATTTCTCTCCCCCACCCCACCCCCATTGTTTTTGTGCTCACTGTCTGCTCCCTGTGTATTCTTCTGTGTCTGCTTGTCTTCTCTTAATGCAACACCAGGAACCGATCCAGGGACCTTCTGGAGTGGAGAGAGGCTGCTCAATCTCTTGCACCACCTTAGCTCCTTGATTTGCTGCATCTCTCATTGTCTCTCTTCTGTGTCTCTTTTTGTTGTATCATCTTGCTGTGCCAGCTCTCTGCATGGGCCAGCACTCCTCTCAGGCCAGCTTGCTTTTCATCAGGAGGCCCTGGAAATCTAACCCTGGACCTCCCATATGGTAGACAGAAGCCTAATCTCTTGAGCCACATCTGCTTCCCTGTAAATGATATTTTAAATTTCATTTTCTAAGGGTTCATTAGTAGTGTATATAAATACAATTGATTTTTTAATATTGGTCTCTTGTGTGGAGACCTGCAATGCACTTACTAGTTATAATAGTATTTTGTAGATTTCTCAGGAGTTTCAATGTACACCGTCATGTCTTTGCAAACAGAGTATTATTTCTTCCTTTTTAGTCTATATTCTTGTTTCATTTTCTTGCCTTATTGCACTACCTAGAACATCTAGTATAATGTTGAACAGAACTGGTGATAAAAGACTTCCTTGCCTTGTTCCCAATCAGAATGGAAAACATCCAGTGGTTTACCATTAAATATGATATCATCTATAGATTTTTGTAAATCCCCTGTTTCAGGTTGATAAAATTCCCTTCTTTTCCTAGTTTGCTGAGAGTTTTTGTCATGAGTAAGTGTTAAATTTTATCAAGCACTCTTTTGTGTGTGTATGTGTATTTTGAAATGCATCTTTTGTAGTCCATTTTTAGACTGTTAATCTGATGAATTAATTTGGTTTTCAAATTTTAGAACAACCTTGCTTTTCTGGGATAAATTACATTTGGTTATAATATAGTATCCTTTTTATGTGTTACTGGTTTCTATTTGCTAATTTTGTAAAAGTATTTTAGAGAAGCTAAGTTCATGAAGGAGCTTATTTCATAATTTTCTTATATAATACCTTTGTCTATTTTGTTATCAGGTGAAGGCTGGCCTTCTAAAATGAACCTGGAAGTATTCTCTCCTTATCTATTATTTGAAAGAATTTGTGTAAGATTGGTTGTTGTTACCTGCAGTTCTATGATTGATTTTGCTTATCATTCTTTTTAAAGCCATTCTGTTTTGGTTTTTTTTTTTTTTGGATTTGTATGAAGTGGTGTATGATTTCACCATTCTTAATGCTGGGGAAAAACTAGTTATCTTCATGCAGCCCTGCCTCGTAACAGTGGAATTTCTGTTAGGCAAACCACAGAACCTTGATTTTAAGCCAAATCTAGCTCCATTCCTTTGACAGTCGATCTTATATCCCCATAGATTAGCTTTCACGGTCTGAGAGTATGAAGTTCCTTGTCAGTCAGCTGGAAATTGAGCGCAGCTCTGTTATCATTGTTTTTTTCTTTTTTTTTTTTAGATTTATTTTATTTTTTTTATCCCCTCCCTGCCCCACCACTTGCACTCACTGTCTTGCTTTCTGTGTCTATTCGCTGCTCATTTTTCTGTGTCTGCTTGTATTCTCTTCTTGTTTTCTCTTTAGAAAGCACCAGGAATCTATCCTGGGACCTTCCGACATGGGAGAGAGGCACTCAATTGCCTGAGCCACCTCAGCTCCCCGTTTTGTTGTGTCTCTCATCGTCTCCTTCCTCTGTGTCTCTTTTTTGTTGCATCATCTTGTTGCGTCAGCTCTCTGCATGGACCACCAGCTCTCCTCTCGGGTCGCTTACCCTCACCAGGAGGCTCCTGGAATTGAACCCAGGACGTCCCATTCAGTAGACGCAATCGCTTGAGCCACATCTGCTTCCCATCATTGTTTCTTTAGTACCCAGTCAAAGGCCAATGAGAGGGAGTGGATGTGGCTCAAGCAGATGAGGGCCTGCTTCCCACATGGGAGGTCCTGGGTTAGATCCCCTGTGCCTTCTTAAAAAAAAAAAAAAAAAAAAACACAAACAACAGCCAAAACAAATGAAAGAACCAACTGAGGGGAGCCGATGTGGCTCGGTGGTTGAGCATCAGCTTCCCACATACACGGTCCCGGGTTGCTCCGGTACTGAAAAAGGAAAAAAAAAAAAAGGCCAATGAGACAACTTCAGGATCTTTCAAAAATAATGTAAGCATTACTGAAGCAGTAAAACAAAAGAAGTTTCAGTATTTTCTGTTTTCTTTTTTATCTTTTTGCAGTAATCTTCTTTCCATTGATATAGAACCATTTTTCTTTTTAAATCTGATATCAATAGATGCTTTAAGTAAGTTTATAAAGGAAAAAAAAAAGGAAACTATTCAGAAATTATCTTCATTAGCCTGTCTTATAATATCTGGAGGAGCTTGAAATACATGGAAAGGTAACATCCAACAAACAAGTGGCTATGGAAAAAAGTATGTTTTGCTATGGTTTAACTGCAGAGAACGTGGAAATGCATGGACTGTGCTTTTCTTTTTAGACTAAATGTTTATATTGGAAAAGAAAATTATTCTGAACACTAAATAATTTTAGTACTTTCTTTTGAGTAAAACTGATATCCTCTTAAATGAGTTTAGTTTTCATGAAGAATACCTAGTGGAAGATAGGAAAAAGCAAATATTTTTTCCAGTTCTAGTTAACAAATTGCTAAACAAGCAAAAATAAAATCAATCAAAGGGAAGTTGTTTCTTTTTAATTGAGATGACAGATTGCTCCTCTGTATTAAATAGTGTAGAAGTTTAGGAGGAGGTAATCATATTTACTATGTATAGTGTTATGAACAGTACAATTTTGTGGATATATTTGCAAAACCATTTGTGGCAGTTTGAGATTATTTTTGAATACCAAAAAGAGAGATTATATTTGTAAACTAATCTTTTCCTCTGGGTGTGATACCCTCTGAATGCATTAGATTCAGCTGACATGTCTTGATTAAATTACCTGTTAAGATTAGGGCTTTGATTTGACCATGTCAGTAGGGCATGACTCAGATTGAGTCCCTGCCCTCTTGGGCTGATATAAATGGATACTCACTTAAGAAGACACACAGAAGAGGCCCTCTGTCATGTTTGATCCTGGGGCCCCAGGGAGAGACGAGTAATTCACCTGATAGTTTGCAGCTGAAGAGAACAAAAAAGCTGAGCAGCTGAGCAGGCCCAGAAGGAAACAAGTCCTATGCCAGAGACCAATATAGGAAGCCCCGAGAGACCAGGCAGAGATCACCCACCATCTTGCTTCAAGACGTGGTAACTGACTAATACACCATTCTTTTCTATTTCATAGCAAGTTGAAAAGTTTACTTTTTCCAACATTAATATATCCACTACAGCTTTCTTACAATTAGTATTTGTGTGTTACCTTTTCCCATCCTTTTACCTTAAACCTATCATTGTCTTTATAAATAAAGTAATTTTCTTATAGACAGCATGTTGTTAGGTCTTATGTTTTTATCTAGTTTGAACAATCTCTGACTTTTAATTGGAGTGTCTAGATTATTTACATTTAATATGATTGTGGCTATGATTAGTTTTACATTTCCCTTTTTAATTTTTTTTTTCTATTTTTACCTTCTATCCTTTCCTTTTTCCTCTCTTCCTACCTTCCTTTAGAGTACTTTAGTATATTTTAATATTCCATTTTATCTCCACTATTGACTTACCTACAGCATTTTATGTAGTTTTTTAGTGGTTGTTTTTGAGTTTATAGTATGCCTATTTAACTTACATACTCTAACTTCAAATAATATTATACCACTCTGTGTTTAATGTAAAAAAAAAAACTTTACAACTGTTTACCTCCGTTTCTCCCTTCCTCTCCTTGGTGCTATTGTGGTCATAACTTATACTTCTATATGTTATAACCTCCACGGTACATTATAAGTATTAGCAAAACCTCAAAATACTATATCAAAAAATTTTGTACCAAGATTAAAATAAGAAGCTCTCGCAAAGTAAGAGCAAAAGGATTTGTATATTATTAATAAACAAAATAAAATAGCATTTAATTTAAAATATTTGTTTCATCTCCAAACTTTCCTTTTTAAATTCTAATTTTTCTTTATGGTTTTAAGTGTTTGTGGTTTAAGATATTTTATTTAAGATAAAATATCAGTATAATAACACACATATATATATAATTTATGAACAAATGTGCTACAGTGAAGGTACATGTTTAAATAATTTTTACTGATTGAGATAGTGAACAAAAAAGCTTGGAAATCACTGGGATTGGAATAAGAAATGGAAAGGGCTTTCTAGAGATAGTTAATCTGTTAGAGTAACATAATATAATGGGGGGGAGGGTGGAAATCAGAAGTAATATAAAACATTTTAAAAACCAACACTATAAAACAGAAAAAACTGTGAATAATTTTTAAATTTAGCATAGAGGACAACAGTTCTGCATATTTCAATACCTCTTCTTCTAGCATTACTATATCCTTTTTAGTTCAGCATTTGTTGAGCACCTACTGTGCTCTCTTTGGCCCATCTTTACGATTGTTCATAAAGATGAACAATCTCGTGTCCAGGTGTACTCAGAGTCTTTTGGGGAAGACAGAGGATGTGTGACTGTGTGAGGAGTAGAATCATGCATAAACTGATAATTTCCTTAAAATGTGGTAAGCAGTATGCAAGAGATTCTATAGGTAATATAAGATGGGGACCTAGCCACATCTGAAGGGATAAAGTTAGAGAAGACCTTTGCTTGAACCAAATTTTCCTGAGAACATGTTAGAGAACAGTATAATTGGTTCATGATGAGGAACTTGAACAAATTAGAAGTATTCATTTTAGTTGTTTTATTCTGTTTAATGAGACAAAAGTGTCTAAGACAATTTACAAAGATTTTCTTCCTCAAATTTTTGTTCTAAGTTTTTTATTGCTAAAGGGTACATTTTAATTATCTGGAATATTCTTCAGACCACACTTGTGCCAAATCAGTAATATACTTTCCTTCACCCTCCCTCTTTTTGTAAATACTTCTTGAATACTAAGTCTGTTTCAGGCTCTGAGCTAGGTACCAGGAATTTACAGTTGAATAAGATACCAATTCTGCCTTCAAGGGACTCAAAATCGCATGAAGAACTCATATCATTAATGTGGAGGCAGTGGCCACTGGAGGTTCTGAGGGGAGGGAGAGGGAAAAATAGGTGTAATTTGGGGGCATTTTTGGGAATTGGGAATTGTCCCGAATGACATTGCAATGACATATACAGGCCGTTGTATGACTTGTACATAACTTACAAAAATGTACAGGGGAGAGTGTAAACTACAATGTAAACTGTAATCCATGCTTAGTGGCAGTGCTCCAAGATGTGTTCATCAATTGTGGCAAATATACCACAGTAATGAAGAATGTTGTTACTGTGGGAAAAGGTGGGAGGGCTAGGGAGCAGGGCACATGGGAACCCCCTACATTTTTTAGGTAACATTTATGTAATCTAAGTTTCTTTTTTAAAAAAAACTATATTTAAAAAAATCACATGGTAGACAGAATGTGGTAAAACAGTATATGTAATTTAATGTTGGAGCTGCTGAAATAAAGGTTGAAACAAAGTGTAATTTGCAGTGTTGCCTTAAGAAGAGAGAGATCATCCTGCCTGTTAGGCAGGAAAGTAGATGGTACCCAAAAAGGCTTTCCAGAATAATTCATGCCTAATGTAGGACTTGAAGAATGAATAAGATTTTGCCATGAAGATCATAGAGGAAAAGACGTGGTAGGCAGAATGAAAAGCATATGCAAGTGCAAAGAAGCCTCCCACCATTTTCTAGTCCCTTATCAATTTGATATTCACATTTCTTGATACTATTGCTTCACAAGTTCTTATTTTGCTAGACTAATTCTATTAGAGCAAGATTAACAAAAAGTCTATCTTCAGCATGTCTACAATCTGATTTGCATTTGGAAAGTGGACAAATTTGGAATTACATTTTGCACCGCCAATGGTCAATTCAAGCCTTCAAGCAAGCTGGAGGTACTGGAATCTTTATGGCAACCAACTATCAAGATGTTGAGTTGGAAGCTATGGTCTCATCGGTAGTTGTAGGTGGTGACTGGATCTATAGGTGATCATTGCCTCCCTGCTCCCTATCTGAGAAAATCTTGCCCTTCACCACAACCCTATTTATAGCATAAGTTCCGTAACCCCAGGTGCTCTCTACAGCTGACTGGACATATACGCCAAAGAAAAACAACCCAAGGCCCAGTTGGTCAATCAGATTCTCTGTGTGACCAATTAGAAGCTGAGTGAGCCTTGTGTGACAATTAGAAGCTGAGTGATTCTCAGAAAATCCTGTTCTTGAAGCTAATCCATTCCTGTTCATGTAAATCTATTGTAGATGGGACCTTTTGATTAGATTTAGTTAAGGAAACTTTGTTTTGATGAGATCAGTTCAGTAGGGCGTGGCCCAAGGTGGGTCTTAATCCTCTTACTGTAGCCCTTTATAAAGGGAGGAATAAAAAGCCACAGAAACAGGAAAAAGCAGCAGAGACAGAGAGACTTCAGAAATTGAAATCAACCAAACTGGGAGAGAGAAAAGCCATAGACAGAGCAGCCTGAAGCTGAAGCAACGAGGCCTAGAGGAGAGGGAAAGACAAGCAGACCCTGTCATATGCCTTATCACCCACAGCTGAACTTGGATAGAAAATAAGCCTGGAGGAGAAAGCAGAGACCAGCAGAGATGCCATTGTGCCTTGCTACACGGCCGGATTCCAGGATCTCTAGCAGCCAACCTTTGGGGAGAGATCTTCTGCTGATGCCTTGACTTGGACATTTCCCCCAGCCTCAGCACTGTAAGCTTGTAAGTTAATAAATCTCATTATAGAAGCCAAACTCATTTCTGGCATATTGCAATGGGAGCCTTTAGCAAACTAAAACAACTCGTGAAGGAAGCCTGGCTGCATAAAGGAGAATGGAACGAAGTAGAGAGAGGAGCAGAGAAGAGAAATTTTGCTGCTTGAAAGAAAAAGAAGTCCCTTGTCTGAAGATTTTTTTCACTATTTATGAGAGCTAGTACGACTATCTTCAATTGGATTATGTGAGATTACCATGCATCCTTCAAATAAAATTCCTTTTCACTTGGTCTGTTGGAAAGTCAGATCCCCAGGCAAGTGATTGGAGTGAATCTCCAAATCTGCATAGCTACTTCAGGATATCTCCACCTCACCTCCTTGGTAGAATTACCAGACCCTGACTTATTTGTTCTCAACCTGGTATTCCCATAACTGCCTGTGCTTCCTCTACCTGTGCCCACAGGTATTCCTTCTAGACAGTTGACATTGTTGGTATTGATGGTTTTTTTTCTGCCAACTAGCAGGCCTAGGGCTTATATATCTTATTCAGGACCCCTTACCACTATGTGATCAAAGCATATTATCTTAACTTCAGTTGTCAAAATGTTCAAGATAGCAGAAATTTAGAAGGCATTGCTGGAGCATTTATAAGAATAGGCATGTTGGCAAAAGTCCTGGTGTTGGCACAGTGAAAACCAAAACCAGGTTCTGCCCAGACGTCATCATTGTGGGGCGTGTCAGAGCATGTTTCACCCAAGTCACAACAACTAGACAGGGATAGGCCCAAAATAGGATTAAGCAAACTTGACTTGTTACAGAAAGCAAGCAGGTTAATTCAGGAGTGGCAATAAGGGAAAGGAAGGGAGGCACAAGGTTAAATGGAATCTGATATTTAGAGCAATCCAGAAAAATTGTCAAGAGGCCATAAATCAGGACATGCTTAGAGGGAGCAGTTAAGTCAGTCAAAGAGCACCTGCTATAAGAGGCCTATATTCAGAGTAGCTCAGAGCTACTGGAAAACATCCCTCCTTTGGGATCATAAAGAGCCCTCATAGCCAAAGTAGCTCCAGGACCACTCAGGAAACTTCAGAGCTGCTACACAAAAGGGATGGATGTTCTGTCTTCTGCACAGATTTGGGCTTTGACTGTGATCCTTATATGGGTTCTGGTCAGTCCTCAGTGGAGCCAGCCTGGTATTTCTTTTTACTAAATGTCAAGGTTACCCTTTATCACACTACCCTGGTTTAGTTCTTCATGATATTTCTTACAATCTGAAAACCTTATTTATTTACTTATTTGCTTTTTGTCTGCCTCTCCTATTAAAATGTAAATTACTTTAGAGCAGTAATTTATTTTGTTTTGTTTTGTTTTCCATTGCTGCATCCTTAACACCATGAACAACATCTGGCTCTTAGTATTTTTTTTTTAAGATTAATTTATTTATACCCGCCCCCTCGTTGTTGCGCTTGCTGTCTGTTCTCTGTGTCTATTCGCTGTGTGTTCTTCTGTGTCTGCTTGTCTTCTCTTTAGGCGGCACCAGGAACTGATCCTGGGACCTTCTGGAGTGGGAGAGAGGTGCTCAACCTCTTGAACCACCTCAGCTCCCTGGTCTGCTGTGTCTCTTACTGTCTCTCCTCTGTGTCTCTTTTTGTCATATCATCTTGCTGCACCAGCACTCCGCGTGGGCCAGCTTGCTGCGCAGGCCAGCTCACGGCGCGGGATAGCTTGCCTTCACCAGGAGGTCCCGGAAAGCAAACCCTGGACCTCCTAATTGGTAGACGGGAGCCCAGTCGCATGAGCCACATCTGCTTCCCTCTTAATATGTTCTTAACAAATATTTATTGAATAAATAAAAGTCCATGAACTCTGTGACATGGTCATGGGCCAAGGGCCTGGACAACATTCCAACTCCTGGGGATCCCGACAGTCCTTGATTGGAATACCTTCTTTTTTTTTTTTTTTTTAAAACAGATAGGGTGGGGGCAGTGATTTATTTGACATTGGCCCTAATCCTTCTTTCCCAGTACCCCAAGGAGGGAAATTTTCCATGACAGCCTGTCTAGAAATCTGGTTCTGTTCCCAAAAATTGTATGATCTCGGGTAACATACAGGGCCTGTGATTAGTGTGAAATGATTAGGGCAGTGTGCCATACGGGCTGAAATTCCTTGGGATAATGAGGATAAAATGTTCATTGTCTCAGTCTTGACTTGCTTTGATTTGTCAGTTAAAATAAGGGCCACTTCTCTGCCCTTTTTTGAATGGACATTAGTAGGAAGTGACACTGTTCACATGAGAAGAAGTCAGCTCTGTACACCTGCTCATCCATGCTGTTCCACTTACTGTGGGTGTGTTAGTTTCCAGGCCTAGGTGGGCAGCTGGAATTTAGATGATAATAATGGCAGCTAACGTTTATTGAGCATTTACTATTTGCTGGATGTTTTAGTAAAGCTTTTCTCACACTTTTTTTGTGTTTGTGTGTGCTATTAATTAAAGTCCGTAGTTTAACTTGGGGTTCACTCTTTGTGTAGTGTAGTTCCACAGGTTTCTTCTTTAAAATTTTTATTCTACTGCCATATATATAATCTAACATTTCTCCTTTTAATCATATTCAGATATATACTTCGGTGCTGTTAATTGTGTTCATACTGTTGTACTACCATCACCACCATCCATTAACAAAACATTTCCATCCTTGCAGATAGGAACCTTGTGCATTTTAAGCCTTAACTACCTATTCCCTACCCCCACCCTGTCCCTTTGTAACCTGTATTCTAGATTCTGACTTTAGTAGTTTGCTTATTCTAATTATTTCAAATCAGAGAGATAATATGATATTTGTCCTTTTTCTTTCTGGCTTATTTCACTCAACATAATGTCTTCAAGTTTCATCTGTGTTGTTGCATGTATCAGGACTTCATTCCTTTTTACAGCTGAATAATATTACTTTGTATATATATATATCACATTTTATTTATCCATTCATTGGTTGATGGACACTTGGGTTGCTTCCATCTTTTGGCAATTATGAATAATGCCACTATGAACATTGGTGTACAAATATCTGCTCAAGTCCTTGCATTCAATTCTTTTGGGTATATACCTAGTAATAGGATTGCCATGTCATATGGTAGTTCTATCCTTAGCTTTCCGAGAAACTGCCAAACTGCCTTCCACAGTGACTACACCATTTTACATTGCCACCAGCAATGAATGAGTGTTCCTTTTCCTCCATATCTTCTCCAACACTTGTAATTTTTCATTTTTTTAAAAAATAGCAGCCATTCTAATAGGTATGAAATGGTATCTCATTGTCATTTAGATTTGCGTTTCCCTCATGGCTAATGATGTTGAGCATCTTTTCATCTGCTTTCTGGCCATTTATTTATTTTCTTTGGAGAGATATCTGTTCAAGTCTTTTGCCCGTTTTTAAATTGGGTTGTTTGTCTTTTTGTTGTTAAGTTGACGGATTTCTTTATATATACATGATATTAATCCTTTATTGGATATGTGGTTTCCAAATATTTTCTCCAGAATCCCTACATAATGTATCTGGAAAATTTGGCTGTTTGTCAACAACTGTCATTGACCCATTACCCCATTCACATACAGAATCTGTCCTTGATTCTGATTTTTCCAGTTTTCTAAGATAAAAAGAATGGTTTCTGTGGCTGTGCCTTTCTGGTCAGAAGAATTGTTTGCTTCTATTGAACCAGCCCTTGGCCACAAGTGTTTTCTCTTTCTTCAGCCTCCTTCTGAAGTTATTTTCCAAATCCCTGTCACGTCCCCATCCTCACCCCACGCCCTCCACTCCCCCCCCCCCCCAATTTATCTCTTTCTTCTCACTAAACAAACCCCTCACTTCTCATAGGTAATGAAACACCTTTCTATCAGGGAAGTGTAAGTTAGCATATTTTCAGAAACAGCTGAAATTTCTCCATGTCTCTGCTTTTTTGAAAAGCAACTACAGGGCTCAGTCTGTGTGTATGTTCTTGTCTACTAATTAACAAACAGCCTCTCACTGAGTCACTCTCCTGTCATGTCCTTACTTCCTTTTCCTTTCTTAGAAAATTGTTTCAATCAGTATAAACCTGGCCCGGCACTTCTCTACATGTAGTGACTATATTTATTAGCATGAACAATGCTATACCTTGAAATACACATTTCTTTAGATGACATAATCAAAATGAAAATAGTATTTCATTAACAAAAGTAGCTTTGTAGACACTTACTAAGAGGATATCTACTTTATATGATGACTATGCATACAGTCTCTCTGAAAGCAAGGAGTTAGAGTGAATTTTAATCAGTTGCAGAATGGAACAATCAGCTTTAAACTTCAGTAATGATATTTGCATCAGTGGATAAGTCAATTAACAGATATTTATTGTGCACCTATTATATACAGTGCTCTGAGATGGGTAATGAATATGATACATGGATACATAACATAAATGTGCCCCAGACTGGGAAGACCTATTTGGCACACTAGGTTACATGTTATTTAAACAAACAAACAAACAAACAAACAGTTTAAGGATTCCTAGAAAGGAAAGCTTGCTTTTATCAAAAGTGGTCACTGAACGTTTCAGAGAGCGGATAGGATTCAGGATAGGCTTTGGAGATTAAGTAACAGGAAATTATGGTGGGGACTTCTAGAAAACTCTGAGAAGCTTATGAAAAGACACAGCTGATTTGAATGTTACCATTGAGGAAAAACTTGGAAAGATTAGAGTTTGAGTTGGAAAGGAAATTTTGCAGTTTAAAATCCTTAAAAATTATATCAGAAAAGATATATCTTTTTTCTCTAAAGATGTAATTTCTTCCAATGGTTTTTCAGTTATTGTGTAGCAATTTACCCCAACATTCAGTAGCTTAAAACAACGGTTTTATTATGGTCCCAGATTCTGTGGGTCAGAAATAGGAATAGGGCTCACTGGAAACAGCTTGTCTCTGCTTCCCCATATCTGAATCTTCAGCTGAGGAGTCTTGATGTATGGGGGTAACCTAATGGCTGGGGCCTGGAATCACCTGGAGACAAATTCATTCATATGTCTGGCAGTTGATGATGGCTTTTGTCTTGGATCCCAGATGGACTTGTGGACCAGAGTTCCTACACATAGCCTTTCTGTGTGGCATGGGCTTCCTCACGTCATGGCAGCTTCAGGGTAATTAGACTTCTCATGTGGAGACTCAGGGCTCCAAAGATGAATATCCCAGCAAACAAAATGCAAGCTAAACTGCCTTTTCTGACCTAGCCTCATAAATCAAGCATCTTATACTTATAGATCAATGGAATCAAATTGCAAATTCAGAAATAGACTCTCATACCTATGGCAAATTGATTATTGTCAAGGGCCAAATCCACTCAATTGGGAACAAATAGTCTCTTCAACAAATGGTGCTGGAAAAACTGGATGTCTGTATGCAAAAGAATGTAGGGTGACTCCTATCTCATTCGATATACAAAATAAACTCAAAATGGATCAAAGACTTAAATATAAGAACTCCTGGAAGAAAACATAGGGAAACATCTTCAGAACTTATGTTAGACAGTGGTTTCTTAGACTTTACACCCCAAACACAAGCAACAAAAATTAAAAATAGGTAACTGGGACCTCATTAAAATAAAAAAACTTTTGTGCATCAAAGGACTTCTTCATGAACGTAAAAAGATAATTTATAGAATGAGAGAAAATAGTTGGAAACCACATATTTGATAAGGATTTAATATTCTGAATATATAAGGAAATCCTACAACTCAGTAACAAAAAGACAAACAATGCAATAAAAAATGGACAAAAAACTTGAATAGACATTTCTCCAAAGAAGATATACAAATGGCCAAAAAGCATATGAAAAGATGCTCAACATCCTTAGCCATTAGGGAAATGCAATTCAAAACCACAATGAAATACCATTTCACACTCACTAGAGTGGCTACTATTTAAAAAACAGAAAATAACAAGTGTTTGAGAGAGGGATGTAGAGAAATAGGGGCACTTGTTCATTGTTAGGAAGAAATGTAAAATGATGCAGCTGCTGTGGAAAACAGTTTGGCGATTCCTCAGGAAGTTAAGTATAGAATTGCCATATGACCTAGCTATCCCACTTCTAAATATATACCCCAAAAGAACTGAAAGCAGGGACTCGAACAGATATTTGCACACCGATGATCATAGTTGTATTAGTCACATTTGCTAAAAGATGGAAGCAACCCAAGTGTCCATCAACAGATGAATGGATAAGCAAAATGTGGTATATACATATAATGCAATATTATTCATCTGTAAAAAGAATAAAGTTCTGATACATGTGACAACATGGATAAAACTTGAAGACATCATGTTGAGTGAAATAAGCCAAACAGAAAAGGACAAATATTGTATGATTTCACTGATAAGAAATAATTAGAATAAGCAAACTTACAGTAGAGTCAGAATCTAGAATACAGGTTATCAGGGACCAGGGTGGGGGTAGGGAATGGAAAGTTAATGCTTAATTGATAGAGGTTTCCTGTTTGGGGTGATAGAAAAGTTTTGGTAGTGGATAGTTATACTGGTAGCACAATGTTATAAATGTAATTAACACCACTGAATTATACATTTGAATGTGGTTAAAAGGGGAAATTTTAGGTTGTATATATGTTACTAGGAAAAAAAAACCTATAAGACTATACAACATAAACAGTGAACCTTAATGTAAATGATGGACTATAGTTAATGGTACAATTATAATAATATTCTTTCATCAGTTGTAATAAGGGCATCACATTAATGCAAGGTAAATAATAGGGGATAGATAGGAACTCTGTTTTTCTGCATGATTTTTCTGTAAACCTACAACTTCTTTAATAAAAAGATTACAACTTCTGCCCCATTCTGTTGTTTATAAGAGAGTCACAAGTCCAACCACATTACAGGGGAGAGGACATAGAAATCACCTCTCAATGAAAAGAATATCAAGGTCACATTGTAAGACAGGAGCAATGGGGTGGAAAATATTATTTTAGCCATTTTGTGAAATTATAATCTGCCACTTATCTTGAAACTGAGACTTTTTAGTCTCTACTCTTCTTCCCATTCCTTGGTAGGTCTCCTAATTGACTCTTCAATCCTTTGGTTTGTTTATTTCAGCTCCAATTTATGAACTGCCACACTGACTCTTAAACCACAGTTTTTTGGTAGGCTTTTGGTAGAGATTGCTGCCCTCTAATTCTCCTTTCTGGTAAGAAGCTTCAACAAATGCTGGCATATACTTGATAGTTCATCCCATGGGCTTAAACCTGTTATATAGATCCTTCTGGGGTTTTTGGTTTGTTTTTTTAGGAGGTACCAGGGATTGAACCTAGAACCTTTTATGTGGGAAGCAGGTGCTCAACCACTTAAGGTACATCTGCTCCCCAGATGCTCTGCTTTGAAGTTTTCAAAGCTACTGAACTCTCCAATCCGGTCCAATTCCTGAGCCATTTCGTGGTTCTAATGTTTGAGAGTATTTTCGCTGTCTCTGAAGTTCATTTTCTTAAACCAAAAAGCACCATTTTGAAGTTTATTTTGGTTTTAAAACTTTGTCCTTGATTTACAAGAATTACAAATGTGAAACTAAGAGACCCTTTAAACTTTAAATTTGACTTGCAATGTTATTTTATTCATAATTCTAGTAAATGTTATCAATCACTTCTGATAGGTTTTGGGATAATGTTTGGCCCCATTAACAAATTCAGTTACCTGATCACTTTCAAACATTTCAAATTGTATTTGTATATTTAATATATTTTATTTCCTCTTTAAAATTCTTCAATCTCTCAGAACAAAGAAAACTTTCCCCATTATAAATACTTTTTATAACTCTAATAAATTGAATTCATAAATATGGTGAAATGTAAGTTCTCTTAAATGTTCCAACATTATATAAATTTAGTAAGATTTCAATTTAAAATCATGTCTATTAATCACTAGATGATACATTTTAAGTTTGAGTTTAAAGCTTTTCTGTTAATTTATTATGCCAAGTTTTCTTAAAATTCACAAATATTAAATAATAAGGATGTATTTTCCTTAACATAGAAAGAAATTTATCTTAACAAATGTGTCTATACTACTTACATAGGCATCATTCTTAGTACTTTATTTGTATTAATTCATTAATCTTCAGAGCCTATGAGGCAAGCTACCATTATTAACATGCCCATTTTATACACAAGGGGAAGTAGCCTGATCAAGGTCACATAGATAACAAGTATCAGAGCTGGGACTTGAACCTAGTAATATGGCTCCAAATCCTGTGCTTTCAAATTTTATGCTATATGACTCTAACCCATTTCCGTAGTTTATTTTAAATCTTCCTGGAAGATGAAAGATGTTTTCCCACAAAGAAAGACAATTACCTCCTAGTTTATGTTTTCTGAAAGACCAAACAAGTTGTCCATGACACAGACTAGAATCTTGTTAGCAACACTGCTGAGTGCAGTAAACCCTATCTATTTATGGTTGTCATGGTAACAATTCCACACTGCAAAGGAGATGGTCCTACAGCCCATGGTTCTGGGATTCAAGTTCTTAACATTATCTATATTTAGTCTCCTCAGAAAACTCTGCAAGCTCAGCTCTGACTTAGTCTTTTTCAGCCTTTCATTAGATTGGGCTGTGTGTGTGTGTGTGTGTGTGTGTATAATTGTATAAATGTCTTCTTGCCTTCTTGACCAAGACTACTGGTTTCATCTCAACAGGAATCCTGCATTATTTCATTTACTTCTTAGGACTGCATATTTTTACATATGTTAAATGATTCACATTGGATTTTGGATATTTCTCAGAGCTTTTTTGGACTACTGGGTCACATCTCCTAAGGTAACTCTACTGATAAAATAAGCATGTTCCATTCATTGGTTTCTTAGTTCATAGTCCATTTCCTCCTTCCTCTAGTTTTGTATAAAAGTTTTTATAGCAACATGTCATCATGCAAACTACCCACAGCTACCTGAATCAGGTGGACAAAGAGCATATTTTCCAAAGGCATAACCCCTTTGGAACCTCTGCCTGTTGCAACAGTTTTTTGTTTTATTTTGTTTTTGTGCATAGTAGGAAATGCTGTCATCCCCTTATTGATATTTGATGAGAACCTGAAGATTTTATATACCCTTCAAAAAAGGTTTCAAGAAAGAGAGAAACTTTCTATTAATGCCTAGAGTATTATATAGCACTATATCCAGGCATTCATGGTCCTTAATTCCTATAATATCTCAGAGGTAGGCTCCAACCAAGCTTCAAATAACTTTGTACCAGATGCAACAAAGACCCATACATAAAATGATCACAGTTATTCATAACAGACCAGATCCAGATAGATCTGAACAGCTTGTCCCATAGATTTTCCTGGTACTTGTACTTAGGTCCTTTATTGGCATAGAACCCCAGAAAAGAAAGGCTTATGTTCAAGACTGTTAATAATTATCCCTTGTGATGGTTAAATTCACGTGTCAGCTTGGTTAGGTTAGGGTGTCCATTTGTCTGGTCAAGCAAGCATGGTTCTGATTATTACTGTGAGGATATTTCATGGATTTAAATTATCAGTCAGTTGATTACATCTATGGTTGATTACATCTACCATCAACTAAGGAGGTTGCATTCAGCAATGAGAGAAATCTCATCCACTTAGTTGAAGGCCTTAAAAGGAGAACTGATGATTTCAGCAGTGAGAAAGGAGAATTTCTGTTTCTACTTCAGCCAATCATTGGAGTTCCCAACCCGTGGCTTTCCCCATGGAATTCCAATTTATCAATCTGCAGTCATGTGAACCAATTCCTTTAATAAATATTTTAATATTTACATGTATATCTTGTTGATTCTGTTTCTCTGGAGAACACTGCCTAATACACCCCCTTTTCTCAAGAATTGATAACACTTTCTGCATTAAGTTCTGCATTAAGAGATGATGGTTTGCTGATACCTTACCTTATAAGTGTATTAGTTTGTTATTGCTGCATAACAAATTAACCACACATATAGCAGCTTATTACCTCACAGTTGTGTAGGTCAGAAGTCCAGGCAAGCTTGATATCCAGTCATGTACTATACTTAGGTATCACAAGGCTGAAAAAAAGGTGTGGGCTAGTCTGGGGCCTTAGATTCTGGGAAAGAATCCACTTCTGAGTTCATTCAGGTTGTTGGCAGAGTCCAGTTCTCTGTGGCTATAGGAATGAGGTCTGTTTCCTTGCTGGCTGTCATCCAAGGGCCTCTCTCCCCCGGTTGAGCTACCCAGGTTCCTTCTCACATAGCCCCTCCATCTTTAAAGCCAGCAACAACATGTCGAGTCCTTCCATGCTTTGAATTGCTCTGTCTCCTCTGCTACCAGCTGGAGAAAGCTCTCTGCTTTCAAGGGATTATGTGATTACAAATGGCACACCTGGATAATCCATGGTGATCTCTCTATTTTAAGGTCAACTGTGCTATATAACTAAATATAATCACAGGGATGCTATATCACCATATTCACAGGATCTGGTGATTAAGACTGAACATTTTTGGGGCTCCATTTTAGAATTCTGCCTACCAAAATAAGTTTCTTAGCTATTTTTTTTGGAGAGAAAAGTTAGAATTATCTATTTTTCTTATAATTTTACAAAGTTGTATAGAATTGTTCTCCCTCTGAGAATTTAATCTCCATAGTGTGCACTGACCAAGCATATTTTTGAGGCCTAGAATGTTCTCGAGTGGTATCTTCAGAATCTGGAGGGGTTTTCAAGAGTATTTTTGTATTCTATCAGTCTTTGAATATCTGAACTACTGTGGCTGAACAATCACTACTCTTTTGATTTAATAGTACTTGACTACATATTTATTGAAACAGTTTCATCAGCCTTTCTTATTTTATTTGCATACATCCATTTTGCTTGTTTTTTCATCCCAGTAAATGATTAGTTTTCCTCCTCCGGATAAAACTGAACATGCCAGCTTTGATTAAGTACAAATAATACCCACTACCCACCCCCTACCCCCACCCCCACTTTTTTTTTTGAAGTTTCCGAAGTACACATTTTATTGAACAAAAAGTTATTTTTCTTTTCTTTTTTAGAGAATGAAACCACCACATACTGGATTTAATAGTGCCCGTCCCCCCAAAAAAATTTTTGTCCACCTAGAACCACAGAATGTGACTTTATTTGGAAATGGGTGCTTCATAGACATAATTAGTTCAGATGAGGTCACACTTGTTTAGAGTGGGCCCTAAATCCAATGACTGGTGTCCTTATAAGAAGGCCATGTGAAGAGACACAGACACACACAGAGGGAAGATGATCATGTGAAGATGGAGTTACTCAGCTACAAGCCAAGGGAAGCCAAGGATTGTCAGCAACCACTAGAAGCAAGGAGAAAGGCATAGAACAGATTCTCCCTCAGAACTTCCAGAAGGAACTAATCCTGCCAACACCTTGACTTAAGATTTAAGACTTCTAGCCTTCTGAACTGTGAGATAATACATTTTTGTGGTTTTAAGGTACCCTATTTGTGGTACTATGTTATGGCAGCCCTAGTAAACTGAACACTTCACAAATATATGATCCATTCCTTTGCGGTTATAGAAAGACAACAATTACGTGAAATTAATGAGGATTCCAGGTGATCCCATAACAGACTGGGGTAGAATTGTGAGTGAATGTGATAAATCTGAGGACTTTAAGGGAGAAGAATTCCATGGATTTCCTGGGAAACGTTTGTGGCTGTCTTTCCTTCAACACAAATCTTAATAGAAATGATTTCTCTTCTGTTATTGAAGGATAATCTGTATTATGCGTCTTTCCCTCCCATCTCTAAAGGACCTTTCAAATCAGTTATGGTGTCTCTCTTTTGTATCTTCATTCTTTTCATCTCTATTGGTTATTTTCCCCTGACATTTAAATGTGTTCAAAGCCTTCCCTTTTGAAACAGAATCTTCAATCTTATGTCTCCTTCTAGAGTCTGCCTTTCCTCTCACAGCCAAACTTAATAAAGAAGCCATCTACATTACACTCATTATATCACTGCCTGCACCCCTCATTTATATTCTCCAGTCACTACAAGCAGGCTCTTGCTCATAAAAGTTCAATGAAAACACTTTTATTCAGATGAACTTTGACATTCATAGCGATGAAACCTTTAGGCACCGACTGATTTTTTAAAAAATATTTATTTACGTACTTTATTTTTATTTTATTTCCACCCTCCCCTCCCTCTTGTCTGTCTGCTTATTGTTTGCTCTTGTTCTCCAGGAGGTACCAGGACCTCCCATGTGATAGTCAGGGGTCCAATGGGTTGAGCCACATCTGCTTCCAGTCACTGACTGTTTTTAACTTACACAAGCTGTATTTTATATTCTTGACAAGCCCTCCTTGTACCTTCCTTTTTCCTTAGTTTATTGTGATATCATTTAACCTTGGTTTTCTTCATATTACTCTCAATTTTCTCTTTTTCCAACTGCTTTATGAACACATCTCCCCTTCTTTTTCAGACTACCCCTTAGTTGTTGATGCTCCTCTTCTTCCCGTAAATCCTTTTTTCCTGATAAACTAGATATACATGATTACTTCCACTACCACCTCCATTACAGAGAGTCAGGACTTATAAACTACATATTGAACCTATATTCTCCTGAGTTCCAAATTCATAATCCCAACTGCCAATTTGATATCTGCTTCTAAAATCCTGCAGGCACCTCTAATTCCACTTATCCAAACCTGAACTCACTAGCATATGCCGAAATCTGCCACTCACCTTCAATTCCCTTTCTTGAGGCTCCATCCAAATGCCCAGCAAGAAAACTAGAATTCAATTTTAGTTCCTTTCTTTCCTTGTATACACACAAATAGATCAATAAATCCTATTTTTGCTCTCCTCCTATTTCTGGAATCTGTTGTTTTCTTTCTTTGCCTACTGCCTTAGTTTAGACTACTTCTCCATAGAACTGCTTCATGGAGGCTCTCTAACTGCCCTCCTACCTTATGTATCTCCTCCAACTTCACTTAAATGCCAGAGTAAACATTCTAAAGTGCAATTCTCACCATACCCCTTGCACATCATAAAACCCTTAAATGGATTAAATGTCTATTTAAGGGTTTTTGTGGTAAAGATCAAACAAAGTAACATTTGCAAAGTGTTTTTAGCCTCTAAAGTGCTAAGTAAATGTAATATGTTTATGAATATATTTATAATATTAGGAATAGGGAGAAGGGTAGGCCTTGTAATTATACAATTATATCCTAGACATTGTTGTCTTTTCTGTATCCACACCTATGCAATGTGAGTCAAGAGGTTGAGTCATCTCCTTCACCTCTTGAATCTGGGCTGGCCTTGTGACTTGTTTTCAATAGAATATGGTAGAAATGATGATGTGTAAATTCTGAGTCTGGAACTTTGAGAGGAACGTTTACTCTTTCTCTTTCTCTCTTGGACTCTCGCCAACACCAGAACAACAGATAAAGGCCAGCCTTCTGGAGGATGAAAGACCACATGCAACAGAGCTTAGAATTCCCAGGCCATCTTGACCAGCTAGCCCCAGCTGACCTGCAAGCTGTCCACAGACAGCAGGGATGAGAACAGCCCTGATCAGCTAGGCCCAGCCCAGATTAGCAGAAACACTGAGCAGACCAAAAAATTTGTGAGAAATAAAAAATAATTTTTGTTTTAAGCCACCAAGTTTGGGGGTGGTTTGTTATGCAAGATGATGTGGCAATAGATAACTTGCTGTCTCTGTAATGCTTAACATCACCATGAACTTCACCCTTTCCAAGATCTTGATATTAAACATCTGACTCTCCAACCAACAGCACCTATCCTTCCAGCTTACTTGCTTTAGTACTCCCTCTACTATGATACTTCCAAAGCTTTGTGGGTTCCAAAACATTAACTCTACCAATTTGTTACTATCCATCTGTTCCTCCCCTATATTCACTCAAGAGTGGTCTTAGATTCCATGGCCCATCATTAAAATCACTCCTTAGCCAAAGGTCAACTGCCCTACTCTATCATCATTGCCTAGCAACACCCCAGCCCAAGCAGAACCCAACTATTTGTCTTCTCTGTGACTGTAGCTGAATAGCAGAATACTGCAGAAGAAAATCAGACAACTACACTGACTAGCCTCAGTTCAAATTCAGGATTACACATGTTAAGTGAGCACAGCACGCAGCACCAGGAATCCTATTACACACACTTCTCTAGCAAGCTTATTTTCCTTTTCTTCTGGGTGATCATTCCTATTCTGCTTACCTTATACCTCTCACATACTCTCCTACCTTGTTATTCTAGTAAATGATCTTTCTCACACTTGACTGAGAAAAAAGAAGTTATTAATTAAAAGCATCATTGTTTTTGCCACATGCATTCTATGATTCCTCTTGCATTTTCTTTTCCTCTGTGACAATGAAAAAAGTATCTGTTGCCAATGGCCAATGTCTCCACTTAGGAATGAAGTTCATGTGTTCTGTCTTACTCAAGGATTTTGGTCCTTCCATTATCCCTTTTCCAGTTGCATTGCTATTTTGTGCTTGGTGGTAATCCCTTGGTGCCCATAATACACTTTTTTTTTTTTTTAACTTTATTTGTACATAAATAATTGAAAATATAAACAATTAAAAATTTAAAAGTAAAGATGAATAAATATAGACATTTCTTAATTAAATGTACTGGATACATATAACATTTTTTTTTTAATCATACAATATGTTACACAATATATTTGGTTCATGGTAACACATTCATACAGTATTTATCCTTTTGTGTCTGGCTTGCTTCACTCAACATAATGTCCTCAAGGTTCATCCATGTTGTCATATGCTTTATGACTTCATTTCTTCTTACAGCTGCATAATATTCCATCGTGTGAATAGACCAGTTTGTTTATCCATTCATCTGTTGATGGACACCTGGGTTGTTTCCACCTTTTGAATGGTGAATAATGTTGCTATGAACATCGGTGTGCAGATGTCTGTTCGTGTCTCTGCTCTCAGTTCTTCTGGGTATATACCCAGTAGTGGTATTGCTGGGCCACGTGACAAGTCTATATTCAACTTCTTTAGGAACTGCCAAACAGTCCTCCACAGTGGCTGTACCATTCTGCATTTCCACCAACAGTGAATAAGTGTTCCTATCTCTCCACATCCTCTCCAACACTTGTATTCTCTGTCTTTTTAATAGTGGCCATTCTGATAGGTGTGAAATGATACCTCATTGTAGTTTTGATTTGCATTTCCCTAATCATGAGTGATATTGAACATTTCTTCATGTGTTTTTTTGCCATTTGTATAATACAATATTAATACAAGTTAATGAAAATAAAACATTTTCTTGTTCCTGAAACCTTATCAGGGCCTTGATCTCAAGTTAAAAAAAAAAAACACCACTTATTTTGTTGGGTTTTAAATTTCTTAAACTTAAAACTAAATTAATTTTGTTCTATGTATATTGGCTGGGATTCTTAAATGCTTGAGGAAAGCATTACTATGTTTTTTTATAATTATAAATAATATGCAAGAGCAACTTTATCCTTATAGATCATAAACTTTTAGCCCAAAATTAATTAGTATCATGTAGATTCCATGGTTACCTCCACTAACTCAAAATCAGAGTTTCAGATTCAGGAGACATAGAAGATATTAAATAGCAAATAAGAGTTATAGATTCAATGAATCTCTGAATTAGAAGATGCTTACATGTCGACAGCATTCCTGGCTTGTAAATTCACAGTATTTTCCCTCAGGTAAATTGTATGTCTGCAGCTTCCACAAATTGGTGATACATTGGTGAAGTCTAATAGTTCCCGTTTCATTTTAATAGTTGAAGACAATCATCATTATGTCAAGTCCACATTTTACTAGGCTAAACATTCCAAGTTTCTTTTAAATGTCTGTTTTTGATCTCACTTATAAACTTGATCAATTTTCTCCAATTTATACACTTTCAAAACAAGCCATGACCAAGGATGAATGTAATCCCTCCTGATATAAACTGGGAAGGGTTATGTAGAGCAGGACTGTATCTTCCCTGATTCCCTAACAGATATTAAGTGTTTTGACTCTTGGATCACACATTGGTTGACGGATTTCATAAATCTTTAACCTGAACTAGATCCTGAGAATTGCATTTACCAAAGATTGCAAATAGGGCTTCCCGGGGAACATGTTATTCCAGAAAAAAAGATAAAAAGAAATTAGATAACAGTGTCCGAAAGGAGAAATACAAAATTTGTCTTTGAGGAAAGTAAAATAACTTTGCAACATAAATTGCCTATTGTATTTTTAAATAAGGACTTAGAGAAAATTTGCCCAGTAAATTCTCTGTTGTCTTTTAATTGCTTCTGAACCAATACTGAACATCCATGTTTATTCTGGGAAGCATGATTATGTTTAGTGGTGTGAGGTTTAGAGCCGGATCATTTAATGTATATTCCCTTGAGGAGCTAAGGGAAGAGGTTTAATTGCTGTACTTGTGAAAATGGGGTTAATGACATTTCTAGCATTACCCATACTTGTTGTGTAGATTATTTCTCTGATGTATGCACCACTCTTTGAAGATAAAATGCAACAGACACCCTGACTCTGGGGTGAAGGGCTAAGTAGATCTGTAATGACTGGTTTGTAAACATGTAATCAAAAAATTGGTAGTGCCTTGTGAGCTTGAAGTTCACTACTGGTTTAAAATAGCTCAGAGAGAGAAGAACTGGGATTTTCAAGTTTCTAAATAAATTCCACATTTGTTTTTTGTGGAACCTCTTGGTGTCACAAATGCTGGCCTCCATAGGCAGGAACTCAGAGACACAATTGAGTTTGAACTAAAAATGAAAATAGCAGACTCAGGCCCAGTAAAGGAATATTGTTAGACACTGTATGCATTAATATATTTGGTTGCAGTCAACAGAACTAACCTCAGTGAATTTAAACTAAGTCAGCTTATTGGAACAATATGGGGCAGTATTCTGGAGACATGGGCTTAAGAATGGGCAAGAACTAAAGAAACTCAAGAGACCACACATCAATGGGCTCATGGCAGGAATGTTTTGTCAGGATACTGCTGCCCAATAGGATGTAATTCTATTCATTTTCAGTATCTATGTTCTTCTGCTCAAGACTTGTTTTGCTTCAGCTTGTTTGGAGAAGGGATAGGAACCCTGACTGTAATCCTCTAGATCATTGGTTCTCTAGCTTTTTGGTCTCAAGAACGCTTTACATGCTTAAAAATTATTGAAGACCCTGAAGAACTTTTGTTAATGTGGGTTATATCTATATTTACTATATTATAAATTAAAACCCAGACATTTAAAAAACATTATTTATTAATTTATTTAAAATAGCAATAATTAACCTATCACATGTTAACATAGATAACATACTTTTATGAAAAATAACTATATTTTCCTAAGCAAAAAATAGTGTCGAGTGGCATTATTTTACATTTTGTAAATGTCTTTAATGTCTGATTTAAGAGTAGACAGCTCAATTCTGATATCTACTTCTGCATTTAATCTTTTGCAATATACTGTTGTAGTTTAAGTATAAGAAGAAAATATGTTTTCACAGATGTATAATTGGAAAACAGAAGAATATCTTCATACCCTTTTTAGATAATAGTGTATATATTTGTGTTAAATTCTACGAAAAGACATTAATCTGAAAGCCCAAAGATTAGGCTAGAGAAGCTATACTTCAGTAAAGGCCTTTGAGAACCAGAGGAAGATATTGGTATAGGACACTCCCTACCATACCAGGAAGCTATACAAAGCTTTCCTTTTAAAATCAGAAGTATCTAAAATTGAACATGGTCAGCTGGTGTTTTTTTCTGGTCTCATATAGCATACCCATTCTAGTACGCCTACTTCTCTGAGCCTTTTGATCCCTGTCTCCATTAGTTTGTCATGCCGGATCTGTCATCTTTACTTTGTTTAAGGTGGGCTCTATCACTTTTCCAAGCTTCTAGGAGCTATCCCAGAACTCTCATTCAGGGCCTTGGGCAAGGTGTTAAGTCTTGTGTTATGGAAGAATGTCCCATACTGGTAAACGCACATTTATCCAGTTTTATGTTCTATCTCTCTTGATCTAACACTCTCTGGATATACTTACTTTTTCAGATCCTGCTGGGACATATTAGCTAGGCCCTGTAGCAACTTTAATATATAATTTCTTTCTTCTCTTAGCAGGCTCAGCACTTCTCCAATCCAGTTATGCTGAGATTTGACACTAATTTTCTATCTGGTAGTCAGGGAGGTAGAGGAAATCGTGAGAAGGGCAACATGGACTTGTAAGGCAACTGCCTTGCTTGAGGCCTCTACATAGTGTTTTCAAGCAAGGTAGAGGAGGTTGGGAGGGGTCTCTACGTTCCAATAAGAGAAAATGGGTTAATTCTATAGGCCCAGAGAGCTCAAGGGACACTAAAGAGTCAAGGTTCTTAAGTGAATCTAACCCAAATATCACCATTCCAAATCTCAAGTCCCATTCCTTCCCTATCAAAATCCTGACATTGCCCTAGGAGACTTGCCTGTTTAGCAAATTTAAAACATTGTAACATATCAAATAGTAATATTTAGAGCTTTTTATTCTTCATAATATGAAAGTTTTGTAAATATTGGTACCATTGAATTAAAATACAGGGTATTTAATTATGGAAAAGATTGTCTACATAATAAAAGTTAGCTATCTCATCTTTTCTTATCCTTTCGCCTTGGTCTAAAAATTCCACAATTGTAACAGCATATGCTCCCTCTCCAGAAGAGATATTCAGAAAAATTATTTAAAAGTTGAAAGTCTGGAAAGTCTTCTGCTATTGAATCTGTTCCATAGCACGTTGACAAGAACTTCTAGATTCACGAAAAAAATACCTGTCTAATGCAAAGACATTTGGTACCAGAAAAGAAAAAAATCTGAAAAAGAAACAATACTATATATATATGGAAAATAGATTGCACCATAAAATGAACCAAGTAAAAGAGACCGAAAGTTAGATTGAGGGACAGAAGGATAAAAGAAAAAAGCAAGAAAGAGAGGGAAGAAGGGACTGTGGGGAGGGAAAAAGAAGAAAATGGAATATAGAATGAGGAAAACAGAAGAAAGGACAAGTTTGGAGAAACCTACTTCTAGTGAGCAAGAAAGTATATTAAATGATTTTTCTTTATTAATTGTTGCTAATGAAAGTTCACAGAGTTCTTCCAGTGTTTGCATGGGTTGATAAGAAATGTTTTGGAGAATATGGCCAAAGTGCAAAAAAAAAATGCTGACGATGTTTATAAAATAACTCATTTGATTTGCTCTGTTTATTTGCAATGGTACTCATAACAGTGATGAAATAAAAATATTTATTAAATATTGCTATTTGATATGTTACAATGTTTTAAATTTGCTAAACAGAGGGATTTCTGTTTCTAGGAAAATCAAATAGTGGTACATTTCTCTAGTCCTCTCACCAAGTACAACCCCAAACTCTGGACATTATATTTAAAACAAGCAAGGTGACTCTGAAAGGTGGAGAGAAGAAGGCAGACCAGAGAAGGACTTCAAAACCCAAGGAACACCACCGTGGTAAGTTCCCTGGGTTTTCCTTCTGAATCATATATCTCAGACTGGATAATGGAGAAGCTAACAACCTAGAAATGCTAGTGTCTCATTAAAAAAAAAAAAAAAAAAAAAAAATCCCTTCCAAAAAAAATCGCCTGCTCTCCCTGGTTAAAGGATCAGGAATGGAACAGCTCAGCAAGGTAGAAAACTTTTAGACTATATCCTCTCTATTCCAGCCAAACATCACAGGAAGGAAAAACTGTAGCCCCAACCCACCCCTCCAGCAAATGCAGAGTGAAGAGAATGGATTTCCACCCTTGCCAGGCTGTAACAAGGTGCCCCAACCACCGCCACCTCCTCACTTAAAAGCTAACTTTCATCCTCTGTACAAGGTAAAGAGGCTCCCCCTCACTCTTTGTCAGTGGAGACCATATGGGGAGCCTGGATTTCACTGCCACCTAGCCGTAATTAAGCCCCCCAACCTTCTACCCTTGAGGTGGTATCAGAGGACAACTAATGGATAGGCAGGACTTTAATCATCAGTCAATGGCAATAAGGCCACCCTTACTCATACTGTCAATGAAGGCCACATAGAGAGTAATAATGAGGCATCTGTGCCCCTCTCAGCTAGGATTATATCAGCTGCCTACTAGACAATCTCAACTCTGGTTCCTACCCATCAGTAATGAGGAGTCCTTCCCCCTCTGAGTGACAACAGAGGTCAAGTGGAGAACCTGGACTTCCACACCCATACTGGCAATAACAAAGAGGTAATTCCCTCCTCCTATTGGAGCAGTGTTACAGGAGGCCTGCTAAAACACAGATTTAAATAAGCACCAGAGTCTCATAGCAAAATGTGCAAAACGTCCAGGTTGAATAAAAAATCACTCATCATATCAAGAGATGGCATAGATGTTAGAATTATCTGCAGGGATTTAAGGCAGACATAAAAAACAAAACAAACAAACAAAAAAAAACCTTCAACAGGCAGTTATGAACACATTTGAAACAAATGAAAAAATAGAAAATATCAGAAAAGAAGAAGAAAGTCACAGTAAAGAAATAGAAGGAGCAACAAATGAAAACTTTAGAACTAAAAATAACTAAAAAAAAAGAAAAAACTTCGATAGGCTCAACAGCAGAATGGAGAAAATAAAAGAATTACTGAACTTGAAGCTAGAACAAGAGATCAACATAATTTGAAAAAGAGAGAGAAAGCAAACTGAAAAAAATTTGCAGAGCCTCAGGGATACGTGTGCGTATAATAAAAGATCTAAATCCTATGTCATCAGCATCCCAGAAAGAGGGTGGAGCCAAAAAAGTATTCAAAGAAATAATGGTTGGAAACTTGCCAAATTTGGGCAGAAAAATGTGCCAATCAATGAAAGAAAATGAGTGAACTCCAAAAAGGATAAATCCAAAGAAATCCACACTGGGACACATCATAGTCAAACTTCTGACATTCAAAGACAAAGAAAAATTCTTAAAAACAGCTAGAGAGAAATAGCACATTATCTACAAGGGAAGATACAATTCAAATGAGGAATTTGAATTTCTCATTAGAATCATAGAGGCCAGAAGAAAGTAGGACAACATTTGTTGACTGCTGAAAGAAAAGAAATTTCAACCCAGAATTCTATATCCAGTGAAAATAGCCTTTAGGAATGAAGAGGAAATCAAGACATTCTTAGGTAAAGGAATACTAGGAGAATTTATCACTAATAGACCTATCCCAAAATAATAGATAATGGAAGTTCTTGACACAGAAAGGAAATAATAAAGGAAAGTATCTTGGAACATCAGGAAAGAAGAAAAGACACAGAATTAGCACATATATGGGTAAATACAATAGACATTTCTTCTCTCCTTGAGTTTTCTAAATTATATTTGATGGTTGAAGCCAAAAGAATAAAGCTGACCAATGTAGTTTCAATGCACAGAGAGGAAATATTTAAGACAATTACATTATAAATAGCAGAGGATAAAAGAATTTAAAGGGCAGTGAGGTTTATACACTTCAGTTGAACAGTCAAATATCAATACCAGTAGACTTAGATAATTTGTGCATATATAATATAATATCTAGAACAAGTAATAAAATTCTATATAGGGAAGCAGATGTGGCTCAAGTGATTGCGCTCCTGCCTACCACATGGGAGGTCTGTGGTTTGGTTCCCAGTGCCTCCTAAAAGAAGATGGTGAGCTGGCATGATGGGCCGGCATGGCAAGCTTACACAACAAGATGATACAACAAGAGACATAAGAAGGAAAAAAAATCATAATGAGAGACACAACAAAGCAGGGAGCAGAGGTACCTGGTGCCTCCTAAAAGAGGATAAGCAGGACGGCGAGCTGTCATGACGGGCAGATACAGCGAACTGACATGACAAGATGATGCAACAAGAGACACAAGAGGAAAAACATAACAAGAGACACAACAAAGGAGGGAATAGAGGTGGCTCAAGCGATTAGGTGCTTCCCTCCCACATTGGAGGTCCTGGGTTCAGTTCCTGGTGCCTCCTAAAGAAACAAAGAAGTCATAAAGACACAGCAAGTACAAACAATGAGGGGATGGGGAGAGATAAATAAATAAAAATAAATCTTTTAAAAAATGCTATAAAAAGAGATACACTAAAAAACACAATAGCTAAATCAAAATGGAATTCTAAAAAATGTTCAAGTATCCCAAAGGACGACAGGAAAAGGAAAACAGAAACGTGAAAAATGAAGAGTAAATAGAAATAAAGCCTATTTCTCAAGACTCAAGTCTTAACATATCAGTAATTGCATTAAATGTACATATCTAAATATACCAATTTAAAAAGAAATATTGGCAGGGTGGATTAAAAAATGATCTAACTATATGCTGTCTGTAAGAAACATTTCAAATATAATGATATAGATAGGCTGAAAGAAAAAAGAGGAAAAAGCTATATATAATGCAAAAATTAATTTTAAAAAAGGAGTGGTTATGTTAATAAAGTAGAGTTCAGACCAAAGAAAAAAATAAAATGACCAGAGACAGAGGAACATTACATAATAATAAAAGGATCAATCCACCAAAAAGACATAGCAATCCCAAATGTGTATGCATAAAACAATAAAGCGGCAAAATATGTGAAGCAAAACTATTAGAAAGTGAAAGGAGAAATAGATAAAAATTCCATTATTATAGTTGGAGACTTCAATATCCTTCTCTCAACAATTGATTGAACAGCTGGTTAGAAAATTTGCAAGGATATTGAAGTATGCAACAACACCATCAGCCGACAGGAGCTAATCAAAGAAAACTCCATCCAACAAGCACAGAATAAGCATTCTTTTCAAGTGCCCAATAAAACAAATGTCAACAAATTAAAGAGTATTGAAATCATACAGTACATGTTCTCTGACCATAATGGAATCAAACTAAAAATCAGTAACCGAAAGATATCAGGAAGATCTCCAAACGCTTGTAAAATAAACAGCATATTTCCAAATAACCCATGGGTCAAAGAGGAAGTCTCAAGGGAAATAAAATATACAATGAATTTAAGAATAATAAAAATGCAACATAACAAAATTTGTGGGACACAGCTAAAGCAGTGCTGAGAGGGACATTTGTAACACTAACTGCTTACATTAGAAAAGAAGAAAAGTCTCAAATATATGCTCTAAGCTCCAACTTCAAGAACCTTGAAAAAAATGAAGAGCAAAATAAATCCAAAGCAAGCAGAAGGAAGGGAAAAATAAACATAAAATCAGAAATCAATGGAATTGAAAACAGAAAAAGAATAAAAACACAGAGCTGGTTCTTAGAAAAGTTCAATAAAATTGGCAAACCTCTAGTAAAACTGTCAAAGAAAAAAGAAGACAACTAGTAACAGGAATGAAACAGGGGATATCACCATAGACCCTGCAGATATCAAAAGGATAATAAGGAACAATTCTACATACATAAATTTGACCACTTAGATGAAATAGACCAATTCCTCGAAAAGTACGAATGACTACAACTCATCCGATATGAAATAGAAATTTTGAATAGCCTGATAATGATTAAGGAAACTGAAGCTGTAATTAAATACCTCCTCCCAAAGTAATTTCCATACCCAGAAAGTGTCACTGGAAAATTCTACCAAATATTTAAAGAATAATTAACACCAATTCTACATAATCTCTTCCACATAAAAGAAGAGGGGGATCTCTTTCTAACTCATTCTATAAGGCTCTCAATACCTGATATCCAAACTAGACAAATATAATATGTATTAGTCAGCCAAAGGGGTGCTGATGCAAATACCAGAAATCTGTTGGCCTTTATATAAGGGTATTTATTTGGGGTAGAAGCTTACAGTCACCAAGCCATAAAGTGTAAGTTACTTCCCTCACCAAAGTATATGGCCATGTGTTGGAGCAAGATAGCTGCTGACATCTGCGAGGGTTCAGGCTTCCTGGGTTCCTCTCTTCCCAGGGCTTGCTTGTTTCTGGGCTCAGCGTCTCTGTTATCGCCACAAAGTCAGCTGTAGACTATGAGGCTCTCTAGGTTTTGCCTCGCTCCACAAGGCCAGCTGTATACTATCAAGCAAATGGCTCATCTCTTTTCCTGAGGCCTTCTCTCCTTCCTCAGGACCAAACTCCTCGGTGTGCTTACTTCCCCGGGCTCCAGCATTAAAACTCCAACTCAAACCTCCAACTCACTCCTCTGCTCTGCCATGTACTATTATCTGAGTCCCTGCCCTTTGGTGGGCAGGGACTCAACGTCCTACTGATTTGGCCCAATCAAAGCCCTAATCATAATTTAATCACACCCAGAGGAACAGACCAGTTTACAAGCATAATCCAATATCTATTTTTGGAATTCTTAAATAATGCCACACTGCTACACAATACAAACAACAACAACAACAGCAAACTACTGACTAATATCCCCCATGAAAATGGATGTTAAAATAATTAACAAAATATTAACACATACAATTTAGCAATATAGAAGAGAATTATGCCCCAAGACCAAATGAAGTTTATTCCAGGGATGCAAAGCTGGTTCAATATCAGAAACTATCAACCAGTGTAATCTACCATATATACAGACTAAAGAAAGAAAATCACATGATCATATTACTTAATGCAGAAAAAACATTTGAAATAATTCAATACCCATTCATGATAAAAGTTCTCAGAAAACTAGGAATAGAGAGGAATCCTCTCAACTTGATAAAGAATACCTGCAGCTAACATCATACTTAATGGTGAAAGATTGAATGCTTTCTCCCTATGATTGGTAATAAGACCAGGATGTGTGTTTGCAACCCTGCTATTCAACCTAGTACTGGTGTTCTAGCCAGTGCAACAAGGCAACAAAACAAAGCAAAACAAAACAACACTTCCTAGAACTAGAACTCAGCCACATTGTAGGATACAAGATAAACATATAAAAATCAATGTATTTTATATACTAGCAAAGAACGCATGGAAACTGAAATTAAAAACACAATACTGTATATAATCACTAAAAAAAAATGCTTAGGTATATCTCTATCAAAGCTTACACAGGACTTACCTGCTGAAAACTGCAAAAGACCGATGAAAGAATTCAAAGAAGTTCTAAATATTGTGTTTATGGATTGGAAGACTTGATATAGCCTTAATGGGAGAAGCGAATCACATATCTGACAAAGGCTCATATCTAGAATATATAAAGAACTCTCAAAAGTCAACATTAAACACATAAACAATCCATTTTGAAAACAGGCAAAAGACACGAAGAGATATTTCTTTCACTGAAGAGGATATATGGATGGAAATAAGCATAGGAAAAGGTGTTCAATGTTATTAGCCATTAGGGAAATACAAATTAACACCACAATATACCTGTTAAAACAGATCTTTTAAAAGTAGTGACAATACCAAATGCTGGTGAGGATTCAGAGAAACTAGATCTCTCATATATTGCTGATGGGAATGTAAAACGACACAGCCACTCTGGAAAATAATCTGGCAGTTTCTTGAAAACCTAAACATACACTTATCCATACAACCCAGCAATTGCACTCCTGGGCATTTATCCAAGAAAAATAATAATCTTTGCTTCATAGAGCTGTACTGAAGTCAGTTCTCAAGTACTAACTTCTATGATAAAGCACTTAGACCAGTGCCTAGTTTTAACCAGTGGTTGGTCACTTCCAAACCCACCTCTATCCCTGCCCCTGTCTTTGCTACATAAGGCAGACTTGGAAAGGAATCAAAGTTCAGTGCTACACACGCCAAATTTACCCTTGGCAACAGTTTAGTAAATCTTGCCCTGGGATCACTCTTACCCTTTCCCCATTCCCTTCATCCTGGTGCTTCTAGAGTCTCTAGCTATGATCAGGAAATAGGTGGAATACTGGGTGGGGGGATGGAAGCTATTTTGAAAGGAAGCAACCTACCCTGTATTTCACCTCCTTATTTATTCATTTCTCCTGGGCATAGTAAAATGTTTCTGAACTCTGCAATGAGCATACCAGTCTTGGTACACTAGGTATTTTACAAAAATTTTCTACTCAGGTCCATTGGTTGAATGAAGCAAAAGCCCACTCAAGTTAGCAAAAAAAGATGTGGTTGTGGGGATCATTGTAAAGATGCACATGCAGGAAAAGAGGAACCAGAAAGCTTTGGCAACCAGCACAACTTGATCTTCTTCCTGCACATCAGTTTCATTTTCCTATCCATGATGCTGATTTCCTTACCCTCTAACAATTGAATTTTCTGCCTCCTCATAACTTTGGTCTCCCTTGGCATAGACTTGGGCTCCAGAACAAAAGCAATGTGATAGTCTTTAAGAAATACCATGAAGGATATACAAATAAATTACTTTGGCTGTTCATAAAAAGAAATGCTCATTTCCATCTGGAAAAGGCTTCATAGAGAAGGTAGCAATTTGAGCTGGATCTTGAAAAATTATCTTGAAGAGCTCATTCTAGGCATTGCAAGCAGTATAAGTACCACTATGGAGACAGAAAGAACAGGGTGTATACTGAAATTGGTTTCATTTAAAGTGGCTATCGTATAGAGCATCTACAAGGCCAAGAAAATGGCTGAGATCATCAAAAGAAGCATATGAGGCAGAAGACAAAAAGGAAGATGATATAAGGCTGGGGAATACCTAATCTTAGGGGACAGGTGAGAAGAGAGAATTTAGTCAGGAAACTAGGAAATTATCATCAGAGAGGTCATAATTAGTCTATTTCTATGAAGGAAGTTCTGGTTAAGAGTCCTTTGCCATAGGGAAGTTGAAGAGGTTGAAGAGTGAGGAGGGCATTTTTGGATTGTTGTGAGGTAAGTCATGATCTCTGAGAGAGAAGAAGGAAGTTGTATGGTATGGATTTAGGGTGACAAATGGTGGGAAAAGGGAGCTATTTTTGTGACATTTGTGAAGAAAGAAAGGCATGATAAAATGGCAATTTGAGGAGAGCAGAATGAAGAAAACTTCCATAATAATAGAAAGTCTTTCTGGCTGTAATCAGAACCAATTTCCTATTGTTCCATTGCTTGATAGGGGAGAAAGCAAGTCAAGACCATTCCCCGTAAGGACAATTTTAGAAAAGTTATTAACAGGGAAGTTATCCTCCAGTCCTTTTCCTACTACTGGTATTTTAGTAGGAATGGATCTGACAAAGAGCTGCAGTTGAAGAAAATCTCAGTATTCAGTGTGGGCCTGGGTGGCATTTTGTGTTTGAAATAAGATGTTTCCCGTTCAAGGATAATTTAAAGGCAATTTGGATTGAGGTACATAAAAGACATTTATTTATTATTGTCGCTTAGTTTCAGCTCCTAGGGTATTGATAATGGTACTTTATCACCTTTTTTTTTTTTTTTTTAGCATAAATGCTGTCTTATTTCTTTTTCTTCTTTTTTAAAAATTTTTTTTTTTTTTTTAACCCTTTTAACCCCCCCCCCCCCCCCCCCCCCCCCCCCCCCATTTGCTGTTTTTTTGTGTCCATTCGCTGGGCAATTCTCTCTATCTGTTTCCTGCATGCTCTTCTCATCCTTCTCCTCCTGTCTTCACCAGGATTTGATCCTGGGGATCTTCAATGTGGGAGAGAAGTATTCTGCCACCTGTGTCACCTCAGTTCCTGGTTTCTCGGTGCATCTCATCTTGGCTCTCCCCTGTGTCTCTCTCCTGTTACGTCATCATCTTGCTCCGTGGCTCGGCTTGTGCACCTTCTATATTTTTTTTTACTGGGAGGTCCTGGAGATTGAACCCAGGTCCCTTCATATCGCAGATGGACGCCCAACCATTTGAGCCACATCTGCCCCACTTATTTCTTCTTATGAGTTCAATTCCCTATGAGTAAAAAATAAAGTTCTCAAGATCATAGAGATAATCTAAACAGACCTCCTTTTTTGCTTCCAGTTCCTTGCACTTCAGTATATTAATAGTACTAACAATTTGTTAAACATCTACTGTTTTCCAAGGACATTAGTTTTATATAATCCTTACACAAATTCTGCAAGATAGATATTATCACTCCCTTTTCACTTTAAAGAAATTGAGGCTTAAAGAGATTGATTAAATTGCCCCAGGTTACCCTACTAGTAAATTGTAGAGACCAGAATTTCCTGTTCTCATTGCCTATGTTGACCAGATTTTTAAAAAGTGAAAACAGGACATAATATTTGAAATTGGGTTTCCATTTCATGAGATTTTGATATGAAAAATCAGTGATCCATGTCTGTAGCATTACTATTTCCTTTACATTGCAAAGCAAATACCTTTTTCAGAAATCTTAACTAATAAGCAATGCTTATTTTGTTCATGGTTTTCTTTTTTATTTTCTCATTAAGGAAAACTTAAGAACACCAGGAAGATGATTCCAAAGTATATAATTAATTAATGGCAGTTCCCCTAGTGATAGCAACTTTTCTTCTGGTTACGATTTTCTATACAAACTTTTCTAACCCAATGGAAGGTCTCTGCTCATATCTGATGGCAAATAGCTAAAAGGAAAATGAATTTATCTCTCATTCATAAATTACCTAGGTGCCATTGAATTACTGCTGAATGTTTGTTGTTCATTGCTGTATATGTGGAGAACATTGTATTTATACAATATATACAATTATAATTACATATAGACATGTAATTATCTATCACAAAGGAGGAACCAAAGCTGTTTTGGTGCAGGAGAGTGTTTTCAAGTTTAAATATGATTATACATCTTTGATGACATGTAAATTCCTTTCAAATACTAAAATTGAAGCTGCGTAATAAAGACTTTGCTAAAGTTTCTCATTTCTTTTTCATGGTGCATTTTCATCAGACTTTCCCTAAGCACCATATGATAGTGCTACCTTCTATCAAATCTTTGCAAGGATGATGGTTCATAGTTCTTAATTGGAAATAAAGTGTGTTTGCTCTTAAAAATGTATTACTGGAGATTAATTGAAACACATGTTAACAAAACCAACACTACCATAACATTCTTATGGCTATTTATTTGTAAAGACAGTTTAAAAATGAGCCCTGAAAATCATGAGCATTGGATAGAGCAGTATTTTGGACTTCCTGTTAAAGTACAAAAATAGGTAAAGAATAAGAAAATGGAACACAAAAATTACGAAAAGAAAAACGTGTTAAGCAGGTGTAACTTAGCAAAGGTAGATGAGGAAATTTGGAAAGAACAAGAACAAGAGAAGTGGGAATTTAGTAATTTCCTAACTAAACACTAAACCTCATTTACTTGCCTTCTACAAGCACTGAAAGCAAACTCCTTTTGAGTACATAACTAATACCTCTTCAGTAAGAAAGTTTAAAGTGAGGCTCTTAGTTTGCCAGAGCTGCTATTACAAATACCAAAAACTGGTTTGGCTTAAACAACAAGCATTATTAGCTCAGGGATTTTTGAGACATTGGCAAGGCCCACACTTCCTCCCCAAAGATTAGTGCTCTGGTGCAATCCTTGGGGTTCCTTAACTTACATCTCTGCCCCCTCCCCACAGCATTCTCTCTTTCCTTGTGTTTGCTCTTCCGGTTTTCCCACTGACTTGCAGCTTCTCCCTGCAGCCTTCTCCATCTCCTGGCTTTTTAAAATAAGGCCCAGTAATATAGATTAAGACTCACCCTCATTCAGTTGGTTCACACCTTAGCTAAAAATAGCAGCTTCAAGAGATCTTATGTACAATGGGTTTACATCCACAGGAATGCGATTAAGATTAAGAATATGTCTGTGTAAGTGGTACATAATTCAATATACCATAGGACCTGATAACGGTTTTTGGTTTTACTTCACTTCTTAAATTATGCCAAGGGTAGAAAATGTTGGCTTTTAATGTTCTAGCTATCCTAGAGACACGTTAACTAGACAAAAACAGAATTGGTTTTTCTGGTACAAAATTTGAATATATATATACATATATATATATATATATATAAACAAACAGTGATAAATTGACTTTCCCTGTGAAGTGTGAGTGTATTGTGAATATCAAATAATTTTAACATATTAACAGTATAAGATTTTTATTCAGATGTGGAAACACTACAAAGTATGCCAAATAAAATTGCAGCCTGGTTTACTTTTATTTAAAATGCCTACTCTTAGACAAATAATGGATATCACTTAATTTTTAAAAGTTCAAAGTATACTCTTTGATTCTATTTCTAGCTGTTTGTTAATTCTGAATCTTTATTGAGTACCTGCTACATGTGAGATGCTTTTCCAGACACTGGGAATTTAGAAGTGAAAAAACAAAATAGAACAGAATCTTTGTTTCCACAGAACCTACATTTTAACAGGGAGAGAAAGACAATAATTAGTAAATATACAAATATGTAAACTATTTAGAGTATTAAAAAATGTTAAGTGTTATGGAAAAAAAAAAAAAAAAAAGAGCAAGGATAGGGCAGTTGGGGGAAAGGACAGAGTGTAGCTTGCAGCTTTGAATGGAGCGGTCAGGATAAGCTTCATTGAGAAGGTAACATCTGAGATGAGACTTCCAGGAGGTAAGAGAGGGAGTTATGTGAGACATCTGGAAAAGGAGCATTTCAAGCAGCGGGAAATGCTAGTGCAAAGTCCCTTAGGCAGGAATGTGCCTTGCATTTTTGAGGAACAGCAAGAAAGTAAGTGTAGCTGGAGCAGCAAGATGCAGAGTGAGGAGACTAAGTACTGAGGAAATAACCAGAGGTGCACAAAGATTTATGTACATTGATGTTCAATAGTGGGAATTCTTGAAAAAATTTGGGTATTGCTATATGATGGAACTTCATGCAGGTCATGTTTATGAAGACTATTAAATGACAATAAAATGCTCATAACTTAATAGTACCTGAGAGCATGTGCTATAAAATATAATATAGTATCTCTCTATCCATCCCCTGCCGTACATAGCTGCTATTCTGTTTCTGTCTAATTTATTTGTATTTTTATTTTGTATAGATGGAGTCAAACAATATGTAGTACTTTTTTTTAAAATTAATTAATTAATTAATTAATTAATTATTTTTTTTTTAATTTATTTTTATTGTGGGTAAAAATCAAAATTCTCACAATACATACAAACATTTGCAAAATGATATGTAAATATATATGCATATATGTGTATTTGCTTACAAAAATGTTATTTATATATATATATACATATATTTTAAGAGGTGCTTAGATTACCCAAAATATTACACGGAACCCACTGAGATTCCCATGTTGCCCACCTCCCACACCTCCCACCACATCCCACACAACATCTCCCACAAGTGTGGCCCACCACCCTCAATGAACTTACACATCCTGGAGCCTTGCCACCAACCATAGACCACAGTTCACACTGTAGACCACACTCTCTCCCACTCAGTTCTGAGTGGTGTGTGCTGATTTAAAATGGCTTACATCCATTGCCACAACAGTACTCAGGACAACCTCCAACTCCCAAAGAAGCCCCTGTATTTCAACTGCACACCCCCTCCCTACCCCAAAAGTGTCAAGTGGCCACTGGCTCCACCTCATTGTTATGATTTCTTGCATTGCTAGAATCACCATATGTGAACAAGAGAATACCATTAAGTCCACTCTAGTCCATAGTTCTTCCCCCAATCCTGAGGGGACTGGGATGGTGATGTCCACTCCAACTCGAAGTGAGAGAGGGCTTATGTCCCATGGATATGGTGGGTGGGATGATCCTGCCTGCAGATGAAGGCCCTCTCCATTCCCTGGGATGGCCATTGCCCATCGTCAAACAATATGTAGTACTTTTTGTCTAGTTTCTTTCACTTCATATATTTCCTCTTTTGTTTGTTCTTTGTTTATCATTATTAATGGGGTAATGAAAATGCTCTAATAATGATTGAAGTGATGAATGCACAACTTTGTGATTATACCAAATATCATTGATTGTACACATTGGATGGGTTGTATGCTTTATAAATAGGTACCAATAAAATTGATTAAAAAAATAAATGTAATATAGAAATACAGGTATGGAAGTGGAAGTGGGACTAGGGGATTAATAATAAGGAAAATTTATTTATTCTTTGATCCTTTTTTTTCTCTTTGAAATTTCCCAAGAGATTACATTACTTTTCTAATAAAGAACTTTAAAAAAGATTTTTAAAAGACAAGAATAAATATAATTTAAAGTGTATGCAGACATTACAAGGGTAGAGAGTTTAACCAAAAGATCTACTGATTATAAACCAACTAATCTTTCCAAGGACATGACGTTTGGCTGTACAAAATCTGTCAATATTTCATGGTAAATATAAGGATATGACCCCGAACATATACAACCTAAGGAGTAAAAGAAACAAGTTTTTTGTTCCCAAGTAATATTATTTTTATTTTAATAACATGGTATCAATACAAAGAAGATAAGCAGTGCAAAAAGAAAAAAAAAAATACTGCCAATCCCACTATATAGAAATAACATTGCTCCAGGCATCTTTCTACACACATATAGAGTTAGAAGGAGAGAGAAATAAATTGGTGGAAGTAACTTTAATAAGATTATTCTCATCTCTGTCCATTCTGTTTCAAATTTATTAGGGGGTATTATGTGCTGAAAGTCTTCTCTAAACTTAAGAAGAGATGTAATAAAAAACATTAAGAAGTTGGAATCATTCTTAAAAATTACTTATTTCCATTTTAAACAGGATCAATTAAGGTCCCTGCTACAGGAAATGAGGACATTATTTTAAAAAGCTAACACATGCTGTGTGCTTATGGTGTGCCAAGTGCTGTTAAATGCCTCAAGTATTTTAAGTCTCGTAATCCTTAAAACAACCACATGAGGTAGAGGTATCATTCCCATTTCTTGGATGAAAAAAACTAAAGCACGAAATGTTTGTTATAAACCAGGACTCCATCACTAAGGAAGCAGCACAACTGGAATTCAAACCTGGGCCCACAGCCCCTGGGCTCTGAATTTAACTCCCACTGCCTCCGTTCAGATTTGTGCCTGCATCCCCATTTGTCAGTTGAACTTTTGTGTGTGTATTATAAAATTTTATATGACTTATATTGTTTTATGCACCCACAATTTACACACTAGTTTAGTATTTATTCCATTTTTAGGTGGATTTCATGCTCATTCCCCAATCCTTTACCATGGATTTTCCATTTCTTTCAGTAATTTTGTTGATGCTGTTTTCCCCCCCAGTAAGAACCCCTAAGTTCTTTCATATTTGAGAACATCTGTTGGCTGCTCTGACATATTGATTGGGTATAATGTTCTTGGATCATTGTTTTTCCCCTTGGAAATTTTCTTCAGATATTTCTCCCTCTGTTTTGGATTGGCTCATGCTGTGGATAAAGTAAAGAGAGTCTCAATTTTTTTTTTCTTCTTTGTAGCAGATATTTTCTTCTTCCTGATGCCTGAAGAATACCTTCTTTCTCTTTCTTTCCTTCTCCCTGCTCCCTCCCTCCCTCCCTTCTCCTTTCTCTCTTGTATTATTCTTAAAATATAATGGTTTTACTAAGCCTATAGCTTAGTGTTGATTATTGTGTATGATATTTTCTTTCAATATGTGTATATGTTCAGTCTGCTATAATCATTCTTTATTTGAGAGTTATTTTCTGGTGGTAATTCTTTGGGTGCTTTTCCTGTTGCATTTGTTATGTTCTCTAGTTTGGGAATGACTTCTGTTGAATTGTAGATATCTGTGCTCTATATGTGTTTGCTCCCTTTGAGAGTTTCAATACCCATCCCCTTCTCCATCTTTTTGCCTGGTGATTATCTCAAGCCTTTCTTCTATCTCAGTAATTCAATTCTCATCTCTGTCCATTCTGTTTCAAATTTATTTGATCTTTCTGTAATGATGCTGTTTTGGCTCTCTAGCGCAATTGAATTCTTATTATCTCTCTTTTCTTCTTCTGTTCTTTTCTTATCATCTTGTTTTAACTCTTTTTTATTTATTTACAGAATAGATTGTCTTCTCATTTCCTTTCATCTTACTTTTGCTTGGGAAATGTTGTCCAGAACTTTTCTTTGCTCGAATGTATTTACTTCTTGACTCTCTTCCCACCACGCCTTAGAGGAATTTGCTTTCTTTTCTGTAATGCAATTTAGAGATGTTTCCTATAGCACAAGGGCATGAAAGGAAGAAAGGCAGTGGGTGTATAGTATTTGTAACAATACCTAGGCTCTTTGCTCATATCTGAAGTTTTCTTAATGATCTGTACTGGGGTTATCTAATAGGTAAGCTAATAGCTGTAACAAATAATTCTCAAACCTCAGAGACTTAACACAATAATAGTTTATTATAGTTCACTTACGTCATGGTTCAATGAGGATATTGTGATGAAGGAGGCCATAGTCACTCAGGGCCTAAGCTCTTTCTACCTTGTGATGCCGCCATCTTCAGCACTGTGGAAAGGGAAGAGAAAATGGAGGATCTCATATGGGCCTGGAAGTGGCACTTTTAACTTCTGTCCACATTCCTTTGGCTGAAACTCAGTTCCATGGCCCCACTATGGATGTAAAGTGGTATGATTATGAAGAGGAAGGGTGTCTTCAGGATAAAAGTTAGATGAGTTTTGTGAACCCATAACTTTTTTTTTTTTTGCCACAAGTTCACACCCTCTGCTTTGGTGCTCATGAAACAATTGCAACCATTTCCGGCAACCACAGGAAGCTGAAAGAGGTGAGAAAGGATTCTGCCCTACAGCTTTAAGAGCACGGCCCTGCTGACAACTTGATTTGAGATTTCTAAACTCCAGAACTGAGAGACAAGAAATTTCTGTTGCGTTGTCACCCAGTTTGTGTTACTTTGTTTCAGCAGCCCCAGAACACAAATACATGGGTTACTGGAGAGAGTTCTCAGGAATTGTTGATTTAATAGTATAGAGAGGATGGATAGGGGATTTACCACACTGAGTTACTGAACTGTGCTTCAGAATCTTGTGGATTTTTTTCTTCCCTTTGTTAAGAATATAATACTAGCTGGTACCTGTTTCATTGTTTGGTTTAGTATTTTTTCTTTCGATTATGTAAATGTTGCACAAAGACAGTTTTTGAGAAAACTTTACTTTGTTTTGTTTCAAAATTCTTTATTGACAATGACCTTGCAGAAAAGTGTTCAGCAAAGATCAACCTGTATAGGTAAAAGGACATCCAGAAGCAGCTGGCATCATTATCATTATTGGATATGAACAATAAAATAAGGCAGGAGCATACCTTAGATAAGAACGAGACTATTTGTATACTGACATTAAAGAGAGCACAAAAATAACTCATAGGCTTTTAAAAAATGAACTCAGTGAAGCTACTAAAGCATTTGAAACATATGATGTCATTTTAATTTCAGCATGCTGACAATTCTTATTATTTTATGAGAGGTCAGTATGTTGAGGCCAAAGACAAAGCTAGAGCTGGAGTCTTCAGAACACCATACAGAGACTGCAACCCCAGAGACATTTTGTATCCTAGGGCCTAACTCTACTTCTAAAGATAAGAAACAATATTTTAGGACTTCTTATTTTATGCTGGAAGAATACATACTCTCTAGGGCCTATCTTTGCATACATCTATGTACTATTGACTGTCATTCTTGGTACATTTCCTCTGCAGGCATCTCTAAAGTTGGCAATTATAAAGACTGATGTCTTTTCACCTGTAAATAACAAATAAGAACACACTAGTCCATATGTTTGATCTTGAGTTTTGACAAGCTGATTAAAATCCATACACCTTTGAGTTGTCTAAATCATCCACCTTCATCTACATGGCCTGCTTTTATGGCTGACCATGTTTTAATGGATATTCTGATATGGTTCTTTTCCCTCTTCACCTCTTCTTCTGTTACTCTCTGTCTTGGTCTTCTTTTCCCTCCTCTCTCTCTATCTTCCTCCCTCTTTTTAGCAGTTTACTCTGTGCTTCTCCTCTATGATTATAATTGCCACCATATGGTCAATAAAGCTTAGGAAAAAACATATATTCATTTATTTAATGAATGCTTTTTATTATCTACTATGTCAAAAACTAAGGCAAGAACTAACCTGACAAAGATGAAAACAATAGAACTGAAAAATATTCAATATACAGTAGGGGAGAGAGAAGACTATCAAAGTATGATGAGTGCAATGGTGAATATATTCAAAGATTGATGATGAACAGAAGAGGGGCATCTATTACATTAAAGTTCGATGGAAAGTAGAACTCAGTATCCTTAGTTACTCACAGTAGAGCTACATTCATTTTTTTTTAATGCATCTTTTTTAAAAATTTATTTTATTATTATTATTTATTATTTTTTTAAATTTTACCTGGAGGTCCCGGGGATCGAACCCAGGTCCCTCCATATGGGAGACGGACGCCCAACCATTTGAGCCACATCTGCCCCCGCTACATTCATTTGAATCAATAAAAGGGTTCCAACTCTAGCGAGTCTTTCCAAATGTATTTTCTGCATTATTTGGTTGCTTTAACGTGACTTGAGAGAGATATCTCTTCAATAGCCTTTTATGATATCTCTGTATTCGTTTTTAGTGAAGTTTTGACCAATGTAATATTTATCTTACTGTAGCTGAACTACACTGCAAGCTAAGAGGACCAGATGCCTTTAGTATTCCCAATCCATAATGTACCCATCTCCTCCAGTTATGCATTTGATGATAATGATCATTGCTTATTCATTAAAAAATTTTAAAAATAATTTTATTTATTTATTTCTCCCCCCTCTTCATTGTTTGTGTTCACTGTCTGCTCTGTGTGTCTGCTCATCTTCTTTTTAGGAGGCACTGGGAACCAAACCCAGAACCACCCATGTGGGAGGGAGGTGTCCCACCTTGACTCCCTGCTTGTTGTGTCTCATCGTTGAGTCATCTAGTTGCATCATCTTGTGGCATCCTCTTTTTGCATCAGCTTGCCATGCCAGCTGCTCCCATCAGCTCGCTGCCTTGCGGGTCTTCTTTAGGAGGAACTGGGAACTGAACCCAGGACCTCCCATGTGGTAGGTAGGTACCCAACTGCTTCAGCCACATCTGTTTCCTGTGCTTGTTCATTTTGATCATCAGATCAAGCAATCATTTCAATAAATTAATTCTCCTTTGCAGATTTGAATTTCCTTATTATTGAAAAGGAAACTAAATGTAGCTACCTGGTACCTAATCAACCCACATCTTAAAAGGGAAGAGTGGCTTTTATAATTTTTCCTCTGCCTAAAAGGAATGCTACTGTAATGATTTGACAGATACGGAACTCTTTGCTTATCATTGAAATCATTAAAAAATATTGTTGTCTAAGTTTTAGTTTTCTAGTTTGCTGTTTTGCATCTTATATCAGCCCTACTTAATATGAAATCTCAAGTCTGATTATGTATAAATGGTTCCTCATTAGATAAACAGAAGATATTTCTTACAGTAGTTGGATAAGAATCATTACTGGTATCTTGGCAGAAGGTTTGTTTGAACAGTAATGCTTCTAACCATGCACACAGGTTTGAAGACCACTAGTGGATCTTTCATAAACTAACATTTCTTCTTAATCAGATGGCAAATGTAGGCAACTTCCTAAGTAGTACTCTGAGAACTCCTAACCCAAAATGTCAACGCACCACCTACAATTTACATCTTAACATTCTTAATCTTATTCCTTTGGGTCTGAAGAACTATTCGGTGTTCAGTGCTCTGAAGGGTGAGAAATATTTTGACAGAAAGAAAGAGGGGGTAACAACATTACTAATGTTGGTAGAAAAAACAACAACAACAAACTTCTTGGTTTACAGAAGCTATTTATGAAAAGATGCTTTAATTCTAAACTGTGCCAAGTACCTAAGATGATGATGATGATGATGATGATAGCAGCTAACATGAAAGAAGCAATTACACTATGCTAGGCATTTTGCTAATAACTTTACATGGATTATATTTTCCTCACAAAATGTTAGATACTTTTGTCATCTGTATTTTGAAAATTAAGGAACTGAGGCTTAGAGAAGTTGACTAAAGAGCCATGGGCACACAGCTAACATTTTCTGATTCTGCTGTCAGAGCTCTCAACCAATGTCCTGGCTGTAGAAATGAACATGCAGAATAATATGGCTTGGGCTGGCTAACCTTCTTTTCTATTACAGCTTTCTTCAAAATGGTGTCCTTCAAATTCTAACCTAACTGCTTATTTATTTATCCGGTAGTCATTTATTGGCCTCCAACTATCGTCTTGGGACAGTGTTAGGTGCTATGAATACAAAAATGAATGAAAGGTAGTTCCTTCCCCCCAAGTGGCACATGGCCCAATGGGGTTAGAAAAATAAACAAAGAATAGTAATACAGCATGGAGGGACCACTTATGGGCAAGCAAGGAGTGCTCGTGACCCTGCACCTAGCTCTTAGGTAGACTTTTATAGCTGGCATTTGGGTAACACCACACTATGCATCTCCCTCCTTTAGCAATTCTAAGAGGTGCAGACCCTTTCCTCCCTTTCTTTTTTGCTTTTATTTTTGTCCATTCTTTCATTAAACAATGAATTTAATCAGATGAAAAATAACCATGTGAGCCATGCAATGATTAAGATTTCAGGCTCTGAGGTCAGGCCCACATCCTCCACTCATTAGCTGGATCACCCTGGGCCACTTACTTAACCTCTCTGAGCCTCATGTTTTCTTATTTGTATTTCTTAGGTTTACTGTGACTATTAAATGAGATAATGCCATCAGTTTCAAAACACCTTTCTGATTTATTTCTCACATAGCCCTTACCAACCATTCATACATTGTTTATCAGTTTGTTTGCTTTTCCCACTATTATGTATATTCCATGAAAGCAAGGATATTATCTGCTTTCTTCATTGCTATAACCCATATACCAAGACTAGTGATTGGCATATTTAGTTCAATAGATAAATGAAAGACAGCAAAGCACTTACCACAATGACTGGCTCATAGCAAACATTCAATAAAACTAAGTTTTTATGATTATGATTATGTATTAGTCAGGGTTCTCTAGGGAAATAGAACTGAAAGGAGATATCTGTAAATATTATGAGATTTCATAAAATTGTCTCATGTGACCATGGGGATGCACGAGTCCAAATTCCACAGTGTAGGCTGCAAGCTGGGAATGTTGATGAAAGATTTCGATGAATTCCCCAGGAGAAGCTGGCTGACTGAAGTAGAGATGAAAATTCTTCTGACTCCTGAAATCAGCACCTCTCTTTTTAAAGCCTCCAACTGATTGGATGAGATGTCACTCATTGCTGAAGACAATCTCCTCAGTTGATTGTAGATGTAATCAGCCATCGATGCAATCAATTTACTGATGATTTAAGTCTGTGAAATGTCCTCTCCTCACAGTAACAATTAGGCCAGTGCTTACTTGACCAAACAACTGGGCACCATTACCTGGCCAAGTTAGCATGTGAACCTAACCATCACAGATTATTACCCAACATATATTTACTTTTTAAAAGTGGCAAGGCTAGCCTTAGTCACAAGGGAGAATTCTTAACATTTGTCTCGCTTTCACTCTTTAGTTATCTTCTGCTCATTTTTGTTTCTCCATTATTCTTAGTTATTTGAATAATTAATACCCTAAAAAGTATTAGGTTTACTCTTAACACTGGTATTTAAGAATTAAGGGGAAATATCTGAACACAGAATGATTCATGAACAGAAGAATTATGTGGTTGGAAATTAGTGGTTGAAATACTGGCACTAGCAGTGGAGGTATTCTGGGAGAGAGGTAACACCACTCAGAGGTGGCTCCTGCCTTGTTTTCTCCAGGGTTGGCAATACAGGCCTTTTACAGTCTAACTCAAAGGAAAGATGGTGAGGAATTACAAAATCCTGTCAAATATTGGAAGGAACTGTTCGCCAACTTTTAAAAGTCTTTTTTCCCTTCTCAACCTCTTAAATCATACCATTAAGTTGCTACATTCTGACTATAACACAACTTCATGATGTTTTCTGGGTTTATATTATAGCATGCACTTTTTTCAGGCTTAAGATTTGATTACCTGTGTTGTCCTGAAGGAAACCTCCTTAACTACCTCCTGCTGGGTAGGGCAGCAGTTGCTCATAATCCTGATTCATACTTGAGGTTTGATGACTCAGGGCAACTCCTTCTATTTAACCAAAACCCTGACATAGATACCTTCTTAAATCATCGCCTTTGAGTCAGTTTCTTTTGATAACTTCATAGGTGGCTCGGTTTGTTTTAGGTCATTAAACCAGATGCTTTTTCGGTATCATCACAGAAATATGCAGGCAACTTTTATGGGGTTTCATGTCTAATTTGTTCTTCTATGCATAGTTTTTATCCCAATGATCAAAACCCTTAGTTTCATTTTGTCTACCAATAACCTTGTTTTTTGAGTGGGATATCTGTTTTATTCAATTTTAGTATTCATTAAATTAAAATTCATTTTATTCTGGACAAAACCATTAATTTACTATCAAATGCTTCTTCAGCTGATGTAGCTGTTGAATAGCTACCAGAACAGGAAGCTACGAAAAACACACTTTTGAGACTACTCCAAATTTCAAATAAAGATTGTGTGGTAAATCAATGCTGAAAATACTATAACAATTTTATTTCTGAAGTGGAATGCTTTATAAAGGTAACTAAGGTCATATCTAGTCTATCTTAGGTTCATATTGTTCTGAATGCCATGTATGCCCTTAAAATTTGAGGTGTGCTTATTCATTTAAAAATAAAAAAAAGAGTTGCTTGTATTCAACTTATTAAATTCTTTTTTCCTGTGCTTTTGCTATTGAATTCGTGAATTATATTAAATAAGGAGGAAATAATTGCAAGAAAAATGTGTTCTTTTCAGTGTTCTTGAGTATTTCTACTGTTCTGATTTGAAGATGAATGTAGCACTGTTTGCCAATCAGCATTTTCCCTAGTATTTTATTCTTGGATGGAAGCTGATATATCAAGATATTTGCCTCTTTTATTTTTTTTCCTGTGTACTTAAAAAAATGTTTAAAGATTCTCAACTGCCTCAGAGAAACAATGTTATTTTGTATGCATTCAATTAAAAATAAGACATCAATTTCCTGCTCAAATAGCATAATTTATGGCAAAAGTTGGTTCTTGTGATTCAAGGTTTACTATTATTGCCTCCATTTTTACAGATTTAGTCTCACAGCTTCAAATTCATAATACCTGGCAGCTATTTAAATTTAAATCTAGAATAATCTTGGATTCATTGATGCATTTGAAATCAGAGGATAAAGTTACATGTTGAGAGTGTCCCCTAAAATAGCTGCTTGGCCTATACTTGTTCCCACCCAGGGTGGGAAATTCACAACATCCTCTGGAACAGGTCTTTCCTTGAAAAGGTCTGGTCAAAACATTCTTCCTAATATTGAATTGATATTTAGCTTCTTTGGCTTTCATCCATTGGTGATAAAACAAACATTTTCATCCTTTTTTCAGACGATAGCCTTTCAAATATTTGAAGACAGCTGGATCATACTCCAAACATTTTCTTTTCCAAGCCAAACATTACCTTTGCTTCAATAGTCCATGGTTTTGAGACCCTCTGCTGCACTGGTGAGTTTCCTCCAGTTTGTTTATGATTCCTAAATGTTCCTCTGGATGTGGTCCAAACATGGCAGAATAGAGCAGGATTATCATCTCCTTAATTCCCGATATTAAACTTCCAATTAACTGCTTTGGGAGTCACATATCACCATCAAGTAATGTGTAACTTTGTTTTACAACTAAAGCACATTGGTCTTTTATATAAAATACTGACTGTGAAGCTGAACTGCCTCTACCTGGTACTTGATGGTGACAGTACTTACATGAAATTGAGAGTGTATTATCTGAACATAGGTAAATAAAGACATGGAAAAATATTTTGATTGTTACAAATAGATTTTTTTCTTTCTTTTTAATGCTTTGTAAATTTTATAGCCATTATGCCAGTAAAAATGTTGTTCAGTGGCATGCTGGAGCCAGCTTGTACCACTTCACAAAAGCTTATTCACTGTATACATATTCCCAAACCCGAGTTCAGTGACATCAGGTTGGTAGCTTGAAATTGGCCCTAGTGGGAGTATTTACACCATGGAAAGTAGCAACTGCTACAAACCAGGGCTTTAACACACACACACATACACACACACAAACACACCAACCCTGGAATGCTGGTTGTTAGATATCTACCAATATACCACTGATATATTGGTATTGGACCAGTGTTAATTTTCTGATTTTGATAATTGTACTAAAGTTATGTAAGAGTATATCTTTGTTTTGAAATAGGCCCTAAAATATTTAGGGGCAATTAAGTTTTGGGTTTAAAATTACCGTTAAAAACCCCCCCCCCCCCCAATTTTATATACACAATGAAGTAAGAGAGATGGCAGAAAGAGGCAGAAACAGAGAAAATGATAAAGCAAAGATGGTAAAATGTTAATACTGGGAAATTTGGGTGACAGTTATAAGGAATTCTTTGTACTACTTTTGTTACTTTTCTGTAAGTCTGAAATTATTTCAAAATAAAAAGTTATAAAGAAGTGTCCTTGAGGCTGGGATATGGTGCTACAAGAAACAGAGAACACAAAAGAACTAACAAAGCCAAGAGCAGCATTCTGGAGACATAACACAGGCTGGTGGTCAGGAGCACAGACCCTGGAGCTAGGATGCCTAGGTTCAAAAGTCTATCAATGGAAGAAATTATAACAATGAGGTGGAGCCAGTGGCCACTTGACGCTTTTGGGGCAGGGCGGGGACGAGCAGTTGAAATACAGGGGCTTCTTTGGGATTTGGAGGTTGTCCTGAGTACCGTTGTGGCAACGGATGTAGGCCATTTTAAATCAGCACACACCACTCAGAACTGTGTGGGAGAGAGTGTGGTCTACGGTGTGAACTGTGGTCTATGGTTGGTGGCAAGGCCCCAGGATGCCTAAGTCCATTGAGGGTGGTGGGCCACACTTGTGGGAGATGTTTGTGTGGGATGTGGTGGGAGGTGTGGGAGGTGGGCAACATGGGAATCCCAGTGGGTTCTGTGTAATATTTTAGGTAATCTAAGCACCTCTTAATATATATTTATATATATATAAATAACATTTTTGTAAGAAAATGCACATATATGCATATATATTTATATATCATTTTACAAATATTGGTATGTATTGTGAAAATTTTGATTTTTACCCACAATAAAAAAAAAAAAAAGTCAGCTCCACGGGTTATTGGCTGTGGCTGTGGCCCACGTACCGCACCCCCCTTCCTGTGTCCCGGTGTCATCTGTAATACCAGTCCCATGCAGTTGTTGTGTGATTGCCTGGGTAAAGGAATAGAGCACTCGCCTTAGTGCTTGGCCCTTAGTGAGCATTAGCCAGGATTGTTATTATTGGCTTTGGGTTCCAAAACAGGGTGTTGAAGGTTCCCAGAGCCTGGAGTGTGGGAGACAAAAGCACTTCCACGATTTCAAAATCTTGGCTTTAAGAACCAAGAACCAGAGCTGGTGGACTTTAAGCAAAAAGTACACCATAACCCTTATAGAATGTGAGGTTGTAGGATAAAGAGGAAAGAGCAGTTTTAAGTCACAAAATAAGGAAACTGAAAAAACAAAACAAAACCAGAAACTCAACAACTCAAAATATCCCTCCTTGGTTTGAGAAAGATATTTGGAGAAGACTTGAAAAGAAGAGTCAGAGAGCTTAGATACAACCTGAGTCCTTGCTCCCTGCTTTCTTGGTCTTCTTCCTGGTTTGAAATCTTTGAAAGTGTCCATGCTGCTGCTGCTGATGTTATTTACTGTGCATTAGCTATGTGCCAGACTGTTCTGAGTGCCTTACCTGGATTATCTCATTTAATCCTCCCAACCAAACGTTGATGTAGGAATTCTTATCCCTAAGGACTTTGTTGCAGAAATGTTAATTGCCCAGAGTCACACATTAAATAGGTGCTGAAAGAAGATTAGAACACAAACAGTAAAACCCAGAGCCTGCACCACCTTCCATGAGTTTTGGAATCAACAAAAAAATCAATTTGTACCTTGTATGTATCCCACATGAAATTGTAGAAGGAAAGACACCTGACTGCACGTTCAAATGGAGGCAATGGTTCTCATCATTTTGCAAATATTGAACACATTCCATTCTCACAACAAACCTCTGGGTGCTTATTACCATCAGCCCCATTTAAAGATAAAAGATGGGGAATTGAGAAACAGTGATATTAAGCAAATTGCCAAAGATCCCGGCCAGTCTGGCTCTCCAGTCTATGAACTTAACCACTACCTTCTCATGCATTCAGGATGTATCTTATATTTCTCCAAACACCTTATTTCCGGGGCATCAGGTTTCTCCTGAATGCTGTGACTAAATGAGAAAAGCATAAGATTTGGAAGCAGATTTAACAGGGATTCTCCTGATGACTCTAGACAAGGCGCTTCTTGACTGGATTCTAACACAGGGTTAATTATTCTCATCCACATGCACAGGTATTTATGCTATCTGGACTTCACTTTAAAGGTGAAAGTGTCCTGGTTGTGGAGTGGAGGCTGATCTTTAAGGGCTGGTTTGTAAATGTGTAATCAGAAGAGCTTGTGCTGCCTGAGAATCCAGAGCAGGTTTTAAATAGCTCTGAGAGTGCTAAGCTGGTCTTTCCAAGTCCAAGTTATCAAAAATAGTTTCCTGGTTGATGTGGGTATCCGGTCCTGGCCATAAACACTGAGCCACAAAGGCCACTCTGTTTTCGCCTGTCTGCAGAGGAAATCACAAACTTACAGCATTTCCAAATAGGAATTATAACTTTAAAATCTACATCATTTCAAACTTGGTCCTAGGATACAGTCCCGTGAGGTCCCTGAATTTGCTGGAATCACTATTTCTACCAAATACCTCTAATACAGGGAACAGGGCCAGTGGTCAGGCCCTCCCTTCACCAGAAGATTTCAGCCATAAACAGAGAGTGTCCTGGGTATTCTTCTATAGACAGCTTGAAAATCTTTGATAGTATTGCTTAACTTGTTTTACCTGAATTGTCTAATAATTTACCTGGACGAGGTATTAATGTGATCCAGTTGCTCTGCTCACTTCTTTTTCTTAGGCCTGAAAGATCACAATATTTCTAAGTCCATTTTATGAACTTTCCCCTTGAGAACAGTTCTGCTCAACACCTGTGTGTTAAGCCAATGAGGAGGAAAAAAAAAAAACAAAACAATTTCCACACTGGGCTATTATCTAGAATGCTAGTCATGTGAAAATAGTATGAAGTGTGAGAAGCAAACGAAATAAAACTGAAACAAACATTCAAAGTACTTAGGGAGCCAATATCTCCACTTTCAAAAAAATCTGTTACTTTGGTCCAAAAAAACATACATATGTCAGTTTTGGGTTGTTTTTTTTTTTTTCCCTATGAAAGGGTTTTCTAAATTCTCATCTAGGAGAACTTGTTACAATTGTACGAAAGACTTGGTTATGATCTTCTACTATCATTGTTAATCAACAAAGAACTTGGTTTAGTTTTACAGATGAGCTGGTGAGCTGCTTATTTTGCTGATTCATGATTTTATTTATTTATTTATTTTCTTTCTTTCTTTTTTTTTTATTCATGATTTTAAGTCAACATATATTCAAGGAAATGGGATTGACAGCATTTTAATTTTCCTTATTTATAAAATAAATAGCTATTTCTTGGAACTTTGCACTATTTTTTGACCACTTTAAGGTAGGCAACTTACTAGGCCAGTTGCTTTTTAATAAACTGGTTCTCAAAAAATTTTTTAACATGGCCCTCTGGGGCCTCATGACTTACTCTATAAATTTCTGTTTCATCATAACTTTTCTCTCATGTGAATATTACTTACCATGGGACCATTTAAACTTTCTGGAACCCTTTCACATTCACCACCATGATTGTTTCTGCCTCTCTTTCTCAGTTAAAATTTCTCAGGAGAGAATTATGACTGGCCCATCTCATCAGGCCATAGAGGATGCAGGAGTCATTGAACCTCACATGTGCTGGGTATGGTTGGGCCAAGCGTCCACCCCTGGTCAGCCACAGGTGCTGAGGGTAAATGTGTTCTCTTAGAAAGTGCAGAGCCAGACATTTGGGGTCTCTTAAAGGTTACCCTAGTTACTAGAAATCAATTCTTCTGAAATAAGTTCCTTCAGTTTTTTTGTGGAGCTCTTGAATTTGATTTATTTCATAGTAATGACCTTACCTAGGATAGAGAATTAAAAACATCTCTTGAAAGCTGTTGCAGACATAGAAGGTTGGCTGGCCCAGCAGTTCTTTCTACCTCTCTAGCTGGGGAGTTCCCATGAATTTTACTGGTTCCCTGGTAAAAGAAACATGGGAAGCAGCATTGCCATCGTCCTCCTCCTCTTGCCCTGATTGCCGGCGCTACATCTAAAGCTGTCGCAGCCTCTTGTGACCCTTAAGGACCCAGGCAGAGGTAAGCATGGAACTGGTGTCTACCTCAGTCTTCTTCTGTGAGAAAAACGATGACTTTTTTTTTATGCCACTCTAAATCAATCAGATTTCCCAAAACTTGCCTTTGAATGTTGTCCTAACTGACACAACAAAATATGGTTATGCCCAAATATGGTTATAACAAATACTTAGAGGATTGATGATATTGAAGACAAACCGGATATTGTCCCCTTTTTCAATGCAATGAAAAATTTCAAGAACAATTTCAAACTTGGAAAGTTCATTTACTCGTTTGCCTTTCCCCTTTTCATTTGCCATTTTTTTTCTTCAATAAGTCTAATAAGGAATGCCACCTCATCAGAACTGGGCAGATTCTATTCTTTTATAAATAATGATTTTTATAAATTAGTAATTTCCTCCAAAACATTATTATAAATCCATGTAAGCATTTCTACTTTGAAAGAATTCTTGAGATTTGAATAGTAAAATGTAGTTAAAAACGAAAGAATAAATTTGATCTCTTTCCCACCTCTCTTCCTTCCTTCTTTGTTTCTCTCCAACTTTCTCCTTCCTTTTTCGAAGTTTTTCCTTCTGTAGTTGTACCTACTTCCACTTTTCTGTTTTTCATATAGTTGGTTCTTTTACTAATGCAATGAGGCATATTTTTCATAAAGATTCCTAGATATTTTCTTAGTATTTATATGCCTTTGTGGCAGACATTTTTTCCCTTATGATTTTTCCCCCAGCATGTTATACAACAAAACCAATAATGAAAGAGTTTTCCAAATTTTTGATTTCAAATAATTTCCCCCAATTTTTTTATCCTGTAGAAAGATAATCCTTAGCTGAAGTACATGACATGTGTCAACATCATGAAATTTTAATCCAAGTGAAAATAGGATATAAAAAATGGTAGCTAACATTTGAATATTTACCAATATTTTCCATTCACATGTACAAAAATACTACTTATTTTAATGTTATAACTACCAGCTAAATGACAACTCCTTCAGTGTCAGACAAATAAGGCAGGGCTAAATAATACAATTTGGTATTGCATAAATGCTTCAAATTGAACAACATCAGAAGAAAAAAAAAAGCTTAACATTGAATAAAATGTATTGAAAGTCAGCCCAAATCATTGCCTGGCACAAGAAGGACCATCGAGACACTATATACACAGGAGAAACAAAACAGAACATTCACCAGTTTTTAGTAAATTCAAGAAAGATTAAAGTATTGAAAAACAATGCTTCTCTGTCCACATTAGTTTGAAAATCTGAATGAACATGATTTAACCAGATTCCAAAGTTCAGGGGCAAGGTAGTTGAAAGATCCCTAATTTTAAAATCACTATTTGTAGAAGTAAACCTTTGTCCTCAATCTGTAAATTATTAAAATAAGTGAACGATAAATTCCCAGGTCTTCTTGCACATGCAAGGCTTTGTTTCCTTAAGTGCCTCATTGTCCAGTTCATGATGGCATGGGCACTTGTAGTTTTGCCAAGGACCTGCATTGATACAACTGTCAATTATGTATCCTCCTACAGATTTCAAGTTAGCTGTTCCTGCCACATTTTCTCTGAGTTAAAGAGTGAGAACTTCAGTGGAAGGTAGCATTTTTGCTCTAGAAGCTTCTTAAGTATCTGCTCCTTTATTTTCTGTATACTTCACTTTGATTTTGGTCTCTAAGTTCTTATTTTTATTATTATTATTATTTTTAGGAGGTACCAGGGATTGAACTTGGGACCTCGTACATGGGAAGCAGGCGCTCAACCACTGAGCTACAACTGCTCTCCAATCTAAATTCTTATTTTGCCAGAGGCAGAAAACTTAGTCATTTCTGAGTGAAAGTTAAATTCAGTTATTTCCAGTCATTTTTGCTTTGAAATTTAATCATATTCAGCATGCTTCCTTTTTTTTTTCCCCAGTGTTTTCTTGCCTTCCTTTTTCCTGGGATGAGTTTTTAAATTGTAGGGCCTTATGCATCTGCCACCATGGTGATATGGAAGGGGGCTGATCTTATCCAGTTTAGTAGTAAACTGGATCAATACTTTCTATATAATTCATCCCATTTAGTTCTTGGTAAAAGCTAAGCATGTAAGTAAGTAAATGGCAGCCTGGATAGAGTGTGGCATTGTTTGGGCATCTATTGTGATTCTTAGCACTGGTGATTCCCTGAGCCCCATGCTCCTCACCTCCCTTTCAGGATGGTCCACACAGGACCTGTTGGATATGTAACTCCTCATCCCGTTGCAGTACCATCTGCAGAGGTAACTACACACTCTCTCAGCATCCATGCCACAAGTGGGACCCATAGTAACAGGCTCCCTCACTCCTAGTCATGCCTCGCCACCATCTCTACTGCACAATCTTTTCCCATTTCCTTTGGGCACAGTAGGCACCTGACTTTCAGAAATCCCAGTGAGGGCACAGAAATCAGGGCACAGATTTCTTCTATTCTTCATTCCCTACAAACACCCCTGCATCAGTCCCTCAGAAACTTGGCTCAGAGGGTATAAAGTAAGAGCAGGGTGACCAACTCTCCCGATTTGTCTGAGAAAAGGTGCAAGACTTTAAATTTTAAAATCAGGGAAGTCCTGGAATTGGTAGTCCTAGAAAAGGCATGTCCTCTCCAGTGTGCCTAACGCTCTTTCCCCCTTCTGAATTCTCCTTCTTGCTCAAAGGTGTTCTTTTTTAGCTAGTGGGGGCTTGCTCAGATTTCTTTTCTCCTTTAAATTATTTTCTGACATCTGGGCATTGTTTTTCAGCTTAGAAGGAAGAATTTGATCTCTCTTTTTTTTTTTTTTCCCCTTTCACCTTGGAAATATATACACTATTCTCTACCCCATCCCCTGTAGTTGTTAAATTTGAGAGGATCCATAGGCAATCTGGAGGGATAAAAGAAAACACTAATTAATATGTCACATATGATACCATATGTTTTCCTAAACTGATCCAGCAGCTTAGGCAATTGTGATGTTAAACAATTGCAGCTGATTGCTTTAGACAAGCGCCCTGGGGATTGGGCTTTTCCTACAGAGCAAGCTCTGAGTCGGGTCAAATAATGATAACGTCCTGCAAATGGGAATTTTTCAGGGAGCTGAGAGATAGGTCAAATAGTGACAATGCTCTAGAGAGCTCCTGGTTTGCCTCTTCCAATTGGCTGCAAGGCTGCTGGTTTTCACAGCTACCATGATTTCAAGGCTTCTGATTTTCAAGGCTACAGTAGAACTGGAGAAAAGGGAATGGGAGTGGGCCAAGGTTAAAAACTACAAACACTATTTTTACTCAGGTTTACCAGTTTTTTCTTGAATAAACACTCATATTGTTGCAAACCTTTGGTTAATTTCTAAAATACGGAAAAGTTAACTTTGATTATTTTGCTAGTATTTTTGTTGCTTTTATGGAGGAATAGATTTATGGGAATTCTTACTCTGCTATTATGGCTACCATAACTTATATTTTAATCAAGGCTATAAAGAATAGAGTTTAGACCATAAGATCATGGATTTTGGAGTAACACAGGACTGGATGTAAAATCTGGCTCTTCTGCTTCCAAGGCATAAGAATTGGACAGGTTCCTTCATTTCTATAACCCTCATTTGCATACCTGTACAATGGAACTAATGATATCTACTCTATAAGACTGATACCTTCAGGCCTCCATACTCTACCATCATGACAGCTCCTCTTTGAGTTTAGTAGAGCAATTGTAGAAAAAGAAAAGATAAAGATAGGAAGAAATAATATTGTAAACTCTTCGTGGTGGCAACTCATTGTAAAATTTCATGTGCTTCAAAATGTCTCCCCTCTATTGTTCCCAGACTGTCCCTCATAAGTCATTTGTGAGAGGGCATGGACATAGCCGTTTTCATTTAACTTTCCAGAGCTCCTGTTAGAGGGCTGAGTTCTTTAACAATCTTTGTGGGAGATATCCCTCTGGGCATTCCAGGAGCCATGCAGATGAGTCTAATTTTTTTAAAATTGCTCTATGTATTTATTATTTGCTAATATTAATGCAGCAAAGAGGAGACACAAATCTCACAAATACTCTACAGTTTCACAGGACATAATGCAGGAGAAGGTGACTAGGAAGAATAAACAGTGTCCTAGGGTCTTGGTGGACGCAATCCTCGGGAGGTGGACCTCGAATTCCTGGTGGAGAGAGTCTCATTCCTGGAGGGGGCATGCCTGTTGGCGTTCCTTGAGCAGGGTGCAGCCCAATTGGTGGGCCCATGGGTGGTCTCATACCAGGTGGAGGAGCCCTAATGCCTGCAGGGGTTGCTTTGCTCACGGGTGGGGTCCCTGCCCTGGTGGGCACTGTGGTGGAGCTCCAGCAGTGCTGGCAGTAGCAGCAACTGCAGCAGCTGCCACAGTGCGTCTTCCCTGGGGAGTCATTAACCTGTGGGGATAGTCCCCCAACCCGCAGACAGGGCCTGCTGATCCAGCAGGAGCCTGGAGAATAGGGACACTGGCTGGTGCTCCTCTGCCAGCTGCCCTGCCAACCCCAGGGCCTCCTGCAGCTCCAGCAAGTGGTACCCAAGCAAGGCCAGTGTCTTTGGGGGGTGGTCCCTCCACAGCCATGGAAACCAAGTTCTCCCCATGCAGCAACACCAGGCACAAAACTTGCTTTTCTTCCTGCTCTGGGTGCTCAGCATTCTTTGGCTTGATCTTCTTGAACTCATCACAATCGCAGAGGATCAAGTTCATACACTTGTCAAAAGCCTTAGAGGTGCCCATGAAGATTCCACCCTCCTGCAGGATACATCTCATTCTATAGTCAATGTGCTGCAGCATCTTGCTGCTCTTGCCCACAGTCATGACTGCTGTTCCACCAAATCCAACATCCACAGCAAAGTTTCTGGATCCTTAAGACCTAGGGGAAGGCTGGGTTTCACTTGGAATCAGCTACCTCGATGTTCCAATACTGCTTTAACCACCTCTGGGTATCTCAGCTAAGAATGCCTGTCTCATTCCCGCCTGGAAATCTACCACAGGTACTTGGTGCTGCTGAGATCGCCTGTGGTACAACTGACACACTTCGTTGTTCAGTGAGGCTGTCCTTCTACGTTTGACTTGGACTCCGCGCGTGCTGTTCAGTAGTCTGTCTCAGGTGTAAGCGGTCGCCCGCTGGCTCCTTGGCGCCGCTGCTGCCAGCTCCTCACGCGGGCGCGATGGGCATCTGGGGCCGCAGCTCTGCTCTGCGGCCAAAGCCCCGCAGCGCTGGGAGTCCTGATCGCAGCCTACCCCTTTCCTTTTAATGTAGTAACATCATACAGAATCTTCAAGAATGTCCCCTCGGACTAGAGGGCACTGCTTCAGGAAGTGCATCCCTTGACTTTGGAGAATCTTTGATGGTGCTGAGAGTGAGTGGTAACTTTAAACATAAAACCATAAAAGTGAGTTGATAGTTTGAGTCTCTTGCTTCACATTCTTCCTTTTCAGATCCACAGACCTACCTAAAAGCTGTGAGACTCCAGGATGCATGAAGTGACATAACCTATTGCTCCTTTATCACTGTTCAGTCAGAGATCCAGAACTACTAGGAGAGCTTTGTATCTTCGCCTATGCCTATATCTATATCATCTATTTAGCTGCTCATTTATATAAGTGATAGAGATTCGTTTCGTTACAAGGATTTGACCTTATGCAATTGTGGGAGCTGGTAAGCGCTCTCTGTCCCTTCATCTGATGTGGAAATTGAAGTTCAGGTGATGAGGAAGATGCAAAGTGGGAGAGAGCAAGAACAGATGAGCCTACACGTGTGTGTTGGAGCCTACAAGTATAGACTGAAATCGTGTCATTTCTCATTACCTCTGGCGTTGATGGCATGGGTAGCTTGCACAAGCTGGAGCCCCTCGTTATGGAGCTAAACATGTGCACTTGACCCAGGAGTTGGAGAAGATGAAGGAGGATGTCAGGGAAGGTGGAGCAGTTGTAGACTCAGCCCCTGCCTCATGCCAGTGAGGTAAGTTAACGGATACTTGCAATAAAAGCAACGAGGAGGTCATCATATATACAACTGTGTATGTGAACTACAAAAATGGCTGCTGCTTCACTCTTGCTCTCCACATCTCACACAAGAATCATTCTGATGATGGATTCTAACTGGGAATTTTGGAAATGCAGTTCAGCCTAACCGAGGTGACATATTTCAAAGTTACCACACTCCTGTTCAGGGACCATGGTTTTTCCTCTAGACTTACTTTTCTGCTGTGAGATTCAAGGAATGGGTAATGGATTCTCTCACTGTCTCCTCTTAAAGTAGATAGGTAGGCAGGAGCTTGATTGACAGAACCCTGGTCTGCCCTGTCCCCTGCTTCTACTTTTTTTCTGTCCTAATTGAGCTTTCTGGTCTCCTTTCTTCACTCATAGGTCCTTGCTCTCTGGTATGGGAGGGGAGGCCTGGTTTCATTTGACACGTGGACTCTCATTTTTTTTTTTTTAAACAAATCAATTTTATTGATACATATTAATAAAGAATACAATTCAAGTTTTTTAACTCAAAATTTGTCAATCGTTTTTAATAGTTCTTTTTTTTTTTCCAAAAAAAATTTATTTATTTTTATCCATTTTAACATCCCCCTCCCGCCCTGGTTTTGCTTTTTTTGTGTCCATCTGCTGGGCAATTCTCTGTGTCTGTTTCCTGCCCTCTCCTCTCATCCTTCTCCTGTCTTCGCCAGGATTCAATCCTCGGAACCTCCAATTTGGGAAAGAGGCGTCCTACTGCCTGCGCCACCTTAGTTCCAGGTTTTTTGGCACATCTCATCTTGGCTCTCCCTTGTGTCACTCTCTTGTTACATCATCATCTTGCTGTGTGGCTTGGCGGTGCACCCATGCATGGGGCCTGACGGCCCACACGCCTTCTATATTTTTCTTTTTTTTTCTTTTTACCGGGAGGTCCCAGGGATCAAACCCAGGTCCCTCCCTATGGGAGATGGACGCTCAACCATTTGAGCCACATCCATCCCCCAGCTACATCTCTTAAGGTTGACCAAAGATACCCAGAGTTACAGTCATTTCCCATACAGGATGGACACAAAATAAATCAGACTTGGTTTATTACCAGCATTCTATAAACCAGACCTAGGGAAAAAAATTAGGTCTGGGGACACATGCATGGTTTCTAATATAGCGAATATTTAGCCTACCCTGATTATCACAAAATCAGGACAGCGAGAATATTCGCGTTCTCATTTTTACTGAAATCTATAACTTATTACCAGTGGAATTTCTTGGATGTAGTATATCAGAAAATAGTCAAATTTCCCATAACCAAAGTAAAATTATGGGCAATTTTATTTTCATGTCCTTTTAGGTTATATTTCAGATATATTTTACTTCCATGGCTTATGAGCCTTGAGATACTCAGCACTTGGTAAAGTCAACACATGTGAGAGCTGCTAAGGCCCAGGCTCTATTCCGATGATTAGGGCCCTCCTTCCCCCTGTCCAGTGGTCAGCCCTTCTCCTATACATCCTGTCCACATCTTCTGGCATATGACCTGGGCTACCAGAATGATGGCCCACGAAGGGCCAGGGTTATGTTGCAGTGTATTTCACTCCCTCGCCTTGTTAATTAACTTTCATAGACCTGATGAAGGTAAACACTTTTGTTTCCTGAAAGCTTGGTTTTGAAAAATAGGAAGGGGGAGTAGAGGAAGTGAGAGGATGGTAAGTGAGCCACTTTCTCAACGTTCATATAGCAGGAAGTCACTAGATTCTTTCTAAAGTTGAGACAGTAAGAAATAAGGTTTTTTATTCATATTATAGTTATGAAGGCAGCTACCAAAAAGAACTAAAACCAAACATGGTTTAAAGCAATTGCTTCTAAAGAAAAGAATGTAGAGCAGGAACTCCTTCTTTTCACTGAAAAACCCTCTGTCCAATTTGAAATTCCCTTTCCTGTCTGAATGTATTATGTTGATAATTAAATGTCAACCAACTCTTCCAAGAAATCTCATACTATTTTATTAGAAATTTCATGTGTATTTTGTTAATTATTGAAAATAGGCTGTATTTAGTGAAGATGGAACAAAAAAGACTGCACTGGCTTACTTCAGAAAATCTGTGAATGCCCCTTTTAGCAATATAGGCAAGAAAATTCAGAACTTGTAATTTATAAAGAATTTTTAAATTCTTCAAATACAATGGATAAAGGGAAGAAAATACAACTCCAAAGGATGCTTGGATATTACTGGAGCTTGTTTTTTTAATCATCAATACAATGGGTGCAGGGATTTTTGTGGCTTCCAAAGGGGTGTGAAGTACTTTGCATGAGTTTGGTGCTCTCACCACGTGCCCTAGTGTCCATAATGACTATTCCCTGCTATGCAGAAATAAATATAACCTTCCCATGCAGTGGAGCACACTATTATTTTCTCAAGAGATGTTTGGCTCCTTGATCACCTTCCTGAATCTCTGGGCATTCTTGTTTCTGAGGCCAAGATAATTTCGGCTAAGCCCTGCTCCTACCAGGTATTGCATCCAGCCTTTTTATGCAGCTGCTCTGCTCCAGAGCTGCCAAAGAAATGTCTGGCACTGGCTGTTCTGTGGATTGTGGGGATTCTGAATTCTTGTGGTTTGAAAGAGGTGACTTGGCTCAGACAGCCAGCACAATGCTGAAAATGACCATACTCACCCTGATTTCCCTGATAGGAGTGGTGTTCCTGGTGAGTGGAGGGAAGAGAACGTAGAGAGGTTTCAAATACTTTTGATGGTGACTTTCCAGATGCCTCCCAGGTTTTAGAAGCCTTCTTCCAAGGATATTTTGTGTATGCAGGTGGGGGAAGATTTATATATACAGCCGGTAACCAACAATCCATTGATAAAAAAAAATCGAAGTCATTACCTGACATGTAATAGGAAATGTTTATCTTTTATTGCATTTGGAATTGTATGTTAAATAAATGATTTAATATGTGTTTTTTTTTTTTTTTTTTTTTTTTATTTAATGTATTTTGTGTGTTACTTTCTGAATCAGGTCAGAATATGCCTGCATTGCACTTGTCACCACATCTTAATTTTTTTTCATTTGTTCAAAATTACCTCTTTTACTGAGCAACATCTCTTTTTCAGCTTTCTTTTCTTGGGCCAACGATATGGGACCACAATGTTGATCTATTTCCTTTCTATTAGTGTATGAATGCTATGGTTGTGGAAATAGTCTCCTTTTATGGAGCTAATGTGAATCCAGGAATGATCCTATACCAGACAGTTTGAGTTGTGGGTGGGTGTGGGCTCTTATAATTAGAATACTTGCTTATTCTAATTGTTTCAAATCAGTTAGGTCATACAACAGCTGTCCTTTTGAGTCTGGTTTATTTCATTCATCATGATGTCTTCAAGGTTCATCCATATTGTTGCATGTATCAAAACTTTATTCCTTTTTATAGCTGAGAAATGTCCCATTATATGTATATCTGACATTTTGTTTATCCATACATCTGTTTTTGGACACTTGGATTGCTTCCATTTTTGGCAATTGTGAATAATGCCACTAGGAACGTTGCTGTGCAAATATCTGTTCGAGTCCCTGATTTCAATTCTTTTGGGATATATACCTAACAATGGGATTGCCAGGTCATATGGTAATTCTATACGTAACTTTCTGAGGAACTGCCAAACTGTCTCGCACAGTGGCTGCACAAATTTACATTGCCACCAGTAATGAATGAGTGTTCCTATTTCTCCGCATCCTCCCCAACACTTGTAATTTTCCATTTTTCTTTGTTGTTTTTTTTTTTGTTTGTTTGTTTTAACCGCAGCTATTCTAATAGGTATGAAATGGTATCTCATTGTGGTTTTGATTTGTATTTCCTTGATGGTTAATGATGTTGAGCATCTTATCATGTGCTTTCTGGCCATTTGTATATCTTTGGAGAGATGTCTATTCAAATCTTTTGCCCATTTAAAAAATTGGACTGTTTGTCTTTTTGTTGTTAAGTTGAAGGATTTCTTTATATATTCTGGATATTATACCTTTATCAGATATGTGGTTTCCAAATATTTTCTTCCATTGTGTAGGTGGTTGTTTTATTTTCTTGATAAAAGTCTTTTGAGGCACAAAAGCTTTTAATTTTAATGAGGTCCCATTTATCTATTTTATCTTTTGTTGCTTGTTCTTTGGGTATAAAGTCTAAGAAACCATTGCCTAACATAAGGTCCTGAAGATGCTAGCCTACATTTTCTTCTAGGAGTTTGATATTTTGGCTCTTATATTTAGGTCTTTGATCCATTTTGAGTTGAAAGACTTTTGTATAAGGTGTGAGGTAGGGGTCCTCTTCTTTCTTAAGTATTTCTTTTTTTTTTTTTTTAAGATTTTATTTTTTATTTATTTACCCCCCGCCCCTTGATTCTTGTGCTTGTTGTGTCCATTTGCTTTGCATTTTTTCTGTGTCTGCTTGTCTCCCTTTGTTGTGTCATCTTGCTGGCCAGCTTGCCTTCACCAGGAGGCCCTGGGAATCGAACTTGGGGCCTCCCATATGGTAAACGGGAGCCCAACCAATTGAGCCACAGACACTTCCCATCTTAAGTATTTTTGAAGGGAGGAGAATTAGATATCCTAGACATGCTGAGGCTGGATTTAATATCCTTTCCTTCAATGTCATGTCAAAAGATTTTCTCTCTTTATTTCCAAAGTCAGTCTCCTATAACTTTTTTCTCCCTTCTCCTCAGTAACCTTTCACATTCAATTAATCCATTTTTTCTCAATTTCAATCTCTGTACCAGTTCTTTTCTTTAACATTTAAATATGAACCTGACTCTTGAACAAATTTTTCCTTCAATATTAGGATCCCCTCTAGTCACTGCTGTGTCTATCATTTGTTAAATCATTCAATCAGCAAGCATCTTTTCAAACACCGACTATTTTTAAGACCCTGTACTAGTACCTTAAGATGAATAAAATGTTTTCTTTGTCCTAGTGAGGCTTACAATCTAGCAGAAGAGGCACTAACCAGATTTTAGTCCAACCTCTGTTACTTACCAGCTGTGCCAAGTATTTTCACCAATATGGACTTTTATTTTTTATCTGCATAGTAGCTATTATGTCTCAAAATCACTATAATTCTGTGCCTTATAAGCAAATAATGGCTTGATAGTATTAACAAATTGCCACAGGGGAACAATAAAATCACTATGGAAATTCAATAGAAGGAAAGATCACTTTTCACTGTGTCATCAAGTGGAAAAGGTGACAATTTGAAATGAATAAAAAAATTCAAGCCATATAAAAATATGAGAAAAGTTGTGTAGTCCAGAAGAGTCCAGGGTACATTAAAGAGAATGGCACAAATAATCTTGGGTGACTGCTGTATGGTTTCCATCTGATAGTCTTCATGACGGATATGACCACTAAAAGAAGTAATAGAGAGAGGAAGAGCAAAATGGCACAAGATTGGAGACATCTAACTGGAGAATGCCATGTTTTAGATGGTGGAAGGAGAAAGAACATTCAGTGAAGAAGCCACAAGAGGTGCAGAGAATTATAAAGGAAAACTACCTTGTGTTCAGTGAAGAAGGGATAATCAACACGGGTAAATGCTTCAGAGGTTGAGGAGTGTGGTGATTGACCAAAAGACATTTCATTGACTAAGTAAAGAAGTCACTGGTAAAATTTGAACATGATGAAGAGGGAAATCAGTTTGCATTGAGTTAAAAAGTGAGGTATTGGTGAGGAAAGAAATCTGTGAGAAGAGATTACTCTTTTATGTAATTTTTTAAAAGGATATATTTTATTTTTTTATTTGTCCCCACCCCCTTGTTGTTTTTCACTTGCTGTGTCTGTTTGTCTTCCTTGTTTCTTTAGGAGGCACTGGGAGTCGAACCTGGGAACTCCAATGTGGGAGGGAGGTGCCTAATTGCTTGAGCCACCTCTGCTCCCTACTTTGTTGTATTTCTCATTATGTTTTTCCTTCCTGCGTCTCTTGTTGCATCATCTTTTTTCTTCAGCTTGCCATGCCTGCTGGTCGCGTCAGCTCTCTGTCTTCCATAGAAGGCACCAGGAATCTCTCTTCCCTGCTTTGTTGTTTCTCTCTTTATGTTTTTCCTTCTTGTGTCTCTTGCATCATCTTGCCATGCCTGCCTATCGCACCAGCTCACTGTCTTCTTTAGGAGGTACTGGGATCCAAACCAGTGACGTCCCATGTGGTAGGCAGGACCCCAGTCGCCTGAGTCACATCCGCTTCTCTCTTTTATGTAGTTTGTGTTTAAATGGTTGACTGCAATTTTAGGGGTTAGCAGAATGAACAAAACACTTTCTTATTTGGTCCCTCTCTCTTTTAAGGATAGAAGAGATCTCTCTGGCTCCTATTCGAGCCAATTTCACCTTGTTCCAATGCCAGAGATGTTTCACTATTAGATAATTATTCCCTGCTGAAAATAGATTTACAAAATTTACTAACCTATAAACTTTTATAGAGTTCCTCACAAGCTGCTGGCAGTGAAAAGAAAGCTGTAGGAATTTCAGTGTGTGCTAGGGTTGTTAATTTACTAAGCAAATTCGTAGTAAATCTCAGTTCTAAGCAACAACTTTAACTTGTAAAATGGTGATTTGTAGGCAGCTGACTTTGCAGAGCATAGGAAAACCCATCTTTTAAATTCAAGACTCAGGGATATTCACTACCTGTCTGGCTAATATAACCACTTATCATAAATTAAATTCTAATCTCTACTTCTTCTCTATAAATTTAATGAGGAAAGGGTAGTTAATCTAGAAAACTGTCCTTTTGCTTGTTCCAAAGCTTTAACTAATAACCATAGTTTTTAATAACAATTTCTTAAGCACTTCTTAGGTGCTAGGCACAGGGATTGGAATTTTGTTGTATTTTCCATTTTCCCCATTATGTAGGTGAGGACATTGAAGCCTTGAAAACCTATATGTTGTCCAGAGGCCCACATAGAGTAAGTGGTGCAGAAAAAGTTTAAATTAGAGCTTTCTAATTCTTTACTCTTCCACTGTTCACTCAGCTCATATTTGTGTCTCTTATGGACATTGCATGCAACCCCTAGGCAGATGCAGATGGAATAAAGTTAATATATGTCAGAGGAGAGATATTTATTAATCATGGGTATTTGGTTTTACAAAAACCCATCCACACATGATAAAAGAGGAAATTATTTGAAGAATAATGCTGTATTTCAGTTGATTGCTGTGCAACCAATCTTCAGGAGCAACAGAACTTAGGGAAACTCTAGGACTTAAAAAACAAGAGTTCTGAGCCTCCCCTATGTTTTGCCACCATTATGTTGCTTTTTTCCCCAATTCTCTTAGTCTCATTGACTTTTGCTTCAAATTTTTGAGAGAGATTTTCTTGCATATTGGCAAAGATTGGCTTCCAGTGAGTCTGCTGTGTATACTTGTTTCTATCACCAAGGGCATGAACACAGGGTCACATTATACACACATACTAGAGAGGTTCGATCCTTTGTGTCAAGGAGTAATTCTCAGAGAATGGCAAAATTAGGGAAAATGGTGTGACAAATGGGACAATATTTGAATATGAAAGAATCCTGGAGAATTCATTATATATGATGCCAAATCATAAAGTGTTTTTCTCTTTTGCACTTAAAATGGACAGAAAGGGATTGTAAAGAGTCTACAGGCAGAAAGGATTTATGAGTGACTCTTTCACTCTCTCAATATATTCTATGAGAGTATATAATTGGACAATTTTGCTGGCCAGAGAGAGTTCCTTCTTTTATCTTCACAAAAGAAATAATGATTTTCCCCCCTGAGAACTGAAGGAAGAGTAAGAGCCAATGAGGCAGCTAGAAAAGGAAAAAACATTCTGGGTAAGATAATAGTATGTTCAATGGCTCTATAGAAAAGAAGAGACATGGCATTTTTGAGGAACTGAGGAAAGGACTGTAAGGCTATAGCAGAGATAGAAAAGAGGACCACCAGATGCAATATATGTTCCCACAACACTATGTTTCTTTTCATATGGACACTTACCACGGTCACTCTTTTATTTGTGTGATTTACATAATTAATGTGTAGCTCCCCTTCCTGATGTTAAGCTTCATTTATTTTTGCTCCCCATTGTGTTACTACCCAAACTCAGTGCCTAATACCTAAGAGATGAGGCTGAAGACACATTCAAGGCCCTGTGGACTGAGATAATGATTTTGGTCTTAATTCTAAGAACAGTGGGAAAGTTGACATGATCATGGTCAGATTTAGTTTTAGAATATATAGCGCTTTGTAGTGTGAAGAACAGATTGGAATGAGTACAAGTAAAACTGAGTAGACCAATTAGAAGGCTACTGCAGTGGTCCAGGCAGAGATGATGGTACCTTGAAAAAGAATGGCAGCCATGGAGATAGAGACAAGTGGATAGATTTGAGAGCTATTTATGGATAAAAGTTGCCCAGATTTGGTGGTGAGTTTAATACGGTATTGAGGGAGGGATATGGAGGTGTCACGAATCATTCCTAAATTTCTGGTCTGTGCAATTGATTTGGATTATGGTTCCATTTCTGTGTTAAGGAACCCAGATGATTAGTGTTGCATGGAAGATCATTTTTGAGAAGTTTTAAATATGTTGAAAGAAGCTTTTGAGATATCTAACTACAGATACAGAATATGCAGTTGGATATTCAAGTCTAGAGCTTTGAAGTGAGAACTGAACTGGTGATATAAAATTGGTTGTAATTGGCACCTAAAACATATTTGGAGCTGCAGGCATGGATGCGATTGACTAGGGAGAGAGTATAGAATGAGAACAAGGCTAAGGACTGAATCTTGAAGATTTTTAATATGCAGTGATGGATGTAGAAAGATGAATCAGTAAAGGAAACAGAATGATCAGTCATAGTTAATAGGGAAAATGAGTAATTATTGTGTCGTGAAAGACAAAGGAAGGGATTTTAAAAATGCAGTATATTCAACAAAGTTAAGTGTGATGAGAGAAGTATGTAGATAGTTTATGTTTGAACTTTTGGTAAAAAGGACAATGAAAACATTTGCACCTATTTTTTCTGGCCTCTTTTTGTCCGTGAAACAGAGCTTAAGGTCTGCATAGAGGGATGGGAGGTTGTAGGTGTATGTAGTGAATAACTTTTAAAATATCAATGGAGAGAATAAGAGAGTGAGTCAAACAATAAATTGAGGATCCATCTGAGTTTGTTGGCCATGGATTTATGGCAGAACCGGTTTTCTATGTTGTGTCAACTACTCAAGCAACATACTCAAACAGATAGTTGAATACCTCAAGTTTGAGGTTTTGGGAAATGTGAACCACAAAAGATACAGGCACAACAATTTTTGTAAGACTGTTACTGAAATGGTGCATAATGGAATCCAAGCTGCATAATGAGAAAAGTCAAGAAAATTATTTCACTAAAAGTGTTTCTGTCTCTTTTTCCTCTCTCAGTTACATTAGGAAAGCCCTTTCAGGTTAATTTATGTTTTGAGATGGTAGCTGTTTTATGTCAGGGTCCACTAGTCAGTTCTTCCTTTTCTGCCTATGGCCTCTCCTCCTTACCTTGGGAAAAGTGTGGGCATTTCTGGACCAGCTTGGAAGATTGTGTTCTAACCCTGTCACTGGAGGAAAGTTCTTAATAGGGGAGACTCCATCCTCTTCACCAGCTACCCAGTAGGTAAAAGACTGTTACAATGCAACATGTTAACAGTTCTGGCTCAAAGCTGATCCCAGCTACAGACTGCACATTGTAAAATGACTAGTATACTAACCAGTCCAGGATCAATAGAGTATTCCAGCGATCATCTATCTTATGCCTATCTGGATTCCTAAATTCCATGGCGAGACTAATTCCCTGGTCTATAGTTCCTGGGACTACAACAGGCAATACCACATAGGTGTTGGAATCCTTTTTCCATTATGCAATTGGATGCTGGATCACTGTAATAGCCAACCAATATGTTGTGGAAATTTTTCTTCATCATAGTGGTCTTTGAGTAAGACTTTCATTTTGCTTCTTCTTTGCCTGCCACCTTGGAGGTCTATGTCCTGTTTAAATATCAAAATCAGGGGTTGAAGTCAAGCACAGTGTGCTTAGTTGAGGACACAACCTCTGGTAGCTTGTATCTGGGATGGCCATCATTAATTCCTTCCCTCCTTTTGTTGGGCCATTGAAAGATTGAGTCTACTTCCCCTCTCCTCTTGAATCTGGGCTGGTCTTAGAGACTTGCTTGAGCAATAGAATGGAGTAAAATGACATTCTGGAACTTCTAAGGAAAGGTTATATGAAGATTTGCATCTTCTGAGTAGGGTCACGTAACACTGGTTCTTAGAACTCTCGCGCTGGAGGAATTCAGCTGCCAACTACTCTGAGAATGCTATGACATAAGAAACCCTAACCTAGCCACATGGAGAGAGAGAGGGAGCTGCCCACCCAGTCTCATTTATTTCATACATTCCAGCCCAAGTGCCAGTCATATGGGTTGAAAAGCCATCTTGGACATGAACATGTTAAAATGGCTATTGGTTTATACTACTAAATTTTGAAGTGATTTGTTATGCAGCAATTGACAACCGGAAAACAAAAACAAACAAGCAACAACAAAAATACCCTTTCTATTTTGGTTAAGAACTCATAACACATTGATAAAGTTTTCTTGAAACATTCTTATAGGGTGTTGTCCTACACCTTTTAATCCTACCATTTGAAACATTTCTGATAATAGCCCACTTTGAATAGCCTACTTCAAATATGGATAAGATTGTTTTCTGTAACAACTGGATCTAAATTTCTGATCCAATATTACCTATATTTAAACATTATGGCTGTAAAGAATGAACAACACTGCTAAAAAGTTTGCTGGCTTAAATCATTATTAGGTCTGCTGCTTTGGTGGGTAGGGTTTTTGTTTGAATGCATCCTGGCAGGAGTTGAACTGTGTATGAATAGCCCCTGCCATCTTTTATCATAAGTCTAGGGCTCTAATCAGATCTCACACTCATTCTCTCCCCTGGTATTCAGTGTTATTGGGCATCATCCTCTCTTCCTGTGTTGGTATTTCTGAATCAACTGCTTCCAGACAATTTATAGTAAATTGCTATTCCCTACATACTGTCTCATGAATTAATAATAGTCACTGCCGTTCCTGGAGCTCTTTTGCTTTAATAGAGCATTCAAAGCTTTCTCACCAGAAGCTTCTACTTTTCCCCACTTGTCCAAAGTTCCAAATCTTCCCACTGAGTTCTTTATCATCCTTTCACCCCTTAAATTATAATCCCTTTGAGCTGCTACTCAGTTTAGCACTATAGCATCCATTTTAGCATGTCATAGGGCATAAGCAATGGATTGGTGGTCAACCTACTCTTAGAAGAAATCTCACAAAAATGTCCTTAATTTTATCTGATTGGAAACTTTGGTGCTAGTGTACAAAAGGGTATCAGGCAATAATGTCTAGTTGGTTCCAACCAGTATTTGCCACATGTCAGTTTTTCTCAGCATCTTCCTGATATAAAACCTTCCCAAGCCATCCAACTGGTGACTGTAATTTGAAGGCTTCTGGAGCACAGTAAATATAAACACAGGAGCATTCACTATTAGGCAATGCACTAGTTTTCAGACTCAAAAGCTTTCCTCAATCTCTTTTCACATGTATCCATATGCTGATGGCCTCACCTTTCTCTTTGTGCCTATTATTGTTTGGGGTTTCTGTATACTGGTGAGAGGCCCTGGCTTTGACCTCCTTTCTTTCTTTTTCTTTTGACTTTTCATTTTTTAAATTTTTAAAAATATGCTTGGATTACATAAATGTTACAGAGAATATACAGGGGATTCCCATATGCTCTGCTCCCCCCACCTCCCACATTTTCCCATATTAGCAGCATCTTTCATCAGTGTGGTACATTCATTGCAATTGATGAACACAGTATGGAGCATTGCCACTAAGCATGGATTATAGTTTACATTGTAATTTACCTTCTCTCCCACTCAGTTCTGTAGGTTATGGCAAGATATATAGTGGCCTGTATCTGTCGTCATAATGTCATTCAGGATGATTTCCAAGTCCCGAAAATGCCCCCATATTACACCTGTTTTTCCCTCTCTCTACCCTCAGAACCTCTAGTGGACACTGCCTCCACATCAATGATATTTCTTCCATTGCTAGAATCACAATAAGTCTATTGTAGAATGCTAGTAAGTCTACTGTAGTCCACAGTTCATTCCCCAATCCTGAGGACCCTGGGATGGTGATGCCCACTCCACCTTTCAAGTTGGTGAGCGGATTAGTGTGGGTTTTGACAAACTGCTCACAAACAGAATGGTAAAGCTCCTATTGTTTTTATTTATTTTTATTTTTATTTTTTTTATAGAAGAGTTTTTAAAAAAATCAAATCACAACAAAGCTGGCTTGGCTTCTCTTTGAACCTCCTGGATCAAAGAGGACTCACTTTGGCCAGTCCTGCCTTTCCACACAGTTTTTTCGGCACTCTTAGGCCTTGGCTTGTGTCCCAGTCTGGGGTTTCCAGGGAGTGTGAACACGAAGTTAGAGTGAGGCTGCTTCAGAGTCTGGCCCACGCATTCATCCAGACCCCAAATGGAGTGCAGGGCTCCCAGGGCAGAGAGGGGTAGGAGGGGCAGACCCTGCCCAGGTAGTCCTCACCATTGGACAGGGGATCAGAAGGCATCGGAGGGCTCACCCTCCCATTCTCCCCCACCCCAACTCAGGTGGAGGGGCTGCAGCTGTCGCCAGAGCCTGTGTTGGTGAAGGTTTTGGCTCAGCACAGAACGAACATCAGCAGTGAACCTGAGGGCATCTAGCATTGGAAGCAGGTTGAGAAGGGCTGTGTCTCTGAGGTCACTAAACCAGGACTTGATGGGGATGGCATTGTCTGGATGGCTCCTGTAAGCCCCTGGGGAGTTATCCAGGATCACAAGACTAGAGAGGTCACTGTGGACCACAGAGAGGTCCTTGATGTAACTGCCCGACTCCAAAGTGCAGTGCTGTCTATTGTATCTTCTCTTGAGAATGCTTCTGCTATTGTCCAATTTGTCTGCCACAGCAGAGCCATAAATCTCCATGCTTGCTGTGAACACCGCCAGCTCATACCACTGACTCACACTTCTAAGAAGAAATCCACATGGGGCCTCTTATGTACAAAAAACCGGACAGGATGTTTGTCTATTACCACCTTGAGGATGAAGTCAGGAGGTGTTTCAGGCCGAACCGTGGGCCTCAGGACCCCATCTTGGTGGGAGTGGATAAGTGTTTCATCCAGATCCAGCACCAATATCTTCCTCTTCACCTGGCCCAGCCGATTCCGAGACACAGGAGATAAAGGAAAGATATCATATCGGACAGTTTGGTACTGAATTACCTTGCCTGAGGTCACACCGCTAGGAATTATCTTATTTCGTTGTTTGTCTCCCCAGTTAGAATGAAAACTCCCTGAGAGCATGGATTTCTGTCTTGATCATGGCTGTATTCCCAGTGACGTGCGGAACTGCCTCCGCAAAAGGTAAATGATGAAGCTCCAGAGCTTGGCGGCGAAGGCCACGAACGTGCGCAGCCCCAGCAGACACTGCGTCCGCATCATCCCGATGACCCCGGCACCGCCGGCCCGGGGGCCCCGGCGGCCCAGCTCCGCCAGCTCCCCCCTCCCCGGGCGGCAGTCCCCAGCCGCCGGGAGGGGAAACGGGGGCCCCGAGTGGCAGGAGAGGCTGCAGAGAGGGGCACGGAGCTGGTGGCTCGGAAAGCCACCCCGGGCGAGGGGAAAGCCCAGCGGAGCGGGGAGCCAGGGGACAGGCGTGGGCAGCCCGCGGGGGCCCACAGGGGCGGGGAGTGGCACTGACGGCTTCGCAGGGGTTACGGGCCGAGACAGGTCGGGCTAGGACCGGGTCCTCCGAGCCCGGGAGGGAAGGGGATGGAGAATTGGGGCAGAGCGCAGTGGGGGAAGGAGAGGGAAGGGAGGGAGAAGGGGGAGGGGAAGGGAGAAGCGGGCTCCCATTGTTTTTAAAAACTGGCCAAAGCCAGTGTGTAAACACATAAATATTTTCTGAGTCTGTGCCTACCTCCTGCTTAAAATGCACTTCACAGTAGTCTAGTGAATGAATCCTTTTCAAGTTCATGTGAGAGCATTGTGAATGATTATGTTGTGTTTTCTTTTCTTCTTTTTTTTAGGAGGTACTGGGGATTGAACCTGGTACCTCATACACGGGAAGCAGGTGCTCAAATCACTGAGCTACACCCGCTCCCTATCTTGTGTTTTTTGAAAAGGATAGCTTAATACTTTGTGAAAAAGAAAATTGAAAGTCTGATTTTAATTTCAGTTTATTGCAATTTTTGTTTAAATACCTGTCATAGATGAATAAGATGCATCACCAATATTCATAATTAAAATGGAAGATGTGCATCATTGGCTATGATTAATAAATCATGATATTTATTTCTTTTAATATCGACCACCACCAGTTGTGAATCAACTTCTTTTTTTTCAGTTCAGCAAATAAATGCATTTCTTTCTAAAGAAAACTAATCAGAAGGTGCTACATTAAAATAGTTAACAAAGGGGTTTAAGTCCCATTGCAAGTCTTAATTTGAAATATTTTTATATGAGTTAAACATTTTTAAGTTTTTAAAAAAGTATGTAGCTCTGTGAATTTTTAAGTGATACATATATCATTTCTGCCAACAAAATCACCTAAAGATGGAAACAATCCCAAACTATCATTTTCAAAACGCTGTTTGCATAGCATGAGCCGCCCACCCAAAGTAGTTTCTTTCTTCCTCATTATTACGTTTACCTGGGAAAAGGACAGAGAATATACCTGTCAAATATTTCACCTTTGTCAAATATCTTGCAGGTAGCACACTACTGATAGATGTTGTCATCATACAAACCATCAGCAAATTTGTGACATTTGTCTTTATTATCTTTTTAAAATCGACTTTATGGAGATATAATTTACATAGAATAAAATGCCCAAATTTTAAGGGTAGAGTTTAAGTTTAAATGAAACTGATATACCTGTATAACTACCATCAGCATTAAGGCAGAGGACACTACCATCTCCCCAAAAAGTTTTCTGGTGCATTTTTACTCTCATTACCTCCTCCTGTCTGCAACTGGCTATTATGAGCATTTGTGTACAAATCTATGGACTTATGGCTTTTTCCCCTATGGGGTAAATACCTAGGAGTGAAATTGCTGGTTGATAATAGCAGGTATATCTTTAACTCTACAAGAAACTTCCAAACTGTAATTCAAAGTGGTTGCACCATTTTACCTTGCCACCAGCAATGTATGGGAGTTTCAGTTGTTACAGATCTTCACTGACATTTGGTATTGTTTTTTTATTTTAATAATTCTAGTGGGTGTAGTGCTATCTCATTTAGTTTTAATTTGTATTTTCCTAATAACCAGTGATGTTAAACATCCTATGTGTATTGGTCATTGTTTTAGTTTATCTGCTGCCAAAGAAAATAACATACAATGGGAGGGCTTAAAAAATGGGTATTTGTTGGCTCACGGTTTTGAGGCAAGGAGAAGTTCAAGACTGAGGCATCTGTAAGGAGATGCTTTCTCCCCAAAGACTGTGGCATTCTGGGGCTGGCTGCCAGTGACCCTTGTCCTTTGCTTTTCTGTCACATGGCAGTGCACATGGCAATGTTGTCTCCTTTCTCTTCCAGGTTCTGTTGACTTTCAGTTTCTGGCTGCTCCCACTGGCTTCTTCTATCTGTGCCGAATTTCCTTTGCTTATAAGGACTTCAGCCATATTAGATTAAGACCCACACTCATTCATCTTCACAGATCCTATTTACAAATAGTTCATGCCAAAGGGATTAGAATCTGAACATGGCTTTTGTGGGGGACATGACTCAGTCTCCAACAGTCATTCATGTATCTTCTTTTGAAAATATTCAAATATTTTATCATTTTTAATGGATTATCTTATTATTTGAGTCTGAATTCATAAGCAATATTGGTTTGTAGTTTGTCTTGTAATGACTTTGTCTGGATTTGATTTTTAAAAAGCAGGTTATTGGGAAGCGGGTGTGGCTCAAGCGATTGGGCCTCTGCCTACCACATGGGAGGTCCGGGGATCAGTTCCTGGTGCATCCCGGAGAAGGTGAGCTGGCATGACTGGCAGGCTTGGTGAGCTGATGCAACAAGAACATGCAACAAAGAGACACAAAGAGGAAAGACAATGAGAGACACAACAAAGCAGAGAGCTGAAGTGGCTCAAGCAATTGAGTACCTCGTTCCCACATGGGAGGTCCCAGGTTTGGTTCCCAATGCATCCTAAAGAGAAGATGAGCAGACACAGAGAGCGCACATCAAATGGACACACAGAGCAGACAACAACCACAAACAACAAGGTGGCAGGGGGTGAGGGAGGAATAAATAAATAAAATAAATTTTTTTTAAAAAAAAGCAGGTTATCAATGAGCATGTTGCAAAAATTTTCAACAGAGTTTCTAAGGAAGGCATTAATGGAAAAACTGAGGGAACTAGAGAAACAAATATCTAGAGGAAGAGGATCTCAGGCAGAGGAATTCTCAAGGCCTTGAGGTAAAAACATTTGTGATTGGGGACCAGTTAGAAGGCCAGTGTGGAGTGGGTTGAGTGAAGGAAAGAATAGTGAGAGAAGAAAACAGAAAGTTAGTAGGGCAGGGGATACAAGTTATGGAGGGCTGTATTTGTCATTGTAAAGACTTTGACTTTAAATCTGAGTGAGAAGGGAAGCCTCTGGCATGATTGGAGGAGAGGAGTGACAAGATCTGGCTCACCAGTGTCACTTCTAAGAATATACTCTAAGAGAGTACTTGAACAACTACCCAGAGCTGAAGGCACAAATGTATTTAATAAAGCACATTTTACATTACCAAAAACCTGGAAACAACCTAAAAATCCACCAATATGGAATGGGCAAATAAATTAATTTACAGTATATAATAGACTTTTGGCATTTATTAAAATAATTATTAGATGGATGCATATGTATGAATATGATCTAGATATATTGGAAAGTGGAAAAAGCAAGCATAAGGACACACACATTCAAACACATACATGCACACACATACATATCCTACGCAGATGCTTATCTATACATAGAAAATTTCTGGAAGAATATCCAAAAATATGTTAACAGTATTTACATCTAGGGATGTGTGAATGAGGAGGGGTTGGTGAGGAGAGGGACACCATTTTAGTTTGCCAAAGGCTGCTGTGACATTTGAATTTTGTGATTCCCAGAAAAAGTATGTGTTCTTAAAGGAATCCATTTCTGCAGGTGTGGGGCCCTTTGATTGCATATAATCCAGTTAAGGGATCTTTGTTTAGATTACTTGATTAGATGCTCTAGGGCTTTTGATTGGCCTACATCAGTGAAGTGTGAGCCAGCTTGGGTCTCTGCCTTCTTGCTGGGTCTTATATAAATGGAGACACAGAGGAAGAGACACACAGGGAGAAAGGAAGCCACCATTTTTGACCCTGCTATGTGAGAGAGGACTCAAAGATTGCTGGCAGCCAAAGCTTAAGCATGAAACCACCAAGAGGCTGGGCCCATGGAGCAGTTCAAGAAGAGATGAGCCCTGTCATATGCCTGATCACCACATGGCAGGAAGCCAGGATTACCAGTAGCTGACAATGGTGAGAAAGCATCTCAAATGGTACTTTGATCTGGACATTTCACAGCTTTAGAACTATAAGCTTTTACCCTAAATAAAATTCCCATTGTAAAAGCCAACCCATTTCTGGTACTTTGCATTGGCAGCCCTTTGGCAAACTAAGACAGTTGCTGATGCAAAATACCAGACATACTGGGAATTTATTAGGGTAAAGCTTATAGTTCTGAGGCTGTGAAAATGTCCAAATCAAGGCGTCATCAGAGATGCTGTCTCACCAAAGGTTGGCTGCTGGTGGTCCTGGACTCCTGCGACGTGGCAAGGCCAAAGGTCTCTGTTGAGGTCTCTGCCTACCCCTCCATGCTCACTTTCTTCTGGAGCTCAATTGTGGGCCACACATGGCTCTTCTCTCCCCTCTCCTCCAGGACTTGTTACTTCAGTTGATTCCAGCCTCTGGCCTCTCCCTCACCTTCTTGAGGTTTCTCTGTCTTTCTGCTGCTGCAGGTGATCCTGGAGTCTTCTTTCATGACACGGTAAAATGGCAGCTCCCTTTCTCTGTGTATCTCTGCATGTTTCTCCCATTTATAAAGGACTCCAGCAAGAGGGTCAAGACCTACCCATGCCTCACTGAAATACTCCAATCAAAGGTCCCCAACTGAATTCAATCCAATCAAAGGGTCCCACTCTATAGAAATGGACTGATTTAAGAACATAATTTTTGGGGGTCCACAAAAGATTCAAACCAGCACAGTCATTTACTTATTACTTCATGTGCTTTAGTGCTATTTATTTTACTTTTTATCAAAAGCATACATACTATAATATTTAAAATATAAAGAATCACATGTGGAAAGAAATAAAAAGGTGAAAAAAAAAACACTTGGAGAAAAGCGTGAAAGATTATATTGAAAGACGTATAATTTTTGTCAATGCAGGCAGAGCTGAACTAAAAGATCCACTAATTATAACCAATGTCATTTTTAGAATGCATAATAGAAAATCAAAGGAGAACAATGGCTTCTTACTGGCAAAAAATATTTCTGAAAAATGTCCCAAAATGGAAAATGCGTAGAGATACTGGATGTCCAGGAGGAGCACTAACAATACATTATTTGAAATGAACAGTAAGACAGGAGATATTTTTATATCAATCCAATATTGTAGAATAGCACTCAAGAGAAAAGTGAAAATGGCACATGAAGCTATTTTAAATGAGTTAAAAAATAAAGATTTTTAAGAATAAGAACAACTGATGACATTTTAATTTTGTCACATTGAAAAGTCTTACTATTTGTTGATATGTGGAGTCTCCCCTGGAAACCAACCACAAGGTCATAACCCCAGAGGACACCTACCCCAGGGACACTAGCTTATGCTCTACTCATTCCATTAAAACTAAGAAGTTGTTTCTCTGTGACTGAATGGCTTGTCTAAGTATATATCTACATAGTATAAATTGGACTCAAATGAGTTCTAATAAACTTTGCATGCTTTTCTTCATTAGTGCCTTTTATATCTGCTGACATATTGAGTAGCTTCCATAAGATCTCTTCACGTTCAAGTGAAAAAATCAGAATATTCTCCAAATGTTGGTCTATAGCAGGTTTCTTAATCTTGGTACTACTGATATTTTGGGTCGTATAATTCTTTGTTGTAGGGGGCTCTCCTATGTATCATAGGCTGTTTAGTAGTATTGTTGGCCTCTATACCACTAGATGCCAGTAGTAACTTCCTATCCCCCACCCACCCCACAGTTGTGATAACCAGAAATGTCCCCAGACATTGCTAAATGTCCCATGGAGGGTTAAATTGCCCCTGGTTGAGAACCACTGGTCTATAGTTTAGACAAGCTCCCAAATGGCATAAATATTATCTGCATATAATTTGTCTTCTTTTCTACATAGTTCATTTTCACTTCTGTTAAGTATTTCAATTTGTACCATGATATGTGTCCTTTATAACTCTCATTCATGTGTCAGCATTGTTGCACTGTGCTTTTTTTTTGGCTCTGAGTACAATTATCAGCATCTCTGTAAACTAGTTTTAGAAAATATGGCTGCATTCAATTGTACATTCAATAAAATTCATTTAACAATTATTTATTGAAGACTTACTATAAACCTGCCACTCAGTGAAATACCAGCTTTATAGAAAAGAAATAAATGATACCTGTCCTCAAGAAGTTCCTGGTCTAGGGGAAGACATAGAAAATGATAACCATTTATTGTGCAATGTAATAAGGGTTAAAACAGACATATGCCATGTGAATATTCTCGCTGTCCTGCTTTTGTGATAATCAGGGTAGGCTAAACATTCACTATATTAGAAACCATGCATGTGTCCCCAGACCTAGTTTTTCTCCCTAGGTCTGGTGATAAACTAAGCCTGATTTATTATATGACCATCCTGTATGGGAAAAGACTGTAACTTTGGGTATCTTTGGTCAACCTTAAGAGACATAGCAGGGGGATGGATGTGGTGGGTGGTTGGGTGTCGTCTCCCATATGGAGGGACCTGGCTTCGACCCCCGGGACCTCCTGGTAAAAATAAAAAAGAGAAAAATATAGAGGTGCATGAGCCGCCAGGCCCCACAAGCCACCCAGCAAGATGATGACCTAATAAGAGAGTGACACAAGGGAGGACCAAGACGAGATGCACTGAAAAACCAGGAATTAAGGTGGCACAGGCCGTAGTAGGACGCCTCTCCTAAATTGGAGGTTCCGAGTATCGAATCCCAGTGAAGACGGGGGAGAGGGATGAGAAGAGAGGGCAGGAAGCGGACACAGAGAGTTGCCCAGTGAGTGCACACAGAAAGAGCAAAAATGGGGGGAGGGGGTGTAAAAATGGATAAAAGTAAATAAATCCTTTAAAAAATATATAGGAGAGGAAGATTCGGACTATGGTTAGTAGTAATACTTTGACGATGATCTTTCATGATTTGTTAACAAATATTTCACAACAATGCAGGATGTTTGTGGCAGGGGTGATGTGTGGGAGCCCTGTATGATATTATGCAGGTTTGTTTTGTAGGATCACAATGTTTACTGAACACTTATGGTTTATGTATGTTCATGTATGAATGATATACTTCAATAAATTATTTTTTAAAAAAACAAAACAAAACAGACATATGCCTAAGATGTTATATTAGTGTAAGATAAGGAGATAAACAGTGAAATTAAACAAAATTCAATATCCGTAATTGTTCTTCAAATTTCCTGTTTTCATTTTAAAATAATATTGAAAGGTTTACCATTAGTTTCTCTTTTTAAATTCATTGTGTGTGTGTGTGTGTCCTTGCTTTTCTTCAGATGCTGTGGAGAGCACATGGACTGATACAATTATCCCTTCATTGACATGGGTTATTCATCTTCATATTTCTGCCTCATTATTTAGCAACCATTTGAATACTGTATTTACATCAGCAAGAGTGAAATATATTGTCAGCCAAGAGGGCTATATGCCTTTGTTTTTTAATATGCTTAATATTCACCCCTTTCTATTTGTAGCTGTGCTACTGATTGTCCTTATGACATCCATTGTGACTGCTTCAAAATACCTAATTGATTTGATAAGTGATCTTAATTTTGTAATTTCTTTTTGGACTGAATTATTTATTAGCAAGACTAATAAAACTGAGATACCAGGAGCTCAATCTATCTAGAGCTTATAAAATAAAAGTGGGCTTTCTAATATTTTGTGTGTAAATAGACCATATTGGGATAACCCTATTTGAGGACCATATTCAGAACATCTATAAGTAGATATTTTAACTACTCAACAAGCTGTGAAACATATAGGGATAATCTGGTCTTGGTTTTAATTTCCATTTTTTATTGGAGGTTTTATTCAGTATAAAATCTCCTAAATTCAGTTCAATGTCAAATGGATTATTAGAGAAAAAGATAGGCCTCAGGGTGGTCAGTCAAATCTTTAGGAGTCATTTGACCAGAAATGACTTTGTTTACTTATGTAGCTTAAGCACACCCATAAGAATGAAAGCCATCGGTGGATCGTTGGGGAACTGGTGTTCTGCATCTTCCACAGTCAAGGTCAGATATAACATGTGGGAAGTGGAGGAGGAAAGCACATCTGTGGGGTCACAAGTCATAACACCTCTTGTCCTGAAACATCAACTTTATTTGATCTTTAACAATCCCATCTTTTAAACTTTACTTATTATTAAACATTACTTTGAGTCTGGATGAGGAAGAATTTCACAAGAGAGAACAGCCCTTTACTCATAGAAAAGGAAATAATCAAAAACTTAGCAAAATAGAAGACTGGTGGGGAAAGGGGCCCTGGTGCTCTGATTATCAGAGTGGGACAGACTTGGTGGGCTACGTATTGTGTTAAAAGCTCTGCTTGGATTATCACATTTAATCCTTTCAGTAATACAAAAGATGGATACTACTGCTATCCCCATTTTTCAGATGAGAAAACAGGTTTAGAAAAATTAAGTTACTTTGTGATGTTTACATTAGCATGTGGTGGAGATTCAAATCCAGGCAATCTCTTTGGAGGTATTTGCTTCTCACTTATGTGCAAAATAGAAGAAAGAACACTGGGAGACAGAAAGCAGTGTTCTAACCACCAACTTTGGTTGACTTACAATTGTCCTTCCTTTTCAGTTCTCCCTTGTACTTCCATCCAGCCATCCCCTAACAGCATGTGTATTTGAGTATCAGTTTTTGGAAAGTACCTATTTTTCAACTACTTTACTAGGTATTCAGGGTATAAAAAAGGAGTAAGACTTGACCTCTGCCTTTAGGCCGGGTTAAATCTATCTGGCCAGTCAGATGCACCAAAAACCATAGCACGATAATTGCCACATAAAGGCCACCAGAGGAGGCTCAGTGAACATATTGCAGGGGTGGGGGTGGGGAGGGAGTGTCTAATCCAGAGCAGGTGAACGTGCATGGTCCACCTTGGTGGAGCTTCTTCAAGGTCCCGCTCTCCTCACAGTTTCATACACTGCATCTTTTTTTTTTTTTTTTTTTTTTTAATATCTCCCTTCTTTGATGGTTTCATACGTACACTTTTGTTAGATCACTGACCGTAATTAAAACTTTTAGGAAGTTATTAACTGATGACAGATTTGTTATAGCACTGAGAAATAGTATAAGAAAATCATTAAGGGCTTGGGCTCAAATCCGACTGCTCAACTCATCAGTAGATGAATTTACACTTGTCATTTAACCTCTGAACCTCAGTTTCTTCATCTCTAAAATAGAAATGAATAATATCTACTTCCTGAGAATGGTATGTGTGTTAAATGATCTAAGGCATGTGAACAGCTCAGCATCTGACACTGATGGCTGTTGTTATTAACATTATTATTCAAAACATTTGCATCCGAAAGGAACGCCAGAGCAATCTTAAGTATAAGTGGTTGAAATTTGTCTCCTATGCCCATATGAGTGTCCTTTTCTTCTCTTTCAGTTACTTGATAACTGATACTGGGCTGTTAGCTTACAGGTTATCTTTTTCAGGGGTATTTTACAAACTAAAATCACTTTTAATGATTTAAGTCCCAAATGAATGGCTCTCTAATTAAAAGGTTTCATAAACTGTGACTAGCTGTGCAATGTTTTGGGAGGTGTAGATTCATATCTATCTCTTAACGATTCCTCTAAAGTGGTTGCCTCCTGAATTTTCTCTCCAGGTTGGGTAATGTTTGGTGCAAGACCCTTACAATCTTAATTCAACAGGAGCACCAGGATGGTGCTTTATGGTTTTTGGAAAAAAAGGGGGGGATTGTTTTGTCCAAAGTTTTGCTTTTTGTTAATACATATAGTTAATATATATTAATAGAACGTATTAATATATATTAATATGCCTATAAAGTCATAATATTTACCTGACTGAGTAACAGAGGTTCTGATGATACTGTTCATATTCTTTTCATGAACTTCCTACTGCCTTGGATATTTTCCAGGGAAGATCATGGCTACTTCCATTGGGCTTCAGAAACTCCCTCTTAACAAATTCATGCCACCTAGATCAGCAAATGGTTGTCTTTTCACCAGAAAATTGTCATAATTATTCATACTTATGGACAGTCAGTGCTAAGTGCTCATTTCCTTTGACCAATACACTGACAATAAGAGTCTTCAACATCTATAACTCAGGAATTTATCTTAACTCCTAAACCAGGTTTATCTAACTTCATAGATAATTTAGCCTGCTTTCAATCATTAGCTTGTATGTTATTTTCTGTCTTTATAGAAATGTGCAGGTATTTTATATGGGTTTTCATATCTAACTATTATTTTTTAAATGTTGCTCTTTTGAGGTGTTTTTGCCATTTCCATTGATAACAGTGGCCATCAACCTGTGCTTTGTTTTAGCATCACTGGTGAAGTTTCCAAAAACGCATTTATTTCTGTGTTTCTCATTGTTCTCAGTGGACTTCAGTTTCACCTATCTGTAATATGTTTTAAAGTTGGTTTGGATTGTGAAAATGACTTATTTACAATTATGGTTTAATATTTGTCTCCCTGATGTGTCTGATGAACAGATGTCAGAAATAGAAGCTGTTAAAAATACAGCCTTCTAAAAACACACCAAATTCCAAATAAAGGTTAAACACATGATGATAATTAGTGGTAAAATTCCTATGCTAGTCTTCTTTCTCAAGTGAAATAATGTATAGAAAGTACCCAGGACAGTACTTGGCTTGGGAAGCACACTATACATGCTTTATAATCACACAGAAATCTTTATCGTAACTAAAATCCCTGTTGTTTGGTTAAAAACTTAAATCTTGGTTTCCATTTGTTTTAGCAGCTGACCCCTTCTCTACTGAATTTGTGGTAATTTTATAATAAAAGTTAACATAAAATAAAATAGCATTCTCTTCATCTTCCTTGACTCCTACTTCTGGTGCTAATTGAACCACATTTGTCTTTTTTGCTTTTCCCCTGAAGTTGTATATTTTTCTGCCTAAAAGATAATTTAGAAGAATATGTTTTTAGGATATTTTCCTTTGTGCACCTTTGCTTAATATCTGAGGTGCCTTCGAAGAGCCACATTACTATGATTAAAGTGCAACCTACCTACAACTATGTAATTATGTGTATAAGTGGTACCAAGTGAGATCTAAAGGTTGAGTGGATAGCATCCCAGGAATCACACAGTATCAGTTCAAAAAATCCATTTACTTGACTTAGAGTTTTAAAGGATCTGCATTCAGAGATGCCCTTTCAAAAAGCAGAGAAACAGTGTGGGAAGATGTTCAGCAACCTTTGTCAACCAGCTTGCTCCCCAGTCCCCCTTTGTTTCCTAGATGCCAATGGACTCTTCAAACATGAGTAGCCATCCACTGGCTTTCTCAGCCAATCAATATACTCCATCCTTGCTTACTAAGGACAAATCTTCCAGTTCTTCATGCCCCATCACCTTTGGCATATCCTTAAACATTATTCAAACTTAAAAAATGCATATTCAAATTAACAGAATAAATATACCACTTTATATTACTTACTTATTTCTTTGCGAAAGCTGCCCATGTGGACCTTATGGTTCAAACATGCCCTTCACATGGTTTTGACCACTGCCTAACTCTCCTTCCTATAAGTTTTCAACACACTATGTGGCAAAATAATTCCTGAGCTTCACTTCCATAGATGCCTTCCATGTTTGGCAGGTTCAGGAACAGAGCTTCAAATTCTAGAGACTTGGAAGATATTTAAATTATAAGTGAGAAGAACGGTAGATTTGAATAATATCAGAATTAGAAGAAAGCTGAAATGTCTACAGTATACACATAAAATAATTCACCCCAGCTATGCTTATATACTCCTGGGGTGGGGAATCACTACTTGTTAAAGATGTTGGTCTTATCTTTGGATAGTTCTGCCTCTCCAAAAGCTTTTCCAATAATGGAGCTGAAATGTAATTTTGACCTGTTAAGTAAGCTTGATCTTCTTTCACATGACATCCTTTCAGATATTTGACTACAGTCATCATAATGGCTTTGAATCTTCTCTTCTCCAGATTAAAAACACCCAGTCTTCAAGAATTTTGCTTTGAAAACCGTGATCGCTCCACATACTTTGTCCCAGTCCCTGGCTCTTTCTTATGTAAAGACACCCTAAATTTTTATGATGTCAGCACTACAGTCTCTCCAGATATGATCTGACTCTGTCAGGGTAGAACAGAACCATCACTTCCCTTGTTCTAAATATATTTCCATTCACTGTTTTGATACTACAGCACACCCAAACCTCCTAAGTCTTACCTACAAACTATGGCTAAGACATGCCTATTCTAAGAGTGCATGAGATACCACTGAGGCCAGTAAAATTCTCAGGGAAACATTTGTTCTACAACAAGATAACAGGAAATTGGGTGGTGGTAACAAAAGCAAAGGTTATAGAATTTGCTTTTCAAGGAAGACTGCATGTGAATTTTATATAGTATTTATATTTTATAAATAAGTCTTTATAGAATATTTGTACAGTAAATCTTCTGTTTTCCAATTCCTTTTATATCACTCCCAAACATCAGTGTTTAAACTTCCTGTCATGTTTATTTTAAGAGAAGTCTGTTTGAAGCCACTTATCAAGAATTCTTTTGATGACATTAGGCAAAAGGCTTATTTGCTGTACTCTCTAAAGTGGGATTAATGACACTCAGCTATTTGACCCAGATATACTGTGGAGATTAATCAATTGTGTATGGGCATACTTTGAAGTTGAAAATTAATCACATCCTCACTGTGGATATAGGATCTCAGAGTTGTTGCTTCTTTATTTGCATCATGAAATTAGCAGGACCGAAACCACCTGAGAAACTTAATACCTCTTTCTATACAGAGCAGGTTTAGCCTCTGTGAGGACTAAACTAGGCCTTCCGGGTTATCAGATTTGATTCCTGATATGTGTGGTGGCCTCTTCCAGCTACAGGTGCTGATTCATGATGGCCATCCTATTTTTGTTTCTTTCTGTAAGCAGCAACTCATCAGCATACTAGCATTGGAACTAAAATTTGAATTCTGGGAGGATCCCAAACTACCCCAGGATGTAATATTATGATCCTCCATATTAGCAATGTCTCCTGAAAGCATGGGAAAAGCATTTCAAAAGAAACCATAAACTAGACTTCAGGAACACAGCCAGATTATTCTGACCTTGATGTCAGGGTGCCCCAGCAAACAAATAGAGCCCAGGGAATTCCTGACAACCAAGATTCTTGATGTTGCTATTTACATCTTGTTTTGTTGTTCACTAATGATGTTGTTATGAAGGAAATAATTGTGCTTTAGTGGCTCTTCTCATGTTTTTCCATTAGGCCCAGAAGATGGCCTGGGCCATATCTGAGACTACTTCCAGATGGAGACGACTTCCCTCTGAGTGGCTGCACCTTTATTCAGTACCTTGTATGTGAAGTCTGTGGGAAGGAAAGAAAAGTGATTTTGCTTAAGTGTCAGCTCTATGCTAGTGGTTTAGGCATGCTGAGATATTTCCTAGAATATAGCTTATGTGCTCATTTTGAAGCATGAAAAACGAACTACCTGAAAGTAGAGGTCGCACTGTAATTCTGCAGAGAGCAAAGTTTCAGGATTGTATTTCTATATAAGGGATGCCTGATACTTAAAATGAGGGGAAAAATTAAACTATTTAGCTATAAAATGAAAGTGGGTAATTGCTCAGATCCCGCCCAGGTGTAACAACTGACAATCCCATGTTTTCTTGAGCCTGCATTGCTAAATGCAACATCAAAAGAACTTAGTCTAATTCTTTTAGGCTGAGAGCCCATTATGCTCCATCATACTATTTATTCTGTTTTAGCCAACCTCCTTCATCACTGTGAATATCTCATCAATAGAATGATGATTCCACTGACTTTCACTACAGTTATCTGTTCACTCTAGAGAATAAGAAGGCTATGGATATGGACCCCTGAAATTTTCTAAAACATTTTTGAACATGATCCAATCTCAACTGATTACCTTCTATGCCTTATGCATATCAGTACCCTTGGAGCATCCTTTGTCAATATTCTGAGGATTCTCTTTGCTTCCCTCTTGTTTCTTTTGTCCCATGCATGTCTTTCTCTCTCTCTCCCTTTTTAAAATTTACTCTTTTCTTTTGGTGCAGCATAATGGGAGGCAAATTGTTTTATATATTTCATGTATGAAAAGGTCCTTATTTTAGATTCCACTTGATTTACAATTGACTAGTTATGAAATTCTAGTGTGGAAGTAACTTTTCTTCAGAATTTTGAAGGCATTTCTTCCTTGGCTTCTCACTTCCAATTTTGTCATCAAACCTTATGTCATGTCACTTACTGCTGATAAAATAGTCCATTGCATCAAGGGAAATTATCTAGGAATTCTTCTTGGGAAATTCCTTTGAATTGTGTTAATGACTGACCTAGTCTCTAATCCTATCTGGGATTTTTTTCTGAGTATCTTATAGACTTATATGCCAACAAGTTTCAATACACATTTAGCATTGTACCTAAACAGAAACATGGGAATCCCAGTGGGTTCCGTGTAATATTTTGGGTAATCTAAGCATCTCTTAAAATATATGTATATATATATATAAATAACATTTTTGTAAGCAAATACACATATAGGCATATATATTTATATATCATTTTGCAAATGTTTGTATGTATTGTGAGAATTTTGATTTTTACCCACAATAAAAATAAATTAAAAAAAAAGAAAAAGAAAAAAAAAGAAATGGAATGTACTGGAGAGGTTTCTACAGAACAAGGTGCTCCTGAAAGAAGACAATGGCCTCTAGAATCCTCTTTCCCTTCTGAACTGATGGGCTCATTCTGGGCACCATGTAGGATTTCCAATTAGAGTTGGTCCCAATCTTATCACAACAGTTTGTATTTTTAAAGGAAATACATAAAATTGAAAGATAATATTATTTTCTTTTGCTCACAGGAAACATGCATTGTGTTTTTCACTGAAAAATTCTGGCTCACATATCTCTTGATGTCATAACTGAACTCAAAGCCTGTTCTTGTTTTGGAATTTTTTAAAAAGCCTGATTGCATGTTCTGAAGAAATCATAATCTAAAAAGCAAGAGCTCAAAACTTTCTGATGTTTTTGATGCTGTTCAACAGTATCCACGTTACCTCAGGTCGATATCAAGGAAATGACTTAAACCAATTATTAAATTTGTGTAAAGTCCTTTGGAAAGAAGTAAATGATTTATGTCTAAATATTTTATGAGCCTAAGGGCTGAATATGAGAGACATGGTTTTGAAAAGCCAAAACCATTGAAGAATTAATGCTGTAGTTTCTTCAGTTTTTCTTTTGGAAAGCTATTGAAAGATTATGGGCACACATTCTTGGTTAGGGGATGGAGAGGAAGCCATGAAAAGAAGGCTGCCAAATGGTTTCTTCTTCTTGCCAAGCAGCTGAGAAGTGGCATTTGTGGAGTCTGAAGGGATTAGTAGGCTGCAAACTAGTCATTAGAAAACACATTTTGTGACCTGATGAGGACCAATATCCATTCACATATTTGAGAAATAGTAACAACAGAAGTGACAGTGTGGCTGATTTAAGTAGTACTTGATGGCACTGAAGAAATTCTCAGCTGTGGTAAAATGAGCAAAATGAGGCCTCAAACTACAGTTTGAGAGAACATTCAGCAAGAGTTTCTATATTAAGGGAATACAAAAAGTTTGAGAATGACAGTTTTTACTCCCTGTATTGGAAACGGAGATTTTGTTTGCAAGTTCGTATTGACAATGAAGGTATATATGACAATATCCCATCCTCTTGGGATGGTTGTGAAGCTTAAATGAAATTATACATATAAATGAATTAACTATAAAAAGGGCTCAGCAGTTGTTAGTGGATATCGTTATGTGTGCTGTACAAAACAACTATTCCACAAAGGCAATTATTTAGAATATCTTTAGATACTACTTTAAGTCAGGCAACCAGGAAATGAACTAGTTGGCCATTAAATTTCATACATCCATGCTTTACTGATTCTTTTTGTTATAAAAAGATAGATTAGATGAAAGAATTTTTGACACTTTAAAGAGAATTACCTTTCATTCCATAAATATCAAAGCTCCTTAAAGAGCACCACAAAATTTTCAGCAAAGTTGAAATGAGAATTCTCATTGTTAGAATCAGAACTCAATTGCCAAATGGTATGTCTCAAGTCTGGGATTGTGCTGAAGGAGCCTACTGGCCTCCTCTGCCTCACAGCTTCTTCTCTTCCACCCTTTCCCTACCTTTCATTACAACATCTTGCCAATTTTCTGTTGTGTCATTTCAATATTTCAGACAAGGATTAGATATAATTAGTGTGATAGATTGAATTATATACCCCCCAAAAAAGACATTCTTAATCTTAACCCATGTTCCTGTGGTGGGAACCCATTTGTAAACAGGACCCTTTGAGGATGTATTATCAGTTAAGGTGCGGACTCATTTGTGTATAGTATCTTCTAAGATTCTATTTAGGTGTAGCCCAACTAAATCAGGGTGGGCCTTAATCCATGTTACTGGAGTCCTTTATAAGCAGAAGAAATTCAGAAGCAGAAGGCAGCAGAAACCTGAGGAGCAGACATAAGGAGAGAGAGATTACAATGTGACAGGAGGCAGAGATGCAAGTCAAAGAACTCCAAGAATTGAGGCAAGACTGCACCAGAATGCAACAGACTTCAGGGAGAAAGTATGACCTTACCAATTCTTTGATTTTGGACTTCTAGCCTCCCAAACCACGAGTCAGTAATTTCCTGTTGCCAAACGAACACATTGTGTGGTATTTGTCATAGCAGCCCAGGCAGACTAAAACAGTTAGCTACCTGAGAAAAAATTGAGTATACTAAAGGACATGGCTAAGCTATTATTTTTACATTTTGAAGGAGTACATTTCAGAAAGAAAAGAAAGCCTTTCAATACTATAAGAAGAGGCAAAGGAAGATATGAACCAATATTCAGAAACAAGAATATAATTAGCATACCATGCAGACAAAAACATTGTCTGGCCTCTAGGTCACTGATAGCAAAATTTCTGGAAGGTGTCTAAAAGTAACCTCTTCTGGGATTCATTTATAGCTTATATTTTCTTATCTTGAGAAAGGCTAGCATTATTTTTCTCAACGTGCTTTCTTATAGTTGAAAATGATTTCTAAATATTTGAATTTCTTTTTAAAGTTATCTGATGGAGAGGATACATTTTTAACATGTCCAAAAGCTTTATGTTGGTCGATCCTATTTCAAAGAAGCAATTCTTTTGAATATAGTATAAAATTGTTACCTAACTGTACTCTCATATTTCCATCTGCCTACTTGAGCTGTTGCACTTGGATGTCTTACTGGTATTTCAAACTGAGCATGTACAAAATAGAACATCTTCCCAAACAGATCTACTCTACTTTTATCTTTCATTTAGTGACATCAATATCCTCCCAGCAACATAGACTCAAACCCATGAGTTGTCTTTAGGCCCTCCCTTTCCTCATCCCAATATTCAATTGGCTCTGTATCTTAATTCTACCTTGATGGTGTTTCTCACATTGCTTTTTTCTTTTCCACTGCCACATCTACTTTTCTAGTACAAATCCTTAAGATCTTTTGCAGTTACTCCAATAGACTTCTAATTAACTTTCCTATATCTAGTTACATTCTCTTCTGTCTATCTTCCTCACTGGTGCTAATTTTAGCTTCCTGAAACACAGTTATAAATATGTCATTCCCCTGATCAAAACCATACAATGTTTATATCTCATTAAGATTAGGGTAATGTTTAAAGTTCTTCTATGATATGTGTGTGTGTGTGTATAAACAAGCATATTTATATATTAAAATTTTTATTGTGCTACATATATATAACTCAAAATTTCCCATTTTAACCACTTTCATGCATACGAGTCAGTAGTATTGATTACATTAAAAATTAGTGTGCTATCATTATGACCATCCATTACCAAAACTTTTCATCAACCCAAACAGAAACTCTGTACCCTTTAAGAAGTAACTCATCATTCCCTTCCCTCTGTCCAGCACCTGGTAACCTATAGCCTGCTGTTTCTTTAAATTTGCTTATTTTACGTCATAAAATATTTGCCCCATTGTGTCTGGCTTATTTCACTCAACATTATGTCACCAACGTTTGTCCATATTGTAGCATGTATCAGAACTTCATTCCTTTTTACAGCTGAATAATATTTCACTGTAGGTATATATCATATTTTATTTATTCTATTCTTCTGTTGATGGATACTTGGGTTGCTTCCACCTTCTGGCTATTGTGACTAATGCTGTTATGAATATTAGTGTGCAAATATCTGTTCGAGTTCCTATTTTCAATTCTTTTGGGTATAAATCTAAAAGATTACCAGGTCATAGGGTAAATCTAGGTTTAACTTTTTGAGGAAATGCCAAACTGTTTTTCTAAGTGGCTGCACCATTTTACTATTCCCACAAGTGATGTACAGGTGTTCCTATTTCTGCATCATTGCCAACTCCTGTTATTTTCTGAATTTTAAAAAAATGGTAGCCATCCTTGTGGATATGAGGTGGTATCTCATTGTGATTTTCCTAATGGCCAATGATGGTGAGCATCTTTTCGTGCACTTATTGGCCTTTTGTTCATCTTCTTTGGAGAAATGTCTATTCAAATTCTTTACCCACTTTTTAATAAGGTCATTTGTCTTTTTGTTGTTGAGTTGTAGGAGTTCTTTATATATTTTGGATTTTAAACCCTTATCAGACATATGATTTCCAAATATTTTCTTCCATTCTGTAGTTTATCTTTTCACTTTCTTGATTACATCCTTTGATGTACAAAAGTTTTAGTTTTGATGCAGTCCAATTTATCTATTTTTTCTTATGTTGCTTATGCATTTATTGTCATATCTATGAATCCATTGTCTAATAAAAGGTCCTGAAGATTTTTCCTTTTGTTTTCCTCTAAGAGTTTTATGGTTTTAGTTCATTGGTGGTTAACCCATTTTGAGCTGACTTTCATATATGGTGAGGTAGGGGTCCAATTTCATTCTTTTGCATGTGGATATCCAGTATTCCCAGCACCATTTGTTGAAGGGACTATTCTTTCCCCTTTGAGAAGGACTTGGAACCCTTGTGGAAAATCATTTGGCCAAAGATGTGTAACCTATGGTTAAAAATTAACAAATGATTATGATTACTGAATCGTTACATAGATGTTTTTTTCTTATTTTTCCAGTATATTATAGAATAGCCTAAAGCTAATACCAGAGATTGCTGAAATTAGCTAAAGTGGTTTCACCCATTTATGCTTACTCTAGATTAGCCTAATCCTTGTATATACCTGCTCTTGTGATGATTATTCTAAACTGGTCTCACCCCTGTTTATGACTATTCTAAACTAGGTTCACCCTTTAGTATGCTTACAACTGTGATGGTAATTCTAGATTGACCTTACCCTGGTTTATCGTTATTTCAAGACTAGGTTCACCCTTGTATATACTTAACTATTGTGATAGTAACCACTCCACTATCCCCTGTTTGAATCCATAAAAACCCTAAAATCCTAAAAATTGGGGAAGGCAGGTTTGAGACAACCCATCTCCTGTCTCCTGCAGCATTAATAAACCTTATTTCTCTAGTGACCATCTCATTGTGGACTTTAATTCATCTGCTCCAGGTAAGGATCCAGAGGGTCCCAAGAGAGACCCCCAAACGTCTTCCTTCAGATGTCTGAGTTTATTTCTGAATTCTCAATTCCATTCCATTGTTTTTTGTTTGTTTGTTTTTTGATCTGTCTTTATGCCAGTACCACAGTGTATTACTGCTCATTGTAGCTTTGTAGTAAGTTTTGAAATTGAGAAATGTGAGTCTTCTATCTTTGTTCTTTTTAAAGATGCTTTTGGCTGTTTTGGGTCCCTTGCTATTTCATATGAATTTGAGGATTGGTTTTTCCATTTCTGCAAAACAAGCTTTTGGAAACTTGATTGGGATTGTGTTGAATATTTAAATTGCTTTGGGTAACATCGATAACCTAACAATATTAAGTCTTCCAACACATGAGCATAGAATGTCTTTCTATTTATTTAGGTCTTTAATTTCTTTTCAGCAATCTTTTTTATTTTTCAGTGCACAAGTGCTTTACATCCTTGGTTAAATCTTTTAAAAAATCATGATTAGATAATCACTAGAAGTATATTTTATTTTATTTTATACTAATCTAGGTTATATATTGAATTCCAGGTTTGTCAGGTCTTTAACTTTAGAACAATTTTTTAGTAGAATTTATTTGGAAATTCTCTTTTAGTTCCTGGGAGTGGGCAAACCCAACTCATCTGGTTTGAATTAGCTTTACCAAGGCATATTGAATTATGATGGACAATGAAAATTAACACCAGCTTTTAGGGAATAAAATAAATCATGCTCAGGGTATTCCCAAATTATGCTATTTTGATTGTTATTACCTTAAATACCTAGTTCCCTCAAATGATTCAGTAAATAAACTTATCTAACTTTATTTTACCCAAAATTTCCCAAATATATTTGACCACAGAAATCTCTTTAATGGTACTACCTATGAAAACAAATGTTATATAATTTGAAAAAAAGACACATAACGTAGCAAATAAGAAATATTTTGTTCTAGAAAGAGGCTAAAATAATTGTTTCATTAAAAGAATATTTGTATTCCTACTATAAGCCAGGCAAAACCCTTTCAGGACTCTAAAAGTGTTCTGAAAGTGGAAGTGGGAAATAATCTGATAAATAAGGAAGTACAATATCATTGCTCATTTAACATTGAGATGATGGTCATGGTAAATCCTCTCTGCACAGTTACACTTCTGGTACCTGCAGAAAATTCCATGAATTAATATAGAATTTATATGATATATGTTCAGTTGAGATTAAAGACGAAAGAGACTAGATCCAGCATTGCACCCAACATAGGACCAAATGTATCTTAAATAATTTACTTATTAAATTTACTGACTTGATTACTTAAAACATGGATTTGATTAATTCATAAAAAGAGAATCTAAGGTTATTGGTTTCAGGTTTAAGAGGAAACCTCTAACTGGTTTCAGCTTCAAGAAACTTCTCACAACTGACTTCCTGCCAAATTGTTGGTGGATTGACCTAAACAGACATTAAAACTGCAATTCCTTTATGTGCATCTTGGTTGGGATTATCTCATTGTTACCAGGGATGGCACTGCACTGATCCCACTATATAAACATTTTAGGGCCTAGAGAAGTTTCCAAGGAGCTGGGGTCACATGTCACCTTTACAAAAAGAGTCTTGGAAGCTATTTTCTAATTGAGATTGATGGTGGGTATGGGGGAAGTGCTTTAGGGTAGAGCCTGTTGGAAGGAAGAGAAGGCCTAGGGTACCTCTAGTGCTATCTAACCTAACTTCTAAAGACCTGACAAAGGAGCAGGAAGTGCTGCCATTTATTTTTATTGGAGCAGAAGGTAAGGGAGGTGCAAACAAAATGAAGGACAAATTCAGGTGTGGAAGACTTGGAATTTTATTTTTTCACTGAAATTCTATCGGGGAGTGGGGGAACATCCATTCCTGGTGGATGAGAAGAAAATATTGAATTTAACTCATCTTGCTTGCTACATTACCATTATGATGGTCATCATCAATGTGTAATTATTGAGTGCCTGATGGATACATGCTCTTTAACTAAGGAATATGGAGCTCTTACATACCATGAAAAATTGGTAGAGACTTTGTATGAGATTTAACAGAATAATGAGTAATCATACATTAAACATAAAGAATGTATAAATATACACACATATGTAAAATAAGTTCATACTGATAGCAGAATGGCTGATTTGGCTTTGAGTTTGTATCCAGATTGGAGATGATACCTTTAAAATGAGAACAGGTAATAATCTATTTATACTGCTGACAATAAGATTTTTAAAAAGCATCTTATTATTTTTTTCAATAGTTATGAAACTAATTGCTTTGATGTTAAGTTTATTAGATAAATGCTATTTAATAAAGTTATCAAGTTATTTTAGGTCCTAGAAGTACTATGTTCTTTAAATGTAGAGTATTAGTATGACACCTTTCTTTCTTCCCACCAGTGATCCCATGTATCACTGCGACCACTCAGATAATATTGTCAGACATAAATAGATTAATATCTGGCTTCTTACTCTTACAGGCAAACTATTGGAAATGGAAATATAAGGACAAGGTGAACTCCAGTTATGGTTCTTTTCAGAATTTGGGAATCTCTTAATTCTTTGAAAAGTTAAACCAAATGAGATTCAAAGAAGGAACAGATCAGAGAAAAATTATCTGCCTTTTGGGGGAAGGAGCTGTTATCTTCAATTTAAAATTATGCCTCCCCTTGGTATGAGAGTGTTCTTTCACAGTGCCTGTCCCCTCCCCTCCTCTGGCTCAGATCTCAATCTTTGTATTAGGTCATAGGCCTTAGGCCATAGGCCCCCAAGTTGGGTGAGGCAACACACACATGGACACCAAGCACCTCCCAAAGCTGTATTTTTATTCTGAGAGATAGTGAAGTCCAGACCTACAATAAAGAAGAGAAATACTTTTCTCATCCATAGCTGAGTTCATATTTCACAGTTTTTGGATGGGACAAAAATAGTTCTTTTCCTTCTTCCCCTTTTTCCAAATGTTCATTTTAATGGCCAACCCCTTTCCTTTACAAATTTCCTGCAGAAGCCCTGAGATTACTTCAGCTTTTTTTTTTTTTTTTTTTTTTTTTTAGGTTCTTGGGAGCAGGGATTGAACCCAGTACCTTGTATGTGGGAAGCTGGTACTCAACCACCAACCCATGTTGGCTCCCCTGAGTTTGTTTTTTCATTTGTTTTGCTTGTTGTTTTCTTTCCTTTTTTTTTTTTTTTTAGGAGGCACCAGGAACCAAACCCAGGACCTCCCATGTGGGAAGTGGGTGCTCAACCACTTGAGCCACATCTGTTCCTCACTTCAGCTTTTCTTGAGGGGGGAGAGGGGAAGGTTTTATTCTTCTAGTTACCTCTTATTCTGCCAGTTACATTTTTAAACAAAGTAACTCAGAAGACTCATTAATTCCTCATCATTCATTGATTTATTCATCAAACATTTGGGAAGTAGAAACTCAGTTGTGGAAGAGAAAACTGTTTCCTTTCCTTATGGATTTGTGCTATACTATCTCTCAGAATTAATATTTGGTTTTTGGAGATGAGTGTGGTATGTGTTTGTTCATTTCAACAATCCTCTCTATTCAATTGGAAAAGAAACTGCCATGCCTTCCACTTAGAGTGATGAGTGATATTGTGAATGATAGTTGGACCTGGAAGACCCTACCATATGAATATGTTCTGAAATTTCATTTTACCTTAAGAATCAGATTTTTTCTTTCCTTCCTTCCTTGTTCCCTTCTTTCTCCCTTTCTCTCTCCCTCCCTCTTCTTATTTTTCTCTTTCTTCCAAATACTTTTAAGACTGAAAGATAAAAAGTTCTGATATTTGAATTATTATGAAGTTGAGTATCTAGGTGAATAAAGAACACTTAAGTGTTTTTCACTTTATTACTTTTTTTTTTTAAAGGGGTACCAGGAATTTAACCTGGGACCTTGTACATGGGAAGCAAGCGTTCAAACCACTGAACTATATCTGCTCCCCACTTTATTACCTTGAAAGTATAATTTTACATATTGTCATGCACATATAAGTTTTGATAGCTTTTTTTTTTTTTCTTAAGTATCAGGGCTGAGGATTGAACCCAGGACCTCATATGTGGGAAGCCGGTGCTCAACCACTGAGCTACACCAGCTCCCCTTGGTAGCTTTTTAATGAAAGTGATGTTTTTAAAATAAGGAAATATTCCTGAGACTATTTCTCCTTGTAACAATTATTATATTAAACCAGTTAAAAATTCAACAACTTGGCAAAAGAAAACAAAATCAGCACAAAGGTGGTGTGACTTTTTTGGATCAGCTTTTTGTTTTTCATTTAAAGACCTTATCATTTTAAATTATATAAGTAATTCATGAATACTTTCCTTTATAAAAAATTCAAACAATAAATAAAATAAAAACCTTGAATAATTCCCTGTCCATCCCTAATCCCAATTCTTTCCCCCAAATGTTATTTTTACTATTAAAATTTTGTATTTTCCACTTGCTTTTTTATACTTCTACACACACAACACACACACATATACACATGATAAAACCATATGAAATTACTGATATTCAGTGAGTTTGATCTATAAAAATGGCAATATCATATTAATACATGCACAGAAATGTGTATCCATGTGTGTATGCTTTTCATATTCTACAATTTGCTGCTGACACTAAATAAGGTTAAGATCAAATGCATTATCATATGCTCACTCTTTGTTTTCTACTTTGGTATGAATTGCTTATTTATATTATCTGTACATTTTCATAGTCTGTTGTTTTTCTTTTACATATTAGTTTGTATTTATAAATTCTGGATATTAGCTATCACGCCCCCCCTCCACACACACACACTGACTTGACGTTCCTCTCTGACAAAGTTCTGGTTCTGGACTTTCTATTCTATTCCATTAATCTGTTTGTTTATTCTTGCATTGCTGCCACTCTAAAAATGATTTGACTGTCTTAAGGGTTGAACTAATTGATATATATAGGCAGAATCAAAAACAAGGTAAGCCAATTGAGTATCGAGGAAGATATCAAATTCTTTTCTGTATGGTCAATAAATACAGGGTAGTTTCAGGTTAGCATATAAATACAGTTGATTCTATTATTTGCAGTAGTTATGTTCTATTAAGCCTCAGAACAATAAATTAGCAAATATTGACCCATTGCTCCTAAGGATAAATACAGGATTGGGTTCCTGCGAGCCTCTAGTCACAACTTTTTTGTTAACCAATCAATACATGACCTCATTTTATGTGTTTCTGTTTAAAACCACTTTCTTTAATATATATTGTTGACTAGTTAGCATTGAACTCATGGTCAACAGCACCATAATTCATGCCGTAACAAAGCTATCTAACACAGAAGCACATCATAGCCTTCTTGCACTTAGGAGAACTAGACAACACTTTGGATCCATTTTAAACAGTTAAACAGTGAAACCACCAAAAAATAAGAAAAACAAGACACTAAATGTACTGCAAAAGGGAAACAAGTTCACAGTATGAGAATTGAAACTAGAAAGCAGAGTGTTGTTGCCCTGTTGGACCTCAACTGGGAACGTGTGTGTCAGGTGACTCAATTTTTTTTTTCATCTCTGAGCATGTCCATGAATGACTGCGAAAGTTCCAACAGTATTGACTTTGGGGGTTACAAATTTTAGTGAGTAGGAAAATTAGCAAATAAAAAATCTGCATGTAATGACTATTGACTGTACAGGATAGTGTGTGGTGGACAAACCTACCATTGAGCACAGGTAGCAGTTCATCTTGTCAGCTTCACCCCGCAAAAAAGCTGCTTTGCCTGACAAGAAAGCTGCTAGCAGGGCTGTACGTACATACAACCACTCTCACAGTTCTGTAACTCTCCCCGGCTTCCTGCTCTTCCACATCTGTCTCAGGTTGGAAGAGAAGGGATGAGGATCATATATGGGTGAAGATCTGAAATTCATTCATATATTCATTCTATGAATATTTATTAAGGACTTATTATGAAGCAGGCACTATGGTAGGCTCTAATAGTAATACTGTGTTGGTAATAGATAGAGATATTGTGGCAGAGACAGTTTGTCTCTGCTAGGTTAGTATAGGTGGCTGCCAACTAAAGCCTACATTTCCAGGCTCTTTTGCAATAGATGTGATCATATGACTAAGTTGTGATCAATGGGATGGAAGTAGAAGTGATGTTTGCTACTTTAGGCTCTCTCACCCTTAAAATAATTGAGTTTGTTCTCCTCTGGCTCATTCCCTCTTCCCATTGACTGAGTGATAACAAGAATGTGGCAGCCTTCTTGACTCAGAGATGGATACTATGTGTTGAGGAAAGCAAAATTATTCCCCAGCTCTGGATTGTCCTGGTCTGGAGTGTCATATAAGAGAGAAATAATCTCACAACTTTTATAAGGCACATTATTTGGGTTCTCTTTGTTATAGCTGTTAATCGTAGCTGCACTTTGATTAATGCAAGCCTTGCCTTTATGAAGTTTACAGAGAAACTTAGACATTAATCAACTAATCTTAGAAAAATACAAGTTCAAATAGAGATAAAAGTTATATAAGAAAAGAACATAGTATTATAACAACATATAATGAGGTGGCTTGACCTAGTCTAGAGGATCAGAGATTGAAGAAAGATCAAGTTATGATGTAAGCACCAGAGATGTATACACAGTATTTGATAATTTAAAAATCAGTGGTTTTACATTAGGGCAGTTTTTTTTTTTGTTTTTTTTTTTGAGGGCCATGATCTAAATGAGTTTCTGCATGAATTTCCCTGCCTGTTATGGCCTGGACTTGAGGGGGAACTTACAAATGCCTGGTGTACAGAATAGTCAAGTGAATTATTTTAAGAAAATGAAAAATAAAATGAAGGCAGTTGTAGTAGTGTGGTATTATTTATGAATTCCAAAAATAAATACTGGATTATGTTTGTAAACTGGCCTGTTTGCACGTTATATTGTATTGGGTTCAGAGCTTTTACTTTTACTTGATTAAATAATGATGAAGACTTTGATTGGACCACGTCAGTAGGATGTTGAGTCCCTGCCCCCTTGGTGGGCAGGAACTCATAGAGAAACTGCATCGTAGAGAAGGGAGGTTGGAGTTTTTGAGCTGGAGCCCAGGGAAGTAAGCACACAGAGAAGCTTGGTTGTGAGGAAGGAGAGAAGGCCCTGGGAAAGAGACAAACTGCTTGCCTTATAGTCTACAGCTGGCCTTGTGGAGATAACAAAGCAGCTGAGCACGGGGAGAATCAAGCCTGGGGAGAGAGACACAGCCTACAGAGCCTGACCTTAAGAGGAAGAGGAAGACTGAACATCGGCAGCCATCTTGCTCCAACACATGGCAATAGACTGGTGAGGGAAGTAATTTACGCTTTATGGCCTGGTAACTGTAAGCTTCTACCACAAATAATACCCTTTATAAAAACCAATCGATTTCTGGTATTTTGCATCAGCACCCCCTTGGCTGATTAATATAGCAGCATTTTATGACACTTAATTAGGATGAATTATCAAACAATAGCATCTAGTAAGATGCATCTTATAAAAAGAAAAAACCCTAAATCCTAACACTATAACATTATTAGAAGTTAGATTATAATGCTTGCCTTGGAAAATAACAGGAAAGAAACATATTCTTAAAGGATAAATCTACATAGGCAAATGTATGAGGACAGCTGAAGTACTTAGAAAATCCGAGCAAAAAAATGCAAGCTATTTCTTTTATTAATGAAAAGATTGCAGTTATTTTGGGTCTCAATTATTGGCTTGGCTGTCTACCATGATCAGATGCAATAGAAAATCTTTGTAACTGTCTGTTCACTTTGTGTAGACTTGAAGCCAGAGATTAATTATAAGTAATAGTGTATTCTGACAGGGAAAGACAACATAAAATTAGAGCAATGCTTCCTTAACATGTAGGAAACACTTTCAGAATGATAGACACACAACCAATTTTCTGTTTTTTGCTTTGTTTTTTTATTTCTTTTTGTGCTGTCTTTTTTATTTCTTTTTGTTTGTTTTATTTTGTATTGGTTACACACAAGCAATTTTAATAAGGTGATGCACAAATGTGCAATTTTTACAACAAAGAGACATTGTATTACTAGATGACATCCAGATTCAAGAATAAGAAAATCAGTGGGGGAGGCCAACTCATAGATTAAGAGTTGACTTCTTAATCTGATTTTCTGTATAGATCTTTGTTTCTGTTATGTCTAAGATGGTGATAATTTGAACTTGGAGACATAGGGATTGACTAGATCCCTATTATTAATCTGAAGGATATCTATTCAAACACACCTGGTTCCAAAACTTTTTTAAAAAGAGCACAAAGATTATGATAAAGAGTTGGGATTGTTATCCCATTTTACCCCATGATGGAGCATCTTAACCTTTCCAAATTAAGATGCAATTATGTGGAAGAAATAAAAATATCAAGAAAAAATATGATGTTTGCAGAAAGTAATGCCTTGGCTAATTAGTTCACATACAAAATTAAATGTGATTTTCATTAGTGATTTAAGGCCAAAAGAAAATATGCATTGGGAGGAAGAGAGCAGCATGAAAAATAGATGAAGTTCAAAGTACTGATAGGGAAATAGCCATGGACACACTTTTTCATATAAGTGGAAAATTTTGCTAGTGGATACAATCTTAATAATTATGAAGATGATGATGCAGTTTTCAAGACATTAGAAGTTATCGAAAGTGTTTTCCAAGAGAGGTCTGATATTACCTTGATGGGTTTGTTCAGTTGATTAGCTTTTCTCTATGCTCTAGAATTTTATTTAGCTGTTGGTTCTGCGTGTGAGTTAAGTTTTCTCTTTGACAGTTTTTCTTCTTATTTTATTTCCTTGCTTCTTTCTATGTTCCCTTGAAGGCAAAAGTATTTTGGGTAATCTAAGCAACTCTTAAAATATATGTATATATATATATATAAATAACATTTTTGTAAGCAAATACACATATATGCATATATATTTATATATCATTTTGCAAATGTTTGTATGTATTGTGAGAATTTTGATTTTTACCCATAATAAAAAAAAAAAAAAAATTAAAAAAAGACATGTAAAAAAAAAAAAAAAAAGAGAGGTCTGATAATTTTAAAAAATCTCTTTTGATAGGAAAGGGTTTAACATTTTGCCTTTTCTTTTTGATATATATTTTTTATTTTTTAAAAGATACTTAGATTACAAACATTATGTCTTAACTATATCAGCATATAAAAAGGAACAGTATATGTTTCTGGAAAGCTGACTTCTAAAAGGAGGAAAGAAGAAATTTCAAAGAATCCATTAAAAATATCACCCTCATCTATTCTGACATAATTTTATTATGACAAAAGTCATATCTAATTCAAGTTAAATAAACACTAATAGCATTGCTCTTATGATTGTTTTATAGAAATAAAAATTTCACCATTTAGAAAATAAATTGTGATAGCATCTTAAGTGGAAACAAGCAAGAGCTAATATAATGAAAAGAAAGAGAGGCATTTGTTCAAGAAGCAAAACATATTTTAATATATGTAATCATATTTAAGTGTTGTTTTATCCTTTTCAGTACATTATTGCAGGCATCACTTTGTTTGAGGTTCATAAAATCCACGTAAGAGCAGATATTTATTGAATGGGGACTGTTAGACACTGGAGATACAATGTTGTGCACTAACAGTCACTGATCTCGTAGACCTTACAATTTCCTGGGGGACAAAGAGCCATCTATTTGATAATCTTTAAATAGGAGGAAGTATGACATATTAGAAGAAGTCAGGAGAGTGAAGTGCACAGAAGCCAAGAAGAGTGATTGTTTCAAGCAAGAGGTAGGTGGTAATATTGCTGAATGCTGGCTTAAGGAGTAACCTGTCCACGTTTACCCTGGGAACTGTGATCCAGACCCTTTCACTCTGTGTTAGTCAGCAACAAAAGCTCAGTCTAAGTAGAGAAAATACAAGGGAAGATGTGGAGCTGGTGTTACTCAGTGGTTGAGTGCCCGATTTGCATGTATGGGGTCCTGGGTTCAATCCCCAGAGCGGTTATTTTAGGAATTTGCAGATTTCATTGAGAAATGAAGAGAACAGGATCTGCAATGATGGGAATTGAAACTGGGAAGAGTTTAGCAATTACTATCCTATAATTATTATATTACATATACTATATTTATTTTACTACCCTGCAATTATTATATTACATATTATCAAATATTACTGTTATATTTAATTTAATTGTATTGTATTATATTATACATTATTATTGACATTAATCGTAAGCTTACTATAGGCCAGGCTCTCTGCTCAGCATCTCACATGCATCATTCTTTTTTTTTTTTTTTTTAAAGATTTTATTTATTTATTTATTCATTTATCCCCCCCTTGCTGCTTGTGCTCACTGGGTCAGCTAACCACACCGTGCGGGTGGGCTTGCCTTCACCAGGAGGCCCCAGGAACCGAACCCGGGGCCTCCCATATGGTAAACGGGAGCCCTACTGATTGAGCCACAGCCGCTTCCCAGCATCTTTCTTTTGATTCTAGCAACATCTTATGAGGATGATATTAATATTAGCTCCATTTTACAGATAAAGAAATTGAATTTTATCTGCAAGCTCACACTACTTGATAGGGAAGCCAGAGCTCAAACCTAGATTTAACTTAATCCAGAGTTCATACTCTTGAACGTGATACAGGTTGTCATGAATCAAGGCAACTACTCCTCCATCGCCCTCTCTCTCAGAGGCCCACGGTCACCTCTGCTTCTTATTGTTGGAGTGCTCTATTGCTCCATTCTCTTTCTGGAGGCTAATTTCTTCTGCTTCAGCTTGCACATGGCCCACCAAAGTCTCAGCCCTGACTCTTCATGAGCTTAACTGCTATACATCTCAATCCCAAACTCCACAGAAGAATCTAATTGGACCAGCTCATCTTTTCTTACTAGGTCTTAGAAAGACATCCTGATCTAAATAGCTGTGGCCAAGGATTAAAGTCACAAGGACAGTAGGGATTGTGGGCAGGGGCTATCACCTCAAAAGGGATGTGTGGGCAGGAAGAAGCAGGATGGCTGTCTCAGATACACTCTCAAATTCTCAGTCTTTTTTATCTTCAGCCACTGTCCTGGCTCTTTTCCTTAAGCTTATAAACATGCTTCTCTCACTATTAATTGGACACTTTTGATTATAAATGACAGAAACCTGGCTAGAATTCACTTATGCAGAAAGGGGAATTTCATTATAGGTATCTTGATGATCTCAGAGATCTCAAGGGAAAGAATGTTTGTTGTCTGGGTCTCAGGAACAACCAGAAGCAAGGATCTACAAGTTGCTAGGATTCTTATTCTTCTGTCAGTCTTTTATTTTTCCATTCCTTTAAATCTTGACTCCATTCTTCTTTCTCATTGCAGGTTGCTTTTCAACACATGATGAAAACCATGTGTGCCAACAAACTTTACAGCTTATAGTTTCAATCACTGGAATGAGATCGACTATTTCTCTGGTATAAAGTATAAAAATCCCATGGTAGGGATGCATTGGTTCACTTGATCAGTGGCTACTCCTCATCCTTGCAAGTAGTTCATGGGGTTGAATTCTTTGGATCAGTTTGGCTCAGATTTACTCTTGACCAATTAACACTGACCAGCGAATGGGTCATATAAGAACATGTCATCTCTCAAATAGATGGAACTGTTTAGGGAGGAGATGGGAGAGGGAAGCAGTTTCTAGAAGGAGGTTGCTCTACTCTCTCCTTTCTGATGGCTAGCTTCCTCTGCTTCAGCTTGCACTGGCCCATCAAAATCTTAGTCCTGAGTCTGCATGAGCTCCATCTTCATGAAGAAGCTGAGCTAACTACGTTCTTACCTCTTGCCTTCCTTTTCACAGCCCAACTTGTTGAAAGTGGAATCTACACTCATCTTCATTTTTTCTCATCAGCCAGTCCTCAATCTACTGCAATTTGACTTACCTTCTCACCACTCCAAGAAACTACTTTGCTCAAAGTTGTCACTGACTAATTCAATGAGTATTCTTCAGCCCTTATCTTAGAAGAACTCTCTTCAGCTTATGTCATTGTTTGCCAGTTCCTGTGTGGCAGAGACTTCCAGGTGCTTCCCAGGGTCCATATCCCACCCCCAACTTTTTTTCAGGGAAATAGAGCCCCCTTTTCAGCAGGATTCATGGTTGCCCAGGATAAAATCTACATTTCCCATCCTCCTTTGAAGCTAGATGTGACCATATAGCTAAATTTACCAATGGATTGGAAGTGAAAGTATTGTGTAAAATGTGGTAGTGATGTCCTACTTTGTCATGTCCTCCTTCCCAATGGGATGAGCTTTGAACTGAGTCCAAGATGGCTATCTTGGATTATCAGGAAGCTGAGTAGAAGGAAAAAAGAACCAGATGGCCATTGAGCCACCATAATACCAGGTGCCTAACTCCAGATTTGTTTTATGTGAGAAAGAATGGTAAACTGCAGCTAAGTCTAATCCTAACTGATACATAACCTTTCTTGAACCTCCCCTCCCTTTCCCCTGTTTACTTTCTGTGACTCTGCTCTTTTCTGGTCTTCATCATATTATTCTAGATTTTCTAATTCGGTCTTCTTTTTGGTCCTTAATTGTTGTTTCCAGGGTTCCATTCCAAGGATTCTGCTTAATCTAAATATTCTATATGTGAGACATCATCAATTCCCCCCACTTTGAACTCCTACAACATCTTGTTGACTCAGAAATACATGTTTCTAGTCTTTTCCTCTTCCCTTGATTGCAGACCCATGTATCTATCTGGCCTCTGAATGGTTTCAACATTCTCTTAAATTCTTTAACTTAGTTTGTTGTCCTACCATCCAACTTGTTGCCTGAAAAATAAGATTGAATTTCCCTGGATGTCCCTTTCTTTCTCACTCTTCATAACCAACTGATTTCCAAGATCTGCTGATTCTATTAAAAATCTCAGTTTTGCTTTTCTCTTCTCCATTCCCACTACCACTAACTTATTTCAAAGCCTAATTATCTACCTCATCTGCGCTTTTGTGGCTGTCTTATACCTCATCTTCTTCTCTTCAAGTTTTTCTCCACGTTGCTGCTAAAGTGGTCTTTCTAAAACCAAACTTGACCATGTAAATCCCCTAAATCATAAATCCTTAGTGACTCTCCATTGCCTAAAGTATCAAGTCCATTCACCTTAATGTTGCATAATAGAAACTTCAGAGACCTGCTTTTGTCTTCAGATTCATTTTTTGCAATGTCTCCTTCATATTACAAAGTTCCAATAATACAGAACTACTTGGAGCCCCCAAATAAGCCATCCTGTCTCTTACTTCCATCGTTTGCAGATATTGTATGCTTTAAAAATGCCATTTTCTCTATTGGGTGTGCTTCTCTTCCCATGTTTCACAGTAAATTCTTACTTATCTTTGAAGACTCAGCCTGACACACTTTCCTCTGACAGCTTTCCCTGACATCTTCAGGAGTAAACAGATTATTGCTTTTCTTCAAATCTTTAAATACCTTCCTAATATGTACTAATGTGCATTATATCTGCTATGATGCTATTATATTATTTATACACCTGTATCCACTATTTGAGCAAGAGTGTATCTTTTTATACCTGGAGTTTTGTTTTCTTCCTGGCATGATGTACATACTTAATATAGTGTTGAAATTATTTCAGAATGTAAAAATATAGGGAAAACAATATTTTACTTATAGCCACATGAATCAAGAGCCTGTGAGCTCACCAATAATAGTAGATGCAAAGGGGAGTGCTGCTCAGTTCACAATGATTCTCCAAGTGGCCCTGTCCATATTACCATCCCATATTCCTTGGCAATGCCTGTTATTCCAAGGATAGAAATGCTAATTGTGAATGGGGGAATAGGATATTTTCTTCTCAGGCATTTGTAAATGAATTGAGAGTTATAGTAACTGAACATTCTTAAAACTAAGTCTTCTGATGAGAGTGTCCTAGAGTAAAGGTTCCTGAGCAACCATCCCTGAAGATGTCCCTGGATCTGCTCTGATTTCTGTCCTCTTCAAGGCCTATGTATCCTGCTCTTCATTTGATTTTGTTAGCAACCCTTTTTATAAGCTCCCCTATTTTACCTGAATTAGCTAGAGTCAGTTTCTGTTTCTTGCAAATAAAAGAATCTTAACCAAAGTACCAATTATAAAAGTACTGAAACATTGCAAACACCATTGGCTGCTTTTCTGCTCTGTGGGTTAATGATTAGTTTCTCACAAACCCACACAGAGAAGCTCTTTGAGCATACAGGTTTTGTAGCCCTCTAAGAGAGTAAATTGAAGAGAAACAAAGATAGATTCTTTATCAGCAACTGTATGGACCTAATTTTAAATATTTTTTCTTTCAGGTTTCTTATTCTCTTGTTAGCTGTAAAAAGAATATATATTTCTCCTTCAAGAAACTGACTTCTACTCATTTCAAATTTTAAATGTCATGCCAATTTAGTAAAGGATCTTGGTTTAAATTCTTCCTAGATATTAGGTCCACTTTCTCTCAATGTCAATAAAAAACGACAGTCTGACATAATGTGGTATCTGATGTTTCCATAGCAGCTTGTACCTAAGCAGCTTTACTTACTAATTAGGCTGACAGTAGACTGTGAAATTCCTTCTACCCAAAGAAGAGACACTATAAAACATGGTCTTTCTGTAAACATAACCTCATATGACAGGAAGCCAAAAAGCAAAATTCATCCAAATGAAACAGAAAGGGGGAAATGTGCTCAGCCAAAGTGTTAAATACAAGTTGAGACTTGGCAGAATCCTTGAAAAAAATATCCTCTACTGTTTTGTTATCACACACGTACTCAGTGGAATACTTAATAGTCAGAAGGAATTAAAGGCTTGGTTTTGTAATGCAGTTTGGCAATTGGCACCTCCAGTAGCTACGGTCTCTATGTATTGTCACAAGACATTATTTAATACTGATTTAGAGGACATATCAGTTTGCTGATTCAGCTCCACTACTTCCTGTCAACAACAATGCTAATATAAAACCCCTTCATGTATCCAGAGGTTATTTAACAAAGTAATTTCAGCTCTCAGGAAATAGAAAATAATCCATTAAGACAAAAAGGTTACTGAGAATTCAAAGCAGCCTTAAAAAGTCCAGGTGCTAAAGCTTATTCTGAGCTCTAGACATAATCTAACCAGTATGAAAGTGTTTGTTTATTGCCCCTCCACCCCCCAGTAGTAAGCTGCAAATCAGATGCAATAGAAAGAAGCTAGAGAAAAATAATAAAAAATAACTACTATTACACTGACAAAGAAAGAAGGGGCAAAAATTATAGAAAAACAAGCATAAAACTAAAAGCATATATTTGTCTGGAGTCATTTAAAGAAGGGCAAACAGCCTTATTCATCTTAGTAGTCCAGGGGGCATCCCAAGTCATCAAAAAGTTTATATCTTTTGTGGAGACCTCTGGTTAAGAAGGCAAGGACATATCTATTTAAATTTCTATTGGAATTTATTATAAGTTTGAGTTGTGGCATGGGGTGAGGGATGAGACTGAAAAAAGAGGATCAAGGAGTCCCAGGAAACAAAATGGAAAGCGTGACTAAGGGCTCAGTCATTCCAACAGAAGTACCATGAAGGACTTGGGAGAGGAAAAGGAAGGAGAGTTGGGAGGTATAGCAGTTTGTTATTGTTTATGAATTCCAGAAATAGATATTGGATTGTGTTTGTAAACTGGTCTGTTCCCCTGGGTGTATTAGATTGCATTAGATTCAGAGGTTTTACTTTTACTTTATTAAATCAAGATTAGAGCATTTATTTGACCATATCATTAAGGCATGCATGGTTGAGTTCCCACCCCCTTGCTGGGGATAAAACAGACTCTCACAAGGAAATAAATACATGGAGAAGGAGAACACAGAGTTTAGTTTTGGACTCTGGAGCCCCAGGGAGAGAGCCAAGCTTTTTGCCTGATAGTTTGCAGCTGAAGAGACCAGAGTCCTGAACACAAGCCCCGGGGAGAGAGACAAACCTCATGCTAGCCTACAGGTAAGAATGGAAGGACCTGGGACCACAGAGCCTTAGGAGGAAGAAGAAGGCTGAACCCTTGCAGAGACAGGCAGCCATCTTGCTCCAACATGTGGCAACAGATGTTGGTGAGGGAAGTAACTTACTCTTTATGGCCTTTTGTGAGGAAGTAACTTTGTGTTGGACTCTTTAGGGCCTTGTGACTGTAAGCTTTTACCCCAAATAAATACCCTTTATAAAAGCCAACAGATTTCTGGTACTTTGCCTTAGCACCCCTTTGGCTGACTAATACAGGAGGAGTAACTGGAATTGCAAGACAAATACCTAAACTGTTCTAAGGGATTTGGGGAAGAGGGAAGGAAAAGGGAGGCCTTGGGTGGGTGACAGAAGAAATTGCTGTAAAAAAGAAGTCATACAGTGTTGTGCAGGTTGATATGGAGGGTGAGAGTCATCACATATTGACTGCAACCAGCTGTAGTCTGGGAATAAAGCTAAATTATTTTAGTCATATATCTATAGATGTCAATATCCAATGGCAAATGTTTGGCTTTATTTAAAAAGCATTTATAATTTAATTTGAGCAAACATTGCATAATGAATGAATGGGGATTCAAAGATAAATAAGAGATGGTCTTCCCTTTCCAAGTGCTTTCAATATAGTGACTAGGCTAGATACACAATCAAGCCATTCTAACGCAAGTCTAGAGGAGATACGAATAGAACATTTATAGCACACCTACTTCTTGCCAGGCTGTATATGAGCATTTAAACATGCCTTCTTGTTTAAACCCTACACCAATCCTAAGAGGTAGATGTAATTATCTCACTTTCATAGATGAGGAAACTGAACCTTAAAAGTTCAGTAACTTACCCAAGGCCACAAAGCTCTGGAAATTGGAGAAGATACATTCAAATTCCTCTGACTCTTAGACGTCAAAGAAAGGCTCGTTTCCAAGGAAGTCTCTTTGCTCTAATAAATTAATTTTTTAGGGTCCAATTTTGTTTGCTTGTTTAATGCCCAGCAAGATTGGAAGTCATTATTTGTGAGGCCCTTATCTGCTGGGTTGTGCCTGGCAGAGTAAAGTTGATCCATTTGGAGGGTGGCACAATAATAGACTGAGAGGAGAAGGAGACCTCCAGGGAGATTGGGCACTTCTCCATTATTCAAAGCGTGAAAATGGACAACAAAGCTCACCTCAGAAATCATTTAGCACTTTGATCTTTTAAACCCCAATTCCCCCATATTGGTAAAACAATAGTCCTTGAGGTAACCCTGCCTTAAAATCTTGCTCAATGACTGTGAATTAGATTCTGGAGAGAGGACTTAAGGACAGATGGTCGGAAGAGCAGCAAATAAAGACCAGTATGTCCAAAACATCTTCATCTTTTATGACTTTCCTTCATCCTGACTTATATTTCACATCTTTTAAAATTTGTACATTATTAAAGTACTGTGAATATTGAACTAGTTTATTTGGGGCATGTCTCTTTTGAAGCTCTCTCTTCTTTTGGAATGATGCATTTAAGAAACATTTGATGAGATTAGATTTATTGTGTAAGAGCTGAGGAGCTGGTGTCACTGGGCAAACACAATCCTATTCCACAGTGAGAGCATTTTCAACATTCTTTATCTTGCAAGAGAATTGCATAACTACAGAGAGCTTTCATAAGACTGCACACTTATGTGGCTTTTAGTCTGTGTTTAGACATGCTTTACTTCCTAATTTGAACCTGTGTCTGAAGGAGTCCATTATGGAACCCCCTCTTCCCACCCTGTTCCAAGGGGTCCACATTTAAATTAAGAAAATGGTTTGTTTTGAACAGATGCCTAAATGATACTTAATCATCAGGAGAACATATTATAAGGATGTGATAAAAATGAAGCTCCAAAACAACTATTTCAGAAAAATCTCAGATTTTCTAGCTTAACAGTAGAGTAGTCTGTAAGAATGCCTTTCTGTTTCCAATGGGATGAATGGTGAGTGGCTTGGTGCCTGGTGGAGACACTGGGTACAGTGATGTTGAGGACTTTGGAATTAACCTTGAGTGTCATTTGCAGTTATTTGAAATAACTTCTTGTATTTTCTATCCCTCTCCTTTTTCTTAATATTATATAACTCTCCCCTCCCTCACTTAATATACTCAGTAATTTTTTTTTAGAAGGTACTGCTGATTAAACCTGGGACCTTGTACATAGAAAGCAGGGGCTCAACCACTGAGTTACACCTACTCCCCAATACCCAGTAATTTTTATCACTTAAATGGAATATCTCATGCTTCTCCTTTTATCTGCAAGTCTTGAACACTTAGGAAAGATAACATAATGAGTTGAATAAACAAGCAGTGCATGGCAGAGTAAATCTCATTTGATAATTCAGTCTGATTTTTCTCATTTAATACATTTCACAAATGAAGGAATTATTCAGTTCTTCATGTATTCTAGATTCCTATGAATTCCAAGGTGGATGCTAAATGATTGAGTAGGTGAGCAAATTGGATTGAGCATCATTGCCCATGTTTTATGTTGGTGTTCAGGGCACACCATGGAGCAATCTTGGTGTATTTCTCTCCTTGGGTTTGTCTTTTGTAGACACTGTATTTCTAGGCCACAGCAAGAAGGCTCTATTTAGTTATATAGTTCTTGGCGAAGTACATTTCTGTAATTGAACTGGCATGGCCTCTGACTGTTAGTGCTATGCCAAATGTTGTTGCAGACAAAGAATGGTGATCTGGCTGCTTCCACTCTCGGTGCATGCTGTGATAGATGCAGATCTGGTATCACCATCTCCCCATTTTGTTGCAGGAGTCAGGAGTGGATATTGATGGGATTCTTGCCCCAGATATGGATTTATTCATTCAACAAATATGTGATAAATACCTACTATATGCCAAACATTGCAGTATGTTCTGGAGATTCATGAGTGAAGGAGATGTCAATTGTTTCTGTATGTTCATTGGGTGAAGCAGTGACAATCTTTCATTTAATTGCTTTGCCTTCTCTATCTTCCTGGGAACTGAAGATGTCTGTGCCTTAAAGGAAATTTATGGATCCCTTGGCCTAATTATGATTTGGCCTTTTCTTCTATCTTAGTTCGCCTGAGCTGCTTTCATAAATATCAGAAACTGGTTTTGGCTTAAACAACAGGAATTTATTATCTCATGGTTTTGGAGGCTAGAAGGCTTTTTTCTCCAGGCCTGGTAGCTTTCTGGTGCTGGCTTATTGCAGTTCTCGGGGTTCCTTGACTTGAATCCCTGCCTCATGTCACATGGTGATATCATCTTTCTCTTCCAGGTTTCTACTGACTTCTGGCTTCTCCCTGTGACCTTCAGTAATCTGGATTAAGGTCCACTCTGTTACAGTTGGACACATCTTAACAAAAAAAATACCTTTGAAAGATCCTATTTACAGTCGATTCACACTTACAAGTATGCAGATTAAGAACATGTCTAAATAAGGGTACTTAATTCAATCTACCACACCTTCTACGATTTGAGTCATAGAATTTTACAGGTGGAAGAATTTGTTCATTCATTAAACAAATATACATGAAATGTTACCATGTATCATTCTCTGTGCCAAATGCTGTCTATAACAGTGAAAAAAAAAAGTAAATATCCTACCCTTACAAAGCATAGTTGGATGGGATAAGACCAACAAATGAATAAATAAATCTATGGTTACAAATTGTGATAAGAATTATGAGGCAGAGACCAAGATGCTTTGAGAGAACCCAACAGAAGGAACCTCAAGATCGGAGGACCACTTTGTTGTTGTGGACTGTTGGTTTGCACAATTATGAAGATATGAAAGGTACTCATTGGAGTTGGGCAACATGGCAACATGGTGACATTAAACCTGAAAGAGCCAGCCATGTGAAAATCCGGTGGAAAAACATTCCATGTAGAGGGAAGAACATGCATGATGGCTGCAAGATAGGAACCAGACCAGCTCCAAGCTCAGGGTATTGGAAACCTTAATGAAGGCACATGAGAGTATGGCAGTGGTCAGGAAGGAGCCAATAAGGGAAGAAAATGGAAAGGTAGACAAGGGCCTGACCATTCAGGGTCTACTAGGTTATGGTAAAGGTTTGGTTTTATTTCAAATGCAGTGGGAAGCTGTGGAAGAGTTTTAAAGCAGAGGGTGACATGGTCTCAGGCTCTCTCAGCTATCAAAGCTCCCTCAACTATCCCCAACAGTAGGCATAATGGATTGAAAAGAGACAGGATGAAGACCAATGAAAACTTAACAGCCCTAACCTAGAAGAGAGATGATGAAGGATTGGATTTAGGTGGTGGGCAAAAGAAATATTTTTGTTAGTAGATTAGGGAAAAGTTTTTGATGGGTCATAAATGATGGGTGAGGGAGGTTAAGATGTCATAATGTAGGGAAATGGATTAGCTCAAGCAATTGGGCTCCCATCTACCATATAGGAGGTCCAGGGTTTGATTCCCGGGGCCTCCTGGTGAAAGGCAAGCTGGCCTGCACAGTGAGCTGGCCCGTGCAGGAGTGCTGGCCCGCGCGGAGAGCTGGCGTAGCAAGATGATGCAACAAAAAGAGACACAGAGGAGAGACAACAAGAGACCCAACAGACCAGGGAGCTGAGGTGGCGCTAGAGATTGAGCTCCTCTCTCCACTCCAGAAGGTCCCAGGATTGGTTTCTGGTGCCGCCTGAAAAGAAGACAAGCAGGCACAGAAGAACACATGGAGAGCAGACAGCAAGTGCAAAAACAACGGGGGTGCGGGGGTGGGGGGGTGGGATAAATAAATAAATAAAGCGCTTTAAAAAAATGTCATGATGTAACTTAACATTTTAAATTTAGCATTCTTAATAAACCAGAGCTTTAATAACAAGCATTCCAATTAATTTTACACATTTGGCACTTAGAGATGGGCAATGGCAAATTGTTTCTAACTAGAATTCTTGAAACTGCACAGAGAATGATATAGTCTGGTACTCAATGAGTGTTCAAATACATATTAAATGAATGATTAAATAAAATAGGTAAAGTGTTTCTACTATTCAACTCATTTTAAAAAGTAAGTTAACAACATATTAACGTTTATTTTTCCTGATTTCCCAAATATTAGTAGAACAGTACATATTATAATTTTAAAATTTTGCATCAAAGTCCTTAGTAGACCAGTCATTGTCAAATCCAGGACTTTTTGTTGCTATTGGAAATGAGAATCTCATTCTATTGGACTGGCTAGCTGGTAAAATCTAAGGCTGGGGCTGCTGCTGGTTATTTCTGACACTGCATGGAGAAAGGCAGACCATTCTTAATGAATTCTTTGAAGCCCTAGATCAGGTCCATGAGCTCGTCAACTTACCAATTATATGAGACAATGAATTTCCTTTTGGTATTTTAAGCTCGTTTTTATTGAATTTCTGTCTTTTTTTTTCAGAATTAATTTTGACCAAACAAGGACTTGATCTAAAACTGGAAGATGTAACTAATGGAGAAAATAAAAACATAAAACAAAAACAAAAAAAAACAAAAGGAAGCCATCACCAAGAAGGGAGAATGAGTATCTAATCTATAGACCAATTATCTATATTATCTATCTCTATCTATGTGTAGAGACAATGGAAGTCAGAACATCTGAGCTCTAGTTTTGACCCACTATTCATTAGCTTTTCTAACTTCAATTTCCTTATTCGGAAAACTAGGGTCCATTCTAGCTCTGAAATTGTGCTTTCTAAGTACCCATTTTATGCCATATTTCAGTATCCAGATCATAGATCTTATTTCTTGGTCTCTTTAGAATAGATACAGCAGTGAGGAAATGAAGATATATTTCTAAGATGACTATGTTGAATAAATAAGGAAACAAAGGAATATTCACCTTAATGTGCTAAGGTTGTCAGATCAAGATAAGACCATTAAAGGAGACTGACTTACTGTAGAAAAATTAATAGATCATATACATATGCCAATTTATTTATGGAGATACTATGTAGATAATCTGAATTTGTGCCGTTAAACAAAGAAGACCTAGTTACAGAGAATGTGGACAGGGCTAGTGTCTTGGGACAATACAATACAAATTTGACTGACTAGATGTTTTGAGGCCCATAAAGGGTATCCTAAAAATATAAAAATGGGTTCTATTAGTCTGGACTTGTATCTATTTGGAGAAATCATGGGTTACTCATTTGCTTTCTTGCTTGAATAAAACAGTGCCTCCCTTACTTTACACATTATTGTATACACATAAAATGATAACATTTGTATGGAGGTCATGGGCATCCTGAGGTGGCAGGAAATAACATCTCTACATCCCTCCAACCCACCTGAGGCACACCTGTGTGCTTTGACGTACTAGCTGAGAAACTGGTTTTAAAAAATATATGTGACCTATATGTCCCCATTATTTATTTTTTAAAATGTATGCTCAAAGTCCTCCTTCAAAAATTCTGGCTTTGGATACAAAAGGACAAATACTGTATAATTGTGCTATTATGAACTAAATATGTTACGTAAACTCATGGAATTAATAATTAAAATATATGTCACCAGAAAATAGAATGAGGGTAGAGAATGGAAAGCTGAGGGTTAATCTGTGTAGAATTTGTAAAAAGGTTGTTTGTAAATCTTTGGAAATGAATGGAAATGGTGAGAGCACATAATGCTGTTTGTGACTAGTAGAGCTATTATATAGGAATGACAGTGGTTGAAAGGGAAAGCCTAAGGACATTTATGTTGCTAGAAGGAAAGCTAAAAAATGTAACATGGGACTGTATAATGTAGTGAAACCTCATGTAAAATATGAATATGGGTAATATTGCATATATGACTTTTTTTTTAAGACTGCTTTTACAAAATATAAATACAAATAAACTAGAGAGAAGAAAACAGAATAATAGCTATATATGGCAGGGGAAACAGAGATTGAGAGGTGATGAGTTTTGTTTGATTTTTGTTTTTTATTATTATTATTATTACTGGAATAATGAAATTACTCTAAAAATTATTGAAGTGATGAATCCACAACTATGTGATTATACCGAAAACCACTGATTGTACACTTTGGATGGATTTATGCTTTATTAATATGTATTAATAAGATTGATTTGTAAAAAAGAAAAAAAAATCTGGCTTTGGGCTTATATCAGTTGGCTCATCTCAAACCAAATTTGAGATGAGCCTTAAGGCCTGTGTCGAGCATTTAATTATAGTTATTTCAGTGGGCCTTTGAATGTTCAACAAAAATTGTAATACCTTGGTCTTGGAGAGGTTAAACCCTGTTGGTTCCATAGTGCCTGAGAGTTCATTTGAAATCAGTATTCTAGTTCTGAGTCTACTCTTTCCTAGTTAAATTTAGTGCTTATGATAATTATATCCTAATGGGAAAATACATAGGGGAAATCTAAAAGAACACAGGGAAAAGTGTAAAGCATTAACTTGAATTTTAAAAAAAAGAGGATGCTTCTCATCAAACATCCACAAGACATTTTCTTTCACTTATTTTTCCTCAAGAAAGTTGACTCTCAAAGTAGGTTAATTGTATGGTTTCAACCCAGTTAATTTTGAAAAAAGTCGTATGCTCTGTTGAAGTTTCCTCTGAATATACTGCTGATTTCTGCTTTGTTTTTACAGAAGCATCTCCTCCTTGCTGCTACCTTCCTATATTTTTTAAATTATTCCTGTCTTAAGTCAATATATGGTTTCCAAGTAACTTGGGGAGTTAGCAATGTCTCCCGATGCATTTTAAAATTTTTATTGTGGTTATATATATATATATATATATAACTAAGATTTGCTATATTAACCATTTTAAAGTATACAATTCAGTGCCATTAATTAATTTTACAATGTTGTGCTCCCATCACCACCTCTATTACTAAAACTTTTTCATCACCCAAAACAGTCTTTACCCTTTAAGAAACCAGCTGTTTTTTATTTAAATAGAATCACTTTCTTCATAGTCTTGCCTGAAAATGCCTCATCAATGCAGGCTAGCACAGGATATCCGAACACAAAGATTTATGCTTTCTTCTGGGAAATATACAGATTTAAATTTCCACCTGCCCTTCCTGGATTTATAATATTTACTAAGGAGGTTATGCATCTGACTTGCTCATTTGTCACTCTTCCGCTTGACTTATTTTTATCTGGTTTTAAGCAATAAAAGGTGAGTCAAAGGTAGGAATGATTCATTTCTAGGTGTCATGACGGAATGTGAGAGCACAATTTTCTTCTATTTCACTAAAGATGAAGCTTTAAAAGTAATTTTTCCATTTGATCATTCAATTCTGGATGATAAGCTTCAGGAAACATCAGCTGTTCAGCATTTATTTTTAACCAATTCACAAAGTTTTCATCTACACTTCTTGCAAAAAACCAGTATCATTGGATAATGCATTTGATGGATATGAACATCAGTAGTTTTAAAAAGTATAGTACAAATGCTTTGGCTTGTAATTTCAGTGTAGTATAAGGGTAAACTTGTGACCTCTGTCACACCATCTCAACAATTAATGTGACTGATTTTGCTGTCCAGGTGGGGAGCCCTTCTCCACCAAAGCATGTGCCTCAGGCCTGAAGCTGCTTGCTCAGTTGAACAGAATGTCTTTTTAAGATATTAGGAAGGGTATATGACTTCTCTATTTTATTTTTTCAAATTAAAATCCTTTCCCATCCATTACTTTATAATCCCTCATTTTCTTTAAGTTGCTTAACCTATGCAATGGAAGTTTCCAAACTGGAATCTATGGATTCCTATGTTGTCCATGAATGGATTTTAGGAGGTCCACAGGTCCTTCAAAAATTGTTAAAAATTAGAGGTGAATGTGCAGATGTCTATCATTCTGAGGGAGGGCTCCACAGTGCTCAGATTCTTAAAGGATCATTTGAACTCAAATAGTTAAAACCACTGTTAAGAACTCGTGTAAAGTTTTATGACTAGAAATACTATGACTGGTATTTCATAGGCTAACATCCAGTATAAGACACTGACAATTAAATTGCAAAGTATTAATTTCCCATAACATGATTTGTGTTCATTTATTTGCACGTGTTTTTTGTATAACTTTCCTCTAATCCTTCTACTGCAAAGTCTTTTGAGGCTCTGAAGGATTCTTTTTCAGCACAAACCTCAGTCACCACTGCCACTAGGGTGGATCCTTACACATGATGACACTATCTGGTCTGGGAGTTATGGTCACCCACTTCCATGCCTCCAAAAATTCTGAGAAATATACTGTTGAGATAAAAAAATATCTAATCATTAAGATTATAAAATGTAGAATTGCTGTTTGTTCAAGTGATGATGAAGATCATAATGTCTTTTCACCTCTGAAGAGCTGGATTCATTGTCTGTAAATCTGATGCTGCCAGATATTATTGGAAAACTAGACTGCTGCATTGTCAACTAGTGTTGCTTAATAAAATGCTCTTGAAATTGGCATTCTGTCTTCAATAGTATAGAGGTTATCTGTGTGGAAAGCTGTATCAGTCCTGATCACCTGCAACGATGGTTGGAGAGCTGGATGCCATGGTCATATCAGTGACCAGAAAACCCTGTTTGCCACGTTCAGTGATGACTGTTGATCACCATTGTTCCACTTAATATTATTACATAACAATGTACCCCAAACTTAGTGGCTTAAAACGAACAATTTTATTGTGTTCAAGGATTCTGTGTATCAGGAACTGAGGAAGAATTTGTCCAGGTAGTTCTCACCTGGTGTCTCTTATGTAGTTGTGGTCAGATGCTGGGCTGCCTTTAGTGTCTGAAGGCTCGACTGGACCTGACTTCCAACATGACTCTCTCAAGTTGCTCAACATGTTACTTAGTAGCTCAAGACTCCAAGCACTAGTGGAAACTGCTTTGCCTTTTATGACCTAGCCTCAGAAGTTATTCAGTATCACTTTTTCCTCCATTTTGTTGGTTATGAGCAAGTCACTAAGACCAGCTCAGATTCACGGAGAAAGACCCCACTTCTTGGTGGAAGAGTGTCAAAGAATTTGCAGACATGTAAAGTCACCACAGTCAGCCCTAATGATAACCCTCCCTGTTGAGTTCCTATCACTTGCCACCGAAAATAGAGACCTGTGTTTCCTTGTTTTTTTTTTTTTTTTTTTAAATAACATTTTTCCAACTTTGTCAATAAGAAATGCACACTGGTTAGCAAGTACCACCAGCCTCAGGGGACCAGAGCTACCGGTAGCGCTAATATTGTCACAGAGCTACTTACATGCTCTTACAGTTTGCTAGTGATCTTAACTTTACAAATGGCATTTGTGAATCTGGTCAGAGTGATAATTCTCTCAAGGACAACTCCTTTCTAATATATTGATATTCACACTAGTCTCTACATGCATTTTCTTAACTTATTCTCTTTTCCAAAGATAATTCCAGCTTGCCTTCCTTTTCACAAGTAGCCAGATGCTGTCGATGTTGAGCAGTGGTCTGGCAAATTGGACCTATAGTAGGTGATCAAGCCTTCAGTCAGTGCAGGGGGTGGGAGGGGCAGAAAACGGAAGCACAGGGTGAGAAGAAAGGACAAAGGGTTGGAAAAGTAACTGATGGGAGGCCAGGTGTAATAATAAGGCTGTAAGGGAGGAGAAAGAGGATAGGAAATTACTTAGGACAGGTGGTTTGGACCTTAAAATAGTTTCTACATCCTATTTTTGTAGCCATAATGTATGTCATGACTATCCAATCACCCAATGTGACATCAAAACTCCTACCATTGGTATTTGTGAGACATAAGGGATGAAATCAATAAAAATGGTACTCTCTGATAATGTCATATATATTTTTCAATAATTCTATTCAATGCATACAAGTATTAATGCTACCATTTGCTAACTGGAGAGACAATGATTCAAAATAAATGACATGAATCAAATAGGAAGAAGTCTGTTCCTTTAAGTAGCTATGGCAAAATAGAGTGAAACAGTAGTCATATTCCTTGTCATATTTGTGTCTCATCTGTTAAGATCCAAGACATTATTAATAGTACTTTAAGTGGTAGGCTTTAGAAATTAATATTATTAAAGACCCCCAAATCTGATCATCACTGAGTCTTTTTACACATTACAAAGATTTCACAACCTTCTTAATGCTCTATTACACGCCTGCCATGCTTGGCATGTCTTCAGACTGGTTAACTGAATTTCTTTGTTGTCCAACAATACTCAGCCTTTGGCTGAACTCACCCTGATTCAGAATGGTTATTTCTGTGGACCCTCAGTCAATGTTTCTCATTCTTCATAACAAATGAAATGAGTGCACTTTTTCGTAAATGTTCTCCAAATGGCGTGAGAATTGCAACTGCTACTTTTTAATTGTGTAGAGTACCACAAATTCTCCTGACTGCAAACCTTGTTAGAGGCCTAGCAAGTTCCTTTTCATGGATAGACTGGTAAGAAACAACATATGAACCTTTGAAAGCAATGCTAAAGGGAGTGTGGTACGGAAAAGAGTGAGAGCTGGCTGAAACACTAAGAGTGCACAGTCAGATTGGTCACAGACTGTGAGGAATTCTGGGCACATAATTCATATGGAATTCAATGTTCCAAGACCAATTACAGCAGATTTCAGAGATGTACATTTAAGGGTTTGAGGAAATATTTTGGGGAGGAATGCCAGGGAGGGGAGAGTCAGGGTCTCAGTATCTCAACACGAAATGACAAGCAAAATTCAGTCGTGTTCCTATAGGCTAACAATAAACTATAAGAAGAGGAAATTAAGAAAACAATTCCATTTATACTAGCATCTAAAGAATAAAATATCTGGGAATAAATTTAAAGATACAAATGACTTGTATACTGAAAACTACAAAACACTGCTGAAAGTAATTAAAGAAGATCTAAATAAATGTCAAGGCACCCCATGTTCATCATTTGGAAGAGTTACTATTAATATGTCAATATTGCCCAAAGCAATATACAAAGTCAATGCAATCCCTATTAGAATTCCAGCAGCTTTTCTTTGTGTGTGTGTGTAGAAATGGAAAAATTGATCCTCAAAATTGTGTGAAACTGCAAGGGGCCCTAAATAGCCAAAACCACCTTTAAAAAGAACAATGTTGGAGGACTCACACTTCCCAATTTCAAATTATGTTACAAAGAGGCAGTAATCAAAACAGGGTGGTACAAGATAGATCAGTGGAGAATTGAAAGTCCAGAAATAGACCCACATGTCTGTGGCTAATTGATTTTTGACAGGGGTGCTAAGTATATGCAGTGGGGAAAGAATAGTCTCTTCAACAAATGATATTGGGAAAACTGGATATGCACATGCAGAAGAATGGAGTCAGACCCCTACCTCAGACCATATACAAAAATAAGGGAAGTGGCCAAATGGGAAATGCTGTAACATGGAAGAACCTTAAAAACATTATGCTCAGTGAAACAAGACACATAAGGGCAAAAATTGTATGATATTACTCATAAGAGATGGCTAGAAATAGCAAATTTGCATATAGAAAGCAGATTAGAGGTTACTGGGGGAGGGGGGATTCAGGGATGGGGAATGAGGTATTTATAAAAATATGTATATTTTAAATGTTTATGTTCACTGTAGGGCAATTTTCTGAGGCATGGCAGAGTAGTCAGCTAAAACTTAGGTTCAGAGCCCAGCTCAGCCACTTAAAAAGTATAAAATTTCAAATATGGAATGAGTGTCTCCTCTTCTCTAATAGGGGCACATACTATTTGCCTCATGGGCTTGTGAGAGAAATTACTCTCTTCAATGTCCACACAATGTTTACTCTGGTGAGCCGAGGTTGGGGTCTTCATTTATCACATAGAGGGAAAACAGGAGATTGTAACTTCAGCCTATAGCCATGCTGCCCATAAAGCTCCCCACCTGTGACAGACTGAATTATGTACCCCAGAAATAAACATGTTTTAATCCTTTATAGTGTATGTGAACCCATCGTAAATAGGACCTTTTGAAGATGCCATTTTTAGTTAAAGTGTGGCTCAATTGAAGGAGGTTGGGCCATAATCCTATTACCAGAGCCTTTATGAAGAGAAAGCCACATGGAGCAGAAGTGCTTGGAACCAGAATTAGAAGGCGTTGCCACGTGACAGGAAAGCCAAGGAATCCAGGCAGAATGCTCACGATCGGGGGTAGCAAGCCTGTTAAACCAACCCATTGAGAGGTATTTGTCATAGCAGCAGGGAAACCAAGACACCACCATATCATTAGGAGGTGAGGTGGGTGGGTGGATGCGGGTGGTTAGGGTCTGAGAGTCATATGGATTCCTTTCTCCAAGCTGCCCTTTCCCATCCACATCTTTGCTCCCCACTTCTAAATAAGCCTTAAACCCTCCCTGCATGTTAAAATGTAAATTATAGGCACCTACCTGTGAGGGCCTAGCAATGTGAAGGACAGGGCCCCTTGTAGGCACCAGGAATGGGTTAGGGGAGGAAGCTATGCAGACTAAAGGCAGCACCTGGGAAGCAGGCTCCTTGACCCCAGCTGATCAGTCTGCACGGAGCGCTCCACAGAGCACTGACTCAGACTCCCCCACAACTCAGGTAGGGGCTGGCCTTTTTCCTTCAGCCTTTCACAAAAATTACTAACATTTTATTAAAGGTGGATTTTTCAGAAAAATTAGAACCTAATTCTAGATTCTAGCATATGAATGCTCTGCAAATATTCTCATTGGAAAGATTTTCACATATGTGTATATATAAAAATAGATTTATATTTAGGAATTTATTCCCCCTCCCCCTCCGAGATGGCTCCCTCATCTGTTTGCTCGTTTTTTCTCATTGTCTGCTCATTGTCTGTTTTTCTTTAGGAGGCACTGGGAACTGAACCTGGGACCTCCCATGCGGGAGGCATGTGCTCAACTGCTTGAGCCACATCTGCTCTCTGCTCATTTTTTTTTTGTTTCTGCTCATTATCTGCTCATTGTCTGTCTCCCATGTGGGAGGTAGTCGCTCAACTGCTTAAGCCATAGCCGCTTCTCAAGAATTTATTTTTAATGAAAATAATTGAGTGGTGCTTTTACTAAATGATTTTTCCTGTTCTTTTTCTGGCCCTATGAACCAGTTCTATACAGGTTTTATGGAGAATCCATACCCTGGCAAAATGAAGCTGTGAATTCTTCTTCTGAATGAATAAATGAATATATATAGCTGGGGCTTTTTTTTTCTCAGGCAAAGCATGAAGGAATCACAGGAGAGAAATGTACCTTTTATTTTAAAAAAATCATGCAAAACTAATTTATAAGTGGTAGCCTTAATGACAAATTTAGCACTACTTATATCTAGCGAATATGGTTTGGAATCATGTTGCTTTTCCAAGCTTATCAGATCAAAGTTCATTTGAAAATAACAGCTATAATATTTCCCATAAAATGTGGTCTATGTTGGCAACATATAGCTTTGGACTTTTATGGACATAGGGAAGGAAAGAAGAGTTAAAAAGTATTTTTAACTCAGTATTTGGGCCTGTGGAGCTGCATGGAAAAGCAAGAGCAAAATGCTTTCATTAGGTCTAATTTTTAACATAACCAAACAAGAATAGGAAAAGCATAATAGGATTAATTAAAATTAATGTTTAAGACACAGTGAACAATGAGACAAATGTGGAAATAAGATTTCAAGTTGCGGGAAAAAAGAAATGCTTGGTTCAGGGTTGTTTTACTGTGTTTCCAGTGGGTCTACAATTTATGAATGTGCAACACAATTCCTTTCTTTTCCTCTATAACTTACTTTTAACATTTATGATTTTCTACCTTTGGGGTCCCCCCAATTCTGTTATAAAATTGGAATGTAACTGTTGATTTTAGTTCGATGTCTCTGTGAAATGCATTCTGCTATCCATACAATATTTCTCATTTCTTGTTCCTTCAGCTTTATGTACCCATAAAACACGCCATAGTGGAATTGTCTGTTGAATGCCAGCACATTCATTTGTACCTGAGGAAGGATAAAAAAAATAACAAACTATCAACTTGCTTGGAACAAACTACATTTATGGAACAATATTAAGTTATAGATTTGGCACCCAATCTGTGCAGTGCTTATTTATAGTTAAATAGACAACATCCAAGTTGGATTAGATGGAGGAAATCAGTGGCAACTGGGCAAGTACCAATGGGATAGTGTCAATCTGCAGATAGATGTAGAGACAACAGTAGTTTAAAAAGAAAGTTTGTAGAACCTTGAAGATATGTTGTGGGAAGTAAGCCAGGCACAAAAGGGCAAAATTGTATGATTCCACTTATAGGAAATACCTAGAATTTGCAAATTCATAGAGACAAAGATTACAGGCTACCAGGGTCAGGGTGGGTGGGGAATGGGAAGTTAATGATTAATAGGTACAGAGTTTCTGTTTGGGATGATGAAGAATAATATTAATATTGAATTGTATATATGAAAGTGGTTAAGTGGGAAATTGTGTTGTATATAGGTTACCACAATAAATATGGGACAAATTTGGGGTGGGGGAGCGGTGTGTGTGTGCAACTTTGCAGTAACATTTATTTAGCTTCTAGCTAGTGGGCTCATCTAATTTAGATAAAGTTTTTCTCTGTTGCCATGAGTTTTGCAATTTTAAAAAGGCTTCTAGGCTGTCTAAACCCCCTCTAGGGCAATGACAAAGGCCCCTGGAATTCAGATTGAGTGATACTTTAAGCTTTCTTGGGAAGCTCTGCAGCAACTTTATATACAGTGAATTATTTTTTTTTTTTCTTCTACAGAAGGTAGGTGAGCAACAGGAAAATTTCAAAAAAGAAGTATTTAAACTGGGGTAAAGTTTGAAATGGGACAACTCCATTATTCTTTTCCAATTTGACATTTAGGATGGAAAAAGGAGGAGAGGTACTAAGACCCTCAAGCATCTCGGAAAAGTAATCAGCAAAGTGCTGTCAGTAATAGAGACTCATTTTTCCTGCCAAGAACAGCTTCCTTAGCAGCCTCCTTTGCAGTATTAGTGCAACAGGGTGGTAAGAGCCCCAACATATTGGATAAGACTTGCATTGTTTTTACTTCTTTCCAGAATAGAGACTAGAAAGCTGTTGGAAATGTCTTAAGAACAGACCTTTGAGAAAGGTTTCCATACTGCCCTTAGAGCCAGTCTAACCCTAAAGCTTTGGTACATTTCAGAATCCCTTGTTATTTCCAGTCAGATTGAGATGGAAGGGCCAAAGGTTTCAGAGAAATGAATAGAATACTCTAGAAAAGTTCTCTAGATTTGTGGGGGAGACCTTACTTGGTACCAAGAAATATATCCCTTTGTGTTGAACTGTACAGTGAGTAGCCCAGGAACTGATGATATGTAGGTTAAGCATTCTACATTTTTAAGGGGAAAAGAATAATCTAGATCCCCTGGATGGATTTCCATAGAAATAATTCCTAAGGGTTATAATTGTCCCTGAGTTAGAATTATAACCATGGATCAACCCCTTTTTGAAGAAGGGATGGAGCAGATACATCTAATAGAGCAGAGGTTCTTAACAAGGTGTCCATGAGCTTGATTGAAATTCAAAAAACATTATTCTTGTGGGGACATGTTAGTGCGAGTGTGATATATTTATTAAATAATACACAGTATAGTGTGGACTTAGGAAGGGGTCTGTGGTTTTCGCCTGATTGGCAAAGGGGTCCATGGAACAAAAAGGTAATAGGTTGTATACCATGGGGAAAGTCAATATTTGATCATGATGTGAATTAATTATGTATTCACTACATTCCTTCCAGAGCTCCATTGAATGCATATCTGTTTGGCTAGGGCAGTTCCATATGAAGGCATCACTTGTGAGCCACAGGGGCCTGGCCCTCCAGGAGGAGATACTGATCCATTCTTGACCATGCCCTGCCAAACTATGAGTGCACCTAATCAATTGGTTCAAGAAACTGTAAAAACAAAAGACAAAACCACCTTTAAAATCCCAAGAGAAAAAGAGTATATAGGCTAATAGCATTTCCACTTATCATACCTCATGCTCATAAAACACATCCTCCAATGTCTTTCCCCCGTTGCCATCACCTAAGGCCTCGAACAAAGGCTTGTATACCTTAAAAACAAAGTATATTTCATAAGAAACTACTGTTTCATAAATATGCATAAATATGTTTTCCGCAATAAAAGAAGTGTGCATTTATACTGGAAGGCCTAAATGTTTTTTGTAGGATCTTTGGCCTCCTGAGGAAATACCCCTAAAATCCAAGTAACGAGAAAGTGTGGGTAAAATTCTAGCCTATTGGCTTATTCAGGCCTGCAAGGCAAGAGGCAAAAGCAATTCTTATTCTCAGTGTCTACAGTTTGAACTAATTTCCACCTGTAGCTTCTCAGGATTGGAGAGGCACGTGATAGAGGCTCAATGAACACTTGTGGTTTGATGAGTATGCAATTTTGGAGATTACAGTTGATAATTCCCATAGAATTTTAAGTATGGAGGGAGTGGAAATAGGGGAGAAGCTCAAAATGTAGTATTATGCTAAAGAGCCTCATGTAATTCCCTATGAGATGCTATAAAGGTTTATACATAGATGCTGACATCTTTCCTGAAGGGCTTCAGAAATACACAGGAAAAGATGAGAGAAGTCTATTCTAGTCCTGGAAAAGTTACCTGGAGGGTTTGTATATGTTACTGTTTATGCATCAGAGGAAACAGAATCGGGGCACTGTGTATAACTTTGAGCTGAGACATTTTAGGGTCTTTAAGAGCAGCTGGAAGCTGGAGTAGAGGAAGGAGATAAATAGCCCTCTCTCCTTTCCCTATTTCTGGCCACTCAGCAAAGGCAGTAGTATATACTGATATATCCATCTTCTCCCCTGTAGTCCACATAGACATTCTGTACCTAACCTTGTTTACCCAACAGGCCCTTGAAAGGACTACCGGGTCAGACTATTTTACATAACTTTGACATGAGCTCGTATTTCCAGAACACTGCAGCAATCTCTTGGGGAACTTGCTTTATCAAGCACTTCAAAAGAAGTGCTCAAATGACCACTCCTTCGAGATTTAAACAAGTACTTACTTGGCAGGAACCTTAAAAAAAAAAAAAAAAAAGAAAAGAAAAGAAAAAAATAAACACCAGCTTGTGCTTTAAACTTTAAATGTTTCTTTGGAAGAGGCAGTAATAGCAAAGGACATTGCTTGCTACCTTAAAACATTTTAACTGCTTTAGATAAGAAGCATAAATATGATGGGTGGCTTCTAAAGTACACGTGATAAAATAATGCATGTCATTTGGGGACTGTAAGATATTTAGGGAGCCCACTATAAGCACGTACTCCGTAATGGTCTGCTACTCTCTTCATCTGTTCAACGTCGTCTGCTTGGGCCAAAAGACGCAACCCCTCAGGATAGAGCTTGCCACAGGTGGGGTAGAGGGACTCCCGGTCATCTTTGCTCAGTTCAGTGCCAAAGGAGTTAAGAGTGATGATAAATGCACGTCTGTCAGCCTCAAACTGAATTTACAAAAGATAAAAATCAGTGAAATCTAATCACCTACCAAATGTCATAGACAGATCCCCAAGTAGGCAAATTCATTTCTGAAGTGATTTGCTTTCCTTTCAGGATCTATGTCTAATTATAATACAGACATGTGTTATTAATGTTCCTTCTTCTGATGGAGTAACTTTAACTTGCCAGAAAAGGAGCACACAGAAGAGATGGCTGCCTGTGACTCTTGAAACGCCACTATGGTATTTCCAAGGCACCCTGAGATTAGTTGATCACGAGTCTGTCATGTAGGCCACTGGAGTCACAAGTATCTCTTCCATAAAAGTGGGACTAACATCTTGTGAGGTCCGTTCAGGAATAGAAAAATGTAAGTGAACACGCCTAGCAGGGGGTTTGGAACAAAAAGTGCTGGTCATACACGTCAATATCTCTTAGTATAATTTTAACAATGAATAGAATGAAATTTTGTGCTACCTAGCATTTGCTTGTACTCTCATGGTCCCCCCCCAAAAAACAAACAAACAAACAAACACAATTATGTGGTTGGGGGCAAGTTATCTTACTCTCAGGGCCTCAGTTCCCTTAGTTGTAAGGGGATGGGGTTTGGCTACAGGATCTTTAGGGTAGGGCTGTCTTTTCTGTGCTGAAAACCATACTGGGTGGTCTCACCTCTTCTTCATCTAGCCAGTCACTCCTCAAAATTCCATTTCTATTCCTTTGGTCTCCACGTTTCTATTGTCTCTTTGTTGTCTGACCATTCCATCTCAGTCTATTGTTCGTGGGCTCCTGCCCTGCTCACTATGGGTGTTTGCCATGGTGTTCTTTGGCTAAGTAACCTTTTGCCATATACCCGAAGCACTCAGCACTTACCATTTTATGTATTTTTAAATCTGTATGTGCATTTCTCTCCCCACTAGATATTAATTTTAGCAGGACCATGACTCTTTTTAAAAGGAGGTACTGGGGATTGAACCCAGTACCTCATATATGGGAAGCAGGTGCTCCCCCATCATTCATTTTTGAATGTCCAGTGCCTGACACATAGAAAGATTCGAACTATTTACTAAATCGTTTATAGTCTATGCCAGTATTCTGTATAAAGTTGCTACTCAAAGTGTTTCACAGATCAGTAGCTTTGGCATCACCTGGAAGCTTGTTAGAAATGCAGAGTCTTGGGCCCACTCCAGCCTACTGAACCAGAAACAATATTTTAACAAGATTCCAAGATAATTCATATGCTGGAAAAGAACTGCTCTAAAATATTCTTAAGTTTACTTATTTTACTAATTAACCAGTAATATAACCAGACTTGCAATAGATTTTACTGGCTTCTGTTAGAACAGGTATTTCCTATCAGAAGCAGAGCAAGTTCCATCTGATCTTTTTGATTTCATGGAAATTATGCATGAATCAGAAACAGGGTTGTTCTTATTTGGAAGTAAAGGCAGCTGCCTCTGGCTACAGAAAATAATCAGTCTTGTCAGGAAGTTTAGACCTTCTAGGGATGAGTGAAGAAGTGCAAGATGGAGATTTCATGTCAGTAAGAAAACTTGGTTCAAGAAACCTTGAAATAATAATTAGAGCAGGAGGAACAACAAAGGAGGTAATAGGGTTAGATGTTCCTGAATGTGCTTTTACATTTAAGATCTTTTGATGCAAGAAGAGAAAATAGGGCAGTGAAAGCAACACCGAAGATATGCAAGGCAGAAGACCATTTGAAGGAAGAAGCTGCATGACATTTTGGGGAGATGTTCATAACTCAAATACTGGGAAACAGCTGGAGAAAGGATGGAAAGGTAGCTGGGGAGAAGATATGAAGAACTTAATATGATTGATGAAATAGTTACCTGAACCCTCCATATACTTTCCAGTTCCTTATCTTCCTCCCCATGTCTACAATGCACATACTCCAGTCCATAACTCTGCATGCTGAAAGCCTACCTGCATTTGAGGGGCTCACTCAGATGCCATCTTTTCAATAACTTGCCCTATTTCTTCTCTAAATGAATAGAATTTTCTTTGAACCTCTATTACACTTTAATTCCCCTTTTATTATAACTGTTGTTATAACTATATCTAGCTTGCTCCTCCCCTTCTACTCTAGAAGCTCTTGATGTGCATTCTCTTCTGGAAAAGAACTTTAATTCTAGAATTGTATAAGAAATACACTGTTCTTTAAAAGTCCATAAGCAGATAGTTTGACACTACACATGACTATAATAGCAGATAGTTTGCCACTACACCTGAATGTAATAGAGTGTAAATGAAAAAAGTATTAGTCACACTTAACCCCTATATCATATCCTTTGCAGAGGTTTGGAACACTGGGTGACACACTATAACTTCGATGTCTTCAGTCCTTCCCTTTTTACCTTTCTTGCTTCTCCCTACAAATACTTATTCACTTTAAAACCATGACTTAATTTTTTGTTGCTGTTGCAAGAGATAACATACTGTTGACTCATGAAGTGACTCTTTAAAAACCATCAGGTGACAGAGTTGAGCTCATCAGGTCACACATTCTTGCCAGTTTCTTACATGAGGAAGGATATACTTGGTGGGAGTCAGTGGGTAGAGATGTCTATGGCAACGGAAGACCGACTTTAAGTGCAATCAAACCCATCCTTATTAGCAGTGTGTGCTGACCAGTAGAGATAAAACACATTCTGTGTCTATTTTTCACTGTGTCTCATTAACCAAGAGAAGGGGAAAACAAGGCAAACAGTTATCCTTCAGTGCACTTGCCTTGAACATAAATTCATATGAAGTTACAATCTTGTAATTAGGTCAGATTTCCTCACACAAACTTAGATTAATGTTCTTTTCTACCATATTAAGTCTTTTCTACCATAATAAATCTTTCAAGTCTTATGCCAAATGAGATTAAATGGGAATATACATCGAACTGTATAAATTTAAGTGCTCTGCAGTTGCACAAATAAAAAGGGTAATTACAAGATATGGAATATTTGTGTAAAGTCAAACCACTTCTGATCAGATCATTAGAAAGATAATTGCATGCCACGTGTAGCTGATATTTCTATGTAAATGTATAAAGACAGTTAAATGTATTTTAATTCTGTCTGGAAAAAAATGAACTTTAACATGTTAGTATCATGGGGATGAGAAAGGGACAATGAGAACACCTGTCATATAGTAATTTGATCAAATCTTCTCAGTGACAAGTATTCTTCTAATACCGTACTGTCCTTTATTGCATTACTGAAGATTACAAAGGACAATTCTATTTCTTATTTTTATAGTACATGCATTATGATCTTGCTTAGGAATTGGCACTTATTTTACACAAAAGAATTGTGAATGGTCAATTTACAATTGAGGTAATATGTAGAGGTAATATGGTATATATTGGATAAGCTATAGACTCTGGAGCCAAGCTGCCTGGGTTCAAACCCTGATTTACTAGCTGTGTGATATCAGATAAGTTACTAGCCTTTTCTGTGCTTCAGTTGTACTTTCTGAAAAAATAGACACTAGAATAGTATAGCCGTTTGGCATTATTTATGAATTCCAAAAATAGATATTGGATTATGCTTGTAAACTGGTCTGTTCCTCTGGGCGTGATTAAATTATGATTAGGGCTTTGATTGGGCCACATCAGTAGGGCGTTGAATCCCCGCCCCTTGGTGGGTAGGGACTCATAGATAAAAGACATGGCAAAGGACAGAATTGGAGTTCTGATGTTGAGTTTTAATGCTGGAGCCCGGGGAAGTAAGCATACAGAGGAGCTTGGTCGTGAGGAAGGAGAGAAGGGCCCTGGAAAAGAGACGAGCTGTTTGCCTGACAGTTCACAACTGGCCTTGTGGAGAGAGGCAAAGCCTAGAGAGCCTCATAGTCTACAGCAGACCTTGTGGAGAAAGAGCACAGCAGCTGAGCCTGGAGAGAAAAGGAGCCCCGGGAAGAAAGGAACCAAAGAAGCCTGAACTCTAGGCAGATGTTGGCAGCCATCTTGCTCCAACACGTAGCAATAGACTTTGGTGAGGGAAGTAACTTATGTTTTATGGCCTAGTAACTGTAAGCTTCTACCCCAAATAAATACCCCTTATAAAAATCAACCGATTTCTGGTATTTTGCATCAGCACTCCTTTGGCTGACTAATACAAATAGTCATCTCATTGTGTTGTTTTGAGGTCCAGTGAATTAATGGATTCTACTTGGCACATAATAAATGTTAGCCATTATTAGTGTTATATTGTATATATTTTGTAAAGTTATGAATTTTAGCATAATTTTATGTCACATTTTGTGGGTATAAAGTCCCTAAACCATTTCTAAAGCACAGGAATTATGCCAGGTAGAAAATATACGTCTTAGCCATAGATAATGTGACTTCTGACAGTATGACTAGTTGTTAAGTTTATGAAAAGGAAGAAGAGAACTATGTTACTCACTATGTTACTCATTTAAAATGTAATCTGTATGTCTAAAAGCCTCACTTATTTTTTGATGTGTGACATGCCCCCCCAAAAAATGTTATTTATTTGATGCCTACTTTCTGTGTAATATAGCTGAGGACAAAATATTCCTTGGAGTTCTCCTGGGATAAGATTTTTACTTCAATGATTGTTTTTGCTTTAAGAGTTTCAACAAGAGGACAGCAAAGAATCTTTAACTGAAAAAATTTTAATGACTAGACAAACTCAGGGGAACTAATATTATACATAGTTTAAGATCATTAGGTTAAAATATATGTAGATGAAGTTATTCAGTTTTTTTTTTTTTTTCTTTTTTGCCTAAAGGGTAATGCTTATCAGGCTTTTCTTAAAATTAGGGAAGTCACTGAGCTTATCTAGTATTTATGTGCCAATCAAGTCTTTGTAATAGAAAATTTAATGATTAAAGACATTCTTTAGACACTTAGTTTCACAGGGCAAAGTGAGGACTTAGAAAAGCCCAAAATGGTATTTTTTTTATTTAAGTGAATTAGAAACCAGCAATGGATTTATGAAAAACAGTACAAATTGTGCCCAGAATGTCTCTCAGAACCTTTTTATCTCTGTCCCCAAATCTCCCATGTATTTGTAGAACAACATTAGCAAGCAAGAGGACCTCTGAGCACAGACGTAATCTTTGTTGATAAAGAGGAACTTTAAAAGAGTATAATATCAACTAAAGAGGAAGAAACAGTGGCGTTTGATGCATACCTTTAACTAAGCTTGTCAACTGAGAATCGCTTACTCCAAGGAGACTTTCTACTCAGGGCTGGAATGCTTGAGGTTTGCTAGGGACAGCTCTCGGAACTATAGGCACGCATGGAGCCACCGTGGGCTTTGACATCATATTGTGGGGGTTCCCAGCTACCCGATGTACTTTTTTTTTTTTTTGAGGTACCAGATCCTGGGGATTGAACCTGGGACCTCGTATGTGGGAAGCCAGCACTCAACCACTGAGCCATATCAGCTCCTGTGAGTTGGTTTTTCATTTGTTTGCTTGTTTTATTGTTTTTTGTTTTTTTAACAAAGAATCTTTAACTGGGAACTGAACCCAGACCTCCTATATGAGAATGGAAGCAGGCACTCAACCGTTTGAGCCACATCTACTCCCCACCAATGTACTCTTATTGGAAGAAATTTGATTATTAAAAGGGTATCCAGGGAGTGGGTGTAGCTCAGTGGTTGAGTGTATGCTTCCCATACACAAGGGCCCAGGTTTAAAACAGTGCCTATAGTCCAATTGCTCACAGTATACAAAATTTGACTTATAATCTATGTTATACATCAAAATGAATAATGATCAAACTCTTTAAGCATTATTTTTTCCTAGCTCCAAAATAACTCCTACATGTAGAAAACTTGGAACGTATCACTCTTAACTAAAGACATCGAATTATAAGATAAAATGTATTACTTGTTTTTATCTCTAAATAAAGGAGCTTCTAAGATTAAAGAAAACAGAAATTAGGGTTAAATAAGTTGAAAGTCTCTAAGCACATTATCTGGCATAAAAGAAAAAAAAAATCAAGGACTCTTTCTTACCTCAAGAATGGGACACATAATTTCTGCTGTAACATCACCATGATTCTTACAGAATGTATAGAATGCCTCAAGGTAAGACTTAAAAAGAAGACCATAAAAGAATAAGATGAATATTTTCCTTTTGGAAGTTTCTAGATCAGCTTTTCATGGTTTATTAAATGCTTTAATGGAAATTGAAATATGTCTCCCATAGGGAGATATTTATAAGACATTTGGTACAAACTTCCATATTACAACATGTTGCACAGACTAACAAAGAACTCCACAAAAGAATAAACTTAATTGTACTTACCATACCCTATAATTATTTAACAAGCCCTTTTCTGTATGGCTCATGGATTATTTCACATGATTAAGTCTTGCTCTTTTAACAGGAATGCTGAACTCTTTTATGGGCAGAGTCTAGAATCAAGCTCAGCAAATAATTGGTCCTATGCTGACATTTAATCTCTTATTGCCTAGGAGACCCATTTGGATGACTTTGAGCATGGGATATATTGGAAAGGCAGGAGTTGGGCTGCAGGACCAGACTGCCTGTGTTTGAATCTCAACTCTATTACTTGGTAGCCAACAGGCTTCTGCTAAGTAAACCTTACTTTTCCATGCCTCGTTTCCTTATTGGAGGAATGGGATAGTTCAAATATCACAGTTTTGCTGAGCACAGTGAGTTAATGTGTTCAAATTGCTTAGAACAATGCCTTCTGTCAGCTACACCTCAGGGATGCCACCTCTGAGCTCACAAATCTCTTTATGAAAAGGAAAACTGCCTGAGGTACAATGCTTTTGAGAGACCATGTGTTTCTGCATATCACGTGCATGTGCACACACATATATAGTAGTATATATTCAATTATTGAAATAATCCAAGGATGAGTGAAAATTGACATGTTTCGTTTGGCCTATAATATAGAACTACTCAAATGGTGACAGCACAGTCTAGACAGACAGTTGGCCAGATTATGGAAAGTAGTACGTATGACTTAGCATCCACGATGATCATCCCAGCATGCTGCATTCTGTCAGATTAAAATTGTGTGAGCAGCTGAATTGGAAGATCTAGAGAATCTATTGGAAGATCAAGGACAGAGATGAACAGAACATAAGAAGTTTCACTCTATATGCTGGTTGCTTTAAAATGGATCATCTCTCACCATCCCAACCCCCATCCATTCAAGCAGCACCTTTTATATTCCAGGGACTGTGCAAGGAGCTTGGGATACGGACAAGGATGGGGCATGTTATTTCCTCTCAGTCTTCCTAGTTGGGGGAAAAGACATGCATGCATTTAACTAAGAAGACAGGACATAGCTTAATGACAGAAGTTGGCTAAAGGGCAAAGTAATTATTAATAAAGAACTCTAGTTATGCTATATTGTTAAAGACATATTTGGGGTAACAGTTACCTTGTACAGCTTATTGCGCAGTATTTCAATATTCAACGCATCCAGAGTATTTTCAGACATGCAGTCTTGAAAGAATGGAGCTGAAAGCAGAAGTTATCATATGAAATAGCTAATCAAAAGCGTGATTATAAATTGTGAAAAAAGGTCTCCTGAACACATCACCTTGAGCTTATTCTTGACTGGAAGACTGTGGAGCTGCAATCCAGACTGATCAGGCTAACAGTAACGATAACAGAAGCTCTTCAAGCCTTTACTACATGTGAGCCCTACAGTAAACACTGGATACACGTTTGCTGATTTAATGCTCACAACACCTAGGAGCTATTCACTTAAGGCCTACTTTTTGAAGTCCTTCTGTTATTTAAGATAGTAATAACATTTACTATTTGTGGCCATACAATGTGCCAGCAGACACTGAGTTGTAGGAAAACTGTCTTAGTTTTCAAAACTGTGCTACAGTAAGATATTATTTCTAAAATGAGGAAACTGAGGCAAACTGAATTGCCCAGGCCACTAGCCTGGCTTTACATCCATGGCTGTCTAATTCCAGAACTCAGGCTCTTTCCACAATGCTATGCTAAGTGTTGGATACTTAATGATTTAAAAAATTGTTTTAAAGGGCAACTACTTTGACAAGTGATCAATAGTGAATCGCTACTATCCAGAGATCTTGACGAAATTAAGTAATGCTTATGAAATTCTCCTTTAATATTTTGAATGTACAACTATTTTCAGTGAAAAATCATAACAAAATTAACATTTATTTTATCATTGCTTCAGGTCATGTGACATATGCTCCAGAGCATCTCAGAAAAATGCCATTCCTAAATTTCCTAAAACAAAATGCTTCCTCTATGCAACCTTATTTAGACAAAAGTTTAAAATAAAGCACAAATAAACAAACAACAAGCAAAATAAATGAGGAAACCAACTCAGGGGAGCCGATGAGCCTAGTGGCTGAGCACCGGCTTCCCACAAATGAGGTCCCCGGCTCATTCCCTGGCCCCAATACCATAAAAAGAAAAAAGAAAAAAAAAAAAAAAAAAAAAAAAAAGGAACTAGTCATAAAACCCAGCTAACAAATTAATGTTTTGAAAAGTTAGCAATTCTATTATTTATTTGCCATGGCACGGCAAAAAGTTCAAAGGTTTAGACATTGAGAGATGAGCTCCAAGTCTTGCTGCTACAAATGGCTCATATTTAAGCCCAGGTAAGCTTCTTTGATCTTGATCAGGAAAATGAAGGGATGAACTAGATGATTCCTTAATGTCCTTTCTACCTCTAGGAATCTATATGACACTGTATTCTCAATGAATTCGAAGTATATTTTCTGATGACTTTGGTAACATATATAGGCAGCTATAGAATTGCTTATGCAGTCATACCTAATGGCGTTTCAACCAGAATGGCATTAAAGAGATCCGAGGGTGTTTCTGCAATGTTGACAGCTTCCATTTCCATGAAACTGCCCAATGGGTGGCACTTCATCAAAATTTCTTTCACAGATTTTTTTTGCAATGCACCATTCATCAGTAGAATCACATTGTCTATCATGTAACTGCACCTGGTTTAGAAGTCACAATCGTTAGGGAAATAGCTGCATTGGGAATAAGAACATGCCCACAAGTGAAGAATACACACAATTCAGGCATATATTCTTTCATTAAGGAAATATGAATCCCTTTTCACTTTAAATTTTAGGGTTTGGGAGATATGGGTTGTGGGTGGGGTAAAATGGCTAACTCTGGTTTGAAAAAACATTCACTTTTATAGTAACTAATGAAAACTAAATAAACCTTGCCTATTGGGAATATGCAATAGATAGACCCTACAGAGAAACTGTCAAATGCAGTGGGGTTAAGGGTAAGGGCATGACGCTGTTTGGTTTTATCAGAATGAGCTATGGGCTTGGAACGTTGAGAAACACAGTCCCAGAGACTCTTACATCTACTTTGAAAGCTGGCCATTTGAATCTGCAATGAAGCCCGTTACTGAGGATTCAAAAAGTAATGCAAGAAGTATTCTATATTCCTTTCTCCTATGAGGTCAGATGGTGAATTTTCTAGCTGTATATATGTATTTTTTTTTTTTTAACAGATCTGCAAGAGTCTGTTGGTGTTTTATATGATTTGTTTACTCAATATAAGCTCTTCCCAAGAAACTCTGGGTATATATACTTGTCTGCTAATTTGCTCAGCATGTAGGATAGACCAAGCAATGAGGTTGAGAAGTTAAAAACAAACAATCCCTTCTTTCACAGAGATTATTGTGTAAGGGAAGAACTGGACAAAGAATTATAATAAATTACAATGAAATACCTATCTCTGCAAAAGAAATTATAGGGTGGTGTGAGGATTAATAGCTGGGCACTAACTAGTCTGAGAATGACACTTCCAAGGAAGTGACATTCAAGTTGAAACTTGAATGAGTAGGAGTTGTCCAGGTGAAAAGGGCTGGGAATTGAAGTGTTTCAGAAAGAAGAGCATGTGAAAGGCCCCAACATGAGAGCACAAGACTTGTTCAAGGATGTTTCCATTGTCCAAAGCTGAGCATTGGAGGTACATTCAAGCTGAACATACAGGATCTAGAAAGTTCAGGAATTTGAATGTTAAGGATAGAGAGAGATAAGTTGAGGAAGTTGGACGTTAAGGGCGATGGAAGACTGAATGGATTTAAACAAGGGGGCTGTTATGATCTATGTAGAACATGGATTAAAACAGGTGCAAGGTAAACACATATCAAGATGCTTTTAAAAAGTTAACATATTTAATCATGATAAAATTGTGTAGTAGGTACTTTTATCATCTCCCATTTCACAGATGAGGGAACTGAGGTCCAGAGAGGTTAAAAATCTAGCCCATGATGATACAGTTAATGAACAGGAGAGCAGAGACAAACTCAGACAGTCTGTTTCCAGGATCTTACTCTTATCTCTTACATTGTTCTGTGTTTAGTTGTCAAGGATGAGGCATATGTTTCTAGGTTTAACACTTAGGTTGAGAAGAGAATGTTGGAAGAAGAGCGAGTGTGGTGGGGGCAGATGATTTGAACAGAATGAGTTTAAAGTGCACACAGGATATCCAAGAGGAGATGCCAAGTGGGCCTCAGAAGTCTGAGTCCTGAAGACAGCTATGGACCAGAGATATTTGGGGGGTTGGGTAGTTTAAAGGCAGAAGCAGAAGTCTTGGGAATGATTGGCTTCATATCTTAGAGTGTATGTAAAAGAGTTCTGTCCTGGGAACCCCAACATTTAAGGACATTGAAGGAGACTGAGAAGGAATGACCAGGTGGTAGAAGGAAAACCAGGGGAGAGTCATCACAGGAGTTCAAGGAAGACGTGATCAGAACAAAGCCAACATGGAGGTCAAGGTAGACCTGAAGAGCGTCCATGAGCAGCAACTACCAAGGTCATCCGCGAACCCAATGAAGCACTTTCAGAGAGTGTGGGATGGGGGATGGAGGTGAGGTGGAAGCCTGATCACTGTGTGTTTAAATTGAATGGGAAGCGAATAGATTAAAAAAAAGAAAGAAAAAAAGTCGAAACTACAGTTGACTTTAAAGGAAGGGGAAAAAGAACTATATAAACACTCAGGGGCTAAAGAAATATTTGATTTTTATTTTTAAGATGGAAGAGAAGCAAACATGCTTAAGTACAGAGGGGAAAGAGGCAGTTGAGAGGGTGGGTTTGCAGATCCAGAAGAGAAAAGGGACAATCAATTGATGAATCAAGATCCTCTAGGTTTTTACAGTGACGGAACTCTTAACTACTGTCACAAGTTGGAAAATTATTCCTTTCACTGGATAAAAATTAACCTAGACACTTGGAAGCTTTATCATTGAATTCTGCTGCATTGTTACACAATTCCTGTATAAGAATTCACATCTGGCTAGAAAAGAATCTCCATTGTGGAACTTCTACAATTTATCCCAATATAAATTCTAACTAAAAAAGTTTTTGAAGCATGCAATTATGCCTTTTAAAAAGCACACGACTATTAAGTTTCTTCATCTCCCAAACAGCAGTACCAAATTTAGACATTAAGGAATTTTAGAACCCTTTTTCTCTCTTGAAAATGATATTAAAGTAGACGTGCTTATTTAACTGCCCCTTTATGACTCAAAGCAATTACCTCAGAGAGAAGCTGCCAGCACTTAATACTCTTTAGTAGGCTCCAGACATTTAATTTTTCCCCACAGCACCACTGTATTATTTTTTAAAGATTTATTTATTTATTCCATACGGACCCCCTCCACTGCTTGTGCTCACTGTAGGCTCTCTGTGTCCATTTGCTGCATGTTCTTCTGTGTCTTCTTGTCTTCTCTTTTCATCTTCTCTTTAGGAGGCACTGGGAACCAATCTCTGGACCTTCCGGTATGGGAGAGAGGCACTCAATCGCTTGAGCCACCCAAGCTCCCTGTTTTGTTTTTTTTTTTGTCTCTCACTGTCTCTCCTGTGTGTCTCTCTTTTATTGCATCATCTTCTTGCATCAGTTCTCCACCCGGGCCAGCTCGCTTTCACCAGAAGGCCCTGGGAACCTAACCTGGGACCCTCTATATGGTAGACGGGAGCCCAATTGCTTGAGCCACATCCACTTCCCGTCCACTATATTATAAAAGCATATGAGGGCAGCGGATGTGGCTCAAGCGGTTGGGCATCCGTCTCCCATATGGAGGCAACTGGGTTCAATCCCTGGGATCTCCCGGTAAAATAAAGAAAAATATAGAAGGTGAGCGCGCCAACAGGACCCACGCGGGCTCGCCAGACCCCACCAAGCCATGCAGCAAGATGATGACCTAACAGGAGAGTGACACAAGGGAGAGCAAAGATGAGATGTGCCGAAAAACCAGGAACTAAGTTGGCACAGGTGGTAGAACACCTCTCTCCCACTTCGGAGTTTCCCAGGATCAAATCCCGGTGAAGACAGGAGGAGAAGGATGAGAAGAGAGGGCAGGAAACAGACACAGAAAATTTCCCAGTGAATAAGACACAAAAACAGCAAAAACGGGGGGGGGGGGGGCCCAAGCATTAAAAATGGATAAAAGTAAATAAATAATAAATCTTTAAAAAAGAAAAAGCATATGAACTGCTAACATTCCCAATGTACAGAGGACTTAGACCAATATTGGTGGGCAACAAATGCCAATGCTGCAAATAAGGACTTAATCTATAAGGGCTTTGTAGAATGGATTCAAATTTATTTCAACTCTTAAGTGTTCTTGTTTCTAAAATGGGACAATAACAGTTCTCAGTGTTGCTCAGGAAATCAGGTGGGAACCTGGGGCTTGGCCCATGGGAGGGGTTCTCCCTCCTACCCCTCCTTCATCTCCCCCTCATACATTTGCACAAGGTATATGATTATAATTGGCTGTTCAGGGTAGCAGGGGAATAACGTGTCTAGAAGACAGCTTACTTTCTCCAGACGATAAAATTTCTAGAATTCAGAATCATATATATGGTGGTTAGGAACAAAATAATTGCTGATGTTGTCCAAGTAGCTGAGAGTTCACCTAGTTCAAACCCCTCATTTTATAGACAGTTGTGCTCTTTAATAGAGACAGAGACAGGATTAGTGCCTGATGTGGATTGAGTCATGTTCCCACAGAAATAAGTCCTAATCCCCAGTCCTATAAATGTGAACTCATTTGTAAATAAGATCTTCGAAGAGCCTATTAAGATGAGAGCAAACTGACTCAGAGTGGGCCTTAATCCGGTATGACTGGAGTCCTTATAAGCAAGGGGTTCTTAACCTTTTTTGTTCCATGGACCCCTTTGCCAGTCAGGTAAAACCACAGACCCCTTCTCAGAATGTAGCAGCAGATAGTTTTATGACACTCAACTAGCGCTGGGTCTAACAACTACCGTAATTTTGAAGTATGAATACGCATAAGCGATTTTTCGAGATATGCAACTGTAATGTGATATGAAGTGAATACTACTGTAATTTATTGCACACATTCATAAGTGAAGGAAATGCTAGATTTCAGTTAGAGGTCAGGAAAAATAAAGATAGTAAATTGATTTTTTAAAATTCAAGCTCAGATCCCCTGAAACCTTTCCATGGACCCCTGGGGGTCTGTGGACTCCTGGTTAAGAACCCCTGTTATAAGCTGAGGAAATTTGGACACTGGAATAGGAGTGAGGCGATGACAGGAGACAGACTGCCATGTGATGGAGGTAGAGATTGACTGAGGGATTGCAGGCAAGCCATCCCCTGAACGCTACCAACTTCAGAAGAAACATAGTCTGCTGATACCTAGACTTTGGACTTCCAGCTTCCCACATGATGAGACAATAAATTCCTGTTGTTTAAGCCAGCTGGTTTGTGGTATTTGTTATAGCAGCCCTGGCAAACTAAGACAGTGTCCATTCAGTGAGATTAATTTCTCTCCTACTCATGGGCTAGACATCCATCTTCACTTTTAGCCTTTCTAAATATTTTATTCTATAACTGATATTGGTACCTGTGAAAATTATGAAGTCACCTAAAACTGTGACAGAGGAAATTACTTAATTTTAAGAATTAGGCAGTAATAAGTTTTTTTTTAAAAAAAAAATGCTGACTCTGTGAGGTTATTATGTGCCAGGCATTATATGCATACTCTTGCTCAAGCCTTCAACATTCCAGTATGGTAAGGACCACTATAATCACCACTTTACACATAACAAAACTGAGCTTAGAGGAGTTAAGACCTTGCCTAGGCTACACAGCTAACAGTGGCAGAGCTGGGTCCCCAACGTCAATGCTCTGGCTCTTCGTTAGATTCAGATAAGAGAGCTTAAGCCAACCAATATTTTAATATTTTCCATTTGGACTCAGAACTCCTTTCACTTCTTGCATCCTAACATCTTTAAGGATCTTGGGGGATAACAAATATATTTCCAGTATAATAAATTCTGGTCCAATAACAGTTGTTAAATGATCAGATAATATAGAGTCATAATTTGATGAATTAGGAACTGTTCGTCTAAGGATAAAATTTTCAGTATGTGTTATTAGCAATAGCTGATGAATGACTGCCATTCACTAAGGCTCTGGCATGAAACGGTTAGAAAAAGAAATGTCTCCTGAGAAAAACAGATCAGTGCTGCTAAGACAGGTTCAGAGGATATTGGCCAGGTCCTTTTTGAAAACACAGCTACCAAGACAGTGGGCATAGGTAAAAGCTGGAGGACTTTTACAAATCCTTTCAGGATCCTAGTGCCAGATCATGGAGTGAACATACCTATGTACCTCCAAAAATTATATTCAAGAATCCAGTTATATTTTGGAGAGAAAGAGGGTAACTACTGGATATGAGGGAACTAGAGATTTCAGTAAGTTTCTAGAAAATCTAAAAGAGTCATTCTGATGGATTATAGCAAAAGAAGTTAGGTCAGAATGTACACATGAGAAAGCAGCCTCAAAGATGGGAAGCTTACAGGGAAGGTGCCAAGCTTCAATAGGTTTAGGAACAGAGATGAGGAGCAGATTAACTAATATGACTATACAGGGAAGTGCTCTTCAAAGTGGAGTTTGAATGCCCTAAGGGAGCAAGTTTGAGATTTTTGCCCTGGGACTACATAAAATAATTGTTAAAAACTATATACCAGGGGGTCGGATGTGGCTCAACTGGTTGGGCGCCCATCTCCCATATGGAGGGACCCGGGTTCGATCCCCAGGACCTCCCGGTAAAAAAAACAAACAAACAAACAAACAAAAACTATATACCAGGGAGCAGATGTAGCTCAAGTGGTTGAGCCTCTGCTTCCCATGTACAAGGTCTGGGGTTTGATCCCTGGTACCCCCTAAAACAAAAACTAACAAACGGAAAAGCCAACTCTCATTGGGGAGCCGATGTAGTTCAGTTGTTGAGTGTTTGCTTCCCATGTACTAGGTCCTGGGTTCAATCCCCAGTACCTCAAACAGAAACAAACAAACAACAAATACCACTAACCAAACAAAAAAAACTATGTGTCACTCACATATTTTAAATTGACATGGAAAAATACTTTATCAGTTTTATTCTCCAAACAGAATTTCTGATATATTGTGAATGCAGAATGTCAACATTTAAAATTGTTAAATTTCTCTTAAATTATCCAATGAAATATAAATAGACTAGAGATGGAATACCCACCTGTAGTGGTCTGAAGCTGTATGTACTCCAGAAAGACGTGTTCTTAAATTTAATCCATTTCTGTGCGTGTGGGCCCATTGTAAGTAGGAACTTTTGACAAGGCTATTGATTTAAGGTATGACTCACCTTATTCAGGATGAGCTTAATCCTCTTACTGGAGTCTTTTATAAATGGAATGAATACAGAAAGAGAGAGAAAGCCACAGGAACATGAATCTGAAAGCAAAGAAAAGAAGAAGAGAAGGGGAAGACCAGCAGGCACTACCAAGTGCCTTGCCACGTGGCAGAGGAGCAAAGGGTCACTGGTAGCTGGTCTACAGGAAGAAAGCCTTGCCTTGATGGTGTCTTGAATTGGACATTCTCATGGTCTCAACTAGAAGCTAATAAATTCCCACTGTTAAAAGCCAACCCATTGAGCATTACAGAAAACTAAACCACCATCATTACTCACTCACAAATATATGCATAGTGGGATATTAGATTCCTTGTTTTTTTCTGGAAAAAACTTATTTCCACAGTCTTAGTTCCCACTCTGCTAAAACAAAAACCATATAATAGGTTGGCCTAAACAATGGGAATTTATAGTCTTACAGTTTCAGAGAATAGAGCTGCTTCCCCCTGGGGTCTGCTGACAATCCTTGGGCTCCTTGGCTTTCCCATCACATGGTGATGTCCTCTCTTTTCTCTTCCAGGTTCCATTGACTTCCAGCTTGACCCTGTAGCCTTGTCCAATTTCCTTTGCTTCCAAGGACTTCAGTCCTTATTCTCATTCAGTTTGTGTACATCTTAATATCTTCAAAGGTCTTATTTACAAATGGGTTCACAACCAAAGAAATGTGGACCAAGAAGACGCATTTTTCCTGGGTACAAAATTTAATCTACCACACAATGAAAGATTCCTTCTTTCATTTCCTTTCTGTTTCAAGAAATTTGTTTGGCAATTCATTTAGGGTAGGCCTGCTGGTGAACAAATTCTTAGTTTTTCTTCATCTGAGAATGTCTTGATTTCCCCTTAATTCCTAAAGGGCATTTTCTCTGGATATAGAATTCTTGGTTAACAGTTCTTTTCTATCAACACTTGAAGATGGTTGTGCCAATTCCTTCTGATCTCCAAGGTTTCCGATGAGAAATGTGCTGTCATTTGATTTGCTCCCCTTTCCCCACCAATAGTAAGTTGTCATTTCTCTCTCATGGTTTGAAGTTTTTTTTTCTTCCCTTTGTCTTCAGCTTTAATAAGTTTATGATGTTTCTTGATCTGGAAGTCTTTGGTTTTTATCTTGTTTGGGGTACACTTAACTTTGAGTCACTTGACTTTTTAAATCAAATTTGTGTTTTGTTAAGTTAGGGGACTTTTTAGCCATTGTTTCTTTTGAACAGTTTTTCAACCTCTCCCTCTTTCTATTGTCCTTCTAGAGGTTATTACTTCTGGAAGGTGGGCAAAGTCCCAGCTTCCCACTTGGCCTTCTCTGACACCATCCTTGTGGTGGTGGTTGGGTGGTTCTTTACAGCCAGGTGAAAGTAGTTTATGCTCCCCACTCAGCTTTTGCTGACAAGGAAAAAGTTGTAGTTCTCCCCCACAAGGTGTTTGGTGGGAGTAGAGTGGTTATTATCTAGAGGTTATCTTTTTTTTTTTTGTCTGTGCCTGTTGCCATTTCTAGGTTGTGGGCATCTCTAGCACCCAATACAGGTAAATGAGAAGAGGAAAACCTAGGGAAATCATTGCCATGTCATTCCTTGGGTCCCAATTTCCCTAGACAGTTTACCTTTCTCCATCTTTCAGAGTATTTAAGGTCCTCCAAAACACCAAAATTTCATATTGTCCCTTGGTTTTATTTAGTGCCCTAAGTTTTTACACCTTGGGGCTATGCATCATATAGTATGGTTTAGAATGGACAAGAGGTTTGCCTATTTTTTATAAGGTAAAAAAAAAAAAAAAGGATAGTTAGGAAAAGGAGGTAAAAAGGGGAACGTAGCATGATGCCTTGACAACAAGAATAGTTTTTGGACAAATGCATACAGACATTGAAGATATGGAAATTGGTTCCATTTTTTAAAAAGTTAATTTTTAGAACAATTCATAGAAAAGTTGAGAAGATAGTATAGAGTTCCCAGATCCATGCACTCAGTTTTCCCTGTTATTGAGATCTTACATTAGCAGAGTACATTTGCTATAATTAATGAATCAGAATTGATATATTAACTCAATTCCATATTTTATTCAGATTTCCTTAGTTTATACCTAATGTGCTTTTCTGTTTCAGGATCCCACCCAGCATACCATTACATTTAGTCATCATGTCTCTTTAGGCTCCTCTTGGCTATGGCAGTTTCTCAGACTTTGTTTTCGATGACCTTAACAGGTTTGAGAATGGTCAGGTACTTTGTAGTATGACTCACTATTGGAATTTGTCTTATGTTTATTTCATTTTAAGTCTAGGGTTATTGGTTATTGGGAGGAAAACCACAGAAGTGTCATTTTCATCGCATCATACCAAGGGTATATACTATTAACATGATTTCTGACTATTGATGTTGATCTAGATCACTGGCTGAGTGTGCTTCTCTACTGTAAAGCTACTCTTTCCCCAGCTTCCACACATACTCTGGAGTGAAGTCACTATGCTCAGCCCATACTTGAGTGGGGAATTACACTCCTCTCCTTCAGAGTGGAATATCTACATATATTTAGAATTCTTCTGCATGGGAAATGTGTCTTTTGCCCCCATTTATTATTTATTTGTAGCAGTATGGACTTTAAAAAAATATTGTTATAGTTCAATACTATTTTATTTTGTTGTTCAAATTCTTCCAGCTTTGGCAATTGGGAGCTCTTTCTGTTGGCCTCTGCTTCTCTGATATACCCTCAGTGTTTTACACGTGTGTTTGTGTTTTAGCATTTCCTTACTTTCTGGGCTAGAAGATGCCCCAAGTACATGTAGTATATTTCCTGCTAGAATCTGCCATTTCTCCAAGAAGCCCTGTTTCCTTTGATTGGAGAATACTATCAGAAACCAAGACATGGGCACTAGGTTATTGCGGTATCATTTCTTTTTAGTCCCTTTTGGCGGACAGAACAAAGGAATGTGTGTGAATATACTAAGCAAGTGTTCCATTTTGACATTTTCACTCAGTAGGTTCCACTACAAAGATCTCATGCAGAAGCTGACTGCTTGCAAATCTATCATGCAGAAGCTGACTGCTTGCAAATCTTTAGCTCTAGTCAAAACATCTTTATTCAGCTTCAGATTCATGTTCTCTCACCTCCTTTTTATGGATATGGTCATCTGATTTTCTCAGTCCCAAATCACATCTCAAAACCAGAATGCTTTCTCCTTCTGTCTCCCTGATCTCGAGCACCACCACTACTTACTCATCATTTGGGAAAATCTGGGAGTCATTCCAGACTCTTCTTTGCCTACCATTTTCAATCAATTAAGTTCCATTCTTTTTATGTCCTAAATCACTGTTTTAGTTCACTTTTCACTGTCATAACTTCCTATCTTTAGGATTAACTCACTTTAACCCATCTTTTCCAAAAAAAGAAATCCCTTCAAGTCACTCTTTCTTAAATCAGCCAATGGCTTCCTTCTGCCTCAGATTATACCAAACTACAGATGTGAATGAAGTCATTCAAAAGAACATTTTAGAAGGCAGAATAGACAGATTCCCCCCAAACACTTAAGAATCAGGGAAGAAACTTTACAAGGAAGAATGAAGAGGGACCAGAATGGCAAAAAGAGGAAGTTATCACAGAATGCAAGAGACAAAGGAAGTCAACATCTGTAAATACTATAGTGAATTATGAAAGGGCTGTAAATCCACCGGACTTAGCAATTAGAGTGGTTTTGTTGACATGACTGAGTAAGAAAACAAGACTGAAGTAGGTTTAGTTAATAAGCGAGAAAGTAGAGAAAATAGACTATCTTCTTCCAGAAGTTTGGCAACAAGGGGATGGGAGTGTGGAACATCTTCTTCTTTACAAGACCACTGTGAAAATGAAATCAAATCATGCAAACAGCTTTAAACCATAAAAAAAGTGTCACAGTAGGAAGAGCCCAGGCTTTGAGATGGATAAACCTGATTCTACACCCAGCTCTGTCACTTAAAACCCACTTTAACAAGGGCTCCATTTCCTCCACTTTAAAATGGAAATATTTATTCAACTTTGAACGGTTGACATTGGGATTAGTTGTACCCATGACAGCACTAGAAGAGAGTTTAGGTTAAAGATATCATACACTCTCAGAGGAAGATATTTTTCTATAAATGGACTTTGCAGGAAAGGCAGAAAACCATAAGCCATATAATCTTAGTGCACTTTTTATATTTGCTTATTAAATCTGAGGGTTGTATTTTATTAATCAATAAATTCTTTCTAAATTTGCCTATTACTCTAGGAAGACAAGGAGTTATCAACCCAGGTGTTGTTTGTAGACAAGCTGAGTGTACAGTCATTGAGGTGACTGGGAACATCCACAAGATCATAAACTGTTACCTATAGGGATACTGATTCCAGTTCTAATTTACACATTGATAAAACCCTTAGCCATCCTGCTCTACATCTTTTAACCCTAGAACTGTCCTTATATGGTTTATGTTTCCTTTGAGATATCTGAACTTCAAAAATTTTATGATTATCTCTCAGGAAATGTAGTCTTTAATCTCAAAACAATGCTTGCCTGTTGGTTGTTATAAATGGTAACCACTCTTACATATAATATGGCCTAAATCTGTTTGTTAAATGGAGGTACTTCAAGACCCTCAGACTGGGGAAAAGTAAATAACTCAGTGATTACAATATGTTCACTACTTAAAAGCAGCACTGCAGCTCTAATTTTTAAACTTTTTTTTTTTTTTTTTTAAAGGAGGTACAAGGATTGAACGCAGGACCTTGTATGTGAGAGGCAGGTGCTCAACCACAGAGCTACACCTGTTCTGCTTTAAACTAACATTTAAAACCATGTAATTTCTTGGTATGCCCCGAGTTATACAAATAAATTGCTTGGTAACTGAACTGACTGCGGGTGGGGGTAGGAGGTGCGGGAAGCATTGCACTAAGATTTGGCTTCATCTCAGGAATCTGCAAAATCACATCCTTATATCAGGTTTTGACTTGCTACATATTCCTCTTTACCCAGGAGCAGGGTCAGCATCCTTTCATGCACAAGTAACACTGAGTTAGTGACAGTGAGTCTCTGTTTTTGGTGACCAGAACCATGTGATATATTAGCTAATCACACTCATATATATGGAATATGCAGGACATAAAACACATCTCAGAGGCAATTGTACATGGGAAGAGGAGGGGAGGAGGTGAAATAGATTGGTGCATTTTTTTTTTAAAGCAGTTATTTCCTCAGATGTTCCATTACCTTTTCCTCAATGTGCTGATTCTCTTAACAGGCCCAACAATTACTTATGGTGACATGGAAAATAAGGGCCATGTCAGAAATGGATAAAATACTTCTTTCCTCCTATATATTAATTTTCAAATGAAAGTTCTCCTTGATTACATTGGGAAACATTTATATTGTACCCTGGGCTTGTTCAATCCAAAGTTAACCACATAGGTTCAAATGTGGCATTTTGCCTTATTTGTTCAATAGTTTGTTGAGACTTAGTATATTCACAAACAGTCTGTCCCCTCTCTTGAAACTTGACATTTGTGGTAACATTTCTTACTTCCCCTGAGTTACCCTGTTTTAAGATAGAGGAAGTGAAAATTAAAATAATTCTTAAAGCAATTAATTTTGCTGTCATACTCAGTTTTCCTTTAGCAAAATAAAATACTGAAATTACTCAGAAGTCAGCATGGCCCATAATAGCCTATTTTAGAACAAGAATGCTGACCACGCTGCATTTCCCAATCCACTGGTGGCTCTGGGATCTCTAGAGAACTCTTTTCTAAGTATTTAAAGTTCTCTACAATCATAGTCTAACCCATCTGTTTGGATTAAAAATACTCAAACTCATTTGGCCTTTTCTACCTATGTCTTTGCTCTTAATTTTCTCTAGAATTATGAAGACTCTTTTACTCATCAGTTGCTAGAAGTTGAAATCCTTCTCATCTTTTGAGTCCATATTCAAATAACACATTTTTCATTAAGCTTTTTAAATGTTTCCAGGTAGAAGTGATATCTTTTTCTCTCCCTAAACTTATCTTGGGATACGATCTTCTACGTACATTAGTAACAGCATTCGTGAACAGGGGCAATAGTTAGCTCATTCATTCACAGATTTATTACATATATAATAAGACATAAGGCCTGGATTCCAGTACCAATTTTGCCACTAAGTAGCTGTGAGCTCAAGTTATTTTCCATATTCAAGTATAGTTATTCACAGATAAATTTTACCCATTTTATTTACTATAATAACTTCCTAATATCTTATCCCAAACTCCCTTTCTAGGAGTCATAGCAACCTAGTCCTTGCTTTTAATTTTTCCATTCAGGAGAATTATATTAAAGAAGTTGCTCCAATGTCAACTTTCCCCAAGCCATGCATGTGAATATTCTGGAAACTCATAGGAAAACACAAATGGAGAGATTCTTCTTAGACAGGTTAGACATACCATGCGGTGAGTGTTTATCTTAGCTTGCCCTTCACAAGGTCTAGAGTGGTGGCAAGAACAGTGGTGGATGGATCTTATCTTTATTGTATTCAAACACCAGTCATGAGAGGTTTTAGAGAAATCTTATTTCCTCTAACAAGGAAAGAAGAAAAAGAATACAGCTGAGAGGGTAGGAGAGAAACAAGACTTTCATATATCACTGGAGAGCAATCTGGTCATTTCTATCCAAATCTGAAATCTGCATATACTTTGACAAAGCAATTTCACTTCTGGGAACTCATCCTAAAGAAATTCTGGCACTAGAAAGCAAAGATAGATGAATAATATTTTTTGCATTATTAAAATGGAAAAGAAATGAAACAACTAGATGGTCAATGGGGAATGATCAAATGCATTATGGTATACTTAACACAATGGAATGCAACACATTAACCAAGTAAGATAGCTCTACATGTACCTATGTGGAAAAATAGGCTATTAAAAAATTGTAACCAATATATATGACCCTACTTTTCTATAAAACTGTATATTTATATTTGCTTAACATATTTATATATGAAATTTGTTTTTTTTTGGAGAGATATGCACTGAATTATAAGTGGTTATCTCTTGGCTTTGGGAAATGGATATTGGAGTATACTATACTCTACTTAATCAGTTTCCTTTCCTTATTTCTAAAAAGCCACTGATATTAGGGTGACTTTAAAGAATTGAATACATGTAAAGTGATTATAAAAGTGCTGGGCTGGGTTGGTGATCAATTTTATTTTCCTTTTTTTAAAAAAACTTGTTTATTAAAATATATAGTAAAGCAAGGACAATGGATTTCTGGATCAGTACCAGGGTAGATGCCAATCTCCCAGATTATGGGACTGACAAATCTCTTCTACTAAGAGTAATATTTTGGAAAACAGATTATGCCCCCTGGCGGTTGATAACATCCAGCAAAATGTTAAAGCAAAATGTTAAAGAGCAAAGGAAGTCCACCTTGGCCCTGATTTGTGTCCCACTGAGGGATGAACTGTTGTAGTGACAGCATCCTAAACGCTTTCATATCAATTATTTCTTTAATCCTCAAATATTCATTCCACTGACATTGTGGTACATCCTCAGTCTACCAGGAGTCCTGATTAAGTCTCTGTGTTTCTCCTCAGCCAGCATGCCTTGACCCAACCATATCCACTTACAACCCTTTAAGCCAGGGGTTCTTAACCTTTTTTTGTTCCACAGACCCCTTTGCCAGTCAGATGAAAACCATGGATCCCTTACTAAGTTCCACAATATACCATGTATTATTTAATCAATTTATCACACCCACACCAACACGTCCCCACAAGAATAATGTTTTTTTTTGTTTTTTAAATTTAATTTTATTTTATTTTATTTTATTTCAATTCAAGCTAATGGACCCCTGGTTAAGAACCCTGCAGGCTTAGCTTGGGCATCATCTCCTTAACAAACATTTTCTCACTCACAGATGGAACATTATATTCTTATTACACAAATAAAGTTAGCTACATTTTGAGCACAATGTGCATGGTTATACACTTATTTTATACTAATATATTTTCTATCAGGGACAGCTTCATTGGCATATGATCTAGATAGTAGGACAAGGGCACTTAGAGGGACCCCACACTTGGCTTAATGCTCTGCTGTTGCCCTCTTGAAATTGTTAAGTTTCACAAGGGGCCTTTGTCTTTTCATGTTGCACTGGATCCCACAAATATGTATTGGTCCTGTTTTCAAATTAAACTCAGAACCCTATATTACATATCATTATTTTTCTTTCTTGGATGAAGAAATGAAGGTTTTGAGTGACTAGTAACTTGTCAAGGTCCCACAGTTGGTATATTGCAGCCGCAGATAAGAAATCCACTGGTTGTAAGAATATTTCTCACCTGCATCAGAATGAGTCACCTGGAGGCCCTGCTAAAAGTGTAGATTCATAGACCATATTCCGGGCCCTGCTAAATCATGCTTTTAGAAGCAGTCTTGAATCTGCATCTTAAACAATTCCTTGTCTGCCTTAGAGAGCAGAATCTATATTCAATTCATCTCTAATCTTAGAATCTAGCATAAACCTTCACCTAGCAGTCATTTAATAAGTATTTTGCTGATTAAATGGTCATTCAGTTACAGATAGACTAAGCATTACTTTTGCAGACTAGTACCTGTGTTTAATTCAGAATACTTGAGAGTTTGAAATGTTGAAGACTATCAGCAACTAGTTGAGACGTTTTTGTTCTGCATTTGCTTCCTGTTGAAACATTCATATGGAATCTATGGATATAATACCTTTGAGACAACATAATCTTTAAGATTTCAGAAGACATTTTCTGGCCAATAAAGATTTAGAATCACAAATCCATTGTGGTGTCAAATAGTTAATCTGACAATATTATTGGGAATCTGATTATTGAAAAATCAGAATTTAGCAAATTAAATACTATGTAGACTTTGAAGGAGGGCACATAAAATGTTCATGATTGGAAGGAAGGCTATGTAATGTTAGAAATTTGACATAGAAAAGACACTGATAGCATATGAAAGGAAAATTCAAGATTTTACTTACAGAATCATTTTAGTTCTTTAAAAATGTATGGAGGGGAAAGGATGTGGCTAAAGTGGTTGAGTGCCTGCTTCCCACATGGGAGGTCCCGGGTTCGGTCCCCGGTGCCTCCTAAAAACAAAAACAAACAACAAGCAAACAAATGAAAAAACCAACTCAGAGGAGATGTGGTCCAATGGTTGAGTGCCAGCTTCCCACATATGAGGTCCTGGGTTCAAATTCCTGCCCCGGTCCCTCAAAAAAAAAAAAAAAAAAAAAGTACAGAAAAAGTATATGTAAAATGATAGTGAGATTAAGGGTGGTTTGATTGATTCGAATCCATCATCACATTTGCGAATTCTCTGTTCCCTTAGCTCGGAACTCCCAGAAAGCAATCCAGGAAGTTCTGTTAAGGTATCTAACCACTGTCCCCTCTTTCCTATCTCTGCTATCGATATTTCCCTTCTAAACTTTTAAAATAACTTCCAATATTATAGCAATATTTTCCTGCTTCAAATACCATCCCTCCAATGCATTTTTCATTAACAACAGAATCATCTTCCTAAAAAGTATACATCAGATCAGTGCCCTCACTTTGAGGGAAGTAAAGACAAACAGAAAGGAAAAAGGATCACCTTTAGAGACAGACATGTCACATCTTAGCTGCTCTACTCAGTAGCTGGGAGGACTTGGGCACTTTAAGTATGCCCCATGAATAAGCATAAAAACAGCAATTGCAATTACCGAACAAGCACTAGGTGCCAGGCACTGTGCACAATAATCCTAAGAACAGACCCCTCTCCCTTTGGCTAGTTGGGAAACTAATGCTTAGACGCGTCCTCTGACACTGTATGGTCTTGGGCCACAGAGCCAGAGGTGGCCGAACTAGGACACCCAAGTGCTCAATCCCTTGGTCATGTGGCCTCCCAGAAGGAATATACCCCCCACTTGTCACTAGTTTAGCCGATCTGCTATCACAACATGATAACAGCTTACAGTTTTGAGTCTAGAACTTCAAAATCAAGATATTGGCAAGGCTTGCCCAAAGGCTGTGGCGTTCTGGTGCCAGCTGCTGGCAAACCTCGGGGTTCATGTAGCTGGTATCTTTGCCTCCTTCCACGTGAGAATAACTTTCCTTTCTGACTTCTGGGATGGCCAGGTTCTGTTTATGAGGCCTCCAGTAATCCAATTAAGGCCCACTCTGCTTCCGGTGGGCACACTTTAGCAGATTAAGATTAAGAACATGTGTTTGTTGGAGCACATTATTCAACCTACCACGCCACCTTACAAAATGGTGATGATTGAGTGAGAGGTGCAGTTCAGAGCTCTCAAGAAGCAAGCAAATGGAAGCACCTGTTCTGAACAGCAGACCCTTCTTTAGGGTGAAAGCCTTCACCTGTGCAGTCTACGCTACTCCTGTCTAGGCTTCCAGGTACATCTGACATGACCTGTTGTTTCTAAACACAAAAACCTTTCATGCCTCTCTAATGCAAGAGTTATTCCATCCACCTGACTCCCATTTTTTTTAAGGAGGCACCAGGAATTGAACCCAGGACCTCGTACATGGGAAATAGGTGCTCAATCACTGAGTTACACCAGCTGCCCAATGAGAGTTGGTTTTTTCATTTGTTTGGGTTTTTTTTTTTTTTTTTAGGAGATACTGGGGTTCCAACTCGGGACCTTGTTCATGGGAAGCAGGTGCTCAACCACTTGAGCTAAATCCGCCACCCCCATTTTTAATATGGATTCAAATTCTATTTTCTCTGCAAAATCTTTTAAAATCAGAATTATTTGTTCCATCCTGTAGGCTCCTCCAATTGGATACTCAAACCTCCCTTATAGTTGTTCCTTAATTCTTAGTTCTTCACCATTTATAGAAACATCTGCTTGCTCTACTAGAATGCAGGCTCCTAGTACCCCCCAAATTACATCATTCTCTTTTTAACTATCAAGTAGTAGGGATATCAGTTCATCCCAGTTTGTCCAGGACTTTCCTGGTTTTAGCACTACAAGCCGGGCATTCTGGGAACCCTATCGGTCCTGAGCAAATGAACAGTGGAGCATTCCAGTGCACAGCACATTATGAAGCCCGTAGAAAGTTTATAATGTATCACCGGACTTGTCAAAAACTTTGACTAGACTTGAGGAATGAATCTTAAAAGACTTTTTCAAGGCAAGATCCTTAACCTAAGATTCTAGAATGATATTACTGTGTAAATAATGATTATATTCCCTCCATTATTATCTTCTATTCAAAAAATTTAAGAACCCTGAGGTGGGATACTTTGAATGCTTGAGAGATTCTTTTTAAAAAGATGTTTAATTTCAAAAGAGATGAGAAGTTGAAATGCTGCTGGAAGTGTTGGGTAGGAGGGAAGGAAAACAACTCAGGCCTATATTAAATAGTCTTGTCATTAAAATGCTATTGCAGTCAGTCCTTTGTTTCACACAACTGTGTGTAATTATAGTATACAAAATCTCCAGATCTTCCTGCTATTAAGTATTTAAAAATATCCATTCCAGATTTTCAAAACAAGTTTCACATATACAGTAATTATATCACCCCCAATGTGCAATGCTTAGATTGTATTTAATATCCAACTTAAATTTAGAGTTCCTTTTAGGGTTGACTTAGTCAGTTCTGTAAAGTTTCCTCTGCATTTCCTACCAGCACAGGTAGTAGCCCTATTTCATGGAAGTTTATGAGTGCTAGATGGACACTTTCCTTTTCAAAATATTCTAAAAGAAAGAGAAATAAGAAAAACAGTTTCAGAGCTGTGGGACATGCCACCCCTCCGCCACCCCCTATTCCTAAACCCTTTATTATCACAAATCTCTAGGCGCTGTAGAGAACGGCTGGCAAGTCTCATAACATGGTGAGATGAACCATTCAGAAGAGCTAAGTTTTGGAGTAATTGACCTTTCTTATCTCTGACCAGGGGGAAATGTTATCAGTGTAGATAACTGTGGGGAGTAACTCATGAGAATATTTGTGAAAGTGCCTTTCAAGGAGAAAAGTTGAGACACCATGCTGGAGAAGTTTTAATTAGAGATCCAAATCAGAATAACCTGGGGAACCTTTGCAAAACATAGATGGGCCCCACTCCAAGGCCTACTAAATCAGAATCTCCTGGAGGCAGGGCTCAGCTATCTCTCTCTCTCTCCCTCTCTCTCTCTCTCTCTCTCTATCTATCTATCATCTATCTATCTATCTATCTATCTATCTATCTATCTATCTATCTATCTATCTATCTATCTATCTATCTAATCTATCTAAAAGGCTCACAGAAGTTTCTGATTCTTCTGCCTTGTTATAAACTACTGGGGCAGTGACAAGCTATCTTGACTGATGAACCTGGAATGGAATCTTTTTCAAGGCTCTTAATAATTTTGTGATTGGAAAATTCATGAACTTATTGATCTTCAATTTCCATTTAAAGATGGAGATACAAACATCTTCCTGGCAGGGTTCTTGTGATGAGATGAAGGTAAAACATCTAGGTCAGGATTCACAAATAAATGGTGGTGATGATAGCACAGCATTGTGAATGCAATTAACAATACTGAAATATATATCTGAATATGATTATAAGGGAAAATGTTAGATTGTATATAAGGTAACAGAATAAAAAATTTTTTAAAAATCCATGAATTGTACTACACAATGAACCCTAAGTTAAACCATGGACTTTAATAGTACAATTATAAAAATGTACTATCATCAATTATAACAAATGTTCCACACCATTACAAGTTGTTGTTGTTGGGGTGGTTGTAGCAGTTTGGCATTGTTTATGAATTCTAAAAATAGTTATTGGATTATGTTTGTAAACTGGACTTTTCCTCTGGGCATATTAGAGTGTATTGGATTCAGAGGTTTTACTTTTACTTGACTAGATAATAATTAAGGCTTTGATTGGGCCATGCCAGTAAGAGCTGAGGCCCCATGCTCTTGGTGTGTGGGGACTCACAGAGAAACTGCACCACAGAGAAGGGAGGTTGGGGTTTTGATGCTGGAGTTTTTTTGAGCTGGAGCCAGAAATTAAGCACACAGAGGAGCACAGCAGCTGAGCCCGGAGAGACACAAGCCCCAGGAAGAGAGGAACCCAGGAAGCCTGAACTCTTGGCAGACGTCAGCAGCCATTTTGCTCCAACACGTGGCAACAGACTTTGGTGAGGGAAGTAACTTATGCTTTATGGCCTGGTAACTGTAAGCTTCTACCCCAAATAAATACCCTCTATAAAAACCAACAGATTTCTGGTATTTTGCATCAGCATCCCTTTGGCTGACTAATACAGTGGTGTATGGGAATCACGTATTCTGTGCATGATTCTATAAATCCACAACTTCTCTAATAAAGAAAAAAATATCTTCAGGGATCTGATAAGTAACTTAAATGCATAACAAAGATTATAAGACAACAGGGAGTACTGGTGACTGTGGCTAACTGGAGAATACAAGTCTAACTAAATGTACCAAAAAACTACTAAACACTGAGCTGCAAACAAAATATATCTGCAGCCATGACACCCAATTCTTACACCTAACATACTGGCCAATAAAAAGCAAATATTCAAGTGCTACATAAAATATAAAATGCTGAGTTCTCTGGAAGTATGTTTTTTTTAGCTCTATGTAAGATGTTGCTAAATACAGGATTATATATCAATTCAAAAAATATTTAACCCATTATGTACTAGCAAGTCCAGACAGAGAAACCAAAAGAAATAATCCAAAGAGTTTACTGCCAAGAGTGAGAGTAGATAAATTAAGAGATGTCCATTATTCACACTTCTAATAATACTAATAATACCAAAACTACCTTCCCACCTCCAATCCTACCTTAACATTCTACCCAGGGCCTTGTGACCATCTGTATTTTTGTATATCATTTAAAATATATCAGTAATAGCTAGAAATATTTGTGTTTTTTTTTTTAAGTAGTTTATTTTTTAGAAATATATTAACTAGACCGATGTGGTAGTTTGTTGTGAAATAAAGACGCTTGCTTAATTAATGCTAAGGGTCCTACCACGTCTGAGTCTATGATTAGGAAACAATATATCGGTGGTATCATCACTCAGGAGGAACCACTGACCACATGACTCAGTCATTTTCAGACCTAGAGCATTTCCCAATATATATGTGCAAATTTCCTTCATGTCATTTTCATCTCTCAACCCAAAAATACAAAGCCAGACCTTCTTCTAACTCTATTGAAATTGGGCCATCCTCTGCCGTTACCTCAGTAGCTGTATGAACTCATCTAAAACCTAAGCAAAATAATTTAAAAAAGCCTCCTACAAAATTTATTTCAAATCATTACTTCCCCACTTGTTAGATCTGTGACGTACAGCAAGTACCTAAGTTTAGTTCCCTCATCCCTAAAATGGCAATGATAAGAATTGAGTAAGAATTGTCAGGAAGGTTAAATGAGATAATGTTTGTAAAGCACTTAGAGCCCTTGGTATATGGTAATACTTCATAGATGTTGTCTATTATTATGATGATCACTTCTACTCCCACACAACTAGGGCTATTTTGTCCTTGGCTCAGGAATCTTAAATGTCTCCACAACTACCTAGGCCAGGTGTTTTTGCAGGAGCATCAGTTTGCAAAGTCTTTCTTCCAGGCTACTGAGAAGACAGCAGCAGGGGAGTGGAAAGTGTCATGTGAACAACCTTGGGCTCTTGTTTCATCTTTCACATTTTGCTTTTCTGCTTAAGACTTTGTTTGATAAACAGCTTCTGTAGTTAACAACAAAACAAAACATATACGCTTGAAAAATACTCTCTGGCTGGTGTGATAAAGCCCAACTCTCTTATCCTGGTCTTCAAGACTTTCTATAATCAGGCTGTCATTTGCGTTTCCATCCTTCCCTCCTATTTCCCCTCTGCCAGTCAAACTGACCAGTTTACTCATGCATGCAGCACCCTTCTCATCCACACATTTGACCCCAGGAGCTGAGCTTCCTCCTGAATCCCCAAATTCGACCCCATTTCCAAGCTCAGGAACAATGTCAGCCCTTCTGGGAAGGCTTTCCAGAAATATCCTGTTTCCTTTAAATTTCCACAATGATGTGCTGAAGAAGAAATTGCTTGGGCTTTTGGACTGAAAGGAATCCAAGTTATATCTCATCTTTATCCCTGACTATTTATTCATGGATCCTTAAAAAATGTCAGTTTGTGTCTTACATATAAATAAAATGGAGAGAATAATGCCTAACCAATAGTGCTGATAGAAGGACCAAATAGACCAAACCAGAGACAAAGGTAGTAGTCAAATATCTCAGTTATATCAACAATTACTTTCTGCCTCAACCAATAGTGATTTTTTTCTCTTGATTATTTGCAGAAATGTTGTAGGAACAACTGGATAGCCATGGAAAAATAATTTGAGCTGGATCCCTAGCCTCACTCCTTGCACCAAAATAAATTCCAAGTGTATCAAAGTTTTAAATGTAGAAAAATGAAACAACATCAACAACAATAAATGAATAGAAGAAAAATCAGGTGAATTAAAAAAAAAAAAGAATTTGGAGTGAGGAACACCTTTCCAAGCAGGGTACAATAACCAAAAGCCAACAAATGAAAAGATTGATTATTATAGCTAATTAAAAATGTTCAGTGTTCCAACTGCCAAAGAAGTAAATTATATCAAACTGAGAATATAATTTTACAACATATATCACGAGAGGCCAATATTCTTAATTTACAAAGAGCCTTTACATATCAATAAAAAATGCTGAAAACCAATTAAAAAATAGGTGAAGTATTTGGACAGGTAGCAAATATACATGACTAATAAATGTGAAATGATGTTCAGTTTCACTCATAAAGAAATACAAATTAGCCCATAGGCCTTGCAAACCTTAAAAATTATAATATCCAATGTCAGTAACAGTGTAAGGACACAGGGTCTCCCATGCTGTGCTTTTTTTAAAAAAAAATTTTAACACATCAATTAATTTATTTTTTATTTTTAAAGATTTATTTATTTATTCCCCCCCCCCAATTTTTTGTGCTCGCTATCTGCTCTCTGTGTCCATGTGTTGTGTGGTCTCTGTGTCTCCTTGTCTTCTCTTTAGGAGGCACCAGGAACTGAACCTGGGACTTCCCATGTGGGAGAGAGGTGCTCAATCACTCGAGCCATCTCAGCTCCCTGGTTTGTTGTGTTTCTCATTGTCTTTCCTCTTAGTGTATCTTTGTTGTGTCATCTTGTTGCATCAGCTTGCTGCACCTGCTTGTCACATCAGCTTGTCTTCTCCAGGAGGCACCGGGAACTGAACCCAGGACCTCCCATGTGGTAGGTGGGAGCTCAGTCGCTTGAGCCACATCCGCTTCCCAAAACAAATCAATTTATTGATACATATTAATAGAGCATAAATCTATCCAAAGTATAAAATCGATGGTATTCAGTGTCATCACATATTTATGCATTCATCATTTCAGTCATTATTAGAGCACTTTAATTATTCCAACAATAATAATAATACAATAAAAAACAAACAAACAAAACTCATCACTTCTCAATCTCGCTGTTTCCCCTGCCGAACATAGCTGCTATTCCTTTTCCTTCTCTCTAATATATTTGTATTTATATTTTGTAAAAACAATCTTATATATGCAATATCACCCATATTTGTGTTTTACATGAGGTTTTACTATGTTTTACAGTACCATGTTACAGTTTTCAGCTTTCCTTCTAGTAATATACATGATCTTAGACTTTCCCTTTCAACCACTGTCATACCCATATAATAGCTCTGTTAGTTTCAAACGCCATGATATGCTTTCACCATTTCTATTCATTTCCAAAGATTTACAAACAGCCTCTTTACCAATTCTCCACAGATTAATTCTTGGCTTTCCATTCTCTAACCTCCTTCTGTTTTCTGGTGACCTATATTCTAAATATTAACTGCATGAGTTTATACAATAGTTCATAATAGCACAATCAGGAAAGTGGTTCTGGCTCAATTTGTTGGGCTCCCATTTACCATATGGGAGGCCTGGGTTTGATTCCCGAGGTCTCCTGGTGAAGGCAAGCCTGCCCGCGTGGTGCAGCAAGATGACAACAAAGGGAGACAAGCAGACACAGAAAAATGCAAAGCAAAATGGACACAGCAAGCACAAGCAGCAAGGGAGGATAAATAAATAAAATTTTAAAAAATCTTAGAACATAATAACACAATCATACAGTATTTGTCCTTTTGTGTCTGGCTTGCTTCACTCAACATAATGTCCTCCAGGTTCATCCATGTTGTCATATGTTTCACAACTTCATTTCTTCTTACCGCTGCATAATATTCCATTGTGTGCATACACCACAATTTGTTTATCCGTTCATCAGTTGATGGACACCTGTGTTGTTTCCAACTTTTGGCAATGGTGAATAATGTTGCTATGAACATTGGTGTGCAGATGTCTGTTCGTGTCATTGCTCTCAGTTCTTCTGGATATATACCCAGTAGTGGTTTTGCAGGATCACATGGCAAGTCTATATTCAACTTCTTTAGGAACTGCCAAACAGTCCTCCACAGTGGCTGTACCATTCTACATTTCCACCAACAGTGAATAAGTGTTCTTATCTCTCCATATCCTCTCCAACATTTACAGTTTTCTGAATTTTTATAAAGGCCAGTCTAATAGGTGTGAAAACATATCTCATTGTAGTTTTGATTCGCATTTCCCTAATCGCTAGTGATGCTGAACATTTTTTCATGTTTCTTTGCCATTTGTATTTCTTCTTTGGACAATTGTCTTTTCAAGTCTTTTGCCCATTTTTTAATCAGGTAGTTTGTCTTGTTATTATTGAGTTATATGATCTCCTTGTATATCGTGGATATTAAACCCTTATCGGATATGTGATTGCCAAATATTTTCTCCTATTGAGTCAGCTGCCTTTTTACCCTTTCGACAAAATCCTTTGAGGTGTAAAAGTGTTGAATTTTGAGGAGGTCCCATTTGTCTATTTTTTTCTTTTGTTGCTCATGCTTTGGATGTAAGGTTTAAGAAGCTACTGCCTACCACAAGATCTTGAAGATATTTTCCTACATTTTCTTCTAAAACTTTTATGTTTGTTGCTTTTATATTTAGGCCCTTCATCCATTTTGAGTTAATTTTTGTATAAGGTATGAGATAGGGGTCCTCTTTCTTTCTTTTGGCTATGGATATTCAGTTCTCCCAGTGCCATTTGTTGAATAGAGTCTTCTGGCCCAGCTGGGAGGCATGCTGTGTTTTTAAAGTGAAAGTTAGTGCTACCTTTGAGAACAATTTCACAAAATTTACCAAAATAAAAATGCACATCCACTTTGTCTCACCACTTCCAAATTTAGCTTAGAAGAAAGCTGACCCCCCAATTTTTTATAATAGAGTAAAAAAAGAGAAGCAATTCAGTTGTTCAATAAATAACTGGTAAATTGAATTATAACATACAAAACATGGAATTCTATGCAGGTTTTTCAAAGAATGATGTTGACAAGGGTATTTCTAAAAATATTAAGTTGGAAAAAAGTAAAGAGGGAATAAGTTTCCATTTGTATAAGTTTGAAATGTGGGGGTGGGGTAAGGAGAATGTGTATCAATATACACACACAGACATGCACATTTTTCTGGAAAAATACATAAGAATCTGAGAAGTATTTACTTTGAGGGAGAGGAACTGGGTGGAGAACAAGGGGAAATGTGGAATAGAGGGATACTTTTATTTTATACCTTCCTCTTGGAAGGTTGGAATCACGTCCCTTAATAAATTTCTTTTTTCTTAAATATATTATTCTTTAAGTAAATTTATACTCGAATAGCATGAGGTAATATGAAATGCCAAACAGAAGGGTTTTTACTTCTGGTCTAGTCCACTATCAACAATACAAAGTTTAAGTTGATTTACTTCTGTGCCAAAGGCCTGGGAATGTAGTTCTGTTTCCATGGAGTATTTTCTGATTGCCATATTTAGATTGCAAGAAACATCTGCTACAGTGTACGGAATCTTGCTGACTTGCACATTCTTTTCCCTTCAAAGTCAAGTCATGTGTAGCAGTTAGAGTCCATCTAGTTTTGTTCAGCTTAATAGATACACTTGGATATTCTCAGTTCCAGTCTCTTGTTCACTGGACTATCAAAGTGCCTCAAAGGCAGAATCACTGTTATTTTAGAATGTAGGAATGGATGGATGGAGAAATGGAGAGATGAGGAAGAAGGGCTAGAAAGATGTTACCAGTATCCTGATTAGATAAAGGGCTTCTTTTCTCTCCCTGGTCCTTGAGGCAGCCCCTTCGTTGTACATGGTACCAAACCCAGTAAGGGAGTGTAGGCTGGAGCTGCCCTTTCAGAAGGGCACTCTGCCACCCATTTCATCCCACCAGTCTCTTATTCCCTTGGACCCTTCCTCTAAAAATCCTAAACTGTCTTCCAAAGACATGCTTTGACAAATCCCGATGACCATTTTCTTTTACTCTAATTTCCTATCTCTATTGCCTAACAGTGTTTGATTCCAAATTCTATTCTTTTCTTTCCTTTTAATTTTTGGTTTATACAGCTTATGCTTTCTCCATTCTTATTGAGGGCCTGTGTGCCAGGCACCAGTCTAGATGTACACTACATCTAACTTGTATCTATATAAAAACAGCTCATCTATTGGGAATGCTCATTCCTAGCTTGTCAGGACCACAGGGGAGATGCAAAGTCATTTCAAATGGCCTATTTAAGCACTAAGTATAATTTATCAACTGAATTAATAAAAGCACAATTTACTGTTGTGTGGGAGTTCAAATATTTTTAAGAATGGGTTCTCACGTTGAAAAATTTGGAGAGTTAGAAAAAAATGTAGAGGAAAAAAATTTAAAACACATGTAACTATGATGGGGGCTACTTATCCTGTTGTAGGGAAATTAGGAAAGGTTAGATGTGGCCTCAGAATAATTTTTGATACTTCAGCCCCACTCCCACGCAAAGACAAGCAATCCACAAGTGTTATGTACCATTTACCTTCAGTCCTAATAGCTGGAGCATCTTAGCTATCAGCACTATTTACTTTTTAAAATGAAAAACACTGCTCTACATGGAGGATACTACCATCTATGTGGACATGTTTGTAAGTAAATGAATCCGTTTTCTAATAGTAGAGATGTTGCTTTGTGAGTTTATAGTTGCTAAAATTTGAATGTATTCAAACTTACAAGCAATGGAAAAATCCTTATGCCTCACTTCATCTTAACACCCTACCTCTGACTGTTAGAAGTCATTTGCACAATCAAATTGTGGCTCATTAGGGCTTCCTGTTGTTACTTACGTCATATAGGTGAAAAATGTGCTGAGTGGCTCCAGGGAATGATTCCGGAAATAGTGAAATTCTCCACATAGCTTTTTCCTCATCTCAGTGTCAATGGTGGAAACAGTCAGAGGACCGGTTTGATTAGACAAAAAGTTGCCATAATCAGTGGTCTGGAGATGAAGTTTTAGATCTGAAATTAAATCAAACCCCATATCAGTTTTGAGCATGCATGAATAGTCTTTACAACCTTAATTAAATTTATGGTAACTTTTGTTATGTTAAATGTATATTTAATTATTAGCTTACTAAACCTTAACATAAGGTCCATGTATGATTTAGTTTTCAGTGGTGTTCTTTAAACCAATGGAATATTCAATATAAACATGTATATTCTAGTACACCATAATATTTTTCAAGTACCTAAGACATTTAGCATTATTAGGCATAGCTGAAAAGTACATTAACAAACATCTAGTCCAGTGATGGTAACAGATTTTCCCAGAGCCAGTGTTAGTTGATTGGAAATAGCTGCTTGGGAAACTATTGAGGACACTAAGGCTCCATTCCAGCTTGGTGGAAAAGAGTAATTTATTAGTAACATCTACCATGATTTGGGAGGTGGAATGGACAACCATAACTGCTCTATTTCAATATCTTTCTATTACAGATGAAGAAAATGAGGCAAGTGGAGCTTAAGAGTTATATAGTGATAGAGTTTGAACTAGAAGATGGTGCTCCCCACTCTTAAAATCCAACCTTATTTCCACTGGATCATGCCACATACCCTTTAAATAGCAGTGTTTCTGGGTTGCCAGCTAATTGGATTGAACTGAATTCCAGCCACATTTGTTGTTACTTCCTCCTGAACAAACCAAATGTTTTCAAGCATCTATACCTTTGTAAATCCTGACCCCACTCTCCAGAATTTCTTCTCCTTCTTCCTCCATCTCCTTATCAGACTTGCTATAATGCATCCTTCAAGGTCTGGGTCATGACTTTAAAATTAATTACCAATGACTGAGGACATATTATGTTCCAGGCATTATACTATGCTCTCTACTGGTGTTATCTCATTTAATACTCATGGCAATCTGATGAGGTAGGAATGATTTTTATCCCATTTTACAGATTAGAACACAGGTTGGTAATTTACTCAAGATTACATAGATTAATTGGGATTCAAAGCCAGGTTTATCTGATACCAAAGGCACTTAAAACTTATATTATACTGCCAACCAATTTAATTAGAGTATCACTTGCTCTTTAAAGCCTAACTTCTCTCAGGAGGAACTATTCAATTTCACTCATATGAATTTCAAAGTACTTTGACAATACTTGTAGCACAGCACCTACCAGTGTATTTATATAGTCTTAAGTATGTTAACTCCAAAAAGACAGGTACTCCATTTTAGTTATCTGTGGCTCCCTTCACAGAACCCAACACTTAAATTTTATTGAGTATTATACTATTTAAGATGTCTTTGGCACTGTCTAGCACAAGCTGAAGCCAAGGTAGCATCAAACCACAATTTTTTCATTCCAAGATTTATTAGGCATCTATTATGTGTTAACTATAGGAGACAAGGAAAATACTCCTTAGCCTCAAGGAAACGCATAGTCTGGCGGTAGAGAAGGCCATCACAAACAGATAATTCAAACAATGTAACAAGTTCATTGATAAAGATAAGGAGCTTGACTTATGGGAACACAGAAAGAAAATAAGTGCCTGATCAAAGGGACAGGAGCAAAAAGCCTAGGGAAGTTTCTGGAAGGAAGTTAAGCCAAAGATGCACCACAAAGTACTATATAAGAGTGGGAGGAAGACATGCCATGAATTAGTACAGGTATGGTATGTGCAAGAAGCTCTAAGCAGTTCAGTGTTGCTGGAGCATTAAGTGGGAGAGAAGGAGAGGTAAGAAATGAAGCTAGAGAAGTAAACAGGAGTCGACTCAATGAAAGCTTGGTATGACATTCTTTATCCTGAGGACAATAGACACTCACTGTGGGATATAAATTGACTGCTCTGAGAGCTGGGGAGAGGGTGGTTCTGCAATTAGGCACAATGTGGTTCCTGAGCAACCAAGATTCGAAATTCAGGATATAGGCATTCTTCCTGAATGCCTGGAATAGAGTAAGCATCGGAAATGCTCTTTATCTGACCACAGAATTTATTTGCTCAATTATCTATTTAATTAACTTAATTTAAAACAATTACGGGTTTCTTTTTGCCATGTCTTGTTTGGCTTTTATTTTGGCAGTTCAGATTTTTATGCAATCTGACAGTTTGCATTCTCAGCACTGAGGAATATTTGCCAACAGACATGACAAATGGTATTTCTTTAAAAACCATGATATTTTGCTGATGCAACATATGTTTCTTTTAAGCAGAATAACTCCCCAACCTTTCAGCTGTGAGTGTGATCCTCAAACTATATGTCCCAAGTGTTTCAGACCCTGCAGGTATCTCGTAAAACTAGTTGGAAGGGAAGCAAATGGAATAAAAGAAAGACTCATCTTCTCCAGCACCAAATTGAGTCCAAGGGGACTCAATTCAGATTCTAAGAAAACCTTAGGGTCTAAAATGTTTGCTCTGAGGTGATGATAGGCTGCCATCAATAGCAGCAATGCTTATAACTTAGTAATTTTCCAAGTGTACTCCCATATATCTTTTTTTCCCCCTGCTTTCCAAACGCCTTTCTAAATAGCTATGTGAGGGGTAGGATTTTGTGGGTCAAATAAGTTTGGAATAGTTTTCTTTACTGTAGGAATTAAAAGCCTATCATATGTAATTTTGAATGATGTCTTAAAAGAGTAATGTATAGAAAATCTCCCAAGTCACTCGAAAACAATGGAGCCACCCTCAGAGCACACTTTGGAAAAATTACTCTACCTTTTTTTCATACCCTAGAAATAATCTAGAGATTTATTGTGGCAAGCAGCATTTTCTATTTCTTATTCAAATGAGGAAATTAAATGCTTTCCAAACTGTAGCATCACTACTGACTAAATCAATTTAATAGGTCCCAAAGTACACTATAATAAAAGGAATGACTAGGCTAAAATACCACATATTAAAGTACACTGCACAGAGTAGTATAAATTTGTGTGTGCCTCTATGTGTGTACACAGGTCATAACATAAATTGTGTCTTCTCTTCTGCAGGCTGCAGTCAATGGGTTAAACTCACTTGGCTAGTGAACAAATCTGGACAAGGGCTAGGATTTCATGAAGATCCTCTTCCAATTAATTTGTTGGGCAGATAATTTTATTGGAAGATGAGAGAGTATTTTTATTTTTTTCTGTGCAGTACCTTTTTGGGACTCTCTATAAGTAAATTTCCTTTCACACTCCAGGTAGATTGTGCCAAAGAAGCACCTTTAGAGGTACCCACCAGAAAGGGTGTTTCCCTGGAGTGGCTGCCCTGATGTTTCGCACGCTCTGCTGGTGCTGAGTTATCTGACCTTTCCAAACTCAGTTTCCTCATCCACAAACTGGATATTGGATCCATGCTTTCTGGTGGTTGTGGGTACTAAACAAGAGGATGTAGTTGAAGAGCCAGCAAATAGAAGCCACAACAAAATATTAATTTTTTTTCTTCTCACTTGTACTCACCTACTTTCAAAATAATTCAGTTCAGTTGTATAAGGGCTTTGGCTTTATTTTCTCATCTAACATGTCCCCAAGCATTGTGTTGGAATCTACCATCAGATCCTCTAATTACTCAGGGTTTTAATAAAATTATTGGCATCTATCAGACCAGACTCACAATCCTCTCTTGTAGCTAGCGGTATTTATATTGTTAGTATGTTGAAACTCCAATGTCCTCTTTGGTGCTTTATTACTTCAAATTCCCTGGGTTGTTCCTCCATGTCTTCTCTGATTTCCACTCCTTGCTCCCTTGGTTTAGGATATGACAATCTGACACCTGAACTACTGTGGCAATCTCTTAATGGTTCTCTCATCTCCTTTCTCCTAGCCTGCTCCCTGCCTCAAGTTTAATCTTTCCTAAGAATTATTTTCATCTTGGAATTATCCCACAAGTATCTTGGAACCACTGAAAATTTGGGGCAGATTAAAAACAACTTTCGTAATATTTGTAGAGTGATTTACCACTGGCAGAATGGTTTTAATATACATAATTTCTTAACCTTAGCAGTAATCCCCATTTCACAGATGAAGAAACTAAAGCTAGGAGAAGTAATTTGTCTGAATTTTTCATGCTTGGAAGACTCAAACACATCTCTTGTCATTATTCAATATCTTGAAGCTCCACAATCAGACCTTGAAGATCCTTCAAAAATTTTCCCAACCCAAATTCCAGCCATATCTCTAGCTATTCTAGGCATACACTTCCATTTTTTCCTACCTGTAATCCATTCCCTGCCTGCCTAGAATGCTTCTCATCCCACCTCCCCACTCCCCATGCCAATCTCTTTGGCTTTTTCACAGCTCATAATCCTTCAGGTTTCCATTGGCCTAACCATCACCACATCTGAGGTGTTCTTTCTCTCATCTGGACATTAGTTACTGTTTATATCTTTGTTATAAATTTGGGCCATTCTTGGTGTTTTTTTATTGTTTTTTTAAAAAAACATAATATCTTCTCAACTGTGTAGTTGCTTAGGCAATGAATAGTGTCGTATTCTTTTTCATATTCTACACAGCACCTAAAACAATTATTGTTATATAGATGACCCTTGAATATTAGATTTAATTTGTGATTAAAACCTGGGGCCAATATATCAGGAATGTGTGGTCACACTGCACTTCATTATACAGTTCAGTGAGTGTTACCTGGGTTAAAACTCCCCACTTAGATTCTTCTGCACCAGAATGAGTATTTCCAGAACAAAATGGTGCTCCCTGAAGGCTAATGGAAACAACTAAATAGAGTCATATACCAACACTGCTAAGCAAACACAATGAAATGGGAAGGACTACTTCAGGAATTCAAAAGTCTAGCAGAGAAGAAAAAACAAAATCTTATTGCATGTACTGCAGTTCAGGGGATATATCCCAGGAAGACTATAGGTTACAAAGCATCTTCAGAGATTTCCGATTCTCCTGGTAACTGTGAATTTGGCCAGGGAGATATCTTCTAAGTATCAGATAAGAAAATACCACGTTAAAGGCTAAGCAGTTGGCTTAACATCACAGAGCCAAGTGGTAAGAGAGCCAGGACGTGAACCCAAACATGCAGACATTTCTAATGTATATTTTCAGACTTTTACCATGTGCAAAATATATCTTAGGCTGGGGAGGTGGGGTAGGGAAAAATGAAGAGTGTAATTTTGCCCTTGAGATGCCTACAATATCAGAAGGGATAGATCCATTTACTCATTCATAAGTAAGCCCCTAACTGTTGGCTCTGGGCTTAGAAAGGCACCATGGCCCAGGGTGACACACTTAAGCATATCTGACAGGTGCTATATAGGATTAGGCTCTTACAAGATACTCTTGGGCACAAAGTTGAGGCTTGTCAATCCTACCTTAACAGAGATATAGCGGGAGAGGCTTCATAGAGATGACACTGGAATGGAGACTTTAAAGGGGAATGGGTGTTCCCCAGGCAAACTGGATGGAGAATGGAATTTGAAGTAGTAGCTTTAGAAAGGTAAAAGGGTTCTGAGCAAAATGCTTAAAAGGTAGAGATTGACCAAGATTGCTCAAGCCTAGTTACTTCCCGGAAGATGACAGATTAGAAAGACACAGAACTCTCTCCTCTCACAGAAATGAGGACAGGCAGAAACAGCCTGGAAAAAAAATGTCCTAGGGTGTAGGACACCAGGGGAAAGCTGGATACCGCCCAGAAGAGAGAGGCACAGTAAAGGAACCTTGAAGTTAAGACTCTGAGTAGACTGCAGCTGCAGCTACTGGTGCCCCTTCCCTACCCTACCAGCAGAAAGCTTTGAATTCTCCAGCCCCATGCCAAGGGCTGCAGACAAAGGGGCCCCCAGGGATCCATCTCCCCAGGAAAGGGGAAAGAGAGAGATGCAGCCTAAGGCTGATTCAGCTTTTGACCAACAAATTTGGTCTGCAGTGTCCCATAAGCCCTTCCAGGTGGGGCTGCACCATTGTTTGCCTTGGGAGCCTGCAAAGGAATAAAGAGATCTGACCCTCTCCATCTCCCTCTCTACTGACTAGGACTAGTTGTTGAAGATCTAGAAGGGAGTGGGATTATTCTCTACCCAGGAAAAGGGAGGGGGTTGCTAGGAAAGGTTGGAGAACTCCCTCTGAGAAAGTCTGAATTACGAGGCTCTTGGCCTCCGAGCAGGATCCTCTATCACACTGATCTGGTCTGTGTTGCAACAAACATACTTCGACCTGGCATTCAATTGAGAAGGCTGCCAAAGGGCTCCATCTGCTGGCAGATGAAGGAAGTGCACATGAGGAAATGAAAAGTAAATAAGTAAGAGAGGCCTTTTCCCACCCTTACAGCCTCCATTCCCAAAGCCCTAGGAAGTGGGTCTGCAACCCATTAGTGGGTCCAGGGCCTATATTTTAGCAACTAACAGGGACCATCCTAAAGACTCAGAACAGGTTGAATCAAGAATCAAAGAACAGCAGTAACACACAACCTCCTACCACTAAATCCCTATGAGAGAGAGAAATTGAGCATCTGAGTATACTCACCATCCTAATCAGATGCCTAGACATCAGCAAAAAATTATAAGCCACACTAAAAAAATGTTAGAAATGACCCAAAAAAAGGAATATCTCAAAGACCTAGATGAGACACAGGATTTGAGGAAACTGATCAATGAGATTCATATAAATTTCCAAAATCAAATTAATGAGTAGAAAGGCAATATGGCTAAAGAGATCAAGGACATCAAGAAGACACTGAGCGAGCACAAAGAGGAATTTGAGAACCCGAATAGAAATATAACAGAGCTCATGGGAATGAAAGACATGATAGGTGAGATAAAAAACATATTAGAGGGAAGTGGCTGTAGCTCAATTGGTTGGGGCTCCCGTTTACCATATGGGAGGCCCCGGGTTCAATTCCCAGGACCTCCTGGTGAAGGCAAGTCAGCCAGCATGGCGTGGTGAGCTGATGGCCTGCGTGGCGCAGTGAACTTGCGCAGCAGGATGATGCAACAAAAGAGAAACAAACAGACACAGAAAAGTGCAAAGCAAATGGATGCAGCAAGCACAAGCAGCAAGGGGGAGGGGGTAAATAAATAAATAATTCTTTAAAAAAAAATTAGAAACATGCAATAACAGACTCGAAATTATACAAGAAAGAATAAGTGACACAGAAGAGAGAACACCTGAAATTGAAGAGAGAAAAGAACAGAGACAGAAAAGAATGGAAAAAATTGAGCAGGGGCTCAGAGAATTGAATGATAAGTTGAAAACAACAACATACACGTCATGGGAGTACCAAAGGGAGAAGAGAAAGGAAAAGAGGCTAAAAGAGTATGTGAGGAAATAATGGCTGAAAATTTTCCAATACTCATGAAGGAAATGAACTTATATGTCCAAGATGCGCAGCATACCCCAATCAGAATAAATCTGAATAGACTTACTCCAAGACAAATACTACTCAGAATGCTAAATGTCAAAGATAAAGAGAAAATTCTGAGAGCAGCAAAGGAGAAGCAAACCATCACATACAAGGGATGCTCAATAAGACTTAATGAAGATTTCTGATCAGAAACCATGGAAGCAAGAAGACAATGGTATGATACAATAAGGATACTGAAAGAGAAAAACTGCCAGCTGAGAAATCTTTATCCAGCAGAATTGTCCTTCAAATATGAAGGTAAGTTTAAAATATTCACAACAGAAACTAATAGAGTTTATAAAAAGGAATCCAACTTTGTAGGAAATATTAAAGGAAGCCTTACAGTCCAAAAGAAAAGGACAGGAGAGAGAAGCTTGGAGGAGAATGTAGAAGCCAAGAAGAGCAGAACTGATAACCAAAAGAATAAAAAGACAGACAAAAATAAAATATGACATATGAAAACCAAAGAATAAAATTGTGGAAGTAAATAATATTATTGAATGTGAATGGATTAAACTCCCCAATCAAAAGATATAGGCTAACAGAATGGATTAAAAAAAAAAAAAACATGAGCCATTTATATGCTGCCTATAAGAGACTCACCTTAGACCCAGGGACACAAACCAACTAAAACTGAAAAGTTGGAAAAAAGATACTCCATGCAAACAGTAACCAAAAAAAAAAAAAAAAAAAAAAAAGAGCAGGGGTAACTAATATCAGACAAAACAGACTTTAAATGCAAAAAGTTATGAGATACAGAAGGCCATTATATATTAATAAAAAGGACAATTCACCAGGAAGAAATAACAGTCATAAATATCGGTGTACCTAACCAGGGTGCCCCAAAATACATGAGGCAAACTCTGGCAAAACTGAAGGGAGAAACAGATATCTATCTCTACAATAATAGTTGGAGACATCAATACACAACTCACATCATTAGATAGAACAACTAGATAGATGATCAACAAGGAAACAGAGAACTTGAACAATATGATAAATGAGCTAGACCTAACAGACATATACAGAACTTTGGACCTAAACTCAGTGGGTTATACATCCTTCTCAAGTGCTCATGGATCTTTCTACAGGATAGATTACATGTTCAGTCACAGGCAAGTCTCAGTAAATATAAAAAGACTGAAATTATACAAAGCATCTCTCAGATCATAATGGAATGAAACTGGAAATCCATAATAGATGGGAAAAGGGAAAATTAACAAATGTGTGGAGGCTGAACAACATACTCCTAAACAATCAGTGGGTCAAAGAGGAAACTGTAACTGAAATTAGTAAATATATGGAGATGAATGAAAATGAGAACACAACTTATCAAAACTTATGGGATACAGTAAAGGCAGTGCTGAGAAGGAAATTTATAGTCCTAAATACCTATATTAAAAAAGGAGAAAGAGCTAAATTCAAAGATCTAATTGAACAACTGGAGAAAATAGAGAAAGAACAGGAAACCATTCCTGAAACAAGCAAATAATAAAGATTAGAGCAGAAACAAATGAAACTGAGAACAAACAAAACAAAACAAAACAAAACAAAACAAAAAACAATAAAGGAAATCAGCAAAACCAAAAGCTGGTTCTTTCAGAAGATTAATAAAACTGACAAATCCTTAGCTAGACTAAAAAAGAAAAACAGAAAGAAGATGCAAATAAATAAAATCAAGAATGAAAGGTGGGACATTATGACTGATACCACAGAAAGAAAAAGGATAAGAGGATATTATGAGAAACTGTATGCTAACAAACTAGACAACCTAGATGAAATGGACAAATTCCCAGAAATGTACAAACAACCTACACTGACACTACAAGAAATACAAGAACATAACAAACCAATCACATTTAAAGAGATTGAATCAGTCATCAAAAATCTCCCAACAAAGAAAAATCCAGGACCAGATGACTTCACAGGTGAATTGTATGAAGCATTTCGAGAAGAACTAACACCAATTCTGTTAAACTCTTCCAGAAATATTGAAGAGGTGGGAAAGTTACCCAGCATAGTTTATGAAGCCAATATCACCCCAATTCCAAAGCCAGATAAAGATACTAAAAGAAAAGAAAATTACAGACCAACCTCTCTAATGAACATAGATGCAAAAATTCTCAACAAAATACCTGCAAATAGAATCCAACAACATATCAAAAGAATTATACACCATGACCAAGTGGGATTTATTCCAGGTATGCAAGAGTGGTTCAGCACAAGAAAATCAATTAATATAATACACCACATTAACAAATTGAAGGAAAAAATCCGCATGGTCATCTCGATTGATGCAGAAAAGGCATTTGACAAAATCCAATATCCTTTCTTGATAAAAACACTTTGAAAAATAGGAATAGAAGTAAAATCCCTCAAAATGATAGAAGGCATATATGAAAAACCCACAGTGAACATCATACTCAACAGGGAAAGGTTGAAATATTTCCTTTAAGATTGAAATCAAGACAAGGATGCCCACTGTCACCATTATTATTCAACATTGTACTACAAGTCCTAGCTAGAGCAATTAGACAAGAAAAAGAAATAATAAAAGGTATCCAAATAGAAAAAGAGGAAGTAAAACTCTCACTATTCACAGATGAGATGATCTTATATTTAGAAAATTCTGAAATGTCTATGACAAAGCTACTTGAAATAATAAACGAGTTCAGCAAAGTGGCAGGATACAAGATCAACACACAAAAATCAGTAATGTTTCTGTACACTAGTATTGAACAATCTTAGGAGGAAATCAGGGGGAAAAATCCATTTACAATAGCAACAAAATGACTCAAATACCTAGGAATCAATTTAAATAAAGAAGTACAGGACCTATATGCAGAAAACTACAAAACAATGCTAAAAGAAATCTATGTAGACCTAAACAAATGGAAAAACATACCATGTTCATGGATTGGAAGACTAACTATCTTGAAGATGTCAATGCTACCCAAATGATTTATAGATTCAATGCAATACTAATCAAAATTCCAACAGCCTAATTTACAGAAATAGAAAAGGCAATTACCAAATTTACTTGGAAGGGAAAGTGCACCTAAATAGCCAAAAGCAGTCTAAAAAAGAAGCGCAATATGGGAGGAATTTCACTGCCTGACCTTGAAAGATATTACAAAGCTACACTGCTCAAAACAGCATGATGTTGGCATAAAGATAGACACATCGATCAGTAGAATAGAATTGAGACTCCAGAAATAAACTCTCACCACTATGGCCAACAGGTTTTTGACAAACCTACCAAGTCTGTGTTAATGGGGATAAAAAGTCTCTTCAACAAATGGTGCTGGAGAACTGGATATACATAGTCAAAAGAATGAAAGACGACTCCTATCTCACTCCCCACACAAGATTCAACTCAAAATGGATCAAAGACCTAAATATAAAAGCCAGATCCATAAAACTACTAGAAGAAAATGCAGGGAAGCACCTTAAAGAATCTGTGGTAGGTGGTGGTTTCTTGGACCTTATACGCAAAGCATGAGCAACAAAAGAAAAAATAGATAAATGGGACCTCCTCAAAATTAGGCACTTTTGCACCTCAAAGGACTTTGTCAAAAGGGTGAAAAGGCAGCCAACTCAATGGGAGAAAATATTTGGAAGTCATATGTCCGATAAGAGTTTAATATCCATGATATGTAAAGAGATACTACAACCCAACAGTAAGGAGAGAAATAACCTGATTTAAAAATGGACAAAAGACTCAAAAAGACATTTGTCCAAATATAAATGGTGAAAAACACATTAAAAAATGTTCAACATCATTAGCGATTAGGGAAATGCAAGTCAAAGCTACAATGAGATATCATTTCACACCTATTAGAATGGCCACTATAAAAAATACAGAGATCCAAGTGTTGGAGAGGATGTGGAGAGATAGGAACATGTATTCATCATTGGTGGGAATGTAGACTGGTATAGCCACCGTGGAGGACTGTATGGCAGTCCCTAAAGACATTGAATATAGATTTGCCACATGACCCAGCAATACCACTACTGGTTATATACCCAGAAGAACTGAGAGCAGTGACACAAACAGACATTTGCACACCGATGTTCATAGCGGTGTTTTCATGTTTGCTAAAAGTTGGAAGCAACCCAGGTGCCCATCAACCAATGAATGGATAAACAAATTGTGGTGTATACACGCAATGGAATATTATGTCGCAGTAAGAATAAATGAAATCGTGAAGCATATGACAGCATGGATGAACCTGGGGGACATTATGTTGAATGAAGCAAGCCAGACACAAAAGGGCAAATATGGTATTGATTGTGCTATTATGAACTAAATATATTGTATAATCTCGTGGAGTTAATAACTTCAATATGGGTCACCAGGAAATAGAATGAGGTTAGAAATAGAATGGAAAGCTGAGAGTTAACTAGTGCAGAATTGGTAAAAAAAGGAAGTGTGTTAATCTTTGGAAATGAATAGAAAAGGTGAAAGCATAACATAATGTTTGTTACTAGCAGTGCTATTATACAGGTATAACAATGGTTGAAAGGGAAAGTCTAAGGTCATGTGTGATGGTTAGGCTAATGTGTCAGCTTGGCCAGGTAATTGTGCCTAGTTGTTTGGTCAAACAAGTACTGGGCTAAATGTAATACAAGGACAATTATGGGCTTTAGTTATCAGTGAGTTTACTGCATAGATGGCTGATAACATTTATATCGACCACGGAGATTGCCATCGGCAATGAGTGATGCTTTGTCCAATCAATTGAATGCCTTAAAAGGGGAAATAATTTCAGCATTCAGAGAGAATTTCCCAGCTTGTCTTTGGACAGCCAACGTCTCCCGGAAACTCATCAAGGACCTTCACTGAACTTTCATCCAAGCCTCTGGTTTGCAGCCTGCCTGCAGAACCTGGACTTGTGCATCCCCACAGTCATGTGAGACTCTTATAAATCTTATACTATTTACAGATATCTCTTGTTGATTCTGTTTCCCAAAAGAACCCTGACTAATACATCATGTAAATTATTAAAAGGAAAGCTAAGAAATATAACATGGGACTCTATAGCATAGTGAAATTTCATGTGAAATATGAATATGGTAATATTGCATATTGCCTTTTTCTTTGAAACTGAACAAATGTGTTAGTGTTACAAGATATTAATATCAGACCAAAAAAAAAAAAAAAAAAAAAAAAACCAAAGAAAACAAAGTACTACATATTGACATATTGTATGAATCTGTTTATGTAAATATAATAATATGTAAATATAAAACAATTTATAAAGATGAAACTAAATTAGTGGTTATGTAGGGCTGGGGAAAGATAGAGGCATTGAGAGGTGACTGCTATGGGGTATGGAGCTTTTCTTTTTGTAGTAATTAAATTGTACTAAAATTTTTTTTGTAGTGATGAATATTCAACATTGTGATTATACTAAAAGCCACTTATTATACACTTTGGATAAATTGCATGATATGTGAATATATCTCAGTAAAACTGCTTTAAAATAAATAAATAAATATGCAAGAATAGCCAGAGTAGCAGCTATGTACAGCAGGAAAGTATAGAGAGATTGACAGGTGAATTTTTGTTGTTGTTGTTTCTTTGTTTTTTGTTTATTATTATTATTAAAATAATGAAAATGCTCTAATAATGACTGAAGTGAATGCACAACTATATGATTATACCAAATACCACTGATTGTACAAATTGGATGTATTGTATGCTTTATTAATATGTAACAATAAAATTGATTTGTTGGGGAAAAAAAGATTGCTTAAGCCTTTTTTAGAAGTTTATCCTGCTTGATGGGAGGCAGTGAAGTGTTTTTGAACAGGAAAGTAACTTGATTGGATTTGCATTTTTAATACAAAGTAGACGAAATAAGCACTATAATTAAGAGGTATAAAAAATGTTTAAGGGAGTGCAGAGAAAAGCTCTTGGAAATAAGAGTCTTCCTCTTATTATTATTATTATTTTAATTATAGGTAGTAGGCATATCTACAGGCATACAGTAAAAAGTCTCCTAATCTTATCTACTCACCCATTCACAACCCCTGCCACTCATCCCTAGTCCCAGGTAAATACTATTTTTAGTTTCTTTCGGATCCTTTCAGTTTCTTTGTATCTAGACAAGCATATAGAAAAAAATATATTTTTATTTAATTCCCATTTTTCTTAAAGAGTATCATGCCTTACATGCAATTCTTCCCCTTGCTTTTCTCAATTTATTTTGGCGATCTTTCCCTATCAGTCCTTTTAGTGTACTTCCACATTTTTTTTTTATAGCTGAAGAAGATTCCATTATGTGAATGTTCCATAATTTATTTAACCAGTTCCCTGAAGATGGACATTTTTTGCTATTACACACAATACTACGTAGCACTGTCATCTCCCACATGTGCAAGTGAGACTTGGAATTCCTAGGCCAAGTGTATGTGCATTTGTACTGCACAATTGCCCTCTTTAAGGGTTTCTTATTTTTCTAATATTTTATTCTCTAGAGTGGGAGCATCTTTAAAGTAGGGACTATATTTTATTTGCCTTTACTTCCTTGGCCTAGCTAGAAAGTACTTAGTACATGGTTGTCGAAGTCCCAGCTGGAGATAGGATGAAGGCAATGTCCCAGAAAAGGGGCATAATCATTGGTGAGATATAATCAGTTCTCTTCACTCTTTTCCAAAAAATTATGGTAGGAAAGGCAAAGTAAAGGCCCAATCCATCCTATTCACACTAACTCTCCCTGAGAGCCAAGTGGGCACTTTCACCATATATTTTAGAAAAGACCATTTATTATTAAATTCTAGCGCTCTAAAATATTAATTTCACCACTTTGTCTTTTTCAAAAAGGAAAAAATATTTATAATATCACCATCTTAATTATAATAATAAAACAAAACACATCCTGATGAAAATAGCAGTGCTTTATTTTTTATTTTTTGAAAATATTTTATGCCCCTGTGTATTATTTTGGTTCAAAGTCATTTTTTTTTTTTCAGTTTACTCATTTGTCTTTTTATTTTTACTGGGAGGTCCTGGGAATAGGACCCTGGTCCCTCCATACAGGAGCCGGACACCCAACCATTTGGGCCTCATCCATCCCCCTAAAGTCATTTTTAAAGACCTTCAAACTTCTTTATGGACACAGCCTCAAAGCAGTACCAATGACAAAGGAGACACGGACGGCTTCCCTTTTTTGTATCTAGGAAAGACTGAGTCACAGAGGGTTCTGGTGACTGGTTCAGATTATTCCATTAGTCAGGGGCAGACATGGACTTGATGCATGTTTCTGACCACACTTGCACAGTTATGCCACATTAAGTACAGTTATGAATACTAGGACTTCTCAAAGCTTCTCTGTACAATTTTTATATTCTCTCTTCCAAATTTACCCCAAACCTTATGTGTTCTTTGCAGGTGGTTGTAAAAAATATTTGTTGATAGCAGAACACTTTTCTTTTAATGACCAGAAAACTTGAACAGAATAAAGGCAAATTTAATCTTTTCCATGTTTGCTTTTCTTTTACATAAAGTGCCTGCTTTACACATACTCCTACAATATCAGTTTTACCTGCTCTTCATTTGCCATGCATATTTTGTGCAAAAGTAAACAGAAATCCCAAAGTGCCTGTGTAGGTGATAATCTGTTAACCTCATTCCTTCTTCCTCATCTCTCGCCCCCTCCCTCAATTGAATCATTTGGTCAAAAGGGCCCTTGGTAGAAAATACTTGGGGGCAACTTTTTTTTTTTTACTCTTTTTTACCTTTTTATTTTCTAAAATTCTGTATGTAGGAATGACTATCCTTGGTTTCTCTTTGAACTCTTTGAGAGGGCTAAACTATGTTTTGTATACAAAAATATTTGAGGTACATTTTGCATTTAAATTTGCATTCCTGGGAAGCGGCTGTGGCTCAATCAGTAGGGCTCCCGTTTACCATATGGGAGGCCCCGGGTTCGGTTCCCGGGGCCTCCTGGTGAAGGCAAGCCCGCCCGCACGGCGTGGTTAGCTGACCCAGCGAGCACAAGCAGCAAGGGGGGATAAATGAATAAATAAATAAAATCTTTAAAAAAAAAAAAAAAAAAAAAAATTTGCATTCCTTAGCTCATGTAAAAGCTTGACTGAAAACCAAATGGAATTCATTGACATGGCATCTCTTAGAAGAACTTATTCAATCCTGTGTACTTTAATTTTTTCTACCTCAATTTATGCAGATTTTCTATAACTTATTAACATTCTCCAGTCACTAAACTCTAAGTGACCTAGGATTTGGGATTACCTGACAATTATTTGTGGTCAGCCGAATCAGTTGTTATCACCTGAGAGAATCAGTTTCAAGCAGTTTCCATTGAAACTGGAGAGGCAGCTCCTCTCTGGCTTTAACTCGTCAGAACTATAAATGAGTGGCCTCAGGAGCCACTCTACTAGTGAAGCTGCCTGCAAAGTCACCTTCAGAGGTTTGTGTGTGTGTGTGTGTGTGTTTGCCTTCTAATATATTTCTAGGAAGCTTGATAGTTTTCTTGCTTTTTCTAGAAAAATCTGGAAGTTTTGGAGTATGTTATTATTAACATATTGATTTTATAAGAACATATAAAAATAAGTGAGTGTAGCTGCTTTCAATAAAATTACTATTATAATAGGAAATCATCTTTAGTAAGATTTTGAAAATATTGTGGTTTAACGATAATTTTCTATTTGCTGGGAGCACTTAGCTCTTAATGCATTCTCTCATGTTTTATCTCATTTATTTCTCCCTACAACTCTGCAAAGGCAGCCATTACCATCACATTTCATAAATGCAGACTCTGAAGTTCAAGGGCATTGAGCCCCGTCACCTGCCTTGACCTGGCAGAGGTAGAATCAGGGATTTTTGAATCCAGGATTGGCCTATCACAGGCCATCTCTTCATTTTTTCTTAAGCTTCAGCTAAAGATGAATTTCAGATAAGCTCTCAGATTAACAGAGACTGAGAAACTGGGGATAGAATAAATTTCACTATACCTGGAGTTCTTAGCTTCTTACTTTTTTGCCATGGCCCCCTTGGCAATTTGGTGAAATTTATGGCCCCCTTTCTCAGAATAATGTTTATAAATGTGTCTAATAAAAATATATATGCTTACAAAGGGAACCCAATATATTAAAATTACTATTAAAGCAATTTTAAAAATTAGTAATAAATACTGTGATATTTATTAAGACATTAACTATCAAGATCAAACGATGAGTGTAACATCTACTGTAATTCTAAAATAGTGAAGAACATAAACGATATTTTAAAGTATCTGCAAGAACTGTAAAGGGATATGAAAATACTGATAATTTCTACTGGTCACACAGTCACAGTACTGCTAATACTAACTACGATGGTTTGTAGCTTAGATTCATAATTAAAGGAAATGCTAAATTTCATTTAAGAGACTACTGAAAATAGAGATGTTTTCTCCTCATCCAAGTTCATGGAGCTCTGAAGTTTGGACCCCAGGAATAAGAACCTGATTAGGACTCTCAAGCCATGGGAGCATAGTCTCTTCTCCATGCTTATGGAGGGCAACATCATTTCCCATTTTTCTCTTTCTTTTAAATGGTGGGAGGAGTTGTACTTACCTTCTAAGGTCTCACACTGGACCAGGTTGATATAGTCCTGCTGGGTGAGAAGGCCAGCTTTGCACCCTCGTACCAGGCCCTCCAGGTAGCCATGGTCTACGTTAAAGTAAAGCTCTGCACTCTCAGGCATGGGGGAAGAGAACTCAGACGATTTAGGCTGCAGAAGACCTGGGGTCCCAGTCAGCTGCCAAAGACTTGTACTAGGCTGGGAGAAGTACTGGGAGCTGTCAGGCGGAACAAGCAATATCAGCTGATAGTCAGGATTTTTTATGACTAGTTCCCCCCGGTTTCAGTGGCTTTCAGCAATGTGCTCACCCTGTTTTTACAGCAACAGTGAATCAGTCAGATGACCCGAGAAAACCCAGGAAGCAAACCACTATCAGGATAGGGAGAGTAAGGGAGGTGCAGGGAGGGGGCGTCAGGGTTTGACCCTAGCCACTTCCCCAGCGACTGACCCCTGCCCAGCTTTGCTATTGGAGGGCTTGAAATACCTGACTGTTTTATAAACATTCCTCCTCCCCGCCTCTTACCTGGGCTTTCAAACGTAAATTACATTTGTACAAAATTTCTTAAGGACTATTAGAAGAAAGAGCTTTTTAAAAAAAATTAACTTATGTGACTAGATCAAATGTGAGCAGGCAGTTTGAAGAATCATCAGAATCTAATTCAGTAACACAGTTGTTATAAACCAAATGGTTAATAATGTCTTAAATTCCCAACACCAGATTAGGGGCAGAGCTCTGAAAACAATCCTGGAAGCAGATACGCAGAGCTATAGTTATATAATAATAAGCCATTACATTTGTAAAATTTACCTGAATCACGGATAAGGAATGAGTGCTCAGAAGCTATGAGATCACTCAAAATGCACAACTGGTAATACATAAGTATGTAATGAAGCCAAGACTTTCTTGTTGAGTTTCATGCTCCAAAAGGAGTGCTTGTTCTCCTACATAATTAGTTTAGGGGAGTGGATGTAGCTCAGTGATTCCCATATACTATGTCCCGGGTTCAATCCCCAAAACTTCCAAAAAAAGAAAAAGAACAAATATCCCGAATGCAAATGTTTTTTAGATATAGTATTCCATAAATAATGTATGTCAATTCTTAATTGAAATTAAAATGCTAGAAATTCTCCAGTCTCTGTCTCAGTGTTTCCAAACTGCTTGGAGGAAGCTAGATAAGACCCAGTCAATGTAAATTCTGTTTTAGTTGTTGGAAATCACAGAGACTCATTCTTAGCTTAACACAGTGCCCAACATTTTGAAAGTGTTCAGTAATGGTAGAGCGGTAGAGTCTCTTATTATTATCATTAATACCTCTTGCCTCCCAATAATTCTACCATTCCAAAACTCCCTATATTTCAGATTGAATTGTAAACTTACCACTTTCATGGGTTAAAAAAATGGTTGTGTATCAGCAATTTCATCTAGTTCAACTTAATACTGAGGGCTAGACAGGTTCCAACTAATGATATGAAAATGCAGTGTTTTCTCAAAATGCACTTCTTTGATCTCCTGCTTTTGAATTATTTGAGGTATTTGTTACAAAATAAGATTCCTGGATACTGCTCAGAACTCCTAAATAGGAGAATGCATGTGTATGTGTGTGTGTGTCTATGTAAGGGAGAACTCAAGAATTTCTATATTAAACAGGCACTCCAGGAGATTTTTATGGATTCTAAAATCCCTGAATCACTGGTCTAATGGGACAACCCAGAATCCTTGTGCTGTCCATCATGTGAGATGCCCCCACCACCTCCTTGGTAGACCCCCACTGGGTCTCACTTTGGAAAGAATTGGCTTTTACACTGAATTAGCAATGGTTTTTACTTTTAAGTTTCTCTGGGTCTCAAGGCAGTATCTCTGATAACCTCGTTATCTACACTTTTGGGTGTTTATTAGACTGAAGCAAGCTTTAAGGGCAGAGAAATCTTTAGGGTGTGTTCTCTACAACATTTTTTAAATTGCAGTTGCAACCTCCTAGTGCATGAAATCAAGATAGTGAATCGCCACCAGGATTTAGTAGAATTGGAAATTTCAGAGTGTTTAGCACGTAGTTGAATGATGTGAAAGCTTTGTTTCATGTATACATCATACATATTACCTCGGTTGTAAAGTAAAATATATTCTTCCTATGGATCATTATTTTTAAAAATTGAGAAATACTATACTAGCATAAGGTAAAAGAGGAATGGTGAGGAAGGACTTACTAAGATAATGAATTCAGATTTGGACATGTTTAGTTGGGGAAGCCTGTGGGGTACCAAGTTGAGATGTAGAGCTGGTAGTTAGATCAGAACAGCAGGCATAGGCTAAGACTCTAACCTCATGTGTATGGTGGGCAAGATCCTTCTGGGTGTCCACTAACGTGTCTGCCCATGATCTTCAGCCATTTCTGCTTTTCTCTCTTTCCTTTTACATGCCAACAATCCTCCCAGAAAAGGCCTTTAGTTCTAGTGCTTTGATCCCTTTGCATGATTGTTCTAGAGTAAATATAGCAAAGTGCCTAGAAAAACACCTGGCAAGGAGTAAGAGTCCAACACATGTTATCTATTATTATTACTTACTTATTTTTCTAAAAAATTCCTTACCTTTTTTTTTTTTTTTTTTTTTTTTTTTTTAACTGGATGCTTTGTATTTTTATTTGCTGAATCTGGAATTCCTTACCTTTTGAGTCTCAGCTCAAACATAACATCCAACACATGCATTCCTAAGGGGATGAAAATTAGGAGCCCCCAAAAAATCTTACTCTTTATATTAAAAAGCAGAGATATACATACAGAGCATAGCTAGTATATCTGTGGTGTCTTAGTGTGCCAGGGCTGCTATAACAAAGTACCACAGCCTGGTTGGCTTAAACAACAAGAATTTCATGTCTCACAGTTTTGGAGGCTCAAATTCAAAATCAAGTGTCAGCAGGATCATGCTTTCTCTGAAGCCTGCAACTTCCTGGTGTAGCTTGTAGGCAATCCATAGCTCAGTCTTTGCTTCTGTCATGTAGCCATCTGTCTCCTTCTGTCTCGTACTCCTATGTCCAAATTTCCTGTTTATAGGGATTCCAGTCACATGAGGTTAAAGCCCACAATGATTTAGTTTGGCCTCATCTTAACTAACAGGATCTTCAAAGATCCTATTTACAAATGGATTCATAGCCACAAGATCCAGGGCTAGGACTCGAACATGTCTTTGTGGGGGACAGGATTCAATCCCTAACATGTGTTATTTAAATTTCAAGAAGAGAAGCTCAATTAGGAAAAGAAGGTCTAAAAATGTTTCTTGATGAAGGCAATAGTTAAAAAAAAAAAAGGATTATGAAGCACTGGCCTAAGAAGAAGCGTCCTTTCCTTACTGCAGGTTTCTGTCCTCCCACTGCATTCTGCAGATATTACTTCCATACCCTAATTGTTTTATTGCATTGCAATTGTTTATTTAGATTCTGGCCACACATTTTCTCTCAGTTTTTTGCAGCTGTGCTCTGCTTCCACCTATGATTATAATGGCTATAATAAGTATTCTTCAAGTTGTCTCCTTTTTATCTAGTTTTCCTTTTATGTTTTTCAGATGTATAGAAAATAAGTAAAGCATGCAATCTTAGAATCTAGGAATTGGAAAGGAAGTTTAAATGTTCTCTAACAGCCTTCATGTCAGGGCTGAAATCCACTGCAGAGAGTCTCTCACAAAGCCTGGCTTGAACACTTGCTCTGATTGGGAGTTTTCGTTCTCAAATGCTGTCCATTTCATTTTTTGGCAGCTGTCACTGATAGGAAGTTCATTCTTAATTAGAATTAAAACTTCTCGTCACTTCCATTGTTCGTGATTCTGCCTCCTCAGACTATACAAGGCCAGAGAATCCTTCTTTCAAATGCCAGCACCTCATGGATTTGAAAATAACTCTCCTAAAGTTATTTCTTTTCTAGGAGAAATATACCTCCTTTCTTCAATTTTTCTAACCCCATACAGAGTAGTCCAATACACCCTTACTGCTGTCCCCCAGATAACCAGATCCACCAATTTTAACCTTTTGCCACATTTGCTGTATCATTCTATATCTATCTACCCATTTTCTGAGGACTTGAGTATAGATTGTACACATCATGCTCCTTAAACACTTAATAATGCCTGGTACATTTTCTAAGAACAAGGATATTTACTTATGTAACAACATAAAATGCAAGTTGAAGTAATTTAATGTTGGTATAAAGCTTTCAGTCTTTATTCCAATTTTTTTTCATATGTCCCAATAATGTTCCTTTGAATTTCTTCTCCTCCCTTGCTAGATCCCATCCAGGATTGTGTACTGCTTTTAATCATCATTTTCTCTTTAGTGGCTCTTTCTTCTTCTTCTTTTTAAATTGTGGAAATATATATATAAAAATATATATAACTATTTCCCATCTTAACTACTCCCAAGCATGCCATTCAATGAGATTAGTTATATTCACAGTATTGCAGTTCCCTCACTACCTTCCATGACTAAAACTGTCATATACTAGCTGGATACAAGCTTAAGAAGCAGATGCTGCAGGGTCTAAATTTCAGTGGTAACATTAAAATATCAAAATCTCCAGGTTTCAACAAAAGATTACAAAATGTACAAAGAACAGGACGTGATGACCTAGCCAAAGGAGAATATTAAAGCATTAGAAATCATCAATGAGGGGGATCAGACCTGGGAAATTCCAGGCAAAGACTAAAAAAAAAAAAGGTCTTAAATATACTCAAAAAGCTAAAGGAAAACATAGACAAAGAACTAAAGGAAGTCAGGAAAATGAGAGATGAAAACAAAAGAGAATATCAACAGAGAGGTGGAAATTATGAAAAGGAACTAAACAGCTGAAAATCACAGTAAGAAAAATAAAAAAATTCCCTAGAGGAGTTCAACAGCATATTGGAGCAGGCAAAAGAAAAAATTAGCATGCTTGAAGATTAGACAATTGAAATCATTCAGTCCAAGGAGAAAGTAGAAAGAATGAAGAAAAAGTGAACAGAGCCTGGGGCACCTGTGAGACACCATCAAGAGTACCAATATACTCACTGCAGTATTCCCAGAAGGAGAAGAGAGAAAGAGCAAAGAGAATATTCAAGGAATTAATGGATGTAAACTTCCGAAATTTAACGAAAAACATGAATATACACATCTAAGATGCTCAGTGAATTCCAAACAGGATAAACCCAAATAGACCCACACTGCAGCATGTTATAATTTCAGACTGTTGAATGCAAAAGATAAAGAGAGAATTCTGAAAGCCACAAGAGAGAAGCAACATGGTACGTACAAGGGTGCCTCCTCCCTCATGGTCCCAGGCACTGCTCTGCATGCCCAACAGCCACAGGCAGAAGAGGTTCACTGGCCTCCTACAGTGTCCTTCAGGAGATCTTGGGGAGCTGCCTTCTACATGCAAGGTAAATTCTGGCACAGCGAGTCCCTCCAGCCACCACCAGACAGCTTGGGCCAGGCATACAGGCTCTCAGCATGTGCATGAGGGTCACTCTTCTTCCTCTGGAACCCAGACCAAGGATCTGCACTGGGAGCTTGGGCTGGCATCCCGCAGAGCCCAGGAGGGGATGAAGGAGGAGGCCAACCAGGTTGCCACAAGATCCTACAGCTTTTAAGGCGCCTTCTTCTTGATTCAGCACTCTGCCTATTACTGCAATTTTTAACTGTTTTCTGGAGCCCGAGAAACCTGTTTCTGCCAGTTTGTGCTGGTTGTTCAGTCTCTGGGGGACACCTGTGCTCTCGGGTTGGTCTCGCGACCTTCCTTGTAGCAGCCGACACAAGACCACCCCACCATGACTTGGGTCCAGACTGCGCCACAGCGTCTAGAGAGATGTGGGGCCTTGGCACCTCTTTAGTGCCAGAGCTCGGGCCGCTGGGAGCCCTGCGGCAGTGGAAAAAGAGAACCTCTGGATGGACTTTTCCAGGGAAGCTTTGCTAATTTGCAGCAGCTAGACAAGGTTCCTCTTTAATATCTGTCCGTCAGCATAATCATCACATCATTTCACTGTGCTCTTGAGCCTAGTGGGCCTCTAGGCAAGATGTCCCTGCCCATCGGGATGTTCTGCCAGGCATTCAGCTATGATGATACCCTGAGGACCCTACGCCCATGTCTTCTCCATTGGACATGGGCTGCATCCCCTGGAAGCCCGTGATTCCAGAGCGCAAGTATCAGCACCTCGCCAAGAAACTGAAGCTACAGACTGGAGAGATAATTAAAGAAGAAGAACAGCCTGCATCAGCCCAGTCTACTCCAAGCAGCACCCCCCACTCTTCCCCTAAGCTGGTTCCTCCACAACTTTACCTGTCCCAAATTCTAGCATCATGGATTCCGGAAGTGGCAATAAGGACAGAAACTCATCAGAAAATGGAGTCTCTTTGGCCCAAGATCCCTCTGGAAATTTGATTTGGGAGGCTTTGCCACCCAGGCCTACAGAGGAGCGCAGAAGCCTTCTCAGATGAAATTGATCTGTAACCAGGCCACCCGCTTAGCTGAGGACACATCAGTCTTCAAGCTGCCGAAGATGTACATGCCAGGGATGGAAGAGAAGACGCCAAGGGCCTGGACCCATAACCTCAACCACCTGGACGTGAATGTGCTCACGCCCACTGGGTTCTAGACTGCGTTTTATTCCCGGCATTATGGATAGAGGGAGTCTTCTGCCCCACCTCCATTTTAACTCGGCTTTGACATAGGAAAGGTATATTTTATTTTTATTTTTTCTTTACTTTATTTTGTACATTTAATAATTGAAAATATAAACAAAAACTAAGAAGTAAACACAGATGAATAAATGTATACATTTCTCAGTTAAATGTATTGGGTACATATAAAAATTTTTTTGAATCAAACAATATGTTACACAATATATTTGGTCCATAGTAACGCATTCATACAGTATTTGTCCTTTTGTGTCTGGCTTGCTTCACTCAACATAATGTCCTCCAGGTTCATCATGGAGGACATAATGAACCTCCTATGTTCATTACTTAAACCTGTTAAACTGAGGCTCGAGCTGGAGACACAATTGCCTTTACAGAAACAGTAACGCAAAGCTTGACTCTATTGTGTGGAAGGGAGCCGTTTTGTACTCTAGTTTAAAGTTAGACTAACTGATCTCAGCAGTGATATATGGGGCCCTTGTTCCGTATTTTTGTATCATTTACCTGAGACTAGAACTTGAACTATTGTTTACTAGGTAAAGAATGTTTGAGATGTTCTAAAACCCAGGTTTTTGATACCTTTACCACTAGCAACGTGAGCACTGACAAAGCATGGAGCAGTGGTGCTCACTGACTGCTTTACAACACTGGCCTCTTGACACTGGGCTGCTGCTGTGCTCTGGCCCTGTCGGTGAGGGCGGACCTAAGATCTGTTTGAGATACTGGTACAGTTAAAAGCCAGTCTTGGCAGGGACCTCTCTTCCTGTTGCAGAAACTGGCCTCTCTTGGCCTTTTGGGGAGAGCTAAGTGCTTCAGGCAGTACCTCTTGGGTCAGTGCTGTTGGAGGGATGTTTCCCTTTGATGTGTCGCAGAGCAAACTTCAGGTCTTGCATGTCCTTTCTTTGCACTTAACAGTGATATTAATTTCAATTTAACTCCAATTTGGTTGAAAACTTCCTGAGGCAAAAAATTCAGTGTACTGGGTTGGTATAGATCAATGGATGATTAAACTTGTTTAAAGTTGAGAAGATGGTAACCACAGTTAGATTATAGTCTTGAGGTTTCTGTGAAACTATTGTCACCCTATTTTGATTTCCTTGTTCAGCCCAAGACCTGAAACCATTTTTTTCTGGGGTGTGGAGGAAATTAAGATTTTCTATACAAAAGCATTTTACCCCAAAATAAGCCTTGTACCCGTATACACATACATACCTGACTGAGGAGAGGAAAGAGGGAAACTGCCTTTTTATTTCTTCCCACTGTTACATGTTCAGTCATTGTCTTGAGCCCTGTCGCAAATACCTGCTGTTTTATGTTTTGGATATTGTCTTGTCTACATAAAGAGCACTGACCTTTACATAGAGAGATCCTGGAATCTAGGGTGATCAGAACAATTAATTGATTTTTGTCTTCTGTTATGCTTGTTTCTCTTACATGTCTTGACAATAAAAACTCTTAGTGCTTTCAAAAAAAAAGGTTTCTGTGGGAGGATGGAGCATCTCACTCTGCATCTAGACCAGGTCTGGGCTCTCTGTTTCATTTCTTAACTGGAATAGTTCAAATTTAAAAAATCTAATATAAACTCTTATTTACCCTGGTTTACAGTTTGTGTAAGGAAGGCAAGATAAATCCTTTAAAAGTTTCCTTTCATTTACCAGTTTTAAAATAAATGAGTGATCCCATAGCCTCTTCCAAAAGTGATTATTAAGGGTTTTAAAAGGTATTATTATTAACTTATGGGTTTTAACATAGTTCACATGTTCTTTTGACATAACGCTAGTAGTCTTTGATAGCTTCCTCACTTTCCAGAACGATAGGATGTTCCCAGCTCATTTTGTTCATTTTTTGTTCTAGACCTGGAATCAGCCATTTCTCCAAGGAGTTCTGGTTTCACATTGCAGTTCTTCATGTTTGTTTAGAAAAGGGAAAGTCTCTGCAGTGTCGTGGGCAGGGCAACAGGAGGTGTGATGGCCACATCCTCCTCTGAAAGCCAAGGTCAGCAGGTATAGGAGGCAGATTTCCAAGCACTTTCTGAGATTTCCTAATGGTGCTCAGTAGGGGACAGTGCTTTTGAAGATGGGTACAGGGTTGCCGTTCCTTAATTTCTCCTTCTAGTACTTAAACATTTCCAATTGAAGTAAGTCGAGACGAAACAAACTTCCCATATCAGTCCAAGAAAAGCATTATGCTGAAAAGGTTGTTTTAAAGCCGTGTGATCTTAACTCCTGTATATGTTCTTCAAGAATCTCAACTCCATTAAAGTAGATTACAGTGAGAAAAACCAGAAACCATGTGACTGTCTTTAGTACAAGAAAATTGCAGGCAAGCCCAAATTGCTCCCTTGACATTGATTCAGAACAGCTATTGTGTTATCCAGCCAAAGTGAAGTCCTAGTATACTTGCTTCATATAAACAGAGAACTCATGTATTGTCATCATAGTAATTGACTTTCTGGGCTATGTCAGCCAGAAGAATCCCTTATATTTGAGGATGGAAGTGGGACCTTTTACGCTTTGTTCATTTGGGATAATTTAAAGTTTTAATAGTGTTTTAATATTTTCTTCTTTCTGAAGAGCAAACTAAAAATATTTCAGTTGTTGGCCAGTTACTGAATCTTTCCTGTCAGTGATTTGTAATGTTGTATTTGCCATAATGATTTACCTTTTGTACTTTAACAAAATATTTTTGCTTTTTATGTTAATTAAATCTGGACCTGACTTAGTACATACATATCTTTCTGCCTTCATAATATCTCTTTGTTCTTCAGTGACACTATTTCATTTCTTATTATGAAATCTGCTCTAAGGCAAGAATTTTTAATCTGATTAAATAAGTAAAAAATCAATCATTACTCATTAATATTTAGAGTCAATATTTATATAGGTGGGTCTATAAAGCACAGGTGAAAAGTTCAAAATAATGGAAAGGCTGTTTATTTTAAAAACTTATGGACATTAGGAGTTTCATCCAAACTTTACATTCTGACTTTCAGAGAAATAATTACCTGAGTGAGATGGTAATTTCCCCTGGTATTTTATTATATTTTTCTCTATCCTTATTGTTTTCTTTTCTGCTCTTCAGAGCAATGTACACTTTTTGCAAAAATTCAAATGTTACAGAAATATATGAAATGAAAGTTTCCCTTGTATCACTCTAAAAAGATAACCACTGATAATAGTTTGGGTGAGAATTAAAAGAAGTCAAAATATATGCTTCTCGGGGTGCCACAATTAACTTTTTAAAGGTGGGATATAAGCCCTCTCTCACTTGGAGTTGGAGTGGACATCACCATCCCAGTCGCCTCTGGATTGGGGGAAGAACTATGGACTAGAGTGGACTTGATGGTATTCTCTTGCTCACATATGGTGATTCTTGCAATGCAAGAAATTATAACAATGAGGTGGAGCCAGTGGCCACTTGACAGTTTTTGGGTAGGGAGGGGATGAGCAGTTGAAATACAGGGGCTTCTTTGGGAGTTGGAGGTTGTCCTGAGTACTGTTGTGGCAATGGATGTAGGCCATTTTAAATCAGCACACACCACTCAGAACTGAGTGGGAGAGAGTGTGGTCTACAGTGTGAACTGTGGTCTATGGTTGGTGGCAAGGCTCCAGGATGTGTAAGTTCATTGAGGTTGGTGGGCCGTTTTGGTTTTGAACCACAAGAGGTCACCATAACATTATAGGCAGCATCTTTTCATTTGACCTTATCTGTAAATTTTTAATATGAAAAATGTCACATCAAAATTTTAACAAGTGACTTCCAGTTGTTTGTGTTAAGAACTTTTTTAGGCACTTCACTGAATGTCAAGGAGTTTTGCTACTCCCTGTCTTTTACTTCATCCCCCAAACCACTGTTGACCTCCATCACAAATCCAAGCCTTCACCATTCTTTCCTTCTTCCTTAATAGCTGATGGTTTTTTATATCCTCCCCCTAACTCCTGCTGTAATTCTCCACTTGTGCCACTAGATGGCAGGCTGCCGGGTAACCCACAACATGGGACATCATATATAGGTCTACAGTAGTCAATACGGTTAATGAAAAGATTGGTGAATTACAAAGTCACAAAAAATAGGACTTTATAAAGATTTGGGTGAGTGGAATTTAATTTGGGAGAATGAGGTCATCACTCCTCACTCCATTTTACTTTTAAAGCAAAAAAGCCAGTTCTAACGACTCTTGAATCCAGAGATATAGTTGGCTTTTGAGATCTCAAATCTGTTTGGTGAATAGAAAATGAGAAAGTGTTTAATAAAAAATACTGAGGCTGATTATAGAGTGCATTTTTTTTAGGTGGTGCCAGGGACTGAACCCACAACCTCATACATAGGAAGCAGGCACTCAGTCACTGAGCTACAGCCACTCTACTATATATTCCATTTCAACATTATAATGTATCCAAATGTAGGCCTTTCTGGGTACAATGTAAAAGGCAAACAATGAAGAAAAATAGATACATATATTAACAATATCTGTTTAAAAATTACCATAAACAAAACTGAAAGCCAAAACTGCCAAAATTCTTTCAATTCTCATAGATTAGATTATCTGTTGAGAAGGAAATGTGACACTGGGCAGGTCTGAATACATACAAATACAAAGAATTAATATATTTAATTTATAAAAAGCAAATTACTAAAGGAAAGAAAACTGAAAAAATACAATTCTATTGGGGCTGGGGGTGAGACAGCAACCCTAAAGGAAAATGGATGATCGAGAGATAATTCACAGAGTACAAATGGCCAAGAAATGCCAGGAAAAAAATTAACCTTTCTAGTAATTATAGAAATATAAATTAAAACTACCATTTTTTAACATTTTAAATTTATCATGGTAACATATAAGTAAAATAAAATTTCCCATCTAACCATTTTCAAGTGGTGTTAATTACATTGACAATTCAATGTTGTCCTACCATCACCACCCTCCATTGCCAAAACTTTTCTATCCCACAGAGAGACCCTGTACCCACTAGGCAATGACTCCCCATTCCCTACCCCCACCTTTGCCCCTGATATCTGACTGCCTGTCTCTATGATTTGCATATTCTAGTTATGCAAATCTCATATAAGTGAGATCTTATATATCCTTTCGTGTGTCTTTTTTACTCAACATTATATCTTTAAGGTTCATCCATGTTGTAGCATGTGTCAGAACTTAATTCCCTTTTATGGCTGAATAATATTCCATGTATATGCTACATTTTGTTTACCCATTAGCCTGTTGATGGATACTTAGATTGCTTCTATCTTTGGGAATTAATAATGCTACCATGAACATTTGTGTACTAATATAGGTTTATGTCCCTGCTTTTAATTCTTTTGGATATATACATAGAAATGGGATGGCTAAGTCACATAGCAATTCTATATTTACCTTTCTGAGGAACCGCCAGACTATTTTCCACAGCACCTTTACCATTTTACATTCCCACTAATAATGCTCAAGCATTCATATTTCTCCACATTCTCTGCAACAACTTATCTTTCTTTCTTTCTTTTTTTTTTTTTTTTTGAAATAAAGTTGTGAGGTGGCATCTCATTGTGGTTTAGATCCCTAATGGCTAATGATGTTGATCATCTTTTCATGTGTTTATTGGCCATTTGCAAACAACAAATTTTTAAAAAATTCTTCATAAAATTGAAAAATTGGTATTACAGGTGGGCTTCCTCAGGAAGTAGACTCTGACTTAGAGATTCATTTGAGGGACTTTTATTAGGGAGGGCTCCTGGGACTAACACCTGTGGAAAGGAAAGGAAAGAAATAGGATTTGGTAGAGGGAAAAGTTGAGCTCTGAGGTAAACACAAAGAAGGCCTCAGCCAATCCTACAGGGAGCTCTGGGGTTGAGATGGCCCTTCAGAGTTGTCCCAATTTGAAAATGAAGGAGCCAGGCCTTTATACTTTCCATTGATCAGTCACTGGATATGGGCTCCCCATGGAAGAAGGCGTGATCTTGAGTTAGGCAGTTTTCTTTAGCTAGGTATCCCAAAAGAGAGGCCAGTAAAGAGCTTACAAAGGATGGAGCAGTGGGAGCAGCCAGCTTTGGGGTCATGGGATAAGAAAGAGCAGTGTCTATAGAGAAATTAAAATCAATATTAAACTATCTAAAAAGTTGGTCTGGCAAGCACATGAAGAGATGCTCAACATCATTGGTATCTGGGAAGTGTAAATCAAAACCACAATAAAAGACCACTGCGTACCCTCGAGGATGGCTGTAATAGAAAACTGGAAAACAGCAAGTGTTGGTGAGGATGTGGAGAAATTGGAATCCTTGTACATTGCTAGTGGGAATGTAAAATAATTCAGCTACTGTGGAAAATATCCCCTAGGTAAATAACTTCAAAAAGTTAAATGTAGAATCATATGACTCAGCAATACTATTCCAAGGTATATACCCAAAAGAATTGAAAAAAGATTCTCAATCTAGTACATGCACATACATGTTCACAGCAGTGCTAGTCACAATAGCCAAAAGGTGGAAATAACCCAAATGTCCATCAATAGTTGAATGGGTAAACAAATTGTGGTATATACACACAATGGAATATTATTCAGCTATAAAAAGGAATGATATATGCTACAATGCAAATAAACCTTGAAAATATTATGCTAAGTGAATGAAGCCAGATACAAAAGTTCATATATTGTATGATTCTAGAATAGACAAATCTATGGAGACAAAGAGCAGATTGGTGGTTGCCAGTGGTTGGGAGGAGAGATGAACGGGTAGTAACTGCTTAATCGGTAAAGGGTTTCCTTTAGAGTGATGGAAATGTTTTGGAACTGGATAGACATGGTGGATACACAACATTGTGAATATACTAAATGCCACTGAATTATTCATTTTAAAGTGGTTAATTTTATATGATGTGAATTTCACTTCAATTAAAAAACAAAGTTGGCATGTATTTAATACCATGATGCACTAGGAATTCTAAACAATGTTAGTGATGAAGCATCCTTCCCTCAAGTCTTTTGTTAGTCTAAATAATTGGAATTACTGTGGTGTTTTAATAATAAATATGTTTTGAATTAGCACATCTTTATCATGTATCCTTTATTTTAAATGGAAGTTAATTTGGAGAAGTCATAGCTAAACAGTTGGCCCCTACCATGCAATGAGTCCATGGCGAGCTTTTGTTTCAAGAATAGAACTTAAACTCAAGCTTTTAAATGCATAAATATGCAATATTATTATCTATTATTGTAACAGACCAATATATAAGAATATTTTGACATTCTGCCCCCCAAAATTCATTACTGTAATTTTAAAATAGTACTACTTTTCCACTTTTTGAACTGTAATATTTGTTATTTTGTTTGTTCATATTAGCGAAGTCCAATGACAGAAAAATTACACCATCCTTGTGGCTATTATTATTTTGTGTTTCCTGCATGATTATTAAGGAAAATACATTTGTGGTGAAGAGGAGAAGGGTATTAAAACAACATTTGACCCCAGGGGTAAAATCGCCCGTGCTGAAGACTGTGGATGGTTTTTCCTCATTCCTGAAGAGGATAGTGACTCTGCTTTCCAGCATCCACCACACAGTGGAACTAAATATACAATAACAAATGAATGCCTAATTAAACTGTGGAATATCAGCATGATGGGATGCTGATCATCTATTTAAAAATCAGTTTTTAGATAAATGTTTGTGTTTTTTTTAGGAGGTACTAGCCATTGAACCCAGGACCTCATACATGGGAAGCAGGTGCTCAACCACTGAGCTACATCTGGTCCCCTAAGTAAATTGTTGTTTTTTTTTTGAAAGATTTATTTATTTGATTTATTCCCCACCTCACCCCATCCTGTTGTTTTTGTGTGGCTGTCTTCTCTCTGTGTCCATTCACTGTGTGTTCTTCTGTGTCTACTTGTTCTCTCTTTAGGCAGCACTGGGAACCAATCCTGGGACCTTCCAGAGTGGGAGAGAGGCGTTCAATCCCTTGTGCCATCTCAGCTCCCTAGTCCACTGTGTCTCTTATTGTCTCTCCACTGTGATTATTTTTGTTGTGTCATCTTGCTGCGCCAGCTCTCCGCGCGGGCCAGTACTCCATGTGGGCTGGCACTCCTGTGTGGGCCAGGACTCCTGCGCAGGCCAGCACTCCACATGGGCCAGCATGCCTTCACCAGGAGGTCCTGGGAATCGAAACCTGGACCTCCTAAATGGTAGATGGGAGCCCAATCGCTTGAGCCACATCTGCTTCCTGATAAATTGTTTTTGATGTGGGAAAATAAACATACTGCTAACCGAAAAATACAAAAAACAAAACAAAACGAAACACTACATTTCTCTACGTATGCCATGATAACTTTAGTAAATAATAATATATAAATATGGGAAAGAATGACATTTACATACATGTGTAAGTTAAGTGTTTTTTTAATGGTTAGCTTTCCTTCTGTGTTTTCAAAAATTTTGTACTAAGCATGTATTACCTCTGCAATTGTGAAAAAATAAACAAAATATCACAAAAGGATTAGTAATAAGAATACAATCCTCCCCTGCCTGCCCAAGCCTTTCAGAGCCTGCCTAACACAAGAATTTTCTTTTTTGTTTTCCCTAGTGACCATCCCATGTCCCTATTTCCCTGCAGGTGCAGCATTTGGGAGGTATAAATTCTACTACTTATATGACCAATTTTGTCACTTATGAGTAATAATCCTAAGCATGCCTATGAATCTTTGTGAACATCTTCGGTTTAAAATTTAGTGATATTTACATTTGAATGTCTAAAAAAGTGTTTTCAAATTGTGGTTTATAGACCATTTGCACTGGGTGCTTGTTAAAAATGTAGATTCTTGGGTTCTTTTCCAGGCCCAATGGATCTGAAATTTGGGAACTGTTGTCATGAATGTTCATATTTAACTAGCTCCTCGGGTTATTTTCATGAACATTTAAGTTTGAGAAACAGTAGTAATGACTGTGATAAAGGGTAAAAAAAAAAAAAAAAGAATACATGTATCAAACTAGTGAATTTAAATCTCTTTTAAACTCTAGATTTTATTTATTTGACTCTTTGAGCTATTTTTCCAGCAGCAGGTTATATATTCAGTGTTTTAAAGGACACAAACATATAGGGACAAATGGATGATACAATTTTAATAGCCTGAAAGCTTATTTCTTTTCCAGAAATTTACTACTTCGTTAAAGTACCCAGCATGAATTTGAAAATTAAAGTAAATAAATCAAGAAGCAATTTCTTTAAAAAACAAAACAAAACAGAATTCCAAAATAAAACCTCATATAACACAGGAATAAAATCTGGATTTAAGCATTCCCTGCTATTCCTGAAGCTTAAGGGCACTTGACAAATTTGGATACCAGAGGAGTTGATAATAGGGTGAAGAGAATTGAGTCTTGAAAACTTTCACAGCTAGCTTCAGCTTGACAAAGATCTTCTCTTGGGCAGTAGGTCCATGTCCCACATCCTGAGCTTAATGTTTGGAAGGAAACTGTGACCTCCAATTTCAATTCACAGCAGGCTTCTCCAAAATGGTGGAGAGAGAAAGTTGATCACAGGCTAACAGTCAGAGAGAAAAGTATTGCCAAAAATGCAAGTGATGGTGTTTTAGGAAGAAAAAAATCTATTTCCCTAGAGAGAAAGGCTTGTGTTGGAATTATAGACCTATGAGAAATACCTAGTTTAGGTTGCATTTCTACAACCTAAACAAGTCAAACAAGAACCAAGATTCTTTTCACTGATAGCAGTTTTTTAGAGTTTTGTTTTGCTTAAACATTGCAGCAAGAAATCTGACAAGCTTCAGTAAATAGTTCAGAAACGTTTTATGTTTTAGATAGTCTCTAAATCACTGGCTTTTAAAATGTTTATGAAAACTATGCAAAAATTTTTCTAATAAGAAGTGGAACGTTGCTTTTTATTTGCTAAAATGCTCATTTGTAAAGCTTATTTAGCTATTCAAACGCTGCTTTCCTTTATAATAATTGTATCCACACGATATCTGTGGCAGCCTAGCACACCTCCCGCCATTGGGAGGATAATTGACAGAGGGCCCCAGCCGCTGCACTTTGAAATCCATTATTGCTTTTGGGCCAGAGTCACACTTCCCATGAGCAGCTCCTCATGATGACTGAGTGTGGCAGAGACTCCATGGCAGCCTGTTCCTGAGAGACAAGGGGCTTCTTTGCCAGTTGACTTTTGCTCAAGGATATCCAGATGACTTTCTGCATGGCCTTCTATGAAACGTGGATCCAACTTTCTTCAACAGCCCTCCCAGCTTTTCAGCTCCCTGCCTGTCTTTTCACACAGGCCGTATTTTGCTTAATAAAATCCTTCATGTATAGGCCTATCTTTCCATTTGTTGCTGGAAGACCCAGAATAACAACACAATATCTTTTTGGTAGCTTCTTACCTCAGAATTGTGATATGGCTGGAGGCCACTGTGGGTGAATATGAAGCACAGGAGTAGAAATGTTTTTTGCTTTTTTTTTTTTTTTTTTTTCCTTTCATAAAGGAAAAGCATAGAACTGGTATCTAGAATGCAGTAATAGAAAGCTAAAAATTGTCCTCTTCTGCTTTGCTGTCACTGGTATTCATTCATTATCTTTGTATTTCCATTCCCCTTTTAAATATCTGGGATGATTTGATCCTCTTATTTTTATTTCTTGATCTCCTAGCAACTGCAAATTTTCCTTGCAAGCAGCTTTACTTTACTTTACCCATATCATGGGTTAGTAGTTGTCTCAGATTTTAAAGAAAGTAGTAATATGGAGGGGAAGTACCTAGGGAACTGCAACAGAAGTGAGTATAAAGCACTCACGGAGCCAAAAATCAAAGAATTTGGTTTAAAAGGTATAGATATAAATACTATATCTTAAAACATATAAACATACAGGTACACACGTGAATTCTTATTGATTTCTTCTGATAATGGTTTTAATATCATAGTGACTTTGCACTGGATCAACAAGAATTTATAAAGATCTCCCTTTGCCTTCACCACTCAGCTGGACACAATGAGGGATACCAAAAAAGCAAAGATGTGCTCCTTCTCCTCAAGGAGCTTACTCTCTAGTTATGAAGTTAGATTTAACCACATGAAACAAAAAAATCATAGAACCCTAGACTTGGAAGAGGTCTGAAAGTTCATCAAGCCCAATCACCCTTGTGATCCTCTTCCCCACCAGGGCAGCTTCAGCAAGGGAGAATCTGTACCTTCCTAAGCGTAGTGTTCCATCTCCAGACATCTCTGACTTTTCAAAAGTCCTCCTGATAATGAAATTTCATTCTTTGGTCCTAGTTCTACTCCTGTGGTAGCCAGCCTCCAAGATGATCCCTCCAAATCCCCACCTTCTGGTAGTCATACCCTTGTGTGGTCCCCTCCCACGCAGTCCCCGATTTGCTCTGTGTGTCCAATAGTATACGGCAAAATGTGAGGGTATGTCACTTGTGAGACTAAGTTATAAAAGACTGTAGCTTCTGTTTGGGGCACTCTACTGTTCATTCCCTCTTGCATGCTCTCAATTATCACTAAGGGGAAAGCCAGCTGCCATGTCACGCAGATTCTCAGGCAGACTACCGAGAAGCCCATGTGGTGAGAAATGGCCTTTGGCCAACAACCAGCAAGGAAGGGAGGCCTAATGTCATGAGCGGGAGCTTAGAAGGGGATTCTTCAGCTTCCTTGAAGGAAAAATGATTGCAGGCTTATCAGAGATCTTGGCTGTGACCTCAGTGAGAGATCTTGAGCCAGATCCACCCAGCAAGGCTGCTCCTAGATCCTTGATCTTTAGAAACTGTGAGAAACTATTGTTACTCTAAGCTGCTAAATTTTGGGGAAACTTGTTATGCAGCAAAAGATAACTAATACAACCCCTAAAAGCCATTAGCTTAAAAAAGCTAATATTTATTGAACATTTATAATTTTTCATGTACTGTTCTAAATGTTTTAGATGAATTAAGTTATTCACAATCCTATCACATTTGGGCTTTTATCATTTCATTTCATAGATAAGAAAACTGGGGGACAGAGAGGTTAAATAACTTTCCCAAGGTCATAGAACTGGTAAGTGGTGGTACCAGGACTTGAATGTAGGAAGTCTACTGAAAGAGCCAAGCTCTCATGAGGTCACAGTCAAGCTGTAGGCTGGGACTGCAGTCATCTCAAGGTTCCAAGGCAGAGGAGAATCTACTTCCAAGCTGACATTGTTGCTAGCAGGCCTCAGTTCCTTGCTTGCTATTGGCCAGAGACTTCCCTTTTTCATCACAGAAACTTATTTCATTAATGATTTTAATAATGAGATCACACTATATAGCCTTTTTTCCCCTACCCAGCAACAAATCACGTTGTAAATATTTTCCATGTAACTAAACATGTTTCTAACCATAATTTTTTTTTAAGGCTTTGGATCAAATTGCCAACTTGAAAAGGCAGAATTCCTTTAAGCAAATCAGTTAAAATATAGTGAAATACTCTCTCACTTTATCTTCTTTATTTTTTTGCACTAAAGTAAGGAAATTTCATTCACCATGGTGACTGATAGCTTTTTGATTCACTACTATGAAAAAGAGGTGAACTTTGTGTTTTAACACAGGAATAGTAGAGATCTCACCTGCAATTTATGACTAAATACTAAAATTTCTTCTTTTTTGTAATTATAAAATAGATAACTTGCTAAGCTTGAAATCCAATTCTTTAGTGCTAAATATGGAGATATGCAAATTAGCAGGAATAGTTCACTAGTGTTCTGAAGGAAAAATATTTCCAGTAATTGAAAAATTATTACTGATCTGTCTGAACCATTATTGTCTTTTTTTGTTTTGGTGTTTTGTAAGTAAGGTGTTTTGATAGTGAGAATATTCTGCCAAGGAAGCAGGAAAATTTCTACCATCTGCATTTCACACAAAGACATCCCATTTAAAGGCTCATTATTATTTGTTTATGAAAGTAGAGCTCGGAGAGTATTTCTGCACTGTTGACTCTACATATCGCCATGTATGTGAGATCGACTTAAAACAGTCCCCTGCTACTTGTCATTACAAACACAAATTCTACACCTTGGGGAAAAGTCGATAAGATGAATACCTTCTAACTGTTGTTTCAGGCTTGAGATCGCTTTAGAGAAAATTAATCCCAGTAGGAGGGTTCTAAAGAGTACTAAAACTTTGTAAAACTCACCATCAACCACAACCACCACCACAACAAAAAACTAAAATTGCAGCTATTCCAAGAGGAACTAATTCTATATGAAACAAGTCTTCATGCTATCTGTAAAATATCTTTTGGTATATCCTTATATTTTTAAGATACATTGGAGGGAATAGAATTGTAGGGCTTCCCAGCATATCACTCCCTGTGATATTCCTTGTTTTACTCCTTTTATTTTGTTACTCTGTATGAAAGACTGACAGAATAGAACTCAAACTGCTTATCAAAATTTTCCCGTATTCTACCAATAGTGATCTTGTAAGAGAGAAATGAGTGTTCCCTAAATAATAGTCTATGTCTTTAATGACTTTTTGATTTGGCATAATTCCTTCATTCTTTCAGTGGAAAACTCTTTAGGGGTTGTATTATAACTTGTGGAGTATGTCTTTTAAGTTACTTAATTAAATCAATTTATGAAATGTAAGACAGAGTTATTCAGGGATGTTGTTTGGATTCAGGATCTCTATTTCCCAGGACACGTTCTAGGATTTAACTCCACGTCCTTCTAACTCCTTCTAATTCTGCTCTTTAAAAACGGGGTATAGGATGGAGGCTGGCACTGAATAATTGGAGTGGTGTATTATATATTGTTGTGAATATTATGACTGACTATCTAGTAAGTCTGTAAATTTTGGGCAATGAATGGGATTTGAGGATAAGATTTGAAGTTCCATTTATTTGTTTTTTCTTCAGAAAACACCACTAGAGTAAAGTTCATGGAACCAGGTGCTAAACACTGTTTCCATTTATTCAGCTGGTGTGACAGTTACAGCTATTTACAAGGATTTCAGGAAGCCATTTATGAACACTAAACATAATAATGTAAAATTAAGCCTAAAGCTCATTTTAACTATTTTATGACTTCATTTAGGCTAAAATATATATTTTACACAACTATAAACAGTTAATGGGTAAACAGCATGTAGTTGCAAACAATGCTTGAGCGAGCTCATGTAATGAAGCAATTATGCATGCGGGAGATTCCATGTAGTAGGATATTATTCGACAATATGCTTTAGGTATCTTCATTCTCAGGGGTTAGTTAGGCTAGAAGAACATGTTTATGATCACTTTAACATTCAAAGGTTGGTGAAAGCCCTTGGAAGTCAAAGTTTCCAATGCATAAGAACTTACATTTTGTCTCCAGGGACAGAATTCATATTATCAAACCACTTCTAGTTAATAATCAGTGCTTTCCAAAAGAGAACTAATCAGTGGTTTCTATTACTGTTTTCATTTTCAAGGGCCTTAAAATCAGAGACTGCATTAGTTGATTCTCTTTGAACATGGTTCAGGCTTAGGGGGAAGGCTCTTGACAAAGCTTTCCCTGCTGTGTGGTCAGCTGGGGCCAGACAGGAGAGGTTTCTGCAGCCTGCTCTGAAGCACTTTGCTGTGGGGAGAACCCAGACACGCAGAACCAATCGTGGAATTATCGATATCTTCAAGTGCCTCCCAGGTTTAGGATTTACTGTAGGTGCTTCCTGTTTGCTGGACAACACACATCCAAACAAGCCTTACACCAGAGCTCCCTTCAGAACAGATATTGTTCTTTGAGCAGTATCTTAATATTTTACTTCTCTCCATTTGTTCCCTTTTATTTTTTCCATTCTGCTCATACAATTCTATGCTGTGAATTAGGTCAAAAGCTTGAAACAGGAAAGCATGCTGAAAACCAACATTCTCTCTTTGTTTCTGAGTACCTGGAGAATTCTGAGGTTTTTTTTTTACAAAGAAAAGTACTTTATTTAGTAGTTACACTGCCCTTGCAGAATGGGCTAATTTTCTTTCAGTCATATTTCAAATTTTCCCTCAAAATGCAATTACTCTGTTACTAATTTACCCATAGCAAATGTTCCTGTTAAAGCAAACTGAAAAATAAATGAAATTAGAAGCGAAACAATACAATTCAAAGAGCACCGGACTGGAAGTCAGGAGATTTGGCCTCCATTTCTGGTTCTTCAGCCTGCTAGCCATGTGATCTAGACTTTCATTCCCACCACATCACTCTCTCTCTCTCTCTCTCTCTCTCTCTCTCTCTCTCTCTCTCTCTCTCTCTCTCTCACACACACACACACACACACATGCTTACATTTATATAAATACATAGATGAAATCTATAAGAATATAAAATAAGTTATATATATTTAGATTTATCCTTGTATTTGCATAGCATGTGGGATAGGGTTCTGGACATTTGATTTTTTCTATCTTTGATGAATTATCAGAGACTGAGGGTCATGTCTCTTGTAACTTTAAGAGGTTTAGTGGAGTGCCACACAGACCATTGATTAAGTGTCAGCTACTTAATCAATGCAATACAGCACAGTGATATTTTGTACTTTAAATATTATAAGCTCTTAGGGTTTACTTTTATTTATATATATAATGTTCACGCCATCTGAATATAAGTCACTGACACATAAAAGTCCTTTTGAGGATGATATCCTTCTAGAATCATGTACTTTTATATGTTCATTTTGTCATTTTACAGAGGAGGAAACTGAGGCCCAGAGAATTAAGCCCAGGCTCCTGTTTCCTAGTCGACTTTGTTTTTACATGTCCAACTACATATGGATGGTGCTGAGTGTTGAGGAACTCTGACTTTCAGAGGGGAGTGCTGAGGGTCATCTTCCTAACAAAGACCTCAGTGGGGCTCCTTTTCGAGCTGCTCTTATGGGTGGGTCGCTCGGCCCTTCCTCCTCCCAGTTATTCTGAGGATAAATGGGCGGCCCACTGGCAGACCCCTCCTTCCCGGAGCCCAGGCCTCTCTTGGGAGCGCCGCGGGGGGCGTGTTGCAGGGGATGGGTTGCGGCGCCAGTAAGAAGGTGGTCCCGGAGCAGCCAGCGTTGGCCCGGGTCCAGCAGGAGAGTCAAGGCCAAGGTGTCGCCGGGGGCTCGGGACCTGGCCTGGAGGTGGCTGCGGAAGCGGCTCGGAGGATGCAGATGGCTCACTTCCGAGCTAAGTTCGACCCCCGTGTCCTGGCCAGGTAAAGCGCCGGCCCAGGGGCTGGCCTAGGGCTGGGTTGAGAAAGGTAACTTCAAAACCGGGAAGCAGAGGAGGGGGAAGATTAGAGACTGAAAATGAGAGGAGGAGAGCAGCAAGAAAACGAAGGGAATTTCTGTTCTCAGAACTTGGGAAGGAGGGACGCCTCCAACCCGGGACAGGGTCTATGCGTGCGTCCTGCCAGCTGGATGAAAGCACTCTGCAAATCCTAATTTATTACTATGCCCTCAAACTGCTGGGGCTGGGTCCAGCCAGCCGGATTCATGAAGGATCCTCTACTAAATTCGTGGAAAAGGAGTCACAGTTAATGAAATAGAAGAAGGCTTTGTGTCAAGCGACTTGAGATCCATGCAAGTCATAAAGATGGGCACACTCCATGGTTGTTAGGGGCTTGTGAGCAAGGATATAGCTTCATGAATTTGTTATGGGGCACTTGTTAGTCATTCTGATGCCATTTATTTCAACTACTCTAAATCTTGGCTTACAGCCTACTGTTTTCTCCATTGCCGAATGACTAGCATTTTTTTTCTTTCAAATATTTGTTATATGAAGACCCCTTAATAGTATTGGATAAAGCTTTTTTTATTTGAGCAAAAGAATGTAGGGCTTCAGAAATGGTAATTTGTCTGATATCTGATGATTAATTCCATGAGCAAATGAGTTTGTCTTGCAGTTTGAGGGCATAGAAATAAATTAGGATTTGCAAAGTGCTTTCATCCATATTAGAGGTAATGTTATACTTAGTTGTTCTGCAAAGCAATAGAATTTAAAATGCCTGTGATTATCTTCAAAATCACACTGGGGGTACATGTGAATAAAAAAAGCAGAATTAGAAAGGAAAAAGGGGAAAGAATCCATTTAAGATGACTAAATTGCTATCTGTTTTGATAAGGTAATTGACCAGAAAGTTAAGTGCACTGTATAGAACAAAGCTGTTTTCTGTGAGCTGATATAGCCAAATGTCATTTTTATTCAGTAAGCACAGGAATATAAAGAAAAAAATAAGTAGGCAGAAATAAAAGTTACAGACAAAATAAGCTCAACAAAAAGAAATAAGTTTAAAGCACAGATTGATGTTTTATTTCCATTTGAATATTTAGTATGGAGTATTTAACTTAAAGAATTACCTTTTCCTTGGGTACATTACAGTTTTGTTTCATTCTCTGGCAACCTGGCTTGGGAGAAATTTTAATAAAATGGGAAGAGCACCAGATTATGATGTAAGTAAGGAGATCTGGGTTCTAATTCTAACTCTACCACTTAAGCAACCAATGGGTTAAACTGAGCCTCAAACTTCATATTTTACAAATGAGAATCTGGGCTAGATCACTCTTGTATTCTCTCCAGCTCTAAGATGATTCTATGTTTAGCATTTTCTCAACATTTCTTAAGAAAAGGTAAAGGGCTACATTTTGTAGTATTATAAATTTATGTAGAAATTTATACTGCTAATTCAAAGTTTAAAATCCCTAGCCTTTGAAATCCTACTGACTTTTTGGCCTTTTCTTGAAATAATTACTTTACACATTATTGACATAAGTCCCATGTTAAATTTTTGTTTACCACTTAGAAATTGCAAGTGCAGGGAGCTAGGGAGTGGGGAGGAGACTATAGAAAACTGTAGTGTGGCTGGCCCTAATATCATCCTCACCCATCTTCTGAAACCTGCCCTTGTAATAGTACAGTTGTGTTTACTTTCTCAGTGATCATTCATTAAGGAGTTACTGTGTATGATGTGTGCATGGGACTTAGAACTCATAGTCAAGTAAAACAAAAAAAGGTACTATTTGTACCTTGTCTCCTAAAATGGTATCCTCCCTCTTTAGAGGAGTTATAATCAGAAGAAGATCTCTTTTTTATTCTTTCCACCTCTTTTGGTTGTTGTTACTGAAGAATGATGAAAGCAAGGGTTGGAGGAAGAAAAGGAAATAGCAGAGGGATGTCTTGAAATTCTTCAAGGAAATTTTGGTGAATCACATTTAAAAGAATTACATTTGAGTCCCATCCATTCCAGCTACAACCTGTGTGGTCTAGTGAAAATCATAACTTTTTAGCCTACTTTCCTTATCTGAAAAAGGGGATAGTATTATATCACCTAGCAGCATTTTGTAAGGCTAAGAATATATATATATTAAATGTGCCTGGCACATAATAAATGGTAGCTATTGTTATTGAGACTCTTTGTCTACCTACCAACTAATTAACTTTTTATCATCTGCCTCCATTTCAAAAAAGGATTTAGCATGGTTTTCAAAAATAATAAACCCAATTAAGCAATAATAAGTGAGGAAATGAGGATAGGGACACATTAAGATAGAAAGGATTATACGAGGCATGGATTTGGATAAATTCAAGAAATCATTTCAGAGAGATAACAGAATTGGTTTTTCTTCCCAACAGATATGACATCAAGGCTCTTATTGGGAGAGGCAGTTTCAGTAAAGTTGTCAGGGTGGAGCAGAAAGCCACCAAGACACCTTTTGCAATAAAAGTGATGGAAACCAGAGTGAGGGAAGGCAGAGAAGCATGTGAGTCTGAGCTCAACGTCTTGAGGCGCGTTAGCCATTGCTACATTGTCCAGCTCATGGAGATCTTTGAGGCGCATGATCGAGTTTACCTGGTGATGGAGCTGGCCACAGGAGGGGAGCTCTTCGATCGACTCATTACTCAGAGATCCTTTACAGAGCAGGATGCCGTCAGAATCCTTCGGATGGTTGCTGATGGGATTAAGTATTTGCACGCTTTGCGAATAACTCATAGGGACTTAAAGCCTGAAAATCTCTTATATTATCATCCAGGTGCTGAGTCGAAAATTTTAATCACAGATTTTGGGTTGGCAAACTCTGGGAACAAAAGTGGTGACTGGACAATGAGTACACTCTGTGGGACACCAGAGTATATAGCCCCCGAGGTTTTACTAAGAAAACCTTATACCAGTGCAGTGGACATGTGGGCTCTTGGTGTAATTACATACGTTTTACTTAGTGGATTCCTGCCTTTTGATGATGAAAGCCACATAAAGCTTTATAGGAAGATTCTGAAAGGCAAATATAATTATACAGGAGAGGTAAGTGATCATTTTATTCCTATGGTGTTGGCCAAGAACAGGGTTTAAAACTTTGGCACTATTGACCTTTTAGGCTGGATAGTTCTGTTCTATGGGAGGCTGTCCTGTGCATTGTAGGACGGTTAGCAGCAGCCCTGGTCTATTCACTAGATGCCAGTAGCACCCCTACTCCCCAAGGTGTGACAAACAGAAATGTCTCCAGACATTGCCAAATGTCCCCTAGAAAACAAAATCACTCCCGGATTGAGAACCACTGGTCTAGAGTTAATGAGCATCTAGATTACTGAATTGTCTGTGGTTAGCACACAACTTCACTTGCCTGAGCTGGCTGAATAGACTAATGTATCTGCTCAGCCAAAAATCCCTTTTATTCCTCCAAATTCCTTTTACTTCCACAAAGCTAATAAGTAGTGCAATTGCTAGCATTAAATTTCAGTTTTATATCTTAAAAAAAAAAAAAAAAAGGTCGTGTACAGTTTTACCCAGTCTCTGTTGGAGAGAACAGAAAAATAGAAAAAGAACCAGATGAGGAAAAGAAGAAAGAAGGAAATAAAGGCTGGAATTAGCCACAAACATTGCAATTTACTTTTAACTGAATTACCTGAAGCTTGAGATAAGAGAAAGCATTATCGTTTTTTTTCATGGTTCAGTACCTCTTAACACAGAACTTTTTTTTTTTTTTTCTGAGAGATTTATCATGAGATAAATAATTTATCTCACTTATCATGAAACTGCTAAATGGAATTGGTCTCTGAGAAGTTTTGGGTAATTCTCATTTTTCCAGTTCCCTAAATACACTTGGTGAATGTGTCCTCAAAAGAACCGAGGAATTATGTTGTACAGATTTGATAGCAGCAGCGACAACATCAAAAATTTACATAATATTTTACCCTTCAAAAGCCATTTTTCATGTACTTGGTCTAAATTGGTTTTAATAACAATCTTGTGAAAGAAATATGATGATTTCCATTTTGCTGACAAGGAAACCGAGCCCTGAGGTTCTACAGCTTTTTGTGGCTGGACAAGCTTTCAAGGCCAGATCCACTGACCTCAGTCCCAGGCTTTTTCCACATTAAGATGGTTTAACAGGCTGCCAAGGGCAGTGTCTACCAGACTGCGGAGAAAAACCAAACAACGGGGAATTTTGTGAGGTAAAGGAGTGGGGATGTGTTGACTCTGGGAGGAGGAATTATGAGGAAATCTTTGTTGGTAGCTAAGAGGATGTGAGAGTTGGTGAAGGGACTGAATGATGTCACTAGGTGACAATTGGTCCAGAGTGGGAATTTGATTTGATGCTTGTTGTCCAAATTTTGGGGAAGGGGGTTACATACCACTATTAATAAAAAATTTTGAGCATGTACATTCAGCATTTATTCAGGTATAAATTTTAGAATAAGGAGATAAAAATAAAAGAGAAGTTCCAACATTTTCTTCCTGAACAGCAATGAATAATCCTAGAGACAATGCTTGGGAGCCACTGCTCACCACTCTGGACTGCCGTTTCTCATTTGTAAGATAAAGTTGCCTCCTAGATACTCTTCAGTTGTTTTATTTATTTATTTATTTTGTTTATTTGTTTGTTTATCACTCAGAGATCTGTAGTTTATAACCTATGTTTGAATAATGAGCTTTGGCTGAAAACATTTTTTCCCAGGATACTAGTTACTTTATTTTCTGCAACTGTGTTTTAAACAGATGCGCATGTGGGGTCAACTTAATGAGCTCTCCATACACCTTGCTGCACATATTTTATGTTCATTCCAGAAAGATTCAGTTGCTTGTCTTATGCTCTTCCACTGTCTTGAGCTTAGATAAATGTGTCTGGATCCAGGGCCAAGTAGCCAGCATCAGAGGTCATGTCACTGTGAGCATGAGCCACAGATGCACTATGTCTAGTTCTGCAGGGTTTACATTTTCTTTTTCTCGTGTTTGGGTATTTGGCAAATATGTTCAATTGTTTCATAGTTTTTGTTTGGGGGATTAACATTTCTCATATCTTATTTACCTAAATAAACTCAAGGAAAAGATGATTACTTTTCCCCCTGCTTTATTTTGATTCAAATTCTAGGCTAATAGCAGGATTAAATGATTGGATAGTGTGATGTCTATGTGCAAAGTCTGATTTTTTCCTTACACAAGGGCAAAGACAATAGATTCCCTCATCATTCCTGAGAGATATATTAAAAAAAAAAAGCAAAAAAAAAAAAAAAAAAAAACCTAAAATTGGGTTTGAGATAAAACAAACGCAAGGCAATTTTCTCAAGGTTTCTTCTTTGTATAGGATGAGAGATACAAAGCTGTAGTTTTCTCTAGGTATGTGCTGTGTTGGTAGGTAATGTAGAAAACAAGTTTGAGAATAAAGCAACAGTCCTTTTGTCCCCATCCTCACAAAGCCATTATGAATTGCAGCTATTGTACTTAAAGCATGTGCAAATGCTATAAATATTGCCAGAATAAATTCCTGAAACATCAAATAGCTACTTGCTCGTATTGCACTGTGTCATATCTCCACTGCATGCTGAATTCCACTTGTAGTCAGCTGATTTGGAACAAGGAGGGCTCTGTGTGTTTAGAGAAAATCACCACAGGAGGGCTCCTCACTGAAGTGTCCTATTCTTCCTTCCCCTTCTCTCTCCAGGCTGTAGAGATGGTGATGGCCTAAGTCCAGGGAGAGAAACACTGATGATTTCTCAATCCACTCTGCTTTCCTCATTCTTGGGGTCAAAGGGCCTCTATGAGATAGCCACAATGTGGGGAACACTGACCAGATATTGGTGTAGTTGACCAAGGGCAGCTGCTTTACCTTGTCCAGCTCATGTAAATGTGATGTGGGAACTCACATTGCTGACAGTACCCTTGCCAGACTTCTGGAAAGGAACTCATTGGACAGGGAATTTGAAAAAGAGTTTCTGTATGTGTTTGTTTTTATTTTTTTGCTAAAGTGTGTTTTTTTTTTTGTGGCCTCTCTCAAAGTGGATTTTTAGGTTCACTGTGTATTTAATGACGTGTCTTCCAATTACTTATTGAAAAAGTTTTTTATACTTGATATGCAGTGATCTATATCATGAAGAATATATAATATTCATTGATTGGAAGACTTATTGTTAAGATGTCTGGAGTGGGTGTGGCTCAGTGGTTGAGCGACTGCTTCATATGTATGAGGTCCTGGGTTCAATCCCTTGTACTTCCTAAAATAAATAAATGAAAGAGTGCATTGTTAAGATGTCAACTCTACTCGAAGCAATATACAGAACAATTCCAGTCAAAATTCCTACAGACTTCACAGAAATGGAAAAACCAGTCATGAAATTTATATAAAAGGGAAAGTGGTCACGAATAGCCAAAACCATCTTGAATAAGAAGAACAAAGCTGGAAGACTCACAGTTCCCAAAACTTATTACAAAGTAATCAAAACAGCATGATACTGGCTAAAGGACAGACATAGAGACCAATGGAATTGAGAGTTCAGAAAGAAACCCTCACACCTTTGGCCAGTTGATCTTTGACAAAGGTGCCTAGTCCACTCAGAGGGAAGAGAATAATCTCTTCAACAAATGGGGCTGGGAGAACTGGATAGCTCCATATGCAAAAGAGCGAAGGGGGACTTTTACCCTGCACTATATACAAAAATTAACTCAAAATGGATCAAAGACCTAGATATAAGTATTAAAACTCTAAAACTCCTAGAAGAACACATAGGGAAACATCTTCAGGACCTTGTGTTAGGCAGCTGTTTCTTAGATTTTACACCAAAAGCATGTGGAGCAGGGAAGCGAATATGGCTCAAGCCCTTGTGCCCACCTACCACGTGGGAGTTCCCGGGTTCCGTTCCGGATGCCTCTTAAAGAAGACAAGCAAGACAGCAAGCTGACACGAGGGCTGGTATGGCGAGCTGAGGCAATAAGATGATGATGCAACAAGATGACGACTCAACAAGGAAACACAATGAGAGACACAACAAGCGAGGAGCAGAGGCAGCTCAAGTGATTGGGCGCCTCCTTCCCATACATGAGGTCCCGGGTCCGGTTTCGGTACCTCCTAAAAAAAAAAAAAGAAGAAGAAGAGCAGACAGCAAGCACAAAACAATGGAGGAGATGGGGAGAAAGAAATAAAAAATAAATCTTTTTTTAAAAAAGGATGAGGAGCAAATGAAAATAGGTAAATGGGACATGATCAAAATTTAAAACTTTTTTACATCAAAGGAATTTATTTAAAAAGTAAAATGACAACCTACAGAATGGAAGAAAATATTTGGAAATCATATATCTGAGAAGGACTTAATATCCAGAGTATACAAAGAACTCCTACAACTCAACAACAAAAAGACAAACAACTCAATGAAAAAATGAGGAAAAGAGTTGCATAGACATTTCTCCACAGAAGATACTACATCCATGAAAAGATGCTCAACATCATTAGTCACTAGTGAAATGCAAGTCTAAACCACAATGAGACACCATTTCACACCCAGTGCAATGGGTACTGTTTAAAAATAGGAAAACAATAAGTTGGAGAGGATGTGTAGAGATAGGAACACTTGCTCAGTTTGGGTGGGAATATAAAATGGTGCAGCAGCTTTGGAAAATAATTTGGCAGTTCTTCAGAAAGATAAGTATAGAATTACCATATAACCTGGCAATCCCACTTCTAGATATATGTCCAAAAGAATTGAAAGCAGGGACAAACAAATATTTGCACAGCAATGTTCACAGTGGCATTATCTACAATTGCCAAAGGTAGAAGTAACCCAATGTCCATCAACAGATGAATGGAAAAACAAAATGTGGTATCTGTATACAATGGAATATTATTCAGCTGTAAAAAAGAAAGAAGTTGTTAAAAAGGAATGAAGTGACAGCATGAATGAACCTTGAAGACATAGTTTGAAGTGAAATATGCCAGACACAAAAGGACAAATATTGTGTAATCTCTTTTATATGAAATAAGCAGAATGTGCAAATTCATAAAGTCAGAAACTAAAATACAGATTGCCAGGGGCAGGTGGGGGAGCACAACCAGGAGCTAATTTTTAATTGGTATGAAGTTTCTATTTGGGTGATGGAAAAGTTTGAGCAATGGATGATGTTGGTGGAGGCAAAACTTTGTGAATGTAAGTAACACTATTGAATTGTATATTTAAAATGGGATATAAAGGGAAATTCTAGGTTGTGCATAAGTTACCAACAACAACAAAAAAAACCCTACATAGAACTGTACAACAGAGTAATGTACACAGCGGGATAAAGTTAATAGCACATTTATAATAATATTGTTTCATGAATTGTAACAGAAGAACCACACTATTGCAAAATGTTAATAATAGGGAAAACTCGGTGTGAGGGTGAGATATATGGGAATTCTGTATTTTGGCATGATTTTTCTGTATACCTACAACTACTCTAATAAAAAAAGACTAAGATCTATATAGTTAAAAATATATAGTTAAGAATACAATTCTCTTTCTTTGTGTCTATGTGTTCATGTATATATGTAAATATATATTTATTTTATTTATTTACTTTCCCAGCCATGGCCAAATGTTTCCCACTTGGCAAAGGACTTCATAGACAAGCTGCTGATTTTGGATGCTAGTCACCGCATGTCAGCTGGCCAAGCCCTGGATCATCCTTGGGTGATCACTATGGCTGCAGGGTCATCCACAAAGAACCTTCAGCGGGCCATTTCGTGGAACCTCATGCGGAAGGCCTCCCCCTACTCACAGAGTCCTGGATCAGCACAGTCTTCTAAGTCATGTTATCCTCACAAATCAAGGCGGAGGAGGAGCAAGAGAAACTTAGATGTGGAAGAATCCTCACTATCTCCACTTTTGTGATAGATGACCTTGAAAACTATTTTATCCATTTTAAGCCAGATTTATTAACAGCATTAACAAGATTAAGCCAATGGGGACCATTTCACCATGATTAAGACACCCTAAGGGATCCATTAAATATATGGACTCTCTTTTTTAGAATAATTTTTGTGGAAAAATTGAGCAGATAGTACAGAGAGTTCCCATTTACCTTCAGCCCCCCTCCACATTTTCCCCTATTATTAACATCTTGAATTACATTATTGGGGTACATTTGTTACAATTGGTGGACCACTATTGGTACGTCATTATTAACTAAAGTTAATAACTAAACTAAAGTTATTAACTAAAGTCCAGTTGTACAGTTTTATGGTTTTTGACAAATACATGTCATGCCCTAAAAATCCCCTGTGTATCGCCTATTCATGGAGAACCCCTGAACCCCCAACCCGTGAAAACCACTGATCACTTTTCTCTATATAGTTTTGTCTTTTCCAGAATGTCACATACTCAAAGTCATATAGTATGTATCCTTTTCGGACTTGTTTCTTTCACTTAGCAATATGCACAGTCTGTTTAGCTAGTCACCCATTGAGACATGTTGGTTGCTTCTAGTTTGGGGCAATTATGAATAAAGCTGCTATAAACATTTATGTGCTGGTTTTTGCATGGTCATAAGTTTTCAACTCATTTGGGTAAATACCTAGGAGTTTTAAAACTATTTCTCTGAGAAATTCACAGCTCTTTTACAGACTTATTTTCTTATTAGGTTGATTTGATGTGACAAGGAACTTAAATATCACTTTATCTCCCAGGATGGTGTTTTTCCAAACCTCCTTTCCCCACCCCAAACAGACTAACAAGAGATGAACGGACCAACCATATCATTTTTTTTTAATTTTATCTTTGAATGAAAAGATTTGGGCAATTCTACAAAGCTGACAATAACATTTAGCAATGTGAAACTCTGGATAGAAAAGTATTAACTAGCACTTTTTCATGTTTTGACCCTATTCTACCATCCTCTGGTGAAATTAGGTATTGCAAACCTATTTGTAAGTATTTCGGTATTGTTTTCTTTACTCGACTAAGGTTAATATAAACAGACTAAAAAGGAACACCCAGATTATTTCATAATTAACACATTAAATCTTGTATTTTCTTTTAAAATTACTTCTTATTACTTTTATGAAATCTCTCCTTTTATTTTCCTTATTAAAAACAAATAGCAAACATGAGTTTCTCCTAAACAATATTAACTTCTCTTTCTTCACTGCCTAATATCCATCTAGACTTTGTTTTGTGTTATTATTTGTCCCGCATTCTCTTATCTTAGCATTTTCTCTCTCACTGCTTCTCCCTGTCTCCTGGCAGCCATCTGATTGTGCACTAAAAATGTTTGTCAAAAAGCACATTAAAAACGTTTGTCAAAAAGATCTGTTTTCCGTGATATATGCAGAATGTGGATGACTACATTTTGAGAAGTTTCCTAACGTTTGATGTAATCTAAATAACAGAAATAATGCACACATTAATTATATTTCTTCACTTTTTCATGCTCTACTAACCACATATACAAATGTGATGGTGAATAGTCTATGTGTGCAAACCTCTGGAAAGTTAATTTCTTCGGGCTAAACTAGAAACCTAGAAATTTAATATGACAAACAATGACTGATTTGTGCTTGAGCTATTTTTTCCAAGTCTGTTAAAATTCCACTTTAAAAACATTACTTTAACCAAGAGTTAAATTTACAGAGAAACGTTCTAAAACTTAAACCATAAATTAATGTGAATTTGGATCTTGAGACTTAAGATGGGAACAATCATCTATGACTGCCACACTGAGAGTAACTCTCGGTATCTTCCCCTAGATATTCCCCTAGTGTGTTTCCCTTTCTATTGCCTCTGGCTTTGGGGCCACACACTTGACCTTTCACTAAGCGGCATTTTCAGTATTACTTGGTAGATTTGTTTGGAAAAATATTTTATATGATTGAAAATTTTATAATTACATTCTATTTCCTAGTACAATAATTCAGGAAAATGGAAATTTTATTTGCCTCTGAGAAAAAAATTAATTCAAAGTACCAGATATTCCAGTCTTTCTTTCTTCCAAAAGGATTTAAGGTGATTTATGTAGGCCAATGGATAATTTGGCAAAAATAATGCCAGGGACCTCAAAAGAATGTGGTCCATTTATGGGCTCCATGCATGTCCGGAATATACTGGAGAGCTTTTTAGAATACCTAGAAGAAGGGATGACTTTCATGTCTTTCAAGGAATACTCCAAAAATACTGTTTCTCAACCACGATTTTGATTTGTATTGCACAGCAGTGAATTCCAGACAGTACTGACAAGTACCTGGTGAATAACTGAGAATAGGACAGCCATGTGCTTTTATTAGTACCCCTGTGAGTCCAGGCTGACAGACTATGCTGGATACATATTGAATAGAAACTGCCTTCCTTGCACATGAAAGTAGGCTTGAGGGCATATCCGTGGAGATGGCCAAGATTTTCTCCAGAAATTGTAGTCTGCTGCTGTGCCTGAGGAAAGGGCAAACAAACCCACCCAAACTCCAAAGCAAATGGCATGGCTAAAATAGTTTTATTAGTGAGAAATCTTCGACTGAATATTGCAAAATATCTCAGATGTAAAAAAAAAAAAAAAAAAAAATCAATGACGTTTCACTGAACTTTTAATGTTATATAGGGTCCCTTCCTGGTGTATCTTCTAAAATAAGTGGTATAAAGAAATAATTTTAGGGTAACTGAAAAAATTAATTTGCTGTATAGAATGAATATTTCTATCCTAGTTAAAAACTGGGGCTCATCTGACAAAAAATGACAATTTTGATTTAAAAATAGATCACTAGCCTTTCTTTTTAGCAACTATCAGATAGTAAGTCATTTATCTATTAAAACCTGACCTAGTTTATGACAATAGAGCCTCTTAATCTACATTTAAGAAAAGTGATTAGTATGACTTTATTTTAGATAGGATTCTTTTTAACTATTAACACGTTTTCTAGCTAAAGATAGAAAAGAATGCTTTCTCTTCATTGGCAAGGGAAAAACTCCTTGTCTCAATTAAAGGACAAGATATACGAAGCTTTTTCATCCACACCTTGTGCCAAGAAAAGCCTATTTCACTTGCTTCCAGTGATGAAACAAAGAAATGGGCTGGGTGGAAGGATTGTGGACGTTTATTTATTTATTTAGACCACACATACCTCCTGCCCCTTTCAACACCGATACCTCCAGTAATTAAAAACCCGGCAGGGCGCCTGTAGCAGGAAGGTGCAGATGCTGCTCCGAGTTTGCGGAGGCAGACAGAGGATTAACTCGCAGCATGCGGTTGGGTAGTTCCCTGGATCTGGAGGCAGGGCTCTGCTTGTTCTCACAAATCATCTAAAGTTAGAGTCATGCTCCAGGCACTTCTCCTGGTACCAATTAGGTAAGGTGGCGGTGGTCTCAGTTTAGAGCAACTTCAGAAGAGCCCTGCTTCACTCTGTGCCGGAGCTGGCTTCCGCTTTAAAGTGATTTGTGCAGCTCGGGGACAGACGCGATTGCATTCGCCTGGTTTCAGCGCGACTGGCACTCGTGTCGCGATAAATGCCTGCCCTCGCCCGCTAGTGTGGGTAAGGGACGAGCAGAATAGTGAGGGGACTGGAAGGTGGGACGGAGCGTTCGCTTATTTCATGGCCTTTTAGGAGAGATCTGTGCTCAAACAGGAAAGGGAAAACAAAAAGGAGGGAAATCAAAGACATTGCCCCGTCTTATGGAACACTCCAATGTCGTTAAAGCAGCAGCCAAGGATTTCTTTCGCAGTCAGGGTGACTCTAATGAAGCCGCCTTCCATTAGCGCAGAAGCTACCCCGGAGTGACTAGTGATTCACAGCTTGGGTTTGAGGGTTTCACTAATACAGGGCCCTGCCAAGACAAGGGGGCCGGGACTGGCGCCTCTCTGAGAGATGGCCTGTTTCCAGTGACATTCCCAGACAAAGCAGGAGACACTAACAGCTGAGAGGACAATGCCCATTGTTCTCTGGCAGGAAAGCTTGGGAGGAAGGTGGCAGTTTGGAAATGTGGCTGTGCACAAATGCCAACTGCCAAATGCTCTGTGTACCAGCCAGCAGAGGAAAGTAGTTTTGTTAGTGGAAAATGCATTAATCCAATGGGAACTATTTTCCATGAAAGAGCAGTATTTAGAAACAACTCTATCTTATATTCAAATATGGGTGATTCTGAAAATAGGGCTATTCTTTAACATCTTTTATAAGCTCAGACCCATTTTGTAAATCATTCTGTAGAGAAACTGGACCCCTAAGTTACCAGATCAGGAAAGAAGGAAAGCAGTGAACACAATTTTAGCAAAAGCTTTTATGTAATTTACAGATGGATTGAAACATAGGTGTCATAATTTAGAAAGTGCAGCCTCTGAAAGACTACTTCTATTGAAACATCCACATCTATATGTGGTGTATTTACAACTGTGTCAGCCATTAAAAAGAAGGATGGAAATAGATCTCATTTAGTGCAAAGACTTCTGATTATGAAATCACCAAGTGTCAAACAAAGTTTTCAATAGTGATGAAGCATAATTAATTATATGGTCTTAATAAAAATATTTTTTTAAGGAAAACAAAATAGTTTATCATTAATAAGTAAAATTTGAAAGTATTTTTAAAATCTTGTTTATCTTTAGTTCATCCTTTTGAAATTCCTAGCTTTGCATATTTTTCTTAAAGTATGTGTTAATATAGTAGTATATGTATATAACTTTAAAGTAAATATAAATACACAAATATTTTTACTGATAAGGACTAGATCAAAAAGTTTGGAGACCACTCATTGAAGTTATCAAAAGACCATTTCTAATGACCAGCACTCTCTGGCAGGTTTAAGTTATTGATATGAATGAACATCCTGAATTCTACTTGAATTCAGGTACACAGCCTCAACTGAGTCAAAAGCTGAGGAAAGTCCCCCTCCAATCCAAATAACCTTGTTATTCCTAACACATCTCTGGGATGATTAAGAGTATAACTGTGGTCAGTAAAGGAATAACATTGATCTGAGAAGCCCAGGCTGTAATGATCAAGAAGAGAAAATGGGAAAATGACATACTTTATTTTTTTCAAAGTCTATTAGTTTAAGATATAGGAAAAGAAAAGGGTTGCCCTTTTTGAAAGTAAGAAAGACCATCTCTAACTGCAGAAAAAAAGGGTATACTTGAAGATTTATAAGGATAATCAGAGAGGTTGGAGTTGAAGCCCAAAATTCGTAATGATCTGTAAGTTGTTTAGGGGGTAAAATATTACCTGTTAGTCAACCAGCATCATTTTTTTTTTAGTGTTCTCTATATATCAAACACAATTATTTCAAAACTTATACTTAAAAGGTTTTTTCTACTAAAATAATCTTTAATTTTAAATAATATAGCTGCTTATTTAACTAGTTCTATTTAAGTCTTTACTGGACTGTAGTAGAATTCTCAAGTAATAGTGTACTTTCAAAGAAATTTGTTTCAGCCAATGAATATTACATTGGAAATATGAGAGGAATATGAGAAGTTGAGATGCAGCTTATACAAGTCAATGATCAGAAAATGCACAGACCCTGCCTGGAGTGAGTGACTGCCATGATTGATTGTCCTTTGTGAGATGAGCCCGTGTGACTGCCACATGACTCCTGGTTATGTGTGGCTTCTTTTCCTCATGATGGCTAACCATCACCCCCATCTGTTAGCCCCTTCCTGTCCAGCTCAACCCAAGCCCCGACCCTGGATCAGAGATGACCTGAGACTCAAGAAAGAGCTGAGAATCTGCTACACACATCACTTAATAATAAAACATCAGCAACAACAAAATATATATGTAATGTATTCTTTTTTAAGGCAGGTCAAAATTTGATTTTTTTTTTTTTTAAAAGCTTACTTATATTCTAAAACGAATATTTTGAAAAATCCTATTTCAAATTATCTTTGTCACTGCTCTTCTGACCTTGTACTTAATAGAGAGGTGTCTGGACATAGAGGAGTGAATGCCATGTCCTCCAAGGTTCTAAGGGGCTCATTGTAGCTATATGAAGTCAGGAGTGGAGGTGGCACGGTCTCTCAGTAAATTCTTTTCTGCAGAATTTTTTTCTGGTGTATAAGCTGCGATGATCAAAACATCCCAGGTTTGTGCTGATTGCATCATCACAGTGGGAGCAATCGCCTTCCAAATGTCTCCCTACCTACACAGAGCCTGCTTAATACGTTTCCTTCTCTCCATTCCTGTTGTCATAGTTCTATTTCAGGGCCTGTTGTGTATTATTATTTTTGGGTTTTTGTTGTTGTTTTAAATTCTGTATTACTGCAGTAGCTTCCAGATAGGTAGTTCTACCTCTGGTTTCTTATCTTTTTCAACATCTTCCACACTGCCTCTCTGTCTCTCTCTCTACACACACACAAACAGATATATACAGATATATACACATCCTTATATATATATATATTTCTAAAACACAGACCTTGAGTGTGCCATCAGCATGCGTAAAATATTTGGAAAAAGAAAAGTCCTACCGATAACCTACCGAATATATCCAAACTACAGCCAAAGTCCTTTCATGCAACTTTCCAGTCTTTCCGGATATTTAAAGCCATTTTTCTGGTGTCCTCACCCCTTCCCTACTTGCACTGTGCACCTGGTGCTGGGGGCACTCTGTGGCCTTTCAGTTACCCAAACACCCTTTACATGCTGCAATTTCTTCTAAAAAGTCCGATTGTAAAGTCTTGCCACAATTGCAAATACCATTCTTAACATTTGTCCCAATATAAACCTTATGCACGTACATTGCATAACATAGTCCTGCTTCAGGATCACACTAGTATAAGTTATTATGAAAATAAAATCTGAAATAGATTCTTGTAATCCCATCACCTAGATCCTACTACACAGTGATGACATTTGGCTGGCCCCTGTTAACAGTTGCCAATTTGTGGTTACAGAGTCATTATTATTTGGGATGAACAATGGATGTTTCTGTTTCTTTGTTTAGGATCATGCCTTTATCCAACACAGGACTCTTCTTCTTTGTAATTGTTTACATATAACATTTGTCCTTTTTTTTTTTCAGATTACAGCAGATACACATATTCATGTACAAATCTGTAAAACCCAAAGAGAAAATCGAAACACCCATCATAGCAGCATCCAGAGATACCTACTGTTCATATTGTCCTATTTTATTAATATGCACATGCTGTTTGGTAGTTTGTTTTCCTCCCACTTTTTGTATTATGAAAATGTCCACCTCTTTAAATATTCTCCCATATACTTTGACTTCATGGTGCTTCCCATCCTCCTAGTGAGGGCTGTAGGGCCTACTTATTAGTCAAGGTTGGGGGCCTTTTGAAACCTGGGCCTGAAGTAGCAAGATTTATGACCTTCAGTTTGAGGCAAGACTATATTGTTCATTGGCTTCAGTGTTTCTGAAGGCTGAAATGTTAATGGAAAAAAGGAAATTGCTTTTATATTGTCTCTGTAGTGCCCACAACTGTTCTCACTGAAATTCTGTGGATCTGAAAATTTGTTTATGCTTTGGGGAGGCTGCAGTCAAGTGACTTTTCTCAATTTTGGGAAGTTGTTGGTTTCTAACAGACACTTTCATAGCGAAGAAATGGAAAATGCAAGTAACCCTTGTCAACAGGAGCTGGCAACTTCTTACAAGGAACAAAAAACACCAATTATTTACTCTATTTTGTTGAAATATCTGACAGTTCCGTTTGCAATTAAGAAGCCAATTTCCATACTGCAAAACAAACAAGCAAGGGAACAAACAAATAAGCAGAGTGGATTATTCCTCATTGAAACTGGATGTGCCATTCCTCAAGTTCAGACCAAGAGAGCTGAGACCCGAGAGTGCTCCGGTAGGCCAATGCTGTCTCACCTCAGCTCCTTCGTCTGGAATGCCGTACCAACATGAGGCATTTTCTGTGACTAAGAACCTTTGACAACTGCACAACCAGGCTATCAAGAGTAAAAAGTAAAAAGCCTCAATTAAAGCAAATTACAGAAAAAAAAAATGATTTTATATAGTTATACCACCAGAGAGTGTTGTTATTCTTTATGAAGACACCTTTATCTTGTAAGGGATTTATTGTGGTCATAAAAATTCTTCCTTTTGAAAGACAATGTCATTCTGCCAAGTTGTTGATATTTCTATGCTTAGCCACTCAGATTTAATTAGGGCTTACCTTGTTTCAGGCACTGAGTACAGCATGGTGCCCCAGAGATGAATGAACCAAGGGCCCTCCTGTCGAGTACAGTGGAAACAGGAGTGTGTGGATAATGGGTGTGTGACCCAAAAGGTAAGTGCTTTTTAAATATGTAGAGAGCATGATGTTAAAAGCAACAGGCTGCATTCAGGGTCCCTTCCAAACAACAGCTCATGAAATCTCTTTATACACCTATGATATACTCCTCTTTTCTCCAGCTATGTTATACATGTTTATTCCTAATAGAGCAGACTGTATTAATAACCTATTGACACTAGATGGAGCCATATGACATTCATATGTCAGTATTTTAGAGATCTGTGATGATGAAAGTATACTTTAAACTGCAGCTGAGGTTAAAAAAATTTATTAAGGAATGGGTCCAGTTTATAAAGTCAACATTTTATTACTTTTATAAGGTCTCTAAAAATTAAATGGGTTAGGAACATACATTTTAGATGGTTCCAAAAATATATTTTTCTTTTAAAAATTATATGTAGATAATATTATTATACAACAAAGTTCCCAAATTTCTTACAGTTTCAGGTCCAGCCTTTATTAAACACTCACTGCCTTCTATGTCAAGATAGTATTGTTTCTAGTAATAAAGAAGTTGCATTCCAGTGAGCCTCTTTATTTTCAGAAAAGATTACCAGAGATAAAAAATAATACTGGAAGCAAACATATCAGAAAAAAAAAGATCAGATTATGAAAATATTTGATTATTTAAATAAATTCAGTTTCAATGAATAAACAATTATTGGGTGTCCTTCTGTGTTATATTCTGGGCTTTCCAAACATATAACTCATTTACTCCTCAGGGGGAAACTTTGAAATAGTTATTATGACTTACATTTTATGGAGGAGGAAACTAAGTCTCAGAGAAGTTAAATAATTTGCAATAGATTACATTGCTAATAAATGCAAGGATGATTATAATAATGGCAGATTACCAAAGAACAAATGAACACCTTAATGTGAATTTTAACATTTAATTCTGGAAAATTCTTCATCATTTGCTCTTCAATTCTGTCTCTCCCATCATTTATATTCCTCTTTCTGCTACTCTTATTAAATGCATGTTGGCACTTCTTTTATCTTCTATATATTTTCCATCTTTTTATCTCTTCATGTCATATTCTGGGTAATATCCCCCAATCTATCCTCCAATTCTGCTAATACTCTCAACTCTGTTAAATCTCTTGTTTAATCTTTCCATGAAGCTGCTGTTCCAATATTATATTGCTATTTTATATGCTCTTTTTCATTATATCTTGACTTACGGTTCCTCTTGGGAAAGAAGTTTAGTGCAGAGATTAAAGTGGTTAGCATCCTTACCCCACTGGTTGCTGCTGTGTGATCCTGGGCAGGTTACTTAACCTCCCTGTGTCTCAGGCTCCTCATCTATAAAGTGTGATAGTGGGAAGCGGCTGTGGCTCAATCAGTGGGGCTCCCGTTTACCATATGGGAGGCCCCGGGTTCGGTTCCCGGGGCCTCCTGGTGAAGGCAAGCCCGCCCGCACAGCGTGGTTGGCTGACCCGGCGAGCACAAGCAGCAAGGGGGGGATAAATGAATAAATAAATAAAATCTTAAAAAAATAAAATAAAATAAAGTGTGATAGTAACATCTACTTCATGGGGTACCATGAGTCACACATGAAATCACAAATGTAAAGCAATCAGCACAGCACTTTATATGTAAAAAGTGCTCAATAAGTAGTAGCTTTGTTGGTATGCCTTCCTTTATCTCTGATTGTTCCCTAATCATAAGCTCTTAAGACATAACCTGGCATTTGTTGCATCTTTTGGCTTTCTACTTTCGCTTCCTTACCTTGGGCAGTTTGTGATATTTGACTGTGAGTTGAGCAAAGGGAAAATTGTCTCCCATGAAAAATCTCGCTGGTGCCCTGGGTTGTGAAATGCCCTCATGGGGTGAGTGTGCAGCTGCCTCTGCAGGTCTGAACCAGTTTTATTGATACATTCTAAGCGTGGGTAGGGCCTTCTATGGGCAGTGTCACCTTAGACAGGTGGAGGCTTGATGTTCTGATTTCTTAGGAGTTGGTCTACCTTCCAGCAAGTCCCAGAGCTGTGAGGAGCCCTTTCTCACCTTGTCCTGAACCCAAGCAGGGTGGAGGTGGCATGAGAAGGTGCTGAGAGGAGCTCCCTCTCCATGTCCTACGTGGTGACTATAGTTCCTCTAACACTCCCAGCACTTTCTTTTCTCTGTGTACTTGCTCCTTGTTTTGGATTCTTTTCTCACCTTCTTACCTTCTTAGCTTCACTACCCAATCTTCCATGTATTAGTGAACTGAGAACTGAGATTCTTACTGACTTTAAAGTCAAGACCAGATTAGCAGTTCTTAGCCCTCTACTATCACATTTCCCACATATCTTTAATGCATAGCCATCATTTACCTTGAATAACAATCAACAAATCAAGGAGTAATTAAACATAGGGAGCATTTTCTTTAAAAAAAAATAAAATAAAAGGAAACGTCAAAAAAGATGAGCTGTGAATAGTATCTATGGAAAGAACCTTTGTATTTAAGGGGCTGGGTCTGTATGCCAAGCTAAAAATACATCTGAGCCATATGCGGTTAGCATCTTTGAGCAGCTGCTTGCTCACTTATCTTGGAACATTCTCTCCACTCTTTTCCAGGTTAACTGTTGCTCACTTTTCAGGTCTCAATTTAAATGCCATTTTCTGAGACTTGACAGGAATCCCGAGTTCCTGCTGTTCTTTCTCAGAGTAACTCTGTAATTTTTCTTACTGCACTTATGCAATTGGACTGATATATTTATTTGAGTAATGGTTTATTAAACCTCTCTTTCCCTCTCTCGACTGTAAGTTCTATGAGGCTCTTGTTTACTCATGATATCACACACGATTGGTGCATAACAGGCACTCACTAAATTTTTATTATGTGAGGGCATTAATAAATCTAGATCCTTGAAGAAATTGTGCTGCTAACTAACAGCTGTGATTATTTTCAAAGAGTAATGGTTCTTTGGGAGTAAGAAAATATTTGAAATATGTATTTGACTCTACTCAAATCCACAAAGCTCAGGACAAATTTCCTTATTGGCTAAGGAAATGGCTTTCTGAGCTCTAATATTAAGTTATATATGAACTGTCCAATAATAAAAAGTTGATCATGAACTTCAAGTTCAAATATAAACATATTTTGGAAGGTAATAGATTGGTTGGCCCTAGGATAAGGAAAAAAGATACCATCTGCTATCTTGTGGATATAAGATTTTATGTTTCACAAGCATAGCAAATAGTCACATGTTAATAGAGGGAAATTGAAATGCAGGGAACAGTAGTTGCAATCATGATTTCCTATTAGTTGTTTTATATTTTTACCTTCTTTTATTCAACCATTATCTACTGGGCTTATACTGGGTAACAAGCTTTAGGATAAGAAACAACTGAAGAGATAGTTATAAAAGAACAAATAAGAGCAGTAATCATGGTATTCACAGAAATAAGTACAGAGGAGGAAGAATGACAAACTCTGCTGGGAGATCCAGGGAAGGCTGTACAGAGGAGAACCAGATCCTGAAAGATGAGTCGGGGATTGCCAGCTGGCAAAGAGAAGGAAGGGAATTCCAAAAGAAGAATTGAACAAATAATGGCATGAAGGTATTAGGTTGCACAGCTTATGTGAAGATCAGTGAGAAGTTTAGTGTGGATGGGGTAGAGATAAGCAGTGGGTAGGCTAAGAGGTGCAGCTGAGAGGTGAGGCTGAGGATGGGTTGTGAAGAACCATGCATGCCATGCTAAAAAAATGTGTAGAGGGAAGCAGATGTGGCTCAACTGGGGGGCCCTGGGTTCGATCCCCAGGGCCTCCTGGTGAACGCAAGCCGGTGGCACGGTGAGCTGACAGCCCGCGCGGCACAGTGAGCAGGCACAGCAAGATGACGCAAAAAAGGGAGACACGCAGACACAGAAAAATGCACAGCAAAAGGGCACAGCAAGCACAAGCAGCAAGGTGGGGATAAATAAATAAATAACTAAAACAAATCTTAAAAAAAAATGTGTAGGACATCTTTCAGGAATGGCAATGGGGACATTGGGAATATGGTTTAATGCAGCCTTAAAAAATAGCATGGCTATCAGCTACTTCTTGGGAGATATATTCCCTGTCTGGTATATCTCTGCTGGGATCTTCCCTTCTGAGGTTCTCATACTAGAAAATACAGTGAGAGTAATAAATGTGACTGAATTTGCTCCTTAAGCCATTAAGGTCTCAAATGCAGTAGCAAGTTTTCTGATTTCTCTGATTAGTTCTCCTGTGAAGTGATGGGTAGTATAGTATAATGGCTCAGAGGAAAAATTTCAGCTTCAAATTGTCTGAGTTTGAATCCTGCATCCATCTTGCATAATTAGTTTACATCATCTGTGAAAATGATATAAAAATAATATTGCTTACCTCATGGAGTTGCAATCAGAAAGAGGTAATGTTTGTAAAACACTTAGCTCAGTGCCCCCAACACATGGAATACTCAATAAACCCTAGTTTACCAAAAGGTCCAATTTATCATCCTCCTTCATTTTATGTTCATTAACTCTCTAAGTATGCTCATCAAATGTTAGTTCACAGTTGAATAAACTGTGAAAGGGGGTTGTATAAATTGCCCAAGATTACGGTGGACTTGAAGCAGACTAGAATCAAGCTCTCTGGTTCACAGCTCTTTCTATAATTCAAAAGTCTACCTGCAGTAATCTGACTATAGGTAAATACAGAGCAAATGAAATGTTACTTTTAAAGTGACATTTGTTTCAAAAAATGAAAAAAGGCCTTAAAGTAGAGATGTTTTAAAAAATAAAAATGTAGCTTTTTTCTAAGAAATTGTTTGATATATATACATCATGTTGATTTTAGTCTTAGACAAATTATGGTTGTGTTTTCATTCCAGATTCCATTGTAACATTGTAGAATGCAATCACACAGCAAACAACCTGGAAACAGTAAATGGTATTATGAACACAACCTGGTTGAGGTTTTATTTGTTTGTGGGGTTTTTTGGTACATTATTTCTTTCAATCAAGAAGGACTACTGAGGGGATCTAACAAGAAGAGCACTTGTGGAATCTTGATGATATCAGAACTAAGTTGCAAAGCTGCCCAAAGTTGAAGAAGCATTTATACCTGAGGGCAGTATAAATCATTTGACTTGCAAATGACTTGAAAACTCCAAACGACTTATTTTAAGGATGAAGAGACAGAGGTGCTGAAAATATTTTTCATGAGACTACTGGGTGGAATTAAAATGCAAGACTCCATGACTCCTGCTCAATTCATGAAGGTTTCTCAAATCTAAGTCGTGCATGGAATCTTTCTTTTTGCAGAAAAGTAGAATTTCATTGAGAGGATATTAATAGCTTAGAGAACTGAGGGAAGAGCTGACCAAACAGGCCTCAGGAAAGACAGAAACCAGGGAAATTGGGGGCCTCAGAAGCAAGAATGTGGGAACCATCTTTCTGAGGCTGCATGGGGTCTTTTAAAGTCCACCGCTTTAGGAAAGAAGATCAACAATCATTCTCTATTATATCTCCCTTGTTCTACCATTTTCATTGTTCTTGTTGGAAGGCTATATAATTTTGATTGATTATATTTTTTAAAAATTAATTTGATTATTTAAAATTCAGCTATAGAAGCTTCATAAAGTATGCAGATCAAGATGGTGGAAAGAGATGCTTCAGGGCTCCATCTCCCAACAGAAGCTTTGAACAACAAACAAGAGCTGGCAGGAACATCTTTCAAAAAGCTCCAGAAAACAAAGGATTGCAGTAACAGGGCAAGCACTGAATCAAGAAAAAGGCCACTTAAAAGTGGTAGGAGCTCACGGTGCCCTGGCTGGCCTCACCCCAACCCCTCACTGGCTCTGTACAGGGTGGCCCATGCTCCCGGTGTTGATCCCAGGTCCTGGGTCTGGGGTGAATGGAGTAACCCTCATGTACGTATTGGGAGCATGCATGTCTGGCCCAATCTCTGGTGGTGCCTGAAGGACTTGTCCCAGAATTTGCCCTGCATGTAGATGGTGGCTTACAAAATTCTCTTACACAACATTGTGGGATAACAGTCAATTTGTGCTGTCTGGGGCAAGGGATTGCTGAATTCTAGAACATACAGTGCAGTAACTGGGACCAAGAAGAAACCATTTCCTAAGGATGAGGGATATTCTTCTCTATGTAAATGGGGGACTTCCTAGGGCTACAAATGCTTGCCCAAGACAGAGGTATGTGAAGAAAGGACTGTGGGCCCCAATATTTTGATTCGAGCTATTCTCCAAACTTATTTTATGGGTAACCTTGGAAGAGATCATTGCAAATGTAAATCTACAAAGACTAGGAAGGGTGCTTTCTTTTTCTTCCATCTTTTTGTTGTTATTAGCTTCTGTCATTCAAGGAAACCCTGTCATAGTACTAGCTGGATACAAACTTAAGGAACAGGCACCTCAGAATCTAAATTCTAGCAATAACATGTTAAAATATCAAAATGTCCAAATTTCAACAAAAGATTGTGAAACATACAAAGAAGCAGGAATTGATGGTCCTGGCAAAAGAGAAGATTAAATCATTAGAAATCATCATTGAGGAGGAACAGACTTGGGACATTCCAGGCAAAGGCTTTTAAAAATTGTCCTAAATATGCTCAAACAGCTAAAGGAAAACATTGACAAAGAACTAAAGGAAATCAGGAAAATGATAGATAAATACAAAGAGAATATCAACAGATAGTTGGAAATTATGAAAAGGAACCAGACCTAAAGACTACAGTAACTGAAAGTTAAAATTCTCTAGAGGGGTTCAACAGCATATTGGAGCAGAGAGAAGAAAAAATTAGCATGCTTGAGGAAGAGAAAGTAGAAAGAATGAAGAAAAGTGAACAGAACCTGAGGAACCTGTGGGACACCATCAAGTGGACCAATATACTCATTGTTGGATTCCTAGAAGGAGAAGAAAGAGAGAAAGGGGAAGAGAGAATATTCAAAAAAATAATGGCTGAAAATTTCCCATATTTAATAAAAGACATGAATATGCACATACAAGATGCTCAATGAACTCCAAACAGAATAAACCCAAATAGACCCACACTGTAGCATGTTATAATCAAACTGTCAAATGCAAACGATAAAGAGAGAATTCTGAAAGCCACAGGAGAGAAGCAATGTATCACATACAAGGGAACCTCAATAAGAGTAAGTGCTGATATCTCATTAGAATTCATGGAGGCAAGATGGCAGTAGGAAGTGCTGAAAGTGAAAAATTGCCAACAAAGATTTCTGTATCTGGAAAATGCTGGTACCATTGTATATTTTATTTGTAGCTACACTTTTTTACTTCCTACAGTATCTAAAAGGCAAATGCATAAAATGTAATGATAAATAAATAGTTTTGGACTCATAATCTATAAATTACATAAAAGTGGGAGATGGAGGGGTAAAGAAACACAGTTTATGTGTGCTATTGAAGATAATTTGGTATCAAAGCAAATGAGATTGTTACAGATTTAGGAAATTAAATTTAAGCGTATGGTAACCACAAAGAAAATATCAGAGAATATGCAAACTCATAGAGACATAAAGTAGAGTACAGGTTATCAAGAGTGTGGGCCAGGGGCAATGGGGAATTAACATAAAATGTATGTAGGTTTTCTGTTTGGGGTGAAGGGAAAGTTATAGCTATGGATGGTGGTGAAGGTACTGCAACATTGTGAATGTGATTAATCCCATGGAAACATATGCTTGGGAGGGGTTAGGATAGGAAGATTTATATTTTATATATTGTATTAATCAGGCAAAGGGGTGCTGATGCAAAGTACCAGCATCATACTGGCTTTTATAAAGGGTATTTATTTGGAGTAGAAGGCCCTAAAGAGTCCACCTTAAGGTTACTTCCTTACCAAACTCTGTTGCCACGTGTTGAAGCAAGATGGCGGGTGACCTCTGCGAGGGTTCAGCCTTCTTCTTCCCTCTTAAAGCTCCATGGGCCCAGCTTCTTCCAGTCTCATCTGTAGGCTGGCATAGGGCTTGTCTCTCTTCCCAGGGCTCATTTCTCTCCAGGCTCAGCTGCTCTGCTCTCTTCATAAGGTCAGCTGTAAACTATCAGGTGAATGGCTCATCTCTGGAGCTGTCTCCCTCTGTGTATCTTCTCTGTATCTATTTCTGTGTTCCTGATTAAGCATCCGTTTATATAGCCCACCAAAAGGGTGGGGACTCAACCCTGCAGGCCCTAGTGATGTGGTCAAATCAAAGCCCTAATCTTGATTTAATCAAGTAAATGTAAAGCCTTTGAATTTAAATCAATCAATCAAAAGGTATCATGTCCAGAGGAACAGACCAGTTTACAAGCAATCAATATCCCTTTTTGAAATTTATAAACAATATCAAACTTCCACATATATGTTTCCACAATTTTTAAAAAAAGAAAGCTACTAAAGAGATAATGACAATTAAATGCAATACATTATACTGGATTGGATCTATAATGGAGGAGAAAAGGCTCAAAAGGACATTATGGAGACAGCAAAAATTGGAATACAGAATGTAAGTTTTATAGCAAATTTAAATTTCTTGAACTTGATAATTGCACTTAAGGCGATTACATAAGTGAATACCCTTGCTCATAGAAAAGCTACATGGAAGTATTACATGCTTAAGGAGTATGATGTATGCAACCTGCTCTTAAATGTTCAGAAGATAGATAGATAGATAGATAGATAGATAGA
>JAKSZT010054487.1:33845736-33902817 GCA_026826555.1 Tolypeutes matacus | reverse complement strand
AGATAGATAGATAGAAAGATAGAAAGATAGAAAGATAGATAGATAGATAGATAGATAGATAGATAGATAGATAGATAGATAGATAGATAGATAGATTAGATAGATAGATAGATAGATAGATATAGATTGATAGAATGATACTGCAAAGGTGGCAAAATGTTAAAATTTGCAGATCTGTGTTTCTGGAAGTGGAGTGAGCATATGTTGAATATCTCTGTATGGGGTTTGCATTATTTTGCAACTGTCCTGTAAGTTTGAAATTATTTCTAAATAAAAAGTTAAAAAAGAAATCTACATAACAGTAAGAAAAACTATAGAGCATCAGTTGAGCATTATTCATGTACAAGTCATGGAACTCAGTCCTTTTTATCTATCACTTCTGATACTCATAACCCCCTAAAACAGAAATATTATTAACCTCTGATCGAAGGTAAGAAGCAGATCCAGGGAGGTTGGTGCTTTGTGGAAGGAAACAATTCAACTTGAAGTGACTTTAAGATCATCTTGGTCCTGAAGTGTCACTGTTCTCTTCTGGAAGCTGGCTAGGACTAAGGCTAGAATTAATCATGTTTTTTTCTACATTTAAGTCTATCACATGGTGATCACTCTGGGATGTGTCTTGGCTAAAATAATTTAGAGCATGTCTCTGGTGCGTTAAAGTGTTGATTGTGTTCAGAGTCACATCTAATATAGCTGCCGGCTGTTCCCAAGAATACGTCACATTTGCAGGCTATCAACTCCAGAGAGCACAATGGCAGCTGTCATACATCTCTGCATTTTCTAGCTGTATATGCAAAAATGTTCCAAGAAAAAAATGCACAGTGAGTGTTTTTGAAAAGCAAATATTTGTGCATATTTGTGCATAAATGAGGCTTTTCAGCTTTCTCTTTGTACCTGGCTGCAATTCTTTGGGAAGCAGTTACCAGGCTGAACAATTGCTAGCATAGAACACCAAGGCCCTCACCATCTCATGTTATGTCATCAGCATTTCTGTTGAATCATAAATGTAGCATTCACATTCTCAAACCATTTTTGTCTTTCGGAATTTGCCTCAAAGAATTAGTTTCCACTGCTCATATTAATCATTCATCTCTCTTTAATGTACTTACTCAGATTTATCTTTATGTGGAAGATGTGCAGTCCCTCCAATGATGAGCTGGTCCAGACGTTTATGAGACTGAAGGAAAACAGTAGCATGTAGGTATTGCATGTGTGGGCTCTGGGGTTGGACAGAAGGTCAGAATTCCAGCTCTGTTGATTTATTTAAAGGTGCTTAACCTCATTTAGTTTAGGTCTACCCATCAGTAAAATAAAGATGATAGTAATGTTACCTATTTTTTAGGATTTTAGTGAAGAGTAGAGATAATGCATGCAAAGTGCTTATTAGCATAGTGTCTGGCACACAGTAAGTGCAGAACAATTATTAGCAATTATTATCTTCCCAATCATGTATGTCAATTCAGAAGCCAGAAGGCATTCATCCTAAACACTTTATAATTATTTACTGAGAACTTGTACACATATGGATGTTTTAAGAGATCATAAATCAGTTTTATGAATTAATCTCTGATTCAATTCCGTAAACACTTAGTCACCATTTCTATGATACCTGGCACTCTGCTCAGTGCTGAGAACACAGAGGTGACTAATCAAGTCTGAACCCTCGGAGGATTGTGGAAAGATGGTGATGGACTCACAGGCACAGCTGAATGCTCTCACGAAGACAATGGAGAAAGAGGTCAAAGCTGTCCAAAGGACCTGCTTTTGGAGTCAGCAGACCAGGACAGTGCTACACAACTCCCAGGAGGGTGAGGGACAGAGAGATGAGAAGCTAAAATGACAAATGTGAGTTACCAAGCCCCTCCCCCACCCCCCAAGATATTAAGCCTGAGTAAAACCCCTGGCTTGCTGCAGCCAACTGAGGGAACAGACATCTTCCTTCCTGTCATCTGTTTCAAGGGAAAAGGGAGGGGAGGCCAGATGCTTTTCTTCAGTGAATTCAGCCAGCAGAGCCCTCTTTGAATCTCTGCTCTTGAGATTCAACACAGGAACACAGGAAAACAGAGACTGAATCACCTCAGTGGAAAGGTGTGCTAACTAGTGCCATCTGCTGGTGGAGCTGGAAATTGCATGGCCAAAAACTGTTCACACTCCGTATCCAACCCATGGGAGAAAATCTATGCCCCACTAATAAGCCCTAGCCTGATTTTGAAAACTGAAGCTGGACAATTTTAAAGACTGAGAATAAGTTGAACCAAATATCAAAGAAAAGCTGTGAAAAACAAAACAATAGATGAGAGAGAAGATGGCCATCAGAGTAAATTCACCAACATGTTCAAATGCCTAGACATGAGCAAAAAATTACAAGCTATACCAGTAAACAGAAAGAGATGGCCCAGCCAAAAGAACAAATCAAATATCCTGAAGAGATACAAGATTTAAGACAATTAATTAGTGATAATCACACCACTCTCCTAAATCACTTCAAAGAATTTATTAGAAAATATAATTAAAGAACTAAAGGACACTAAAAAGACATTAGGAGGGCATAAAGAACAATTTGAAAGCCTGCAAAGAAAAGTAATAGACTTTTCTTTGAAAGACAAGATGGATGAGATTAAAAATACATTAGAGGCACATAGGATCAGATTTGAATTGCTTGAAGACAGAATTAGTGACTTCGAAGGCAGAACATCTGAACTGGAAAAGACAGGAGAACAGAAAGAGAAGAGAATGGAAAAAAATGGAACAGAGTCTCAGGGAATTGAGTAACAATATGAAACACACAAATATTTGCATTATTGGTGTCCCAGAAGGAGAAGAGAATGGAAAAGAAGTGGAGAGAATATTTGAGGAAATAATGACTGAAAACTTCCCAACCCTTACCAAGGACATAAATATCAATATCCAAGAGGGACAGCACACCCCAAACAGAATAAATCCAAATAGACCTAAGCCAAGGCATCTACTATTCAGAATGACAAAAATCAGAGATAAGAGACAATTCTGAAAGCAGCAAGAGAAAAGCAAAGCACCACATACAAGGGAAACTCAATAAGATTAAGTGCTGACCTCTCATCAGAAACCATGGAGGAGAGAAGAAAGTGGTATGATGTATTTAAGGTACTGGAAGAGAAAATCTGCCAGCAAAGAATACTGTATCTGGCAAAGCTGTCCTTCACAAATGAAGGTGAGTTCAAATTCTTCACAGACAAACAAAGGCTGATAGAATATGCTTCCAAAAGACCAGATTTACAAGAGATACTAAAGGGGGGTTCTGTGGCCTGAAAGGAAAAAAACAAGGGTGAGAGATTTGGAGAAGAGTTTAGAAATGAAGATTATTAGGAAGGGTAAACTGTGATGATTTCTAGATACAATCCAACATGGTCAGAGAAAATACATTATGTAATTTCAATGTTTTTGAATTTATTGAGACTTGTATTGTGACCTAACATATGGTCTATACATAGAGAATGACCCATGTCTAAGATGAATGTGTATTCTGCTGCCAATGGGTGAAGTGTTCTATATATGTCTGTTAGGTCCAGTTGGTGAATAGTACCATTTAAATCTTCTCTTTTCTTATTGATCTTCTATCTTGATGTTCTCTTATTTAAAAAATATTATATTGAAATTTCCTACCATTAATGTAGAACCATCTAATTCTCCCTTCAAATCAGATAAAATTTGCTTCATATATTTTGGGGCCCTGTTGTTGGGTAGATATATATTTATAATTATTATGCTTTCCTATTGAATGGACCTCTTTATCAATATACAGGAAACTTGTTTGTCCCTCATAACAATTTTTGACATAAATTTAGTTTTTTTCTGATGTTACTATTGCTACCCTCTTTTTTGGTTACTATTTGCATGACATATATTTTTCCATCCTTTCATTTTCAACCTACTTGTGACTTTGAATTTAAGGTGAGTCTCTTGTGAGCAGCATATAGTTGGGTGATACTTTTTCTTTTTTTAGGAGGTACTGGGGATTGAACCTAGGACCTTGTGCATGGGAAGGTGGCACTCAACCACTGAGCTACATCTGCTCCCCAATGAGAGTTTTTTTTTTTCTTTCTTTCATTTGTTAGTTTGTTTTTGTTTTTAGGAGGTACTGGAGATCGAACCTGGGACCTCGTACATGGGAAGCAGGCACCCAACCACTTGAGCTACATCTGCTCTCCAAGGGTGATGCTTTTTTAAATCGAATCTACCCATCTCTGCCTTTTAACTGGAGAGTTTAATCCATTTACACTTAAAATAACTACTGATAATGCAGTACTTTCTTCTACCATTTGCTACATGGTCTTTGTAAGTCTTACACCTTTTTTGCCTCTCAATTCTTTGGTTATTGCCTACTTTCATATTTATTTGATTTTTTTGGTAGAGTACCATTTTGAATCTCTTCTCATTTCCTTCTGTATATATTTTTCATATACTTTCTTTGTGGTTACAGGAGGCTTAATTTAATATCCTAAATCTATAGCAATCACACTTGATTTGGTAAGCTTAGGATCAAGAATATACACATATATTATTTCTATACCCTTCTGTCCCCTCACTTTTTAGTTGTTATAAATTATATTTTCATTTTATATGTCTAAAACCATAGATTTATCATTACTTTTTATGCATTTGCATTTTAGAACCTGTAAGAAGCAAGAAGTCAAGTTGCATACCAAAATTCAATACAATAGTACTGGCATTTATAATTATTCATATGATTACTTTTACCAGATACATTTATTTCTTTATGCTACTTTGATCTGCTGCCTAATGTCCTTTCTTTTCAGTCTGAAGAACTCCCTTTAGCATGCTTGTAGGGCAGGTCTAGCAATGACACATTCCTCAACTTTTGTTTATCTGAGAATGTCTTAATCTCCCCCTCATTTTTGAAAGACATTTTCACCAGATATGAAATTTTTGGTTGACATTTTTTTCCACCCAGCACTTTAAACTGTCTTCTTGCCTTGCTGATTTCTGATGAGAAATTGGACATTAATCACACTGGCGCTCCCTTGTACATAACTCATTGTTTTGCTCTTGCAGCTTTCAGAACTCTCTCCTTGTCCTTGACATTCTGGTTTATCCTGTTTGGGATTCATTAGGATTCTTGAATGTGCATATTCATGTGTTTCATTAAATTTGTGAAGTTTTCTGCCACTATTTCTCTGAATATTCCTTCTGCCTCTTTCTCTTTCATCTCCTTCTGGGACTCCCATAATGCCTATAATGTTATGCTTGATGGTGTCTCACTGGTCTCTTAGGTTTTTTTCACTTTGAAAAATTCTTTTTTTTACCCCTGCTTCTCTGCTAGAGTTATTCCAATTGCCTTGTCTTTGAGTTCACTGATTCTCTCTTCTGCCAGCTCCAAACTCCTGTTGAAACTCTCTAGGGGATTTTTTATTGTGATCTTTAACTCCAGTATTTCTGTTTGGTTCCTTTGCTAAATTTCTTTTCTTTTTTTTTTTTTTTTAAGATATTTATTTATTTATTCATTTATCCCCCCCTTGCTGCTTGTGCTCACTGGGTCAGCTAACCACGCCGTGAAGGCGGGCCTGCCCTCACCAGGAGGCCCTGGGAACCGAACCTGGGGCCTCCCATATGGTAAACGGGAGCCCTACTGATTGAGCCACAGCCGCTTCCCTAAATTTCTTTTTATTGAGATTTTTATGGTGTTCATTCATTGTTTTCCTGAGATCCTTTAGTTCTTCATGTTTTCCTTTAGCTCCTTGAGCCTATTGAAGAACACTTTCTTTAACGTCTTTGGTATGTTCAAAGTCTAGTCTTCATTGATAGTTTCTGTATATTTATCTTTTTTCTTTGGATGGGCCATTATTTCCTGTTTCTTTGTTTGTCTTATATTTTTATACTGTTGCACAGTATACATTTTAATATTTTAAAGTGTTAACTCTGGGGTTTAGTCCCTGAACTGTCTGTTCCTTAAGTTTGTATCCAGAAAGTGATATGACATAGATTTCCTTGAGTGCCAGGAGCTAACAAAAACAAATAAAACAATGCAAAAATCACCTTTCACAGTCTTTTGCAAATTTTCTCTGCATTGGTTTGTACTCTCCTTCAGAGTTTAGAATGCTTATCAAGAATATGAGCCTGAGGTGAAAGTTAAGTGCAGAGTCCTCTCTGTCTTTTATGAGACTTTGTCTTATTTTGTGCTTGTGCTAACTGTGGACTTGGGGAATTACCTGTTTACTGGAATCCTATTATCTTCTATTTCCTATGAAATAGACTTTTACTGCCTCTCCGGTGTTCTATTGTATGCTTTTCTTTTTATATTTTATTTTTTTAAAGAGATTACATAAATGTTACATAAAAAACATAGGGGATTCACACATGCCCCAGTCCCCATATCTCCCACACTTTCCCACATTAACAACATCCCTCATTAGTGTGGTACATTCATTGCAATTGATGAACACATTTGGAGTATTGCCACTAAGTATGGATTACAGTTTACATTGTAGTTTACACTGTCTTCCACAAAAATTTTTAAGTTATGACAAAATATCTAATGGCTTGTATCTGTCATTGCAATGTCATTTAGGACAATTCTCAAGTCCTGAAAATGCCTCTGTGTTACAACTGTTTTTCCCTCCCACTGCCCTGAGAACCTCCAGTGGCCACTGCCTCCACATCAATAATATAGTTTTTCCATTGCTAGAATAATAATGAGTCTTTAGTAGAATACCAGTAAGTCTACTTTAGTCCATAGTTCAATCCTCAATCCTGAGGATTCTGGGATAATGATGTCCACTCCACCTCTAATTGAAGGGGGCATTGATCCTATAGGGCCGATGGATGGGACTCTCTTGCTTGCAGTTCCTTGGTATGGTAGTAGTCCATCATCACCTCCTTGTTAGTTGTCCTGGGTGAGACCAATGAACTGGTGAGTAAGTGTTGCAACTCCATTGAGATTCGAGGCCCAGCTGGCACATGGACAGCACAAAGATTTAAGTCTCTTGTATGTATACCTACCAACTCTAGTACTAATTATAGGTTCAAATAGAAGGACAGAAGAGCCATGTGTAGGAAAACCACAACTGGACCCAAGTCTGTCTCACTGGGGAGCATAAATTCCAAAGTAAGGCACACTGGCAAGACAACTAACTCCTGAACGATCTGCACTGATTATAGTGTCTGGATGTCTCCAGACCCCTCAGGAATGCCGCTATTTGGGGTAGTATCTACTTTGGCATTCAATGAGATCTTGCTGTGATGTACATAAGTGTAACCTCTGGAATGACCTCCCAACTCATTTTGAAGTCTCTTAGCCATATAAACTCATTTGTCTTTACTTTTTCTCCCTTTTGGTCAAGGTCTTTTTCCAGGTGTATTGCTAGTTGGTGCTTGGTAGTAATCCTTTGCTTCCAGGGAAGCTCATCCCTGGGAGTCGTGTCCCAAGCTGAGGGGAAGGTAATGTATTTATATGCTGAGTTTGGCTTAGAGAAAGGCCACATTTGAGCAACAAAACTCTTAGGCACCCTATAATACTAGGTTAAGTTTCAATATCAAAAGTAAAGGATCATAAGCACAGTCATCATTATCAATGGCCCGTCAAAGGGCCAGCCTCCTTTGCTAGTCATTGCCCCTGTTCTCAGGGAATTCTTGCTGTTCCATTAGAGAATGTGGCAGCTCCCCATGATGGGAATTCAATATTCTTTTGGTTATTGTGTGAATCTCCACCCACTGTGCCAATGCTCAATGAACATTTGAACCATATTTATATAATTTATATGTATGCCCAGGTGAGCTTCCTCCCATGTATTCCCCATCACTGACACCCCACACCAATGATCATCCCCTGCCACAGTTGTAACCTTTCTGTGATCCAAAACCTCTTAAAAAATGAAGCCAATAAAATAGCTGAATACAATTAATAAGAAAATGAAATAACAATAGTTTTAAATGTAAGAAATAAAATACAAAAAAAAATTTAAAAAGATTAAAAAAAAAAAATTGGAGGGTAATAAAAAATAATGAAGGGGGAAGGGTGTGGCTCAAATGGTTGGGCGTCCATCTCCCATATGGAGGGGCCTAGGTTCAATCCCCAGGACCTCCCAGTAAAAATTTTAAAAAAATAATAAAAAATAATGAAAATATATTTTAAAAGTTTTTTTAACATTTTGTCTTTCATCACTGTAGTATCTGTTGTCCTGTATGTACCATGATATTTTCTTCTGTTTATTCTCCCATGTCTTACTTTTCAATTTGTCTTCAAAGAAGTTTTAGGTTATAGAAAAGTCACATACCAAATACAGGGGACTCCCATAAACCCAACATCCACCCCCCTTTCCCCTTTCCCTATTAATAACGTTGTATTTGTGGATAGTATGTTTGTTACAACTGACGTACAAATACTGAAACATAGCTACTAACAATTGTCAATGGTTTACATTATGGTTTACATTTTGGGCCATACACTTTTATAAATTTTGATGAATTTTAACATGGCCTGTATTCATCATAGCAAGATTGTGTAGAATACTTTCATTGCCCCTCAAAATGTCCCCTGTTCCATTTATTCCACTCCTCTCTCCCCCTCTTCTCAGGACCCATGGCAACCATCAGGATTCACTCTCATAGTTATTTGCAACAACACTGAGGGCTTGGCACACTGGTGTGCCCTCCCCTATTAGGCACTGCCCATGCTCTCGAGAGACACCCACCCCTCTATATGAGAAGTCCCCAGGATGGGAGTCCACCACCTTCCTGTTCATTATGTGGGTCTCCACCCACTATGACAAGATGAACACTCACAAACTTCCTAGAAGCCAGCTCCAGGCACGCCCTGTCCCAAATGCCCCCCATATCCAATACCCTAAACCTATAACCTTCCTCTGCCATATTTCAAAAAAGCATTCCCAACATTGTAGTTTCAACCATGTACCTGCCAATCCCCAGTGTTCACCTGCTCCCTTCCCCAATCCTCTCCCCAGTTCCATGGACAGTCCACCCTCCCCTCCCCACCCTACCCCCCTGACACACCAGCAGCCATTCCAATAGTATCACTGCACCACCATCATGTCCCTCCACTACACAGCTACACACTTCCACTTTATCATAGATTTTGCCCATATGGGCATTGGCACATGTCAGCCCAAGGGGTGCTGATGCAAAATACCAGAAATCTGTTGGTCTTTATAAAGGGTATTTATTTGGGGTAGAAGCTTACAGTTACCAGGCCATAAAGCATAAGTTTCTTCCTTCACCAAATTTGTTGCCACGTGTTGGAGCAAGACAGTTGCCGATGTTTGCCAGGGTTCAGGCTTCTTGGGTTCCTCTCTTCCAGGGGCTCCATTTCTCTCCGAGCTCAGCTCCTCTGTTTCCTCCACAAGGTCAGCTGTAAAATATCAGGTGAATGGCCTGTCTCTTCCCCGGGCCTTCTCTCCTTCCTCATGACCTAGCTTCTCTGTGTGCTTGCTTTCCCGGGCTCCAGCATTAAAACTCAGCCTCAGATCTCCAACTCAAAAAACTTCAACTCTGTCCTTTGCCATGTCTTTTATCTTTGAGACCCCACCCATCAAGAGGCAGGGCTTAATGCCCTACTGATGTGGCCCAATCAAATTCCCAATCATAACTTAATCATGCCCAGATGAACAGACCAGTTTACAAACATAATCCAATATCTATTTTTGGAATTCATAACTATAACAAACTGCCAAACTGCTACAGCTCACAACTTTCTTCTCCATTTCTTTTTCCTGTAAAACTATCTTCCAGGGTCTAGCTCTGTGAGTCTATTGTATTCTTAAACCATTAAACCTCTACCCCAGACACTTCAATTTAATTATTTCTTATACTGCTTAGGTTGGGTGCCAGCTGCTTCTGCCTACAAGATAAATTTTGGGAGGGTGAGCCAGAGATAAGTTTCCTGGTTCAGCCTTTCAGGCTGCCACCCAATATACAGGTACCCAAGTATGTGTATAGGGCTTACACTGTTCCCTCCAGAGTTTTAAGTCTGGGACCCACAATGGGAACCCAGTGGAGGGGATGGGGAAGAAGCCAGCAAGGGCATCATAAGTTTCCCCAAACATTTAAAAGCTGTATTTTCTTGATTTGCTGCTTGCCCAGTTATTGCAACCCTTTAATTGTTTTCCAGAGTTTTGAGGAGCATGGCTTTGTCAGTTTTTGCTAGTTCTTCAAAGATTCTGTAGGGGAATGGCACCCTGGAGAATCTGGTGCCACCAACTTGGTCGATGGGAATTCCTCCTGTAGCAATCTGAACTTATAGATTTTGTTGTACTTAGCACATTGTAATGGTCTATTTTTATGTTTTTTGAGTGAGGAAATTTATTATAAATATTATTGGTCAACATTTGTTTAATGTGTGTCAGGCTCTAAGCCAAGTACTTAAAACTCACTTATTTTTTAATTCCCATATTTCAGATAAGAAAATCAAAACTAGGAAGATGAATAACTTGCTAATTATCATGCATTGACTTGAATTGAAAAGAATGGATAAGCTGTGCAAATATTATTTTAGAAATGTATCTCTAGAGATCGCTTATCACTTGCTGTGATGGTGGTAGAGTTTTGGAGTTCCAAAGGATTGTGATGTTCATCCAGTTTATTGCCATGGATGTACAGATGTTTAATCTTTGGGTCATAGAACACACAGAACTCATTGTTTGAATAATTTTGGTTCTTTTAGTTCTGTTGAGGTTTCAAAATGATGAGCATATACTTTTTCAGCAGTGTAATACTCAAGTTAACTAGTGTATATAGTAAATATGCCTTAGAAAACTGATATCTTTATGTAGAGTTTTGAATAAGGTATTCAGAAGTTGCTTAGCTTTCACTCCGAGAGAAAATTGTCTAGTGTTTCAGACACTCCACACTTGCCTTTTTCTTGATACTCTGATAGTGGCAAAATGTGAGCACAGTGGTCTTATTTATAGCAGACAAAGACCTACTGAAAAATGCAGTGGTTATAGCTTGTTTGTTAGTTCGTTCCTTCACTCACTCACTCATTCATTCATTCATGCAATTAGTTATTTACTCATCTATTAGATAATTCAATCAATATATATTAAGCCCTTAATTTGTTCCAAGTACTATCCTAGGCTCTAGGGATAAAGAGAAATATGAGATGTGGTTCTTATCTTTAAGGAATTTATGGGCTCTAGAAGGAGTCAGCAATAAAAATACATTAGTTCTAACATAGAAATAATGCTGATAAGAGAAAGGAAAATGGAACTGTGATTCCTTAAAATGTTATTTGTGGGGAAGCGGATGTGGCTCAATCAGTAGGGCTCCCGTTTACCATATAGGAGGCCCTGGGTTCGGTTCCTGGGGCCTCCTGGTGAAGGCAAGCTGGCCCACACGGCGCGGTGAGCTGACGCAGCAGGACGACCCAGCAAGGGGAGACAAACAGACACAGAAAAACGCACAGCAAATGGACACAGCGAGCACAAGCAGCAAGAGGGGGATAAATGAATAAATAAATAAAATCTTTAAAAAAAAATGTTATTTGTGGTAATTGTGATATTATGGTATGATCATGGTTTATTTCATGTCACCCAAGTATTTCAAGGATTTAAAGACAAATCACTAACCAGATTCCTTTGAGAGGCAATGTGATTCTGCCAAAACACCACTGAGATTTTACAAATTTAAGTCCATGCTTTATGATTGCACACATGGCAAAAAATGCTAAGAGTACATTTTGAATCTTTAACAAAGATGAGACCCAGGTTGACAAAGAACATGGATAGTGATCATGCAGGAGCAAAGTAATGAGTATCAGTGTGTTAGCAATGAAAATGTCTGCCACACTCTCCTGAAGAAAATAGCATCATAGAAATCAAAGGGCTTTGCTTTGCTTTTCCATCTCCTGTAGGCATTTGACACCATAAAACTCTGAAAGAGCCTCTCAGGAAGTTTTTGTTTCTCTCTCTCTCTCTTTTTTTTTTCAATTCTTCTCTCTTCATTCTCTTCAGGTGCCACCTGTTTCAAAATAAGGGCTCACAGAAAGGCTATCTTTTCTGGTAGAAGGCTGCTGGGGGCATATCAACTTACAAAAGAAAGAGCTCAGGAAATAAAAGTATGCACAGTCCAGGAAATGTCTCTCTTTCCTCATGTAGCTCTTATTCAAATGAGATAAAAATGTGGTAACTTATTCCAGTTACCAGTGTTGTCTGCAAGATGGCATTGTCTTCTTTGCTGAGCTACTGAATCTCTGCAGGACTCCTCTGGAGACCTGGCCTAGGTCCTAACACCACTTGTTAGAGCTAGTTCCTCTTCTCACCAAGGGATGAATGACAGTGGTAGTTTTCTTCCCTTGGGCAGATGAGTTTATATTTTCAAAATTCAGTAGATTTTGTTTTTATTCTTTAACTATGGTACTTTATTGGTGACAAATTAAGAAGTTCTAAAGCACTCGTATACTCAGAAATAATAATCTTAGGATAAAATTTTGTAATGAAGCATTATTTCCCACAATCCTGTTAAAATAATCAGTTGAATCTTATGTTGTGCATTTATTTTCTCATTCTAACCCAGGCAGAAAAAAGTTTTATTATGAATCCTATGCTATATGTGTTTGTAAATCCTAACCTATCAACAAAGAATAATGGAAGAGTAATGTTAATTTTGGCAAGAGATAGGAAAAAGAAATTATCACCATTAAGGGTAAAATCAAAATAGGATATATGTACATTCCTTCTACTTACTCTTTTGAACACAACCTAAAGAACTAAGTATGCTAGTTTAAAAGCATGCTGGTATTGCCTTTTGATCATTCAAAGAAAAATACACACTAAATGTATAAATTTAGAATTGTCACAATTATAAATATATTTCAAGCAGCATAGTATTTCTCCTGTAATTCACTGATCAGATTAGAAACTAGACATTTAAAAAGTTGGTATTCTCAAAGGAATAGTAAGTAACTTAGTGGTATTGTCTGTACTAACATTGAAAATAATATTAATGCTTTAATATCAGTATTTATAAAGTATCTCCTATCTTCAAAGAAATTCACTACATGAATACTATCACCACCCAGCAACAGAAACTGGTTCAAATAAAAAAGAGCGTCTGTCTGGGCCTGTTGAATTATGAGTCTTGGAGACCAGGGTTTTCAGCAGCTTCCCATCATCTATCTATAATGCCCATCATTCAGGGCTCTCCAAACTTGGCCTTAGACCTGTCTTTCTGGCCTGCCACCTCTTAAAGAATGGCCTCCAATGATATCTTTTGGGTTTTATCTTCCATTTTCTCTTCATGCCCATTATGTTCCAGCCAAGTTGAAGAATTTTCTTGCTTTGTCTCTTTGTTAATGTATTCTCTTTTGCCTAGAATTTCCATTGTTTAATTTTCATCTGTGAAATCCTGCATGTATAGGAAGCCCACATCCAACACTACATTCATTTAGAGGTCTCCCATAATTCTTCCTGCTGGATGTGTTTTCCTCTCTTTTCTGAGCAAGCTATCATTTCATACACAGTGCCTACATTAGAGTACTGTACAAGATATGAGCTCATTAAATACTAATTGAATGAATCACATGTGGAATGACTATAGCAGAGGCCAGCAGAGATGTGTTTTCCTTCCCATATCTGTAGTGAATTTTCATCTCCTGCAAGATAAGGTGCAAGGAGAAGGAATAAATCTATCCTGGCTCAGAAGAACAGTCAGATTAAAGGCTAAGCTGCTAAAGCAAAGAGACCCAAAAATATAATATGCAGTAGCATGCAACAGACAGAAGCTTACTTATGTCTCATAGAACAGTCTAGCTGGTTAAGGGTCTGGGAAAGCTCTGCTCTAGGTGGTCATTCAGGAGCACAGGTTGTTTCCATCTTTCTTCCTCATCTCCTGGGGCATTGACTTGTCCAGAGGCTGAAGCTGCTTCTCAGGCATGTCTGTGTTAAGCTAGCAGAAGGGGAAATAGAGTAAATCCAGGATGAATAATTTCCTGGTAAGCCAATGAAGCAGAATTTATATACATCACTTCTGTTTGCATTCCACTGGTGAGAACTTTAGTCACATGCCACCCTTCACTGCAAGAGTAGCTGTTACATTTAGTTTCTTGATGATGCCCTTGAAGAAAAGGAGAATGGAGTCGGTGTGGAGAACAGCTACAAGTCAGCCTCAGTCAGTAACTAGACTCAGGTCCTCTTACCAAGAGAGGATCTGAGTGAAACATAATAGCACCATGTTTCCCCAGGGCTTAGACTTCCCTGGAATCAGAACTCCATGGAAGGAAGAGAAAATGCCACCATTTAATGTTTGCATTTAGTTTCAAATGGCAGGAGCAAAACATTTTTAAAAATGACAAGGTATGTATGTGATAACACAAAGGTAAACTTGATATGATGGGACTTCGTTATTAATTGGAGGTGAGAATGGAGAAGGGCAGAGAAAGACAAAGAGTAATGAAGATTAACTTCATTTCTTCTACCACCACTGTGAAGTCACTTGGCAAAAGCAGAGGATTAATTTAAACCCCTCATATTGTAGACCTGGCTGGACTGATTAAAGCCTAACACCAATCAATAAGAACTGATGCTGTGGACAAACTGGAAGACCAGGTTTTTTTTTTTTTTTTTTTTTTTATTTCTGACGAGACATACAAAACTTAAAAATGTTAAAATTCCAGAGGTTTAAACACAGAATTGCAATGATAGAGAGAAGGGAATATTTAAAGCATTTGAAGGAGTGAGAGAATCCAAATTAGCCACTGGCAAGCCATTTGGAAGTGGCATTTGCACTGAGTGAGTAAAGAGCTTAAATTAAGTGAAGAGCCGTTTCACCCACAGATATTTACTGTCTTTGGTGGAAGGTGAGAACATTTTCAGACTCCCATTTTTTAACCTTTTTTTTAAATTGCAAAAGCTGTGCTAGAGAATGTCAGGAGCCTTTTTTTTTTTTTTTTTTTTTTTTTCTTCTGAATATAATGAAATCTGTAATAGCTTTGCCAAAATTGTGGCAGCTCAGAGAACTTAAAGTACTTCTATTATTATGTCTGCAGGAAACCAAGTAAAGAATAGGTGCCCAGGGATGAAATTTGAAAAAAGGAAGTCATTTTCTGAGTAAAAAACAAGATTTTTAAATTCCTCCTGAAAGAGAAACTATGTAATATTTTAAAATGACTGGTGGACATGAAACAGAAATCCTTAGAAAATAAAGTGTTCAAGAAAATGCATACTTAAATAAAAACTGAAGCTCAAGGAACTGAGATTTTGTTCTAAATATGAAAGAGAAAATTTTTAGGAAATAAATGTATTGTTCTCATTGATACTTAGTGCATATTTTCTGACCTGAACTAAATCAGGAGGCATTTCAACAGTTTTTTTTTAAAATAGACTCTTACTTTTTTTTAAGATTTATTTTTTTACCTTATTTTTCATTTATCCCTCACCCCTCCCCCAGATGGTTCTCTCCTCTGTCTGCTCATTGTTGGCTCACCTTCTCTAGGAGGCACCAGCAACCGAACCCGGGACCTCCCACATGGGAGGCAAGTTCCCAATGGCCTGAGCCACATTTGCTCCCTGTGGGCTGTGGCATCTGCTTGTTTAAGCATCTGCTCGTTGCGGCAGGTGCGGTGTCTAGCTCGTTGCAGTGGGTGTGGCATATAGCTCATTACAGCAGGTACAGTGTCTGCTTGTCTTCTTTAGGAGACACAGAGACTGAACCTGGGACCTCCCATGTGGCAGGCAGGAGCCCAACTGGTTGAGCCACATCCACTTCCCCATTTCAACAGTTTTATGTCAACTTGGCAGAGACATTAGTTTCTGGACTCCCTATGTGCTTCCAGCTTCTGAATCTTAAGACCATTGTTTCCTTTTTCTGAACTGACCCCTCACATCCTTCCATGTCTCATTCTATTCTTTCTTTTAACTTCTGTAAATTCATCACTTTTCTTGAAGAGTTTAGAATGCATTGAAATCTCCATGGGCAAAGTTGTGATGAATTTATTATATGTGACATCCTTGCTTCATTGCATTGTTTAGCTTCAGAAGTGCTTATTCATTCCCCTCATTTATGGTACTCTCTACTTACCCATGAAGCTAGGAGACAGACAGAAGATATTCCGTGATACAGGTGAGAAATGATAAGACTGAACAAGATAAAAAGTCTGGGAAAGGAGCGAAGTATGATGGATTTGAGACATTAAGCCTGTCCTCTGAGTATAGATATCTATTTATTTTATTTAATTAACACTGAAATAGAGTTTATTATGTGCCAGTCCTTGTCCTAAGCACTTTGCAAATAGTAACTCATCAAATCCTCAGAATGGTCCTAGGAGGTAGGCAGCATATTCCTGGGTAGATGCTGTATTTTCCAAAATCCATTCTCAGAAACTAATTAGTGAACTTTGGAGTGCCTTTGCTCCCATTTTCAAGACCCTTGTGAGCCCTGACCCGCGGGACATCAACGAGGACCCGAAACCTGCCGAGAAAGAATGGTGGGACAAGAGACGTGAAGAATGACAGCAAGACAGTATTCTGATCAAGCTGCAAATTTTATTTGAGGGAGCAGGGCTTATATGCTGTTTGGAAAGAGGAAGTGAGTCGGGGTCGGGTGGCGCTCCGGGATTGGAGGGTGTTATCGCTGGAGTAGGGGGCAGATCTTACTTTTGCGCCCTGCGCCTGCGTACTGTTGTATTCACCTGGGCAGTGGCGGGAACCGGGGAACAAAGGAGTAAGGAGGAAGAAGAACAAGGAAGTGACAAAGCAGATTTTGTGTCTGCACCATGTTGTGGCGTCCGCCATGTTGCGCCATGTAACTACTGGTTGTTATCGTTTAGGTTGTTGGCACCTCTCTTGGCAGACTCCAGTAACGGCTCCCAACATCTCCTCCCTTTTTCTTTATTTAGCACAGTACTTTCCGTAGGCTAGCTGAGGGAAGTAGAGGCCTCATTTCCCTGATGTAGATGGCTCTGATTTTTTCTGGAAGGGGTAGCACAGGCAATGCAGTGTAAGGGAGGGGGGCTGTGCCTGTCTTAGGTCGGAACTGTGCCCCGTAAGGAACTGCACCTGGGAAACAGTGTACCTTACCCATTATGTGATCAGTCTTACCCGTCATTGGGAAGCATGGCCGCAAAAGGCCATGTCCCTGTCTTAGGTTGACTGATGGGTCAGTCCAGTTGCCTGTCATTGGCTAACCAGTCCAGCACCTCTGTGAGCGTTTTTGCCTGGCAAGTTCTATGAGCAGAGCAAACCCCTGTGCTAATGAGGCGTGCTTCTCAGAGAACAGTTAGGTTGTGCTTACCTTTGACTGTCTCCTGCGGTGCTTTGCCACACACTCAGCAGCCTTAAACGGAGGGAGCAGTACACAGATGGTCTGTTGGCATGCCTTTCAGCAAGGTGGAGCAGGTGATAATGTTCCTGGATGGGCCTGCCAAGAGCGGAGTCAATCTGATCTTTGACTAGCTGGACAATTCTTTTTACAGCCCATGGCCCGAAGGAAAGTATTAGGAGGATGGTTATCAGTGGGCCTAGTATAGGGAGTAGATAGGGCAGGATTCTATCGAATCCCCAAGAGGGATTCAGTAGCGCTATTTCTCTTTCCCTATTTTGCTTCTCTAGCCCTTTTCTAAGTTGGGCCATGTTGTTTTTGATAAGGCCGGAATGATTAGCGTAAAAGCAACATTCCTCTCCTAAAGCGGCGCAAACTCCCCCCTCTTTTAGGAAGAGGAGGTCCAGACCTCTACGATTCTGGAGGACGACCTCAGACAGTGAGTCTAGAGATTTTTCCAAGTGAGAGATGGAGGTTTCTATACGGGCTAGATCTTCATCTACAGCAGCTTGTAGGTGAGAGAGACCTTGTTGTTGGAGGATGACAGATGTAGTTCCAGTGGCTAAACCCGCAATACCTAAAAGAGAAGCAATGGTGATAGCAGTAATAATTTCTCTTTTTTGTCTAGTTATGGTAACAGAAGGCTGATCGTCCCAATGCCGATAGAGGTTTTCTTCACGATGGTAAAGGACATGGGGGAGGACAACAACCAAGACGCACACCTCTCCGGAGCTATTAAGGGCTGATGTGGCCACACAAGGAGTGAGGCCTGATGAGGAGCACAGCCATTTTGCCCCTTTAGGGGGAATGTAAAATTTATGCTGAGACGGAGGGGATAAATGTCTTTTTTTAAACTAGTAATATCAGTTTTGCTGCCTTGCCTTTCAAAGTTTGGAACAGTTCCCAAAAATAATTTCCACAAATAACTTTGAATGTTATTAAGTTTAGTGTCCCATGGTTGTGGGATGTATTTTCATTTTACCAATTTATTGAGCTGTTAGTAAATGTTGTATTACCAAAATTCTAGAAATAAGGATTACTGTTATTAGTGATTATGACTGAATTATTAATGAACTAAAATATGGTTGTGTTTTTAATAGGTTTCGGCATCCCTATAAGGGCCCAATCCTTTACAATTCCATAGGAATCATGAAACAACACAACCTCTGTAAGCTCATGACATATATGTCATTTGTCATTAAGTAGTCTGTTGTGAGAGGGACATGTAAAATTTACCATATTTTCTGATTTATATGGCAAAGAAGGGAAAATGAGAACATAAATTTGATGTGATTTTTAGGTTGCATGCATACAGAACCATATCCAATACAAGTAGGGCAGTCTATAAAAGGTAAACTTAAATTTTCTGTAAGTTTCCCTTCTTTTTTTTGGCTTTAAGGGTAGTTATAAATTATAGGTTTTAGAAAATGGTGAGCTTGATTAAGATAAATTGGGTAAGACTCATTGCTCCAAATTAACAGCTCTAGAAGAGGTGAGTTGTTTATGTATGTTCAATAAGTGTAATTATGATGTGGTATCTTACCTTGACCTAATACTTTACCTATAATTAATTCATTGTAAACCCACCATGTCCATAGTTTAAGTCTTGGCAGCATCTTCAACTCTAGACTTGATTCTTCTGGAGGGGATCCACTGCTCTTCTCCTGTTTCTGTAATGATAAGAGCAAAACCTCGGCCCCAAAAGTTTACCTCTCCTTTTTCTCATTTATTGGTTGTTTCATTTTTCCAATATATTGGTTGTCCACATTTTTCATTTTCATTCCTTTTTTTTTTTTTTTTTTTTAACCTCCCAATGTCTTTCTGATGCTGTGGCATTAGAAATTTGTTGTCTATTAAGAAAATTTAAGGTAAGCAATGCTCTAGACAGTCTGTCCCTAGCAGACTCTCCTCCATCTCCCCCTTTTTGTTTTTGCAACATTAAGTTTAATAAGTGATTACTTTTTTCTACTATCGCTTGTCCCGTCACATGCACATCCTGAAGGCGGCCAAAAGAAGGCACATGTGTGACATCCATTTGTCAAATTTCATTAGGATGTTCTCCACGGGGATTAGTTCCTGGAGAGAAAGTGGGGGCATTTATGGGCCCACAAGTAGGACATTGTCTAACAATCCTCTTACTTTCTTTTACTGTTAAGTGGGGATATTTATGACGTAAGCCAGAAGCATTAGTATGTGTAAGTTTATGATAAGCAGAAGTTTTTTTGTATCTTTGTTGGGTAGGAATATCTATTCTATTATGCCATCTTCTTGCCAAAGCATCCCAGTAGGGGAATGGCAAGATGGAAATATTAAAAAAGAAATTGGAAGATTTATAGTTATCCTTGTTAGTTGGCTATTTTGTACTCTTTTTCTAGCCAATTAACTCCTCTTTTGCTTCTGGGCTTAAAATGCGAGGACTATTTAAGTTAGGGTTTCTTGTTAGGGTAAAGCATAAGTTGGAATTCCTAAAGTAGGCCATACCCAATTAATATCACCCAGTAATTTCTGAAAATCATTTAAAGTACATAAATTATCAGTTCGAAACTGGACCTTTTGTGGAGTTATAATATTTCTATTAATAGTATGACCTAAATATTGAAAAGGAACCTGTTTTTGAATTTTTTCTTCTGCTATTTGCAACCCATGTTGAGGAAGAATTTCTTTAGCCAGCTGAAATGATTGTTTCAGCTCTTAAGATTGCTCAGCGGCAAAAAGAATATCATCCATATAATGAATAATCATAACTTTAGGAAATTGTTTTTGTAAAATTTGTAATGGAATGTGAACAAAGGATTGACATAATGTAGGACTGGTTATCATTCTCTAAGGTAAAACTTTGAACTGATATCATTCAGTAGGAGCTGAATGATTAATAGAAGGAATAGTAAACGCAAATTTTTCTTTATCATTTGGATTAAGAGGAATAGTAAAAAACAATCTTTTAAGTTAATAATAATAATATGCCAATTTGTGAGTATTTTGCTAATTCCTGAGGAAGGGGCCAGCCTCCCCAGGAAGGAACACAACACTCCCTGAGCAGTACATTTCAAGGTTTATGCATCAGTCCCTGGGAGAGTGGCCAGCTCCTCCAGGGAGGAATACAACACCTTTTGAAATATACTTTATTATTTTTAATTTGTTACAAAACATCCTTGATGCACTTACTATTTTAGTTTTCATTTATTATTGTTATTATATATATCAGAGGTGGACTAAATCAGACAAACTTAAGTTAAAGCACCTGCCTTTTGATTTTTAGGCAGAGGTAGTTTTATAACACATATTTTAAAATAATTAAAATTATGATTAATAACAGTATACTTTTGTTTAATATTACACTGAAACATTATTAAATTTTTTGCAATTTTATACACTTTTAAAGCATTTATATGAACTTTTATTTATACAACTTTAATTGTCATAAAATTAGAAAACTTCTTTTAATTGTACAACACTTTTAAATATTTCATTCAACTTATCACCTGAACTTAACCACTTTCAGTATTCCACCCCCTTCCAGGGAACAAACCAAACCATTTGTAACAGTTTGAAACAAAAAGCGTTTTTTGAGAAAGCTGGTTTAAACATCATGTTCCCCCAAAAGCAACAAAACCTGTCTCTCCAAGGACACGTCAAGGCCAAAGCACAAGAAGCTACTTTGATAAAACACTCTCCCTCCTGCACACTGATCACCCAGGAGAAAAACTCTGTGCAAACTTCCACCAAAACAGACCAATCTCTTGAGAAACCCCGAGAAAGAACAAAACTCCAACCCTGTTTTAATAACTTAGTCATTTTATCTTATGATAAAATTACTTTCTTTTAATAATAAAAGCACATTCTATATACCTTCTTTACTTAAGTTACCACAATGATTTTAGAAACTGTTTTTAAGCAAACTTCTGACAACATACAATTACCATCAACATTAAACAAACTTGTTAGAATAATGATTTAATTTGTTCATATCTATTTTTACTATTTTAAATTAATAGCTATATTTATTTATTAATATAAGCACTTATTTAATGTTGGCCATTGAATAAAGCTTTTTTAATAATGTTTATTTATCAATTTATTTATTTATTTATTTATTTATTTTTGAATCTGAATGACATTTAATGAGCACCTACTAGGTGCTTGGCTCCTGGGATCCCAGTGGCTATTCAGATGGCAGCCTTTCCTCCAGGACAAAGGGGTGATGGAATTGGCCCTGAAGGATGGGGGTGGGGGGGGTGGGGGCGTGATGGCTGCCGGGCAAGGGGCAGGCTGTCCCACATGCCCTCTTGCTGAAAGAGGAACATCATTATCTGCTCCGCCGATGAGGAAGCGGAGTCAGCTGGTAAGTGCCCTGTCCCCAGGGAGTAAAAGCCGAGCTGGGAGCCTTTCCACCTTGCTCCGTGGACCCAAGACTCAGCAGAGGTCTGTGGAGCAACATTTATCAATTTAATATTACCATATGGAGGTATCAAAACGTACAGACACTGAACAACTTTTATATATTTATGGTTAAGTGGTTTATATCTGGAGGGAGTAGTGGAAGGTGTGGGACGGTGAGCGTACATATACTTTTTGGAAGGGGTGGAGTGCTTGTGAAAGGTGGCAAGAGGGTTAAAGGATAAAGGGCTGGAGGGTAAGGGGGAGGCGGGTGATGAGAGGAGGGCGGAAGTGAGTTAGGGCTAAGGTTCACTTCCTTATTTGGTGTATGTGTGTGAGGGGTGTCGGTTTCAGTGTTAGCGGAGGGAGCAGAGGGCGCGACAGGGCGTGAGGGTTGGTCTTCAAAGGAAATTAGACTAACCGGTGACTCTGGACGCGAGCCAGCCTGCGAGCTGACTTGCGAAGCGGCAGAGGCTTTTCCCCCGCAAGTTGAGGGGGGATGGGAGCTAGATTGCAACACAGTTTCTCCCTCTGCAAGGAGCTGCTTAACGTCTGGGGGTGGTGGAGACGCACCAATCATGTCCTGAATCATTCGCCAATAACTAAAGGCGGTGACAGGAACACGCTCGGGTCCAAAAATTTTATAGTAATCATTTAAACAATCACCTACTCTATTCCAACATCGACCATCTATTGTGCCCTCTTCAGGAAACCATGGACAGGTTTTGAGTACAAATTTGAAAAATTCCACTAAACTTTTCTTTTTAACTTTAATTCCCCGCGTCTTGAGTGCCTCTTTTACCTGGCTAATAAACAGTGAATGTGAAGATTCTGCTTGTCCCATGATTAAAGAATGAAGTGAGATAAAGAAACTCACTTACCCGCCTGGAGACTGGAACCACACCGGGGACCAGACTGAAGAGGCGACAGGTTGAAAAGTACTCTCCCTCTTCCGCCGCGAGGAGCCTTTCGTCGGCTGAGGTGCTGGAGAACGTTCTCCCTCTGTGGTGAAGCGGCGTTCTTTTCTCGATTACAGGGAATCGTCGGGCCCCACGTTGGGCGCCAATTGTGAGCCCCAACCCGCGGGACATCAACGAGGACCCGAAACCTGCCGAGAAAGAATGGTGGGACAAGAGACGCGAAGAATGACAGCAAGACAGTATTCTGATCAAGCTGCAAATTTTATTTGAGGGAGCAGGGCTTATATGCTGTTTGGAGAGAGGAAGTGAGTCGGGGTCGGGTGGCGCTCCGGGATTGGAGGGTGTTATCGCTGGAGTAGGGGGCAGATCTTACTTTTGCGCCCTGCGCCTGCGTACTGTTGTATTCACCTGGGCAGTGGCGGGAACCGGGGAACAAAGGAGTAAGGAGGAAGAAGAACAAGGAAGTGACAAAGCAGATTTTGTGTCTGCACCATGTTGTGGCGTCCGCCATGTTGCGCCATGTAACTACTGGTTGTTATCGTTTAGGTTGTTGGCACCTCTCTTGGCAGACTCCAGTAACGGCTCCCAACAGACCCTAACTTTCTTGAGATTCCACTGCATATATACCAAATTTCAGAGGTGTACTGGAAGCCCTGTGCCTCACCACTGGCCCTGGTTGCCTGAGCCAACATCTGCCTTTAGGAAGAAAAGAGTCAGTACCAGTATCTTCCCTGCAGAGGCTCCCCCTCACATGCCTACATTCTGGAATTATTGCAACGTTGTAGGAGTGGGAGGGGGGAGAATTAATTCTCGCTGTGGTTACTTTGACCTGTGCTGGGCTGAGAATCTGTTTCTGACCTATTAAATCTTTTTCTTTCCCAGTTTGTCCTCCAAAGGCCTTTCTGCCCATACTGGATAAATGCATGAGGTCTGGAGCCAAACTGTTAGGGTTCAAATTCCAGCTCGGACACTTAGCTGCTTGATTTTCATCATAAGGATTAAATGCATCAATTATATGGAAAGAATTTAGAATGGTGCTTGACACAAGGTAAGTACCCCCAAAATTTTAGCTATTATTGTAGTATTTTTTTTTTAGGAGGTACCAGGGATTGAACCCAGGATGTCATACATGGGAAGCAGGCACTTAACCGCTGAGCTACATCTGCTCCCCTATTATTGTAATTTTTATTGTAGTTTTGTTAAATTTGTTATGCTATCAAAGCAAAGTTTAAAATTTGTTAAAGATATTTATGGTTTTTATCCCTCTTTTAAATACTCTTTTAAAGCCCCTCAAATACCGTTGACCTACAACAAACATAGTAGGAAGCACTGAAGAGAAATGGGGATGTCTGGATTTTGAAGCCAACCTAACCAGGTCTTCATCTCAGATGCACCATTTACTGACAGAGTCTTTGTTTTCCCCCCTGATAATTAGCATAATGATACCTACACAATAGAGTTGTTGAAAGAATTAAATTATATATATATGTATGTATATGTATATATATGTGTGTGTGTGTGTAAAGTATCATAAGTAGTCAATAAATAGCAGGTACTTCATGTTACCCTGAGATTAACATTTACTTTACATAGCCTGAGTCAATGTGAACAAAATAGTTATACATTTTTCACTGTGAATGTGGTTTTTAGCTGAAGAAGATATTAGTTGGTTCTGCTGGAGACTTCAAATAAGCAATTTGAACTGTAGACAGATTTAACCATGGTATTGAGGGAGAGGACTCTTCTGTTTAAAGTGCCAAGTTGGCAATATAACTAAGATCTCATGCCAATTATAGATTTTTAGATCAAGAGCTTATAAAATAAACTTTGTCTTATTAGTGAAAGACCTATTTGGTGTAAATGATTTAATTTTCTGCTCTTTGAGACTCATTAAATTATATTGTTTAGCGAGAAGTTTGATGCTAACTAGAATTTATTGTCAGGATAAATCTCAGGAAGTGAAAACTCAGAAATTTGGCCCTAATTAATATTCCTAAAGATAATTTGTGTTTTCCTATTTGTAAAGTTTTTGGCAAAATTTTTTTCTAACTCAATTGAGGAGCATAACTGTACTCATTAATTAGCTTTGATTAGTTTATGGCAATCTGCTATTATATTGAATATTACAGATTAAATTTCTGATGACCTTAGGAAATAATATCATGACTTGAAATGACGACAGAAAAATGTGGTCCCTGCTTATTGACCAATTTGCTGAGTCAGTGGAGTATTGATTTTACAGATTGAGTCTGCTGTGAGTGTGTACATCTACTGGAAGAAGTTCCATTAGATACCAACAATTTTTCATTTTTTGTATTTTATTTTTCTCTGACTTGCAGGAGAGGGGGCATGCTCTTAGCCTTATAGTAGTTTAGTTGAATCTTTATGGTGAAAAGAAAAATACCTTTGCGATGCTAATGATAACAAAATCTTAGTTTATCACCATCCCAACCTCCTAGCATTTAGATGTTCAATATGTGCATTGCCTATGAAAAGATTAGCAAGATTAACAAGAATGGGACTTTGGAGCCTAGGGGTTTGTGAAGACAGAGGGAGGATAGAGAGATGGGGAAGGAAAGTACAAAGTCCATGTAGATTCATATTCTAGATAAAGACAAGAAAGGAAATCAAGTGAATTCAGTTTGACATGTGCAACTGATCAGGAGGTTTTTGAAAAGTCACTTTATACTGGGATGCCTAGTAAGGCAGAACAAAAATGTTTTTCTTTTTGTCTTGTGTGATATTATTGTTATGCAAGAAATCTGCCACATAAAAGTTATCAGCGATTATTTGACCTAGTAGAGGAAGAGATAGCACATCACTTTGGGACAGGTCTGCTTTATTTTGGGAATATTCTCTTGAGAAGTTTCTAGTAATGATTTTATAAAAACAAACCAAAACAGACATTCAACATCTTAAGGGAGGTGTGTAACAGGGTGACCATTCCTTGTTTGTCACAGATTTTTTAGCCCTTCCTTGGTTTGTGAGGAATTGAATGCTGCAGAGTGGCAGATTTGACCAAGGGGCTATTGAGTCTTCCAGGAAGAAAAAGTTTGAGGACACAATTCCTTCTCCTTTGGGAACGAATGCTATTAAATGTCCTCTGATGGACTAAGAAGGCCCTGGATAAACTCACCTGGCAGAAAAGAAATGCCAAGTCTCCTTAAGGAGTTTTGGTTATGGAGGAGGGAGAAGCTTGGAAGAGAAGAGTCCCAGGCACAGCCTAAGATGGAGGCTGGAAACCTCTCCTGACCCGCCAAGCCTGCTTTGTGAATAGTGGCTGGGCCACGCAAGAGCACCACCTACAGGCGTTTAAGCCCTCTGGGTCTGACGCACCTGGCTGCTCCAGACTCCTAAACCGGGTGTGGTAACTAAAGCAAAGTGGTCTGCAGCTGATGAAGATTCCTGGTCCTGAAATCTGAAAAGACAGCTTGGGATCATCAGAGCGGAGATCCTGAGAAGAAGAGAAAAATATTCCAGGGATAAGTGTGACAGAAGTTTGAGCAAGTTTTAGTCTGAATAATAAAGAACACCTGATCTTATTTTGTGGCACTACAGGTTACACAACAATAAGGATGATAAGTAGATTTACAACTATTTTAAGAACATGGTAAACAATTAATTCAAATATTTAAAAATAGTCATCAAATTTGGCGTTTTTGGTGAGCTAGACCAAGTTAATTCAGTGGGAATGAAAATCTTCATATGTCATACGTAATATGTAGAAAGGTAGAATATTTTTCTCTTTCGCTTTTCTCCTTGGTCTCGTCTACTAAATCATACCTGGAATTCCATGTAATGCTTAACCACAAGAGATTAAATGGTGTAAAGGTGAGGATGTAGGAATGAGGGGGCTGAGAGAATGAAGATGGGTGAAGCATTTTAAAAGGTGTCAACGTGTTAGCATTCACACTTGGTATTTTAAATTTTATCGAGGAAAGCCCTACTCAGATCCAAATGTTACTTACTTCTGTCCTCATACCTGGATAGATACTGAATTATTACCCCATTTATTTGTAGATTGCAATTCTGATTTCTTGTAAACATTTTATCAAAGAGAATATTGCCTAATGAAAATGAGTTGACATCTTTTGTGACTCATGAAGGCCAATTTCTTTGGAATATAACGATAACATCAAGTTTCTGTTATCTGACAGGTCTTAGCATGTGTAATTCAATGACAAAGCACACATGCAGAGGCTTTCTATTGAAGACTATGATTAAGAAGAGTAGGGCATGGACTATTCATGCTTGATTCCTGTTCTCCACAGAGAATTCTAAGGAGGATATAGTCAGTCATATATCTTAAATAATAATTCCTGTTTGTAGGAATTACATGATGCCAGGATTGTGATTATTTATATAAGCTTCAGTAAAACAGTGTCTTATGGTCAATATCTACTTTTCTTGGGCCATTTTTTAACTCACTCCTCATTGGTTTCATCTTAGGGAATCGTGAGTACACCTCCCCTATAACATGTGAAAAAACCTCCTTTCTAGGCAAAACTGCATGTTAAACTTTTTTGTGGTCATCGGTCCAGGATGAAGTCATTGGGCTTTGTACCAATCTCCCAGGATAGTTCAGTGTTTGTGGGGTGTAACCACTAGGTCTTGAGAGCTTGCACTGCCTGATTCCCGGAACAGAGAGGACTCCATCAACAAATGTGATGGAATAAGAGTGTCATAATGGAGGAAACGGATGTGGCTCATGACTGGGCTCCTGTCTACCCTTTTGATTCCTGGAGTCTCCTGGTGAAAGGCGAGCTGGCCCGCGTGGAGTGCTGGCCCCCGTGTGTGCTGGCCTGCACCGAGTGCTGGCACAGCAAGATGATGCAACAAAAAGAGGCGCAGAGGAGAGACAATAAGAGACACAGCAGACCAGAGAGCTGAGGTGGCACAAGAGATTGAGCGCCTCTCTCCAGCCTGGAAGGTCCCAAGATCAGTTCCTGGTGCCACCTAAAGAGAAGACAAGCAGACACAGAAGAACACACAGAGAGCAGACAGCGAGCGCAAAAGACAATGGGGACAATGGGGAGGGGGGGTAAATAAATAAATAAATCGTAAAAAAAAAAAGTGTCATAATCAGAACAAGCAACTGCATTAGTTTCTGAGGGTTGCAGTGACAAATAACCACAAACTTGATGGCTTAAAATAACAGAAATGTATTCTTTCAGTTCTGGAGGCTAGAAGTTCAAGAGCAAGGTGTTGGCAGGGTCATGTTCCCTCCGAAGGCTCTAGAGAAGACTCTTTCCTTGCCTTTTCTAGCTTCGGGTGGTCCCAGCAATCCTTTGTGTCCCTTGGCTTGCAGCTGCATCACTCCAGTCCTGCCTCCGTCTTCACATGGCTTTCTCCCCTGTGCATCTGTGTTTCCAAATCTCCCTCTCCTTTCTCTGATAATGACACAAGTCATTGGATTTAGGGCTCATCCTAATCCAGGATGATTTCAATTTAACATCCTTAACTAATACATCTATAAACAACCTAATTATAAACAAGGCCAATTCTGAAGTTCCAGACGGATGTGAAATTTTGAAGGGGCCCTGTTCAACCCACAACAGCAACCTTTCCTCCTTTATGCTCTACTTTTTCCTACCTTCTTTTTGCAGTGTGTCAGTTGAGAGACAGCTGGGGCTTCATATCTGGGGGAGCTGCTGCTTCATGACCAGGAGGTCCATAGTCACAGTTGCTGTGTGTCCTATTGCAAGCCATAAGTCTCACTAATGTCTGGGGGCAGGGGGTGGGGTGGTTCTGTAAGGGATCCTGGCATGTTATCACTTTCTCCTTGGAAGAACAATGAAACCGAAATGACCACTGAAAAGAGGGTGTCTAGGGGAAAATAATGTGCCTATGCCTCTGGCATCTTGCCAACACAATTGCTACAATTAAAAAAAGCTGCTTGGCATGGCAAGAACCTGTACCCACTGATTTATCTGTGCAACAATTCATCCATTCAATCAAGAAATATTTTTTAAACAATTTATTGAAGCATATCATTCCTACATGAACATACATAAACTATAAGTGTTCAGTAAACACCATGAACTTACAAAACAAACATGCGTAACATCATACAGGGCTCCCACACATCACCCCACCACAAACACCCTGCATTGTGGTGAAATATTGTTAACAAATCATGAAAGAGCATTGTCAAGGTATTACTACTAACTATAGTCCGTATCTTTCTCCCCTATGCATTTTTTTAAAGGATTCATTTATTTATTTACTTTTATCCATTTTTACCCCCCCCCCCCCGTTTATGTTGTTTCTGTGTCCATTCGCTGGGTGACTCTGTGTCCGTTTCCTGCCCTCTCTTCTCATCCTTCTGCTGTCTTCACTGGGATTCGATCCTTGGAACCTCTGATGTGGGAGAGAGGCATCCTACTGCCTGTGCCACCTAAGTTCCTGGTTTTTCGGCATGTCTTGTCTTGGCTCTCCCTTGTGTCACTCTCCTGTTATGTCATTATCATGTTGCGTGGATTGCTGGGCATGGCAGCTCACCCGTGGACATGGCCTGACAGCTCACCTGCTCGTGGGGCCTGGCTCAACAAATATTTTTGATTGCCTACTTTGTGTAAATAAATATGATGCTTCACCATTTTAAAAGCTTTAAAATCTGCCTATATTCATTTTCCTCTTTGGACAGCAGGATGGTTTTGAAAAATACAGTGTGTCTTTTAACATGCATAATTCTGATTCTAGACTCTGAAATACCACTCCTTTCCTTAACCCCCCCACCCCCAAATTTTTTTTGAGGTACTGGGGCTGGGGATTGAATCCTGGACCTTGTATATAGGAAGCCGCCATTCAACCACTGAGCCACACTGGCTTTCCTGAGAAGGTTTTCTCATCTTTTGCTTGTTGTTTTTGTTTTTTTTTTCAGGAGGCACCAGGAACCAAGCCTGGGACCTCCTATGTGGGAGGTGGGTGCTCAATGGCCTGAGATGCATCTGCTCCCCTTAATTCACATATTTTAAGAGCCTTTTAATAAAGAAGCAGGCAAAACCTAAATTTCTCATTCACATTCAATGATATTTTCAAGTTATGTCTGAGTAATAACATGCTTCATAATCATATGCAAATGAAGCTACTGATGCAATCAGGAGGATGTTTTCATAGTCACACTTTTGCCAGTAAAGGAAAGACATTTATGCCGAGTCATTTCTATTTTCTCATCCAGTTTGCACTTCATGTGCTTTGCTAAAAACCTTGGCAACCAGGAATGGAGGAGAGAAGAGAGAGATTCCTTTTTGTGAAGGGAGGAAGTAATCCAAAATGTAAGTAAACTCTTGAGTTCAACAGCTCCGGGCTCTAAACAATGCAGGTAGCTAGGTTGGCTCTTGCGCTGACTGAATTGGCTCCTGTGGGAAGAGTTAGTTCTAGCAATGTTTAATGGAAAGGTTTATCCACCACAATGGATATAAATAAGCAAAGATCTATGTCATGAGGAGAGGACCCTCCTGTTTAAATTAAATTCAATTTTTATATGCTCCTGTAGGTGCTGGTCCTGCTCCATTTATAACGTTCATTAGCCTTGAGATTACTTATTTAATGTGTATTCCTCAGTCACGTAAATTCCATGAAGGCAAAGACCGCTACGCTTGGCACACTGAGGGTGATAATTTCAGCGTCTAGCTGAAAGTATACAAAATTCTATATACTTTTATCAAGCACTTGATAAAAGTATATAGAATTTAGTCAAAATATTTTTTCTTTACAGTAATAGATGACTCAAAATGAATTTAATAATAATAAATAATAAAACTATGGTTTTATTCCACTATTAGAAAGTTATAAAAATTGGTTTGACTCATCAGGATTTTAATAGGTATACAGAAAATCAATGAAAGAATTGTCCATGGAATATCCTCAGAAATGACCCTTTTATATAATTCTTGATACACAAGGCAAATCCCCTTTTTTGTATGCTCTTGTACAAAAAAAGAGAAAAGTTTCATTTTCAAAGGTAAATTAAGAATGTTTGTCCATGGCTTCCTGTTCTCTATTAGCATTGGTTTCAGAACACTTATCTGCTAATTTGTTACATTGTACATGCCTTTCAAAGTAAAAAATCAAAGGTTAACGAATCTTTGATGATTCTTATTATTTCATCTAAAAAGAAGTAACTAAGCCATGATTAGCTTTTTTAGATGTAGATATTCAGTGTCACCCAGAGGGAAGTATGCAATTCTTATCAATAATAACAACTTCTGGGTTGAATTTCCTATACAGTAACCTGAATGGTCTCTAAAACGTGGGGATACGTCTATAATATTGCTTAATCTTGCTTCAGCTGCTTAGTAGTCATTATTTCCAAGGTGGAAATGATTTAGCAACAATAGAGATGATGTGTTCTGAGGCATAAAAACACCTTGAGAACCACACCAGAGAATTTTTCCTGAGGCTACAATGCTGCATCAGCTTTCCATTGGTGCCCATTACATCAACAATGGTTAAAATTGAGTTAAATATGTTCCCAGAGAGTTTTAATATAGCTGCGTTAATGCAGTTGTCTGCAGGTTAATTAGAATTCTGACTGTTCTTATGTCATCACTGCTACTGACAACATTGTCTGGTCTGTATGCTGGATACTGAGTGACCACAGCCCTAGACACATTCCCTATCTGTTAGGTTTACAATCAAGACAGAGAAAGGATGGGAGACACTCCCGGAAAAAGGGCCCCTCAAGACCATATCAATTATTCAGATGATTCTGGAAATCCAAGGGTGGCTGAAGGTGGTTCCAAAGAAAGGTAGGATTTGAGAAAGGATTTGGATGAAGAAAGGGAAGAAAACAAGCTGGTAGCTCATTTATTTTCATTCAGTTGAATAAAGGACAGAGATGTATTAGTCAGCCAAAAGGGCGCTGATGCAAAATACCAGAAATCAGTTGGTTTTTATAAAGGGTATTTATTTGGGGTAGAAGCTTACAGTTACCAGGCCATAAAGCACAAGTTACTTCCCTCACCAAAATTTATGGCCACGTGTTGGAGCAAGATGGCTCAGGCTTCCTGGGTTACTCTCTTCCTGAGTCTTGCTTGTCTCTGGGCTCAGCTCCTCTGCTATCTCCACAAGACCAGCTGTAGACTATCAGGCGAACGGCTTGTCTCTTTTCCCGGGGACTTCTCTCCTTCCTCACGACCAAGCTCCTCTGTGCACTTACTTCCTTGGTCTCCAGCTTTAAAACTCCACATCAGAACTCCAACTCAGAACTCCAACTCTGTCCTTTGCCAAGTCTTTTATCTTGGAGTCCCCACCCACCAAGGGGCGGGGCTCAATGCCCTACTGACATGGCCCAATCAAAGCCCTAATCATAATTTAATCATGCCCAGAGGAACAGAGCAGTTTACAAACATAATCCAATCTCTATTTTTGAAATTCATAAATAATGCCAAACTGCTACAAGAGACAATAAGATTATGAGAAAAAATGAAGGACCTAATAAGGAATTGTGTTTATTAGGTGGAAGAAAGTGTTTGCAATTAAAACAAACAATCAACAAACAAATAAATGTGGGCGAGGGAAGAGGTGAACATAGTCTTGAAGCAGAAATGTTGTTTATATTTGATATAAAAGTTCTAAGGAGGGAAGCGGCTGTGGCTCAATCAGTAGGGCTCCCGTTTACCATATGGGAGGCCCCGGGTTCGGTTCCCGGGGCCTCCTGGTGAGGGCAGGCCCGCCCGCGCGGCGTGGTTGGCTGACCCAGCGAGCACAGGCAGCAAGGGGGGGATAAATGAATAAATAAATAAAATCTTTAAAAAAAAAAAAAAAAAGTTCTAAGGGAAGATAAGTATGGTTGCAGAGCTGAAAAAAATAAGCATAGAAATATAATAACAGAATGTGAAATTATAGACACGTTTTTGTTGTGGATATCGAATGAAACCTGGAGCCAGAAGACTCGTGTTCTAGTCCTAGCAGTACAGTTTTCCGGCCTTGTAATTTTGGACAAATTATGAATCTTCTTTTAGTTCAGTTCAACAAACATTTATGCTAATAACAGTGCTTGGAACATCAAAATCAAGAACTTTTTTTCTTTTAAACAAATGAGTGATGTACTAAAGCATAATGAGTAATCTGGGGCATTTTATATTTGAAAGCACATGGGAGGAGTAAATGTGCTGAGGAAGAAGGGTGCAAGTTGTTGGTGGCCTGGACTGCCACACAAAAGTATTTGGACTTATTCTGGGGTCAATGAGGAGCTGCTCTCTTGTTGAATTTTGCTTTCATCTTGGTCTGTGTCTCTGAAGCCAGAATATTAAGCCTCTGCCCAATAATATGATTCCTGCTCTATGTATAACCTTTTCTTTCCCCTTTGGAGGGAAGAGAATTTAGATTTTACTAATAAATAGAGACTTAGTAATGATAAAAGTAATAGTCACAGTGGTTGGTAAAAAAGTGGCATTATAAAGTCATCAGTCTCATCTTCCAGCGGTTGATGTCTGAAACAAGGATGAAGAATTTGCCAGGGATCAGATAGCAATGGAAATTGATCTTTGTACATTTGTACATATCAGAAAGTCTTTTTGCTGTTATGATACTGTTAGAAAGATTATTAGTATTTGCTTCAGAATAAGAGATACTCTTACTGACTTAATTTCAAATTCTAGAAATCCATAAGTATTAAAGAATCCAGTGCAACCATCAATAAAAGAAATTTAGCAACTCGGTAGAAATCATGCCGTTTTCCAGTTTCTTATGTTGTCCCCATATTACTTACTATTTAGGTATGTAAGCACATATTGAAATATTTTTCTTTATTGCTTACTATGGAAAATCAGTCAGGGCTATATTCTTTCACAGCCAGAGAACATAATCCCAAACCAAAAAGGTATTGAGATGTCAAGGAGCCTTGGAGCTTAATATCTTAAGCCTTTAAATTAAATATGTTCTAATCTGCCACCATTCTGTCCAGCATAAAAAGAGTATGAGAGTTTTGTTTTTATAAATAATTTTTGTAAACAACCTGCCTTAAAGAGAATGAATCTTGTGTTATTCTTATGAGGAGTTCTGCACAGATAAAGTTTATAATACCATAAACTATCTGGCAAAGTTCTGATTGCTCAGGTCCAGGAGAGGTTTAAATCAGGCACAGGGAGTCTGCTATGCTGGGACTTTCCCCAGCCCTCTTTGTATTCTAAATCAATGGCTCCGTTGTAGTCAAGGCTACAGTGACGTATTCTGAGGCCAGGGAGAAATGCAATCCCAGCCCTGAAGTTGGTGAAAAGAATGTAGATGTGTAGATCTCAGATTAGTCTCTGTTGTTTTAGGGATGCTTTAGGTGATTTGTTTACATAAACAGCTTTTAAATTTGTGTGATTATTAACCCAAATGAAAATTACCCTGTTGTTTTCCTGTCAAACTGTTTTCTCTCTCAAAGTCAGTTACTCCTGTAGGATCAGGTTTTCTAAATATTCAGAGTTTAAATAGTTTTCTGGGGAAGAGTGTAAGGGAAAATCCTAGTTTGTAGGCTATAAAAAGCTACTGATATCTACCATTATAAATCTCACTGTGAAATTATTTCTTTAATGAGCCACCAAAGGGGAAATTGCTGCCAAGTTGAGAGGAAACTAGGAGGAGTTATAGCTGAGGGACCTTTATATATTTTGTTTCTATCTACCAAACAGAAGAACTGTAAAGAATATTCCTACAGGAATATCTGGTTTAGAACTAGCAAATAATCCTTTTAATTGGTTGAGGAATACCACTATAAATTGATCTTGGTTAGCGTTCCTTGTCTGCACATACCAACTGAAAATTCCCTTTATTTAACAACAACAAATATTGCTACTTCTATCAGAGACCTTTACAAAAGTATTCCAGTTTGCTTCATTCCTCATCTTTCTGATTAAAACACGCACACACATGTACACACACAAAATAAATCTATCAGAAATGAATTGACCACGGACACTCTATGTGGGGACTGGCGGGGTGGAAGACAGTCAAATGGGAAGAAAGCGTGAACCTGAGCAAGGAAGAAGGACAAATGAGCACAGTTCACAAAGCATGGAAACAAATTAGCTAATTAACTAGCAAATTTGCAGTTTCTACCCAGGGGAAAATGTCTTTGGCTGCTAAAACATGAGCAGGCTGAAGAGCTTCTGGAAACGCAGATGTGAATAGGAACTCAAAAGATGGTCAGGTCTTACCAGTAAACAATCTGATATGTGAAGATGGTTAATTAGCCTCTAATCTCCATTGATGGGGTAGGCATATCACTTTTTTGGTAAATATCAAATTTTCATGATGTGGAAAAAAAATACAAATATACATATATTTAGTTAAAACTAAATTTTTAGTTAAAAAATATATGCTTTTAGTTAAAATCTTTTTTAGATGAGAAGGGTCTAGTTAAGGGAAGGGTTTGGTGGGGGTTATAAATAATGTTTAAGGGTGTTTTGTAAACATAAGACAAGGCTGTAGTTGCACTTATTCTGCTATTTTTATATATTTTAAATATATAAAAATATATATTTTAATATATCTCTTAAGGAGGTAATTAAGAATTATTTTAATAATAATTCATAAGCAAATGATTTCCTCAGATGTCATAAAGAAAATAAGAGTTGAGTCCCTATCATTTCAACTAATTTTTCCAAATTCCATCTCCAATAAATACCAATTTAATGGGCTTCAGTGCACTTTATTTTTAATTTACATACAATAAAATTCAATTTATTATTTATTTATTTATTTTAAATTAAAAATTTTTTATTTTTTTATTTTTACTGGGAGGTCCCGGGGATCGAACTCAGGTCCCTCCACATGGGAGATGGATGCCCAACCATTTGAGCCACATCCACCCCCAAAATTCAATTTTTTATATTTACAGTTTTGTGCACAAACTGACAAATGTCTAGAATCATGTGATCCTACTTTAATCAAGATACAGAACAGCTCCATCACCTTTCAAAATTCCGTTTGTAGTCAACCCTCTCTCTGTCCTTAACCCCTGGCACCAATGATCTGTTTTTCTTTTCCTATCTTTTTTTTGCCTTTTCTAGAATATCATATAAATGCAATCATTCACTTACTGTTAACTTTTTGTCGGTATCTTCAAAAAACTTCAAGGAGATCTATGTGACTTTTAAAAGAGTAAAGAAGAGATTGAAGATGTCATAGCTGCCAAATATAGCAGACTCGTTTATATTGGTGTTGGATGATTTCATGAAAAAATGAATATACGAAAGGAGTATTAGTCTTGATTCCTAGACCATAACTATCCTCCTGGCCCCTGAAAGATAATGCAAAGCTCAGGTACATACAAAGAAAATAAAGGAATCCTTGGCTCTCAAGTGGTGTTGAGCTAAAGCTACTTCTGAAGCAAGAAGGGCATTATTCCGTGAAGGCAAGCTCTGCTGGCCTCTGTTGTTGGCTTAGCTGTGGTGGTAGAGATAGCACTTGATGAATGAATGGTCTTTCAAATGCCTATGTTGGGCTGGATGAAATCACTCACTCCACTGAATCTGGATGGAATCCGCTGATAAGGCTCTCCTGCTGCCTTCCTAGGCTGCACTGGCCTTTCAAGGTGTGGTCTAGTGAAGTGCAGGATCTTCTCGGGTGGACCCTTAGCAGTCAAGGGCAAATGGGACACTGCACTCCATTCCTAAAATCTTGGCACAGGTTTTCTTTAACAGCAAGCTCTTTCTTTACTCAGAAGTGCTCTTTCTGCATCTTTGCCAAGCTCCCTGCTTCGTCAAGGGATGGAAAATCATCCCAGCAACAGAAAGCAATGGTATTAAAGTCATCTTCTGGGCCGCATGCAGTTTCAGCCTAGTTGGCCGTCCCAGCTCAGAATAGCAGAACACTACAATTACTCTGTAAATAGTTTTGGATGATAATGATGACATCCATTTATTTATTATTATTTTTAACTTCAGATTTTTTCTTCCTAAAGGGCTGCAAAGAAACCTTTAGTTTAACCATAGCTAAGCAGGATTTCAGGGGTCAAAAAGCATATCTTTATAGGTAAACCTTAATGTTTGTTATGTTGTAGCTATTTATAAGACTTGGAAATGTTTTACTAAATTCCATTTTTTAAAAAATGTCTCTGAATCCATTAATATCAAGGCACTGAAAATGCATATAAATTATTTAAACTCATATAGTAAGAGAATATCTTGAAATATTAATGTTTTAATTTTTCTTTACCTCACCATGACCTTTCTTCCACATTAACTCAAGAAGTAAGATTGTTATACTAGCAACAAAAGATCAAGAAATTGTTTAACTTTTTTTTTTAAAAAATTATTTATTTATTTATTTTCCAAGTCAGACTTTGATAATCAGCAGGACCTGAGGTTAGCAAGCCCAGATAGGCGTTAGGAACTTCCCTTTGAAGAGATCAGATTGGAAGCATGGAGAAGGGGGAATGGGACCTGGCAGGACCCAGTGTGAGGAAGTGGGCAAAGTGGGAAGACTGCTGAGGACCACTTGACACAGCTGTTGCCTGGGGAAGTAGATGTGGCTCTTCGCTGCAGAGTCCCCAACAACAGGAGACTCTGCTGACACCAATGAAATTGTCTCTTGTGAATGCCCCACATGAGTCTCTTAGCAGTCTTGGACACATACTCTGCAACAGAGGGTGGGCATCTTTGATGCTCAAAGTGTGGTGGGAATCCTGGAGCTTGGATGGGACAGAATAACAGTGAATTCTACAAAGAAGAAAGCTAATTATTCAGCTTTTAAAAATAGCTAACCTAATTAGAGTATCCTTATGAGATAGGATATGGTAATTGCTAAAGCAACAAAAAAATCAAAGTTTATCTCTGTTTTCTCCAGCTTCCCCATTCAATGTTTACATACTCCCTTGGAATTTGCATCTGATTCACAGCTTAGCTACCACCCAACACCCTAATAAAGGTGTGGGCTGACATATTTCTGGGAAAGATTTTTACTTTTAAGAACTACATGTTAAGGATCAAAAACTTTTCTTGACTTAAAAAGATGTCTCTTGGTGTAATTAAAAATTTTAGGGGGTTTCATGGTAAAACTTGGAGAAATAAAAAGGAATGAACTATTGTTACAAGCAACAACATGGGTGAAACACAAAATAATTATGTTGAGTGAAAGGAGCCAGCCTATCCCACCCCCCAGCCAAAAATAGAAGACATACTATATAATACCATTTATAGAAAATGCAAATTAATCTATAGTAATAGAAAGCAGAGCAGTGGATGGGAGTGGGGGGAAGCGGCAGGAGGAAGTGATTACAAAGGGACAAAAGGAGACTTTTGGGGGTGATGCATATGTTCAGAATCTTGATTGTGCTGATGGTTTCATAGGTATAAAAATATGTCAAAACTTCAAGTGTCTATTTTCAATATGTGTGGTTTATTTTATGTCAATTATACTGCAATAAAGCTACTAAAAAACAAGCAAAACTTGATGAGTAAGAAGCTGGTTCTGCACTTCGTGAATCTGAGCAGACAGTTGCCTGTCCCACCCACTCATAAGGTCACCCTGGAAAATAGTTACTATCTTTCCTTGGAGCAGATGAGGTACAGAGCCGAGAAGTAAAGCGGTTTACTTAAGGGCACACAATTTGAGGTGCTGCCTCTGCTATGTTACCCACAAAGCCATAGTGCTGTGAAATGCTCAATGTTAGGTGTCTCAGAGAAGCAAGGTTCACCCAGCTGTCCTCCCCACCGAAGGATGGCTTAAGTTTAGTTGTCCAATAGGTGTTACTGGCTGAAAGTGTTGTGGGAAAAACTCACGTAATCATCTACATTAAGGCATTGGACATGACCAGCAGCTAAAGTGGTAAGTCCTTGTAATTTGTCATTCACTTCCCCTTTCTCTCTTTACACTGTTTCTCTAAGCTGCTAAATAAACATCCCTAATTATTCCTGTGAAATTAGCCTTGAAAAGAGAAGAGAGTTTCCTAAACACTCTTGCATGTATGTTTAAGTCCATGTTTAAAGATGCTTTGCAGATAAGGAACCCTTTTTAAAGTTCTTTACAGTAGTGGAAAACATTATCTTTCAAATGTTTGCTCTTCAAAGCCCTTTAACCACGTGGGGCCCTCTGCTTCTCTTTCCCCTGCACCTCAGGAACTAGAGTGGGAAGTTTCCTGTGATGAAGGTCACAAGCTGGCCAAAGGGGAGTCAGAGCCAAGGCAGGATGCAAGCTGACTGGCTTCTGCCCTGTGCTCTTCCCATGCTGTCACTCCACGAGGAGGGAGCTTTCAGGCTCCCTCTACCTTAAGTAGGCGAGAGAATGAAGTCCCTCCACCCACCCGCCCTTCTGGTCCTGGAGTTGGCTTTATTTATAAGCAAATCCTCATTTCAATATATTTCCGCCAATTAAGAATTCTCTCATTTCCTGTGCAAATTAAAAAATTTGGCTTATTAAGATATTTTTCATTTAGGGATGCCCCAAATAAACATTTACTGGTTAAACACTGCCTATCTCAAAGGAATACTTGTGATCTTGAACTGGAATCACACTGAACATCAGTCTCTTCCTAACAATGAGCTAAAAAGATATCGTCTGTGCAAAGAACATTTTATGGATATAGGATTTAAATAATTAAAATATATCCCTATAGCCTTTCTGGAAAAGATGAGTCATTTTTTCCCGCTTATCTCTACATATCTGTCAAAAAAAACCCAACAACATTAGAAGTCAAATTTCACTACTATCTGAGATGCGCTTATGGATTTAATCCTCTAAGCAATCCTTCCTCCTTCCCAGAAAATTAAATGATTCAATCTGAAAGCATAGCCCTGTTTCCTTTGCTTATTTTTGTCCCAGAACACATCCAATCTCTCCCTGACTGTCTCTCCTCTAATCCTGTTTAGGGACCTTAACTCCCTGAGGTCAGGCAAGAATGCAATGCAGACAGTAATTTAGAGTACTGGGTTTACGCAACTACCTACATTGCAACTTAATGTATTTTTAATATATCTTGAGGTCTCACCTTACTTTTGTTTATTTATTTTTTATTTTTGGTAACTTCTGGGAAGAGAGCAAAGCCAAACCATCAAGAAAATCAATAAATAATCTCTCAGGAACCACAATGTACAGGATTTGGAGAGGGGTCACCAACTGGAAGACCCAGTACCTTGTCTGGGCTCTTCCATGGTGGGGGTAGCCTGATGTGTGCTGGTAAAGTGGGTGCAAAGGGCTGTCCCCGCCTTGTGTTTAGAGCCTTAAAATGGAAGAGCTCCTTCAGGCTTCTAAAATCATTCTCCTGAAAGGAGGGTCCCAACCCAGGCTATCTGAAGGATGGGAGGGCTATCTTGGTTTAAAGCAGCTACCCAAGGCAATTTTGCTGCAGGCCGTGGAGGGTGAAGAGGAAGCAGAGGAAGATTAGACCTGAGAGTGGGAGGAGGGGATGGAGCAGGAGGGGATTTAGCTGACACACACTATGATCCTGTCACCATGGAGTCAATCAAATACTTTTTTTTTTTTGTCTTATTATTGAAATCCAGGATGTTGCTGCTTTGATATTCTTCGAGTAAACAGATCATTTTTCATCCTCTTGGGATGTAAAGTTATTTTTGCTATTTATACTAAATATATATTTCATGGGTAAAACAAATATCCTCTTTATATTGTCTGCCAAAGGAAAGAATCTCCTGGCTAAGCAGTCAGCTGAGCGGATTGCCTTGCAGAGCACAGAGCCAATTCACTCTAATATTTCAAAAACACCACCTCCATTCCCAATATCCAAAGCTCTTCTAAAGTCAGCGCAATTCTATATCACAGACAAGGGCTATAGGCCCTTATAAAAAAAATGCTTTGCTGTGCAGCCTTAAAAAAAAAAAATCCCCCAAAACAAAAAGACAAAAACAAAAACTAAAAATAAAGTCATTAGAGGTTCAAAACAACACAGAGCCACAAAGCAACAAAGTCATTTTCAAATGATTTATTACTTTAGAAAGCCTGCAAAGAAAGAAGAAAAAATATAACTTCCTTCTACTAATGAGAGTTATCTAACAGATAGAATTTTATTTTAACATAGTTTATAACTAAAATCTTGCTGTATAGAAAAGAGTTTCTAATGGTATTAATTCCAAACATAGGCAAGAGTGTGAAATACATGAAGTTGGTTTTATAGGGTTTTCTTAGCTCTAATAATCAACTTTTAAAAATTTCTAACACATTTGATTTCTTAACTTCTCCTCAGCTCTCTGTCAATGAACTCTCCCTAATATCTGTCAAGATAATTATTCTCCCAGGAGACTTTTTGCTATTGGACTTAAGAAATCAGATCCAGAAGAATCTCGATCCAGAAGAATGAGTGGTGAAATTTTAGGGATGGTGAGAGATTGTGGGGAAGCTATTTTGGGAATAAGGGCCATCCCAAACCTAGCCAGGAAAGGTGTATAAATATGAAAAGGAAACCTGCAATTTGTACATCTCTCTAAAATAAGAAAACAGGGAGCATTTTCAGGATTTTTGAAATGAAACTTGACCAATTAGTTTAGAATTTAGCCTCTTACTTATTCAGGCTGCAGTCACCCATTCATTGCTAGTGTGAACCTGGGTTTGTCAATAATCTATACTGGGACCTAATTTTAAAATGTGGACGTTGGGCAAATTGATCTGTGTCAGATCCGACCTCTCAGTCTTGAGTGTATATCTAAACCGAACCTTTTATGTGCGTGGGGTGTCAGCACAAGTAGCATGCTGGAGCTAACTTGCATGGCTCTGGAGAATCAACTCCACCTTTAGTGACATCACAGCTATAGTGGGAGCATTTGCACACAGATATGGACAAACGCTACAAATCAGGGCTGCATTCCCCACCCTCCTGCCACCTGGAGAAGATTGTTTACCAGTACACACTGAATAAGTTAATATGAAAAGTACTTAGAACAGTGATGGCATAGTGTAACTTTTACATAAGGGTTAGCTATTTTTGAAAGTAGTTTTCACAGGTAATTAATGCTTTTAAGAACTAAAATTTAAAATTTCTACTTTCTCCATTCATTTATTTCCTCACTGAAGGATAAGACTAAATGTAAATTCTATTATCGGGCTATGTAATTGTTTATTCGGAACAGACAGCTTATCCTATTTATTTTTCTTAAATCTGATTTAGACTGCAGACATCCATAATGCCAAAAGCCATATGATTAAAAATCATGTAAATGAGAGTATTTGATTTGGGGTCTATAAAATGCCAAGAATAAAAAAATTAGTTATTTTCATTGAATTTAAAAAGGCACTATGGAAAGAACAGGACTGGTATTTACTCAGGACTATTTACCAGCACACAACTGTGGTCATCCTGGTGATTGGTCAGAGTCTTTCCCGTACTAGTTGTTAAATATTTTAAGTATTACCCCTGGAAATGAAGATGAATAAGATACAGTTCCCATCCTGCAGAAGCTTGCAGTTTGGTAGAAAGGACAGACATACAAACAAATGAAAGCAATATAGTATGATAAGTGCTATTGTTCATCTGATAATTTACTTTTCATTCTGGTCAGTTTCAGGTTTCTGGGCTTCCTTATCTTCTTTACTTTTCATTGTAAAAATGAAATCTATCCAGAAACAAAATAAAAGTATACCGTATTAGCAGTCAAGGCATTGCTGGAATTATCTGATCTCGTCCAATGCAAAAGTCTCTTGCTGTAATAAATTCTTGGAAATGGTTTATTTTTCCAGGGCTTGTATAGTAATGCAAGCATAACTAATGGTGTAATGAGAGACAGAGACAGAAAATAGCAAATGAACAGCTGTGTTCCTTCTCTTTCCCAATTCTTTGCTATGGTAGATTCCCCTCCAACTCTAAAGACAGTATCTATAGGGAACCTGCTAAGTGCTAGACAATAGATGTGGAGGCTGGAAATACAAACATTACACAGACGTGTTTCCTCTAAGAAACTGCAAATAATTTAGTGTGGCAAAATTCAGAGTATGTTGCTGAGAAATCTGAGACCCAGATAAGTTAAATAATTTTCCCAGGTTTGCTGACTCTTTCTACCTCACCAAATAATCATTTAGCAAATAATTTTCAGGGTATTATGAGCAAAACATAGTCAATACAAAACAGTATCTTTAAATGTGTCTGATTTAACTGACCTTAGCTCAGTTAAGATGAGAAGGCAGGAGGGGGGAAAAAAAGCTACAGCAACTGTTTTAACTTATTTTGGTAGGATACTGCTATTGTTAGGCTTTTGGCTTCTCATCTCTCATTTTTCACCTGGGACCAATTCAATCCCATTAGCAGACATGCATTTTTGTATCATACTATTTAATTATGTCCATGTTCATTTTATGGGCAACTGGAGCCCATGGAGTTACCTATGGGGTACTGCAAGTGTATGTGATATACATTTATAAGGAGCTGTTGATACAGTTAGAGTGTACATTGGTGAGCAGATGGATGCTACTTAGCAGACTCAGTAGCAACATCATAATGCAAAATTGGAAGTGGTGTTTCTAAAAAAAAGCTTAGAAAGTGCTGAGTCTGCCCATCTCACACTAATATGGAAAGTCACTCAGGGAACACAAGATTTCTAGATAAATTGTTAAAGAAGAGACAGCTCTTATCTTTAATAGGTTGCTGGTCAGAGGTAAACAAATGCTTGCAAATAAATTCCAGGTTAGTATATTAAATTTCAAATCCCTCTGAAAACTAATTATCTTAGGATGCTTTCTGCTGTTTCATACCTCAGCCCAGGAATAAAATGCATATTTTCACTGTTACAAATGAAGGTATTTGGTGAGTGTCCCTGTCCTAACATTCAGAGGCTTCTTTGTATGCTGTGAAAAAATAATGAATATTGAAAGCACTTATTTTAAGTTTATATTTTATAGTTAATTCAAATGTTACTTTCTCCTATATTATAGGCAACAAATATTTAGTTGATGTGCACAATAAACAGAAATATTATTGTTTTAAACAAAAAATTCCTACTTTAAGTAAGGGTGATCAAAAAGCCTTTAAGATCTTTTAAAATTATGTCTTTGTCCATTACTAGAAACTTTCTTGTTCCGTCAGTTTGTTTCTCCCCAGTATGAATTCAGATTAACTAGTTCTTATTTAGTGTCTACTCCTTACTAGAACAATTAGAGGAGAAGAGGGAGGTGAAGGACTAAGAAAAGATCGAGGAAGCAAAGCCTGCGTTCTGGAGCCAGACTGTCTTTGTTCAAACTCCAGCTCTGCTACTTTCGAGCCGTGTGACCCTGGAGGAGTTCCTGTTTCCTCAATTCCCATTTAGGAAAGTTCTCGGTTTCCTCAGATATAAAATTGCTACAACAATAACAACCCCATTGTGTTTTATGAGGAATAAATGAATTAATATTTGCACTAGAGCACTAGAACCGTGCTTGGCATACAGTAAATGTTAGCAGTGTGTATTAAATAAAATTGTAGTGGTTATGATAGTAACAGCTAAAATTTGCTGAGCCCATGCTCTATGCCAGGATCTGTGCTAATCACCGCACAGTTTAGACCCTTTAGCCCTCACAACAACGCTGTCCTATGAAGTTGGTATTATCATTATCCCCATTTTATAGATGTGGGCACTGAGGCTTAAGGTGACCAAGTAATTTGTTTACGATCACAGAGACAGTATGTGAAGCAACAGCAATTACTAATCATGTGGTCTGAATCTAAACAGTTGGTGTCCTCACTGAGCTTGCAATTTAGTCTTAAGTATGTAAAATAAAGGTCTACCAACAATAAATATTTTTATGGTACTGGAAGCAGTATACATAAATGGAAAAACCCAATGGCTCAAACAAATCTCATCTTAAGCAAGAATTTACTTTATACGTATATCATTTATATAACCTGTCTGTGTTCTTGTTTTCTGAGTTCCTTTCTCTTTCCTTCAGTGGAGATAAATTAGATTGTGGAGTCCACTTTAACCTCTTTGGGGAAAAGGTGGCACTATTTTTCTAAGGGAGTGCTTCACGAGTACTTTAGATGACATTCTTTTACATTTTTAGTAAACAGATTTGCATGTTAATATTTTCTTGGCAAATGTAAATAAAAAATAAACCATAAACACAAAAGAAAAATAAAGTTCCGTTGTATTTAGGAATGCATATGTCTCCTCAATTCTATCCTCAAAGACTCAGATTCATCCCTTCTTTCTTTTCATTCTACCATTATTTGCAGTTAACTTGATTCTTCATGGTTACAAGAAGTTGGCTACTCCAGTTGTAGGAACTACATTTTCATTCAAGGATGAAAGAGAGAGAAAGAGTAAACTGCCTATCAGATGCCCCCTGCAATGTCCTTTTACATCATTATGACCTCATTGATCAGACATGCATCACATGATTTTAGCGATGAAAAGTCTGCCAAGGCCAGGCTCTTTCAGCCTCTTTAGTGAAGGTGACCAAGAAAAAAGGGGTTTGGCTAGCCAGTTAACTGGGTCTACCACAGCCACTGAAAATGTAGTTGATTTTCTATTGTTGATAGGAAAGCTATTGGCAGACAATGATAGATTAGATAGACAGGATAGAGAAGTAGATAGACAGGTAGATAGATAGAATGATATATTTGTTTGGGGGTGTATGTGCATTTGAGAGAGGGAACAATTTCACAACACTTACTGGTCAATTATGTCTCCCTTATTAAACTAAAACTTTGTTAAAATAAGAAGCATAAATTACACCCATCTCTAGTGTGTATAAGAAACTGACACACATCATTACAACTAATTTTAAGAAACTTTAAGACCTATGTAAAAATGAATATTATTACCTAATATTAATCACTATTTATTTGGTGCAAGATTTTCTTTTTTTTTCTGATTGCCTTTCTGTTAGCTATGATAAAAGTGTAGAGAAAGGCACTGAAAGTGGCCCTGGTGACGCAATTCAGTCTGCAATATACTGAATAGATTTAAAGAGTTTTGGTATCAAATCTTTCATGACAGCCTTCAGTTTAGTGTCAATAGTCATTATTTGTTTTCTTTCTATTCTTGTGTCTTGGAGAAATCTTCTCTGCCCCTTTTTGTAAGGGAAATTTAACTTCTGCCCCTGAAGATTTCTGCTATATTAAGAACACAGATTCTTCTGACTCTCTGTTCCTTAAACTGGAAGACATTGACTGCTCCCCAACCCCACGGCCACATCCTCCCATGCTGCATTTTCTCAGGCTTTGACCATCTGCCTTGGCTTTCAGCAGATTTATAGCTCAGCTTCTCAAAAGGCTCTAAATCAATATTATACAGTAACACTCTCTACCATACAGTGACTATGTGTCAGACTTGGTGGATATATTACCTTTATTTTATAAGTGAGGAAACTGAGAGTGATTGTCCCTGCTCTTAGCAAATAAATGCCTGAATCGGGTTTTGAATCAAGTTTTGTTTGACCCGAAAGCCCCTAATCTTCTATTAAAAATATTTTTAAATTAAAGATTGTTTTTATTGGAGTAAAATGTGCATATAATTTAAAAGCCAAATAATGCCAAGAGGTTGAGTCAACAAAACAGCAATCCCCAGATCACTCTTCTTCACACCCGCGTGGTACTTCCCATTGGTCAGCACTTTCAACACTTAGTTGTCTCATGTTATTTACCACCACACTTATAAGTAATATGCTTATCCCATTATTTCCTTTTTATTTTAATTTGAAATTAAAATTAATTTTAAATTGCATGAGGAATACATAAATTTTACATTCTCATGGTAAAAGATTCAAACAACATTGAAGTTCATTTACTAGAGATGTTCCCTTTATTTTCCCTCCAATCCTACCCCCAATCCATTTTTAACTTTTTATAATGAAAAATTCCAAGCACCAATAAACTTAGAGGGAATAATGCATTTATCCCCTTTACCCATCACTAAGTCATCTGAGAGAGTTTCCTTGCTTTCAGATTCGACAACATACCCCAGGCTCATCTTGTGCATTTCTTACCCCAGACCTAATGTCAGGCATTTCTCCAAGAAGCTTTCCTTCCTTTTACTGGAAAATAGAGTTTAGAGACTGAACAAAATCTATTGACTTCCTTTTACACAGTTTTCTTTCTTATGATATTACCTGAAAAGCTCTATCATTAAAATTTGGGTTAAGTCAATATTCAGTGATTATAGTATTAAGACCATGTAATATCATTTACATAGTGTATTATGATTATATTTCTATTCTTGTACAGCTTTTTTGTTTTTCCCTTGAGCTAATTATTGTTCTGTTTTTTCACTTTAGTGTTCTATGTACGTTATTCTGTATACTTATTCTCATGTTCTTCAGCTGTTTCTTAATGAACCTTTTCCTCACAAACATATCAGAAAATCCATCACCTCCATTTTTTTTTTTTTTTTTTTTTGGTTGATTATTTTTTTCCAAAGAGTTCTTTTGGTCATTCTTTTCAAAGCTATACTCTGGTTGCTTCCTTGGCCTATTGCGAAGCTACTATTTTGGGACTTCTTTTCTCTGTCATCAAGATAATTCCCTTTGATGGTCTTCTGTTTCAGATTTTCTATTTCTTGGATCCATGTTTTTCTCTTTCTTGGATTTTTACCTCATTCTGGTGGTGATTTATCCTTCCTGAGAAAGGGTTTATTATTGGTGAAGTTTCAAAGAACTTGAATGTCTAAAAATGTACTATACCATGGCTCTTGATTAATAGCTTGGTTGGGTGTAGAATGCAAGTTTGAGAACCCTTTTTTTGTGAAGAATTTGTTAAAATTGCTCCCCCCTCCCCTTTTTTTTTCTTTAAGTTTTATTGTTGCCTTAGGAGTATAATATTATTCTTATATCTTGTCCTTAATAGATGAACTTTTTGTTATCTCTGAAAGTTTTGGGATTTTCTCTTCATCCTGTGTCTGAAATTTCATGATGGTGATTCTTGTATACATCTTTTTTGTTGTTGATGATGGGTACTCCGTACTGGGAAGTAGTTAACTTATGCCTTTGATAATTTCTTCTTATCTGCCTTCTTTCTTCTCTCTGGAACTTCGATTAATATGTATTTGATCTCCTGGATTGATCCTGTAATTTTCTTATTTTTTTGTTTTTTATTGTTACTCCCCTTTAAAAATTTCCCCACTCTCTACCAGATTTCTTTAATTTTATCTTTGAGCCCTTTTGCTGAATACTTTTTAAAAATAATTTTTTAAAAATTTTTCCAGTTTTTATTTGTTGTGTTCCTTCTTTAAAATAGAAGACTGTGGTTCCTTGATCCAAAATCTAATATACTATATATAGTATATTGTTTCCATTATTTCCATATATACTTCCATGGTATAAGTTATATGTGTGATGAATAAAATATAAATTAAATTTTTGTGGTGTTCATTGTTTAAAACATATTATCAAGCATTTCTGATTTGGAGAAAGATATATTTTCCAAAGCTAATATAACTGGTCAGCTTATAAAAGAAAGGATTTGCTATCTATGATACAGGCTTTGTTGTTTTTATAAGTCATGGTACACAAGAGAAATTATAAAAATGGCAATAGCATGACCCATCACAATTTCTCCTTTGAAGAGCATGTGCTTGATACACTGCACTGGTGGCTCCCGTATTCCCTGCTTGATCACACAGGTGTGGTTAACACTGCAGTGGGTGAGGATGAATTGTCTCTGACAGGCTTTAATCTGGAGATTTGTGATACAACACAGACTTCTAGCTCTTTGTAGATTTACCAAGAGGCCCACATCAAAAAGAAGGTCATTGTTATGATAATTTTATAATATCTATCAGTTTATATCTAACAGAAATAGAATGTACCCCATGCCATAATGCGATTTTTTCCTTTTAAATTTCTCTTGCTTTTATGTTCTAGGACATCTGGATGCTCAGTTTACTCAAAGAACAACTCTTATATCCACAATATACTTGGTATTGCAGATATAGCTGCATTCAAAATGGTTTGTAGGTTTTAAAAATTTCAACAAAATTTAACTAAATGTACAATTCTATAGCAATAAAATAGAGATCTGTAATAATGATCATTGTTTGATGTCTTTGTTGATACTTGGGATTTCCACCTCTTCCTTTTCCAGCATGAAAAGCCTCATTCTCCAAAAATTGCTTACCTCAGTTACACAGTAGGAATAGCAAAAATAGGTCCTAATGCTAATTATTTTCTCTATTTATATGACAGATTTCTTGAGGGGTCAGACTTGATTTAAAAAATAAAATCTCTATTTCTGACTAAGCATCAGACCTAATTGATACTTTCTTTTTTCCATTTTGCACTCCCTAAAGACTTCTCCTGCTTTATCTCTTTTTTTTTCTTTTAAACTTTGGAGGCCCCAATCTTCTAATGAAAATGAGTGCTCTCCGCATAGCAATGCAGTGTTCCTTGCCAGTATGAAGGCCATCAGCTCATTGGAATGAGGAGAGTTTAGTTGGCTGGAGTCTCCACTGTGTGGGTGCACTGGCAGCGCTTTCCCACTGATCTGTCAGGCACCTCGGTGGTAGCCAGAGGTGGTGGCTTGCTTCTGAGTAAAACAAATGCTCCTCTACTTCTGCATCCTCCAAGGAGGCCTTAGAGAAAGAGGTCCCAGAGAAATCTGAGTTTGAATCTCAGCCTTGCCACGTTATAGCAGTGTGCCCCTGTTTCCTTGTCTATGAAAGAGAGAGAATATTTCTTTCCTTGTCATATGAGTGATAGCAGGACTCAATGAGTCTAGTATAGCAATTGGAACTTTAGTAAGCCCACAACGGTTGGTTATATAAATCATATGGTTTTTTAAGACTATTTTCCTGGGTTTAGAGCAACATTTAGAAAGGACCTACTATGACTCTTTTTAATGGCATTTTTAGAATGGCATTTTTAGAAGAGTCTCTGAGTTGCCAGAGACTGCTAACTGCACATAATCCCTTCTCCTGGAAAACAAGTAGGAAATCCAGAAGGAGAACTGGAGAAAATTTTTCATTTGAGGAATTCTGTCTCTTGAGCATGCCAAGCTTGTTTCTAACTTTTGCACCAACTGTTTTTTCCTGCTGGAATGCTCTTCCCTCAATGTTTTTGGCTGTCTCCTCTTGTTCAGATATTAGATTAAATTTAAATTTCTCAGGAAGAGTTATTTCTTGACCATCCAATCCAGAGTAGCTCCTTATCACTATCTAATATTTCTCTTGTTTGATCGATTGTTTTGTTTACTTATCTGCCTTCCCCCCAGATATATACTAGAATATAAGCTTCTTGGGAGCAGGCACCTTGTCCATCTGGGTCAGTGGATCCTAATGGGTCACACACACATGTGCTTAGTACATAGCAGGTGTTGGAAGTATATTTGTTGAATGAATGTTCAAATGGACAGATCATGTCTCAACACCAAGAAACAAAGAACAGAAAGTCAGTCACTGGCTTACTACTAGTCATGCACTACTTTGTATGTGTGGGGAAAGTACTGCTTAATGTGGCTGTGAAGCAGATGCTCAGTAAATGTTTGCTGAACAAATCAAAGGGCAAAGAGCCAATTTAGTTTGTAGTTGAGAGTAGAGTCATAGATACTGGGAATGTGTTTTAGAAGCAATTTATCAATGGTCAGACCCAAGCCGAGGCAAAATATAGTGACTAAAGGAAGACAAGGTCCTTCATACCCAGGCGCTCAGTTCTCTTATGTTGTCCTATCGCTGCCCAGTTGTCTTCTGGGACACCTGTTCTGGGCCCTGATTCTTTTAGCAGCATCTACCTTCTGCTCTCTATCCTGCCATCAATCAAAACTTACCGATCAAATGTCCCTTTCCTAAAAAGCCTTTCTATCTATTAAGGTGACCACTATTGTGAGTAGTCTGCTGTTTGCTCATCCCTCTATAGTAACATACGCTGGAATCACATTTATTTAAGGTTAAGATTCAAAATTCAGAAGACAGGTTGAAATGAAGATTCCCCTTGAAGCAAAATAGTACATCCGCTTTGAAAACTGTTCGGCAATTCCTTATAAAGGTAAGCATTATAGTTACCCTCTGGCTCAGAAATCAGCTCCTAGCTCTTTATTTAATAGAAACAAAAATATATGTTTACAAAAAGCCCTGTACAAGAACATTCATTGCAGCTTTATTCATAAAAGCTCCAAAGTGGAAACAGTTCAAGTATTCATCAACAGGAGAATGGATATGCAAACTGTTACATATTCCTACAATGGTTACTCCCCAGCAATAAAATGGAATGAACTAAAAAGAAAAGAAAACAAACAAACAAACAAACAAAAAACCCCACAAAAACCAAAAAGAAAAAAAAAAAAAAGGAATTAACTACTAATATACACAACAAAATGATGAATTTTGCTGATTTTCCAAAAGAGTATATTCGTATGATTCCATTCATATAAAGTTCTAGAATAAGCAAAACTAACCTTTGGCAACAGAAATCCTAATAGTGGTGCTTCTGATGGGTGGAATTGACTGAGTATAGATATGTATATTTTTACTTTAGTTACATACCAAAGAGCATATATAATGAACTCACAAAACCTAAATGCACATGAGTTGATTCCACCTTATGGAAATTTGTTTTCTCAACAAACATTCTTAGAGGGACCCAGGGGTGACTCGAGTAGTGGTCTATTTTTAGGGGCATCCTTCAGGTTCCATTTCTTGGAGCACATGCCTCTTCCATGTACTTCTGAGATCCTTTGATTTGAGTAGCTGAGCTCAAGGAATAGTGCTTTTTAACAGTCATGAACATTTCCTCCTCTCTGACCTTTCATACAACTAGAATAATCAGAAGAAACTAGAATGTGTTTTATATCACTCTCCCCTGCTCAGTGTTCAGCTAATGAGCAGTGGGCTGGCTCAAGGAAGTTACAGCAGAAAGCAGAAAACTAGTGAATCATTCAAGAATGGACCAGTTTCCATTAAAATACTGAAAAAGGAGCATGCATTGGGCCCATCTCCATCAGGACAGAAATATTTATTTTGCAAACACCCCTCCAAATCCACTGTCCGAAGGATGACCTGCAGTTGAGTTACTAAATTGGCTCCAGGGGCCCATGTGGGCATTTGAAATTCCCATGGGAGTTGGTAAATGTTATCTGTTCTGGGAACAGCCAACTATAGCTAATGTCAGGCCTGTGGCATTAGTGAAACAGCTTTAGCTTTTTACATCTGCTTGATTGAAGAACTGGGTAAATATAAAAGTGTTATACATTTTTATGATTTGTTTCATAATATTTAATAATATCTAACATTTATTGAGTACTTACTGTGTGTTGGGAATTTTTGCAAGTGCCAAAATGCATTTTCTTATTTTATCTCTTTTTTACAGAAATGGTAATTGAAGCCCAGAGAGGTTAAGTAATTTTGCCAAATGTCATTCGTAGATGATAGATAGCAGATTCAGAAATTTGGTCCCGGCTAGATTAACCCCATAGTCCAAGCACTTAATCTTTGAACCACTTTAGCTCTAGCAAGGGTGGGAATGAACAGTGTTCAGTGATTACTAACAGACCTAAAACCTAATAGGAATTATGCCCAGTGAATTTCAACATAAATCCAGAAACACTCTTTCCTCCTGCCACTCATGGCAAACAGGTAATTTGAAGGTTATTAAATAATTTCTGATTGTTTATCCTCTACAAAAAATTGCATATCTTATTAAGCATAATTTCAAAGCTAAATTACAATACGGTGTCAAATGTTATCTTGGGAGGGCTATCAGGTTTTATTTTTCTAGGTTTTTCCATCTGCTGCCACTAGATGGTGCATGGGTTATTCACATACCCCAAATTTCTATTTGTGAGAAATTACTCCAAAACAAAAGGAAGGGAAATTCAACAGAAAAAGGTATAAGTGGAATTTGGACTCATTTGAAGATAGTAACACCCAACAAGGTAACCTGCTAACTGTTGGAGCCTGGGTTTCTAGTACTATCCTTTTTCCTTTCAGAATAGCATTAATAGCTACATAATGTGAGTTTTAAAAACCTTGCATATTAGCCAAAAGCTATATAAGAGTTTGTTTACTCTAAAAACTGTACCACTAATAATTGCAGCCAGCGTTCGCATTTGGAAAAAGATATTCAGCAAAAATTCCAATAAGCCAAACAACGGCTTCCTCTAATTGTAACGTGTATTTTCTGGAACCTACTTGAACCTGCAAATAGTTATTCCTTCCTAATTTTCTTCATTTGGTCTGTAATAAAAAATAGTCATGAATAACAAGCTACCAACTTTCTAGCAATCACCAGCCAAAATTACGGTCGTCTAAAGTTCAGGATAGCCCAAAGAACGGGACCAGAAAATTCTTGGAACTCTTGTGAGAATAAGTTGTAATACCAAAGGGAAGTCACTTATTCTTTTGACATTTCATATCTTCTACATAATGAAGTAGTAGAGTACCAAGTCCCTTTGCAGGCAGATCCATAACATGTAAAGAGAAAGGAAACAGTGTGGGTGCTTACACCTACGAATACACGACATATGTACATATACGCTCTCCTGATTGATTCTAAAATAGAGTTACATTGTTTCCATATTTAAGGTTACATGGAGACATTTTATTTGCTGAAGGGCTAAGAAGAATGAAACCTCATTTATGTAGAAGTTGTGGTAATTGGAATTGGGTATTACAGAAGAGAATAGTACCATATGTTTTATGCTGATCCTGATTGTGATGATCCTTTAGGTACTTATGTGTACTTCTAGATTAATTTATTTCCTTTCACTGTATAAGTTCTTTTACCTATTTTTTCCCATCAGCTAAATCTACTTGATTAACTCTTAGCTCTTATATCTTCACATATAAAGTTTTCATTTTTATATTGGTCATTAGGCTGGGTCCACATTAAAACACTAGATTTTGGGGTTGAAAACAAAATTGGACCTTCACCCAAACAAATGGATGAAATAATATCCATTGAAAATAGCTCTACCACCACATTGCTTATTTCCACAATTAGAGTCAAACAGTTTGACGTAGCAACCTCTCCATTGGTGGAATTTGCGGCTGTAATAAGCCAGAGTACTTGGTTTGCTCAAACCTTCACTGGTGCTGCCATTCTCAATCCTGACTTCACTTCCCTTGTATTTCTTTTAACGATTCTTTACTATCCTCCTTCCTGGAGAAGAGGGCCAAGAAGAATGAGAAGGGCATGGAGCTGAAAGGAGGTGTTAACGCTACATAGAGAAACAGCAGCACTGCTGTGGGAAGGGTGATTTTCTTCCTCTTTGAGGGGTGAAGTGATGAAGGATCCTCTCTAAAGACACACCTTTCTTTTCTGGGTAAACTGAAAAACTGAATTTGGCTTCATGTTGATTGCTTTCATTCTGCAGAATTTTATGAGCATTAGTTGCATTAACCATTTTTAGTGTAACTAGCCATTTATCCTTTTAACAGGCAACTGCCAAAGCATGCAGGTGTTCAGTGGGTGAAAATCAAGCAGGCTTCTAAGCACGATAAACTAGGGCTGGGCGTGAAATGAAGGTGGGTGGAAAGGAATAGAAGATCAAAGAGCCAATTGTATTTCTTTCCTCTGAAGTTTTCTGATGTTTTGGTCATCCCCATTTTGCATTCAGCATTTCTAACGATCTGTCAGAGACACCCCTCTACCTAATTAATCACCAGCCTCACCTAAATTCATTCATAAATTGGTCAGGAAATGCCCCCAGCTCCAAGTTGTGCTGGAAGATCTGAAGCATAGTACACTACATAGAAAGGATTCAGTACAAGTTTATAGGATTATTAATTGATGCACAAATGATTATCCATTTATGTGACCAGAGTTTTACATCTAGAAAGTAATCATTCCTTAAAAGATAATATAAAGAATATTTGGTTTTAGTATCACTGGTTATTTAACATCAGGACAATGTGCATTATTTCAAAAAATGATCTGTAATAAAGCTCCGTATATTGCTTTAAAACTCTGAGATAAGTAATTTCTAAGGAAAATAAAAAGAGAATAATGTAAATCTTCAGAATTGGGACTAGGTTAGCACTGGGTACCCAGGCACTGTAGATGGGAGACAAGGCAAAAAGGAGATGTTTAGATGCTCTTCAGACCCACTTTTGTTTCTCAAATCTTCAAAGGAATAAATTCAGTCTATAAATGAAAGCTAGTGTTCCAAGAGCCAATGTTTTACCTAGTTTAGTCTGGCTGTGTTAGAAATGGGTCTCTTTCTGAGGAAAAATAAATGCTGTGGTTTTATGGAGCTTGTAAAAATGTGAGGATCTTCCTTTGCATACAGCCCCCTGGGACCTCAATCACTATAATTTAGTGACCATTCACCAAGTGGGTCACGGCAGGGCCCCTAAGATACAAAAGATTGATCTCTACAGTGATGGGTAATAAGTCACTGGGTAATAAACCCAAACCAGGACTGTTATCATCCTATTGTAATGCTATTGGTTAGAGGTTAAGAAAACGGGACAATGTAATGCTATATAAAAATTTAAAAAACGGAAGCAAAAAACACTGGCTAGTCAAGGAAACATGTAGCAGACCAACCCTTTAAAAAAAAATAATCTGGTAACCAAGTCTTGTAGGTGTCAGTTCTGTAAAGGACTAAGGACAGTCCTGTGGCATTAGCATTATCTTGGTGTGATTCTAAAATGAATCGATTTCATAAAATGCTTCTTAGAGTATTTTAATATAAGATTATACCCCTTCCTGAATCTCCCAACTGCATATTCTTATTTTGAGGGAAGAAGACAGTCCTCATGATTGAACACTGGACTAGCTAAGACAGCTCTCTTCCTTGCAATTGATTAAATAGATGGAAGACACGCAGTTGGTGGAAACTTTGAACCTAAAGGATATGGATGGGGGTTGGGTGGGCAACCAAGGCTGACAAGAGCTGAATGATGTCTTTTTCCCCCCCTACCATCTTGTTCCCTGACTTCCCAGGTAAAAAAGAGTGAGGGGTATAGAGATGATGCTTTACACATACTAAACTGGTGAGAGGTTTTGAACTTAGTATCTCCAACCTGATCTTAAGTGTCTCATGAACAACAACACCTTTTTTTTTTGAGGTACTGGAGCCAGAGATCGAACCCAGGACCTCCTTTAGTGAAAGCCGAACCCAGGACATCCTTTGGTGGAAGCCAGTGCTTAACTACTGAGTCATATCAGCTTCCCTGAGGTTTTGTTTGTTTGTTTGTTTTGCTTATTGTTTTTTTTTTTTTTTAGGAGGCACCAGGAACTGAACCTGGGACGTCCCATGTGGGAAGCAGGCACTCAACTGCTTGAACCATATCCACTCCCACTTATTTTTAATAGAGCTTTGATCCTTCAAGTTTAAAAAAAGAGTAAAGCTTAGGAAAGAATGAATATTACAGAGGAAATGCAATGCTCACTGTTCTTTTTCACTGTGATTTAAAACACAGGATGGGAAGCGGATGTGGCTCAAGCGATTGGGCTCCTGTCTACCATATAGGAGGTCCAGGGTTCTATTCCCAGGTCCTCCTGGTGAAAAGCAAGCTGGCCACGCAGGAGTGCTGGCCTGCGTGGAGAGTTGGTGCACCAAGATGACGCAACAAAGAGAGATGCAGAATAGAGACAATAAGAGATGCAGCAGACCAGGGAGCTGAGGTGGTGCAAGAGATTGAGCAGCCTCTCTCCATTCCAGAAGGTCCCAGGATCAGTTCTCAGTGACCCCTAAAGAGAAGACAAGCAGAGAGCAGACAGTAAGCTCAAAGCAATGGGGGGTGAGGGGGAGAAATAAATAAATATTTAAAAAAACAGGAGCTTATTTTGTAAATGACCATTGCTTTGAATATATTAACTTCATAATTGTTGCCTTCTTTAAACCTCTTTTCCCCCTCTATTTTTGGTAGTGAATATAAATATTTCTTGCTCTCTTTTGTTCTACCCGCAGTGGACACTTTACATGGACTTTATTTTGAATCATAGACATTTTTTTTTAAACATCATAGATTTCCTCAGCACTGTAATCTCTGTAGATAATTGGTAAAACCATCATTATCTCTGACAAAACATACACTTTAATGGCCATATATGAGAATGCTATACAAATTATGTAAAATAACTCATCTTTCCCTTTCAGAAATTCTCACTTTAAGAGGTTTGCCTCTTAGATTGATTGGTCATGATTGGTCATAACTAATTAATAGCAAAAAGATTATACCTACATAAGTATTATGCTTAGTGATATATATCTATGTATATATATATAGTATATTATAAAGCATATTACCAATATCCTTTAGATTGCATTTGTTTAGTAATTTATTTAGGTTTATGAGCTTTTTTTTTTTTTTCCGTCAACATAAATCTGTTAGCTTTTTTTTGAATCAAACAATATATTACACAATATATTTGGTTCATAGTAACGCATTCATACAGTATTTGTCCTTTTGTGTCTGGCTTGCTTCACTCAACATAATGTCCTCCAGGTTCATCCATGTTGCCATATGCTTTATGACTTTATTTCTTCTTACAGCTGCATAATATTCCATCGTGTGAATAGACCACAGTTTGTTTATCCATTCATCTGTTGATGGACACCTGGGTTGTTTCCAACTTTTGGCAATGGTGAATAATGTGGCTATGAACATCAGTGTGCAGATGTCTGTTCATATCACTGCTCTCAGTTCTTCTGGGTTTATACCCAGTAGTGGTATTGCAGGGTCACATGGCAAGTCTATATTCAACTTCTTTGGGAACTGCCAAACAGTCCTCCATA